>JANPWX010000077.1:3773927-4468971 GCA_024734555.1 Trochalopteron elliotii
TTCCCTTTCTTTCTTTCTTTCTTTCTTTCTTTCTTTCTTTCTTTCTTTCTTTCTTTCTTTCTTTCTTTCTTTCTTTCTTTCTCTCTTTCCTATCAATTGCAAAATCACCTTTGTCCTCTCCATAGCTGTGTCTGCAGTTTCTTTACAGCTCATCAATAACTGGGTGGAGACTTTTGGCCTTTCACATTACCTACATTATCCCTTGTCTTTCAGTTTTCCATCTCTCTGTGGTTTTGCTTCTCCCTTTACTTATTATCCCCTTTGCATTGAAAGGTCCTTGATTGGATAATTTCAGTGGAGCAGTCTCACTTTCCACATACCCTTTAAGAATCGTGACCTATGACATTGCCAGCTCCCTCAGCACCTGTGTGTGACCAAAAGCAGGTCTCCTGGGCTGGTGCACATCTAGTCTGTTGAAATGTACCCTAGCCTAATCCTTCTTTGCTGAGAAGCAATGTTTTCATTACTTCAGAATTTTCTACAGCAAAGATGAATTTCATCAGTGGAATGAAGGCAAAGAAAGCATTAAGTATTTCGGCACTTCTTATTGTCTTCGTCACCAGATCTCTCCTTCCATTCAGCAGCAGGCCCATATTTTCCCTAGTCTCCCTTTCTCTACTGATTTACTTGAAAAAGCACTTGTTGCCTTTCACGCTCCTTGCCAGATTCAACTTCATGTGAGTTTTGGCTTTTCTAAGTCCTTCCTCACGCATGAAAACTGTCTATACCTCTCCCAAGTCACTTGGCCCTGCTTCTGCCTTTTTCATGTTTCCTTTTTTTTGGTTTTGATATATGCTCACCGTTGCCATGCTGAGCATCCCCAATTACAAGGAAGGATTCTGTGGGTTGAAGCCAGCTCAAATCCTTTGTTTTTTTCCCAGTTGATTTTGATTTTGCTGTTTTGATAATCTATGTTGTGCTGAGCTGTATATGCATTTTCCCCATGCTGGTAAAACCAGTTCAGGAAGACAATGAAACATTTTGGTTAATTCAGGGAAGGCGATTTAAACAACCAGCAAATCCATACTTCTGATACAACAGGTTATCTGAAATAAAGGACACCTTCTAGTCCTTTTGTGTTGGGATAAATTCAATTTTCCTTGCAATATTCAATCACCCCCTACTTCTTCCCTGAGCTTCATGAGTACATACCTTTGTCCTCTGTGCCTTCTTGATTGTTTATGTTCACTTGAACATCTACATCATTAGAAAGGCTTCTGAAAGGGGAAAGATTTTTTTCCTCCTCAAGTGTTTTCACGGCCTTTCATAAAGAAGGTGAAAATTTTTCTGA
Organism: Trochalopteron elliotii; assembly: GCA_024734555.1. Taxonomy (NCBI): domain Eukaryota; kingdom Metazoa; phylum Chordata; class Aves; order Passeriformes; family Leiothrichidae; genus Trochalopteron; species Trochalopteron elliotii. The sequence goes on from JANPWX010000077.1 coordinate 3,775,219, forward strand.
AAATTTGAGAAATATTGCCTTGGAGAGGGGAGGACACATGACACACACCTGTTCCAAGTAGCCTGCTGAGTCTAAGACGTTTCTTTCATGAAGAGAGTAAACTATTTTTTTAAAAAAATTTCCCACTTTTCTTTTTGTTGCTGTTGTTGTTGTTGTTGTTGTGATATAAATTATATTTCATCCATGTCTGCCTGTGCTGTGAAAGCAGATCTGTCAGGTGGTGAAAAATAATGCATGGAAGACACGTTGTAATACTACTTTTGTAGCAGCAAAATCTGCCTATTAGAGGATAAATACTACATATAAAAATTAAGGGAATAACTTTGTTATACTTCTTTTAAATGAAAACCAACCTGATCAAAAATTTCTTATTTCCTTTCCCATCATGTCAAGAGTAATTATAATGAACCCGGCACTACTGATGAACAATATAGGGAAAAAGCAAGGTCAAGAGCATGGAACTTAAAAATGAACTTACTTTGTAAAATGAAAGAACATATTTGCACAGGCCATATCTTTTCTTTGCTGTTTTTTTCCCAAATATTTTAAATTAATAAAATTATAAACTTGTTATGTCTTATTTGTTTGGGTTTTTTACCCCAAGCATGACCAAGAAAAACCAAATCCATTAATGCTTTGAAGTCCGTTTCAAAAGAAATTCCACAATATATATTTGACCATTTATGGATTGTTTTTGTGTGAACATGAATTAAACTGTCTCTATCAATTAGAAAAGTGAAAGAAAAATTAAGACATACAATTAAAAAAAGGATTAAAAATTACACTGGACAAAAATATGCAAACAACAAAACATCAAAAACAAAACCAGACCAAACTAAACCAAACCAAACCAAACCAAAAAAATCCAAAATAAACCCTCAGATATTAAATTTCAACACTAGTTACTGTAAGACAATATTTGGAGCTTTTTTTGCTATGATGTTTAGTCACATATTGAAATGTATTCCTGTACTGGAAAAAACATCCCTGAATTTATATCTTTTTCTTCATCTTATTTTTCATTTATAATTTTTAAGGATAGGGCCTACAGAGTGTTTTACATTTTTACACAAAAGGCTTTACATTATTACAAAACTTGATATGTATTCATTGATAAGAAACAAACCCATGCTACTGAGATTTAATCTTTCTCTGATTTAATCTTGTGCTAGTCTAATTTCAAATAGCAGCATTTCTATATAGCCTGAAGTCTTACAAGGATTGATAAAAAATTCTCACTGACAAAGGATTACAATAGAAATACTTTATGTGATGAGGACCTGAACTAAAGGTTCTGTATGTGTTAGGGATGATAATAGGCCTGCCTCGATACAGATGTACAAGGAAGAAGAAAAAAAAACAAAGCAACAAACAGGCAGTCTTTTCTTAAAATGCTGGATCATTACAAACACTGAGAAGTGCATGAATATACATGCACTTCTGCCTTTGATAATAAATAACAAAATACTACCCTTACAATGCTCAAAGGAACTTATTACGTGCAAAGGAAAACAGTTAATAATTATGGGTCAAAACAGATTCAAAAATTTGCTAGGTTGCTGTTTGATAACTTTGCAAATAGTGTCATTTATGTGGAAGAAATATCTTACAACACATGCAATATTAATTATATGCAGTATTTTTTTTGCCTTACCACATATTAAAATAATATAGATGAGAATAATTAAGGTAGAGGGAATAGCTGCAAAACTAAGATCTCAGGTAGAACTCACTTCAAAGTTTAATTTGCATCCAGAAGGGTTATCTCACAATTGCCAGGCTACTGAGGACAACACACCTCCCCTTGCTCAAGGCCAGGGTCCTATTTTGTCTCTGTAGAACCACAGTCTGGCCCCAGTAATGATGTGATGGCACTTGTGCCTGTCCCTTGTGAGAAGCTGATTTCTTGATGAGACTGCCAAGGACAACTCCCCCCTGATAAAATAACTGATGGATCCTGTAACCTGCTGAAGCTCTGCTCAATTTACTGAGCAGTGGGGGAAAAAGCCCTCACCTCCATAGCATGAATGATCTCACAGGTAGTTCTGAACATGCTGGGGGTAGTCTTTGTAGAGTTTTTAATGTCTGCCTCAAGAAGCTAATGGAAATCCAACAGATTTAAGGAATTTTGACAATCTTATCTATTACTATTTAAAAGTTTCAATTGTATTTGCATGCAAAATAGGGAGAACAACTGGGTGCTTACAAGTTTACAACAGAGAATGTTGCAAAGATGTAACTCTTGATAAATGGCTGTGTGTTTGGGGATATTTTTTCCCATTACGTTTATTAATTTGGCAGTACCCTATACTCAAAGTCATAATTTTATATTCTGAGATAGTTTGCTTTCCTGTCCTCCATGTTTATCCTCTTCTTTACAGCCAGAGATGGAGAACTTTTTCTGCTCCTAGTACCAGACTAACAAGTCATCAGACCAGGAATTTCAAATTAACCAAACAAGTTATTTTAGACAGAAGTCATAGTGTCTGCCTGGCCCCAAGAGAAGTACCCGGGCTGGTTGCTCTAAGAATTCCAATCCACTGGAGTACAGCTGGCTGTGGCACTTTTCCTGCTGCTTTTCACTTTAGGGGTAGGATAGCATTTTGCATGAACATGTTTTGCAGTTATTTGTCATGAATACAAAGTATTTGCTGATATTTCTGGAATGAAATATATTATTTTTAGTCCTTATAACACACACAAAAGAAATATTACTGTGTTGTGAGCAAGTTTCAGCTTGTTTTGTCTAAAGAAGGAAATGGAAAACCATGGAGGATAGGAAAGCAAACTATTTTAGAGCATAAAGTTCTAACTTTGAGTATAGTTTACCGTCAGATTAACAAACATGCAATGGGCATAGAAGCCTGCATTTTTACAATCATCTATTTTTACCAAGTCCTAATACAGTAGAACAAATAAACAGTTTTTAAGCAACCACAGGACACTGTAAATGAGTTGTTTTAGAACTTTAAGTTCAGCTACTTAGTTTCAAAAGGAAACAAACAAAAAAACCAAAAATAAGCAAACAAACAAAAACCCCCAACATGAAAACCAAAAAAAGCCCCACAGCTAAATACTGGCAAACTGATTAAGAAGACAGAATGGTTCTGTTAAAATCAGAACTCACAGGACAGAGGACAAATATAGCCATATTAATAGTGATCTGTTCTGCAGATAAGTAATCTATCAAGTGTCACTAATACTGCTGTAGAGTAGCCTCAGCTGTGAAGAACATTAATCAGAGGAGGTGATTGCAAATTCCTTCTTGCTGTGAATGCTAAGATCTCAAAGCTATTTCTATTTTGCCATGACTAATAAGACAGTCAAGGCTGCACTTGAGTTTGATGTGGTGGAATCCTTCAAAATTTACTTGAAGAGTAAGACAATCTTTCTTTAGGAGAATAATTAAATCTAATAATATCATCTTTTAATAGCTACCGATGCCACCAAGAAAGGAACAAAACTAGAAATGTTGAAATAGTGTTAGGTATTTAAATAATTTTACTGGATCAGGGGTTTGTCCACTTAAGCTAATGTATTATCTTTTTGTAGAGACGTTTCATAACAGGTGCTATATAGGAAGTGAGAAAAAAACCCTGCAGGTACAGTATGAGGCTTGGATACATTTTGATTTGAAAGTCCTACTTTATGAAATTAAAACAGCTTTTTATTAAAATCCTATCTTAATATAACATCCTTTTTGGATTAGCTCAATTCTGTTTTACAAATGTGAGTGTAGAGTTACTTGACTAATATTTGAAAAAAAATTACAAAACACAGTATTGTTTGGGAGACTGTCAGAACCAAGAAGTTCACCATTTATTTACTTATCCTCCTTTAAGAGTGAATCTTTGCCTATTAGTAATCACAGATCATTGTGTATTTCTGAAATGATAAAAAACAAATAGAGCATATCTTATTTTCTTACCCATTCTAAAAAAATGGAACTCTGTAAACATTGCCTCTTGGCCCTGTCCATATGCTATTTCTAGCAACACAGTGAACTAAAGGACCTTTTTCAACTTTTAATAAAAACCAACAGTATCTGAGATACTTGGGAAAAAGCTTATAATATTTTGAGACATCTCATGTTTACTTTCTGTTAACTTTGAAATCTCCCAAGTTAGACAGTGCTGAATTTTTAATAAGCATTGCTATTGCATGGTGTCACTCTACGTTTTATTACCCTTCTGGTCTCAACCAGATAATTTTCTTCTGTGTCACTGTTAGTAGTTTTTAATTTTCCTTTTTTTTTTTTTTAATTTTTGTCCTTATATTACTATTGTTGTTCAGGATTTTTACAAATTATTATTGACCAGACATTTTTATTTTTACTCATATGCTTGCCTTCCTGAGTTCAGTAGAAGCAATGGTATACATGACACATACACAGAAATCATAAATTTACTTCCAACCACCAGTTAAACGCTGCAGAACCAGGGAAAATGTGACTGTTATTAAGTGGTCAAAGAGATAAGAACTGTTAAATAACTGTTAAAACTTTTCTGTTTTCTTCTTGAAGTTTGTGTGGGAGTTTAATCAAAAATTGCCACTTAATATTTATCTCCTCAAATTTTCCAGAAACTTAAAAAAAAAAATCATTATTACTGGAATTTTCATCAGGTTTTTTTCTCACATTTCGCCTGGTGAATTAAAGTGGAATAAATAACATCTAATTTCAGGGTTGTTTTCTCTAACAGTTGGTTTCCTTCTTTTATTTTTTTCTCCTTCCTTAATTAGTTTTTCACAACATTTGTACTAAGAAAATGGAATATGCAATTAAAAAAATGTACAAAGACACCTTCCCCATTTTTTTGATGACACTTATTTTAACTGCAACAGCAAGAAAGTTTCTGAAATTATCTAATACATAAACAATAAAGTAATAAAGATACTGCTTTGCTGTTATCATAAGAAAAATAAAGATGTACACCAATTACTACTAGTATCTCTGGAAGATTAATGAGCATAATTTTCATACTAAAAATACATGCACAATCAAATTATTTTCAGAATCTTTAACATAATTTTGTATAATGAGAATCAGCAGAAAAAAATAAAAGGCATTTTTACATTTTGGTTTATTTATACACGTTTTGCATATATTTTAGTGAAGAGAGATACTGATTTGTAGACAAAGCTGATAGTAGGCTACTTGTTTTTTCCCTTATTCTTTGAAGAGTTAATTCCAGTTGTGCTTGCCTCAGGTTAAAATGAACATGACATTGTTTCTGCTAATGTTTTACTTTTATGCTTCCTCTACTCATGAGATACATTAGAAATAGGATTTATTCACAGGAAAAAAAAAAGGGAACCTGGTTACCTCACTTCTTGTTTTCATAAGCATCCTTAACAATCTTCCAGAGAATACTTCTTCCCAGTGGGCTATGTTGCAGGATTGCTTTGAAATGTTGTCCGTAACTTTATGTTTTGATTCCCTTATGTTATGAGAAGGAAGCTTCTGAGCATACACAAAGTCTTCTTTGATACTGCCCTAAGGAACTGGAGGATTTTAAAGGAGCTCAATAACCAGGAAAAAGAAATAAAAGGGGGAGAAGGGGGAGGGGAAATTCAGCATCAGTGCTGTTTGTACAGAAAAGAAAGGGGGATATAGGTAGTAAAGTGATAATGGCAGAATAGTTCCAACACTGATGAAATTAAAATCCAGGGAAGAGCAGAGATTTTTAGTTTACCTTGAACATCATTAAAGGAATATCATGTTAGTAAGGAAAAAGAAAATAGAAATAAAAAAAATTAAAAACTGTTAGAAAATGAATGGTCAAATGTCCACAGGAAGATTTGAAAAACACCAGAGAGTACTGCAGAGTCTTGGCAGAAGTATAACCAAAAGAAAGAATGGGGAAGAAGGAAATTATATTTTCTTTACAACCGATATAACAGCTTGTCTGCTGCAAAGAGTTAGTGAGAAACAATGTTTCTTTTCCATCTAATCAAGTATCTTAAAATAATTAGAATAGTTATTCAGAGAAATTGAATAGTGAAAGGTTATTTAGAATGATAAAACAATTTTGAAAGTGAGATTGTCTAGTGAAAAACCTAGTGAAAGGATTAAAATATCTGTTTTAAAATATCTGGGAACATGTCTGTAAAATTAGTCTAATTAATGATTATGTAAATCTGAGACAAGAATTAACATACTTTGCATAGGAGTCAACTCTCCCATCCCTTCTGGAGTTCAGCAAGAACAGATGCTGGTTACCATCTCCCCATAAATGTAAATGTGCTTGTGTATATATAATTAAGAATATACATATATATGGGTTGGGTTTTTTTTTCAGATCTGATCATTAGAAAGGTTAATTCTTTTGAAAAGGTCAGCTCAGTTCTATCAATGATTCCAACAGGGATAATATTTAGCTTCTAATAACCTACCACTGAACAACCAAAGTCTTGGTTCAGAGAAAGCACATGAAATTGCATATCTGACCTCCAGCCTTCTGTCTGTAATAGTGGAATTCTTGTGTGTTATCAAGCTGGCATGCACATTTTGTAGGGTGCTCTCAAAAATCTCTGCTTGAAGAGAAATGATGAAATCTTCTTTAAGAGAAAGAGACAGACATTTTTGCATATATGTAACAGGGGAGAAAACTCAAAATACAAATACTAAGCAAAGATGACTTGAGTGAATTTCCTGCTGATGGATAAATACAATCATGCAACATTATGAACTGTAACTGATTTTGAAGTGGAACACCTATAATCAAAAAGCAGAAGTTCTTTTATTATCATGCCTAAGAAAGAGGACATGATACGTATTGTATTAATAAAAAGAATGAGAAAATTATTTCCCAAATGATCCGCATGAAATAGTGCAGCATACATGAATCCTACAGTGTGTATTGTGTGTGAAGTGTTTGATAAAAGAAGGATAACATACATTAACAAAAAAATTTTAGTCTTCATATGAAAACTTCTGAGTGAGAATCTTGTGATTATGATACAAATATAATAATAGACAATTTAAAAATATAATTATTATATCACATACCAATGAGAAATTATGTATATTTTTCCCCACTCAGTGATGAATTAATAATTGAAGAAAAATGGTCCTTTAGGAAGTGTTGATGGTTATATAGAAGGAACATAAGCATTCTTTTCCACATTGAAAAGAAAAAAAATTAAAAAGTGACATTAACGTGTTCCATATCCTGAAGGAGAAGGAGGTGAGTGAGCGTTAAATAGATAGCAAAAATACCCCACTGGTAAAGCACCGTGATGATAATTCTCAGAAAAGGTTTTGTTTAGTAACAGCAAGCGAAGTGATTCACGTCTTGTAATGCATTAAGAGATCCCTGAGGATAGTTTAATGTTCAGCTACATCACACAGCAGACATGCATGAACTAGAAGGGTACAGAACCTGAGGCCCTTCTGCTTTTGGATCACAATTTTCTGCCCATGCCAGCTTCCACCAGAATAATAGCTGACTGGAATGATAAATATCATCTTAAAAGGGGAATGGTCATGTTTATAAACATACGTTTCCATGTCTACTTCATCATGGTTGCACAGGAATTTGACCATGAAATATAAAATATTAGTTATGATATTTGAAATTGTATGTATTTTGAACAACTTTGGTTGCTATTGTGATAAGAATAATTATTCCTTGAAGAATCAATATTTTGAAAACTTGATTAATTGAAGACTATCATCTCCCATGTTTTATTTTCCAAAATACTCCATGTTTTAAAGAGTAGAACAAAGTACCATTTATTTTTACTAGAGGTTTCACTTAGAATAATGCAACTTTACCAATGAAACTTTAAAATACCCAGTCTATTTTACCCAAAACAATATTTTTCTTTTATTTTTAGAGAAAAACAAGTACAGTAATGTTAAATCGCTGCTCACTTGGTGAGCTAAAGGGGAAGATAATTAGATTGACTCTGGCATTGCATGAGAGAAACAGCAGAATTCTCAGAGCATTGAATAGCAATATTTTTCTTGTAAACTTTAGAACATTAACATAGAATAAGGTGCTTGGCAAATCTTAAATCAATTACCAGACACAGTAAGGCACTTACCAAACTTTATCTTAGCAAACTTAAACTTATCCAACTTTAAGTTGTTCAAACGCAACAAGGCACTTACTAAGGCATTGACTGAAATATTTTTGTCAAGTTTACAAGATATTTAAAGAAGAGGAAGTTAGGAGAAGAAAGAGAGAGAGAGCAAGATATGTATATATAGTCACTGCCTCAGATCCAACATGGTCTCAGCTGCTTTTAAATCCAAGGCAGTGGAGTGCGCTGTCCAACACTTGTATGGCTGTCTTTTTACCTGCTCTGGTGTTTTGGGGCCCTCCCTCAGGTGTGTGCTTGCAATTTAATATACCCCCAGGACCCATGAGGTCAGCTGGCACTATAATGTGGCTTTCAGTGTGCCACATGCTTGGCAACTGGTTTTGGACCAGATCAGAGGCTCCGTGAGGCAGGATGCGGAGTAGTGCACTGTCCCACCAATGCAGAAATTGCCCTGCATTACCCCTCTCCCCAAACTTCCCACCTGGTTGTTCTGAACATTAAGCCATTCTTACAGTCTCCTACAAGCAATCATTTCATAATATTAAGTTTATTTTGACATATACGTATTTGCAACAGAAGTGTTCATTAATAATAATTAAACTCTTAGAAATATTGAAAAATAAAATTCAACAATCCACAAAAAATATTCCCATTTCTTTATCACTGGTAAAGCACACAAACGTCTCTCAAACCTCTGTCATCTAAGTACTTTCAACAGTGAAGCAGAATTTGCCAAACACAGATAATTGTAAATTAAATAAGATACAAGAGTGATGGAGAAGTGCAGACTTCTTATAATGGATTCTCCACCCATTTGTTTGGTTTTTAACATTTGTTTCCTCTGACTGATTTTTGACTGAAGACAGATCTCTCCCTGACAATATGAGGTAAGACCTGGACTTCACATTCCGTTTTGAAAGGAGAGGTTCAACATCACATTCTTCATCAATATGGTTTTCTATCATTCAGCCAAAGCCTGCTTATTCAAGATACATTCGTAAATATTAATGCAAACAGAATCTTATTCACCAGATTTTCTACAGAGGCAGGGAGATTAGAATAACTTCTAACTCAAATATACAAACCCAAAGATAAATTTATTTTCACAGAGATCCAGTTACATAATCTCTGAGAATAAAAGAATTATCAGCTAGCTGGATTTTACTTTTTTCAGGTGGAATGAAAAGTAACTCTTTGGAGAGGGGGGTGTTGTGATTTTTATTTTTTTAATTTTCTATTGCATACTTCTTCCACCAACTGAAGTATCCTCCTTATGGCTGGTAATTAACCAGACTTCTTTTGAGTCATATCATATGGCCTACATGACAACAGACATCTGGACAGATATACTTCCTAAATCGTTTGAAGCATAAATTGCTTAGGCTAGTCCTATGCCTTTGGGATTTGGTTTATCTGACTTCTAGGTATTTCAATGATTGCATAGGATGTTTCAACATAACAAGCCTTTCAAGATGAAAGAACAACTGTTCTGTTTGTCATTTTAATCCCACAGTATGAATTAAAAGATTACTTCCATAAAAGTAATTTAATATCAAACAGTCCTAATAACACGGACCAATGAGTCATTTTGAGAACTAGCAAAATATTATGCAATCATTCATGTGAATCTTTAGATGATATGTATTACAGGTCTTTAAATCTTGTATCCTTCAGTGCTGAAACTCAAGTTACTTATCATGAACCTTACAAAGAGAAAGAACAAGTTTAATTTTTTTCTTCTTAAGAAGTGTCTAATCAGAGGACACTTATTTGTAGAAAGACGGGCAAGATTTCTAGTTTGTTTAATATCTAAATTATTTTATCTATGTTACAAAATTGATCATTCAATAATGACCAAGTGGCTGTGCCCAGGTGACAAGTTTAAACTTAACTGTGTGAATATATAAGTCAAATAAGCAGGATCCATATGCCCATATGTCCTTTGATATGTACCTTGTTAAATACATTACATATAAACAGTAGTTGGGATTCAACATCAAGAAAGAAAATACATTAGGAGAAAGAGAAATAACTTAATTAGGAGAGAACTTTTTCCTGGAGAAAGGAGATGTCATTCTTCAAACATTTTGTATTGTACATATGTTCAGATAGGATTTGGTTTAAATTTTACTCAGTGCCTCTTTAGAATAGAATGGCGTCCATGTCATACTGTGGCAGCTGGAGAACCACCTGAATGTAACCTTATATCCAAGTCTTAAACCAGAGAAATCCTTGATAATTTTTTCATCATTTGTCACATTCAAAGCAGGAAATGAGATGTTCCCCATTCTTATGTCCTATAATCTAGAAATTAGGATTCTCTATTGCTAGATGCAAAATTTTAGTACGATAAAAAAAAGAACCCTGGTGACTCATTTTCTGTCTTTGCTTTGGGAAGCTTAAATGTAGAATACTATTTAAAAAGGAAAATAATTTTTGTATAAATCTTGATATATTTCTAAAAGGTAATATGATACTTGATTTATCTAGCTGATAGAAAACACAAAAATATAGTCACAATTTTGTTAAGAGATGTTGTGCTGTGGAACATTTCTGACCCAAAGTAATGAGTGAACATGTTTATGCAGTCAATTTGGTTAGAGATTCTAATAACACTATATATTGCAAATTTAAATTACATTTTTAGCATTATGTTGAGGATTTACTATCTGTAAAATGTGTACTTTCACTGTATCCATGTCTCTTTTGCAGTTTTTCACATACATTCTAGTAATTTTTATTTTCTTGCAAGTTATTATTCAGATATGATCCACAGACAACAGGTTTCCAAGAAAATCAGACATTCTGTCAAATACACTGAAATTTCACAGTCAAAAAGTTATTCTGCAGAAATGACTATATACTTGTTGCATTATGTTTAATACATTCTTTTTCAGCTAAAGTCAAAGAATACCAAATTAGATATTTGTATTTTCTTTGTTTATCTAGAAAGAGGCAAAATGTTAGCATAGTACTTTTCTTTAATATTAACAATAGTTAGATAGATAGACAATTTTCACTGTCTTAAATAACAATATTTTAAAAATGTTTTGTTGCAGCCTTTGTTTGCAGAAATTTGTTGTCTCATTTGCTCTATGTTATTACTAATGCATATGGTCTACAGAAGGAACATGCAGTAGAACTAAATGTTCATACATATCTTCAGCAAAATATTTACTTCAGCTCTCAGGAGACTTCGCAGAGTACATCATTACTATTTCTGGGAAAAGTCTGGAAAAGGTTCAGTAAAAAGAACGATCTTTATGGTAGATACTGCCTTTTTCTCTCTTTTGTTATTTTTTTCCTCCTCCCCTCACACCCATTTGCTCTTCCTCCCATCCCACCCATCAAGTTTAGCTTTTCATCTGTGAGAGCCTTAACTGCTGCTCTTTTATCATGTAAAATGGACAGATGGATTAGACCTTTTCAAACCGAGATAAGAGCAGGTAAGTTAGGAAGGAATTGTAGTGAAGGGATATTTCTTTCTATAGATGGGTAGACCCAAAATTACACAGTAACAAAACAACTGATGAACTTATGATTTTTAGTTTTCCTATCTAATCCATATCTTTGTTCTGATACTGTTACTGGTAATTGTACTCGATGATTTATCCTATATTCCATTATACAATTAAACTTAAATTGTTTTCTTCATTGTACATTTACTGTTCTAAAGATATTGACATTCATAAAGTCAATATTTTTTATTGTGTTGATACATGCCTCTTCATGAGCATTTAATGCATATGATGAAATGATTATTTAGCTATTATTCAGTTCTTTATAAAATAAGAAATTCTTTCTAGTGAATTAAAACATTGAAATAAGTAGAAACAATATCTCTACAGATAGACTGGTCAATAGTGGAAAACATCTTTCTGAAAGCCACAGTATTTATGTATTTGAAATATATTTGTAGCTAGATATTCACCCTCTTTGACTTCCAGAAAAGAACGTATAAGATATTATTGAGCTTATTCACATAGCAACCTAGTCTAAAAAAGCAGACATCTCACTGATTAGTCCTGCTTTCCTCACAACATTTTGAATAGCAGAGGAAGACTGCTGGGTTCTCCTTCTCATTAAAGAAAAGTCCTACATTTCTTTATATCTATTACAGATTAGATTTTACACTGTTCTAGCCAATTACTTTCTAAAAATGAACACAAAAAATCTTTTCTCACTAGGCTTACGTTATATAAGTTAGTGCAAGAGAAATATAAATAGTCCCTTTTTTCCCCTCATACCTTTTGTTGTGCTTAGAAACTGAGTTGCATAAAATTCAACTGTGGCTCCTAGGTAATATTTTTAATCTCTTAATTTATTTGAAAGATGGTGTTATATATAGTTATGGGCATATTGGAAGTGATGGTTTATGTATATAAAAAACAAAACCTCAAGTCTTCTCATATCATCTTTAAAGCATCCTTCAGAATTAGTGTAAGCTATGGAAGTAGTTTGAAATTTCTAGAGAATATGTCTGAAAAGTCATTAAAATAGTACTAAATAACTTATCACTCTAAAGTTTTTTTTGAGGTAAAGGAATTTTAATTTTTCTAAAACTTATGTACTTTGATTATATATGTGCCCATTTTTTCTCAGATTTTATAACTTAATTTTTTTGTACTTAAGAAGGAGAGGAACATCAATGAAATTGATTCAATAGTCCTCCACTGCACACACAGATACACATACACTCTGTTAATTATGTACTTTTATAAGCTATAGAACACCCCAAAAATAGTGCGCCAGAGGTGGGATTCACCTCACTGAACTCTACTATCCTACAGTATAGAATCCCCATCTGAGTTGGCAGTTTAGTCTTCCATTTAATTTGGCCTATTTTAGTTATCTATTTTAAGACAATATGAACTAAGCCAGTTACCTTGTAGATCATATTGGAGGTACACAGGAAAGCAGACATTCAGCTGAAGCAAAACAACCAAAAACTAGGTAGGGAAAAATTAGGAGCAAGTGCATGCATTACCTTCACAGGTAATATTTGCTACACAGGATCCCTTAGGAAATGTCTTGCTTAGTTTTACATTTAAAAAGAATGAAATATTCCTCTGTCTGTCCCCTCAAATTTGCACTTTACTACATTCTTATGCAGGTTCTGTAACTTTGGTTAAGACAAGTGAGTTTTCAGTCTGTATTTTGCACAGGTTTGTTTTTCAGATTTTTTCTTTTTAAATACACATACTGGAGAAAAGTTACACTCAATGTTGTCCAGGGTAACTGGGGAATACAGGAGTTCTTATGGTATCCCAGAGAAGACTCTTCAAGGAGCCTTTTTGTCCTGAATTTTTCATTTCAGGAAGATGTTAAACATCTCTACTTTCCTTACGTGCACTCAACCCTGCTTCTAGCTCCAACATTTTAGTCTGTCTTTGATTCATTGCAAAAAGCAAAAAACATTAAATGTCATCTTCACTGAAGATGTAACATAATCCTCAGTAATCAGCCCTAGGTGGCACGTCTGACACCTAATGCAACAGAAGAATATTTATGCTTATTATATATTTTTTTATAAGAGATCTATCCATTGTGATGGATTAGTTGAATAATAAATACGTATCATCACTTTTGTCTGTCTCCTCTCCTTTTGTTAACTGTAGATGTATTTTCTAACATTTATGTAAAGTTCCTACCCAAGAGAACATGAATTTAACAAAATATTGATGATGAAATATTACTATTGGTGTTCGTGTAACACTTATCTCTGGGAAAAAAGTCTCATTTGAGAGGTGGGAGGATTAGTTTACCTGACTTAAGCTGCTGAAGGTGGATGACTTTTATACAAGTCATTTAGAGTGGGTTGAATTACTTTCCAAAGGTGCTTATCTTTCTCTACCAGCTATAAGGACATCTAAAGTGAGTTACACAATCCAGACTCCCACCTTTTAGGTCATTAAAATTTGCTTAAAATGAGTTTCACTGAAGCACTGCTCTTAAGAGGGCAATAATTGTTCCTGCTTATGTTCAGTGAGTGTCAAGCATGATTTTAATGCAACTGCTGGATGAAATAAATAATGCAATATTTCAATTTTTAATTTATTGTTATTAATTTAAAATATAAAGATACATTTGGACAAGTTTCAGTCATCAAGAAAATATATATTTAAATAACATGTTGAATGCTTGGTAAATTTGATGCAAATAAAAAAGTTCGGTTATTAATTGTGCATTTTTATTTATTGGTTAATGTACAGGAATTTCACAGATGACCTATCATTTTTGTACACAAAAAACCCCAAAGAAACTTTAACTGTTTGTGTTAGGTTAGCTTTGGCCAACAGACAGATTTTCACCCAGTTGCTCCTTCCTTTCCTTTCCTCAGCATGGCAGAGGGAGAAAATAGGATAAGAAAGGTCATATGTTGACATAAGGACAGGGAGATTGCTTTTACAATTGCCCTCATAGGTAAAACAGAATAGAAATGCAGAAAATAAAATTAATTTATTATCTAATACAATATCTATAGGTAGGGAGAAACAAAAGGAAATATATCAAAAACACCTTTCCCCTTCCCAAGTCAACTTCTCTTCCAACACCTCTTCCCACAGAGGCTACTCCTGTAGTCCCCTGCTGAAAACATCTTGACATCTGCACCCAATACACTGGTTTTTCACTCCCTCTTTTGCTTCCTTACTTATATTCTTCTCAATCTAAAAATAGATAAAGGTCTTCTGGCAAATAAGACTGGGTGCTTCTATTTTAATATGTGCAATATATAGAAATGTAAATAAAATCTGAAAATAAGAGCAGTAGAAAATCACTTCTCCTATTTTACAGTTTTGGTTCAGCACTGTGAATTTTATGAGGATTAATACTAGCTCCTAATACTGTCTCTGATGTGCATGTGCAGCTTTAGGAAATCCTTGAGTGCCTACAAGGGAAGATATGCCTTCCTAAGAAGGAATAAAAAAAGTAATAGAGATATTTCTGCATTTATATTCAAGCATGAGTGGTGTATGACAAGTTCACTAACGAAGAACGGTATTCTGAATATTATTCCCCAAAGAAATGAGAAAGTATTTTTATACTGTATGCATGGAAGGCAGCATCAGACTGAAACCATTCTCTTATTTTCTTACTTCACTCACATTAGTATTTGTGAGTTGCTGACTTTGCTTTCCATTAGCCTCATGCCTTTTATTTATTTATTGCTCTGATGTTATTTGTCATAAGAAGTCTTTATTATTCCCAGGATGCTGATACAGTAAAATGAACTTGAAATAAAGTGTCTAAGTATGAATTCCAAAGTTTAGACTGATCTAGTAATACAGCTTTTATTTCTAAAGCTTAAAATTTTATGTGTTTCATAGGCATGTTGAAGATACGTATTTTAGACAAAAGTCAGGCCTGCTATTCTAATGTCCCACCATGGTTTTAAAGAAACAGAAAGACAAAAATAGTCAATTTTGGAAATTTCTGGTTTTACCTGTTTTTACCAATAATATTTTCAAATATAGAACCTCAGTAAATATATTTTCTCATGCTTTACTTCCAGAAATTTCTTAGTGATTCTAGCTATTTAATTGTGAATTCACAGAGCCTGAAATGTGGATGTGCAAAGCATGATGGATCTTCATGGGTGACTAAAATACACACTGAAAAAAAAATCACCTCAATTAAACACAGCAGCTTATCTAGAATTTATATAGAATTATTGTTCTCAATGCAGTGTTCTGTGAGAATAATATTTTCCTACATTTCTGGCTCATAAGCTTTGAAATTTGCCATATTCCTGTGTAGACTGATGTCAGCATGTAATTTCTCAGATTGCAAAAAGATGATGTTACTGGTATTCGCTATAGGCTGGAACACAGTAACTTGACAAAGCAGTCAACAGACTTGTCTATAGACAAGCACTTATAAAAATATATGTTTAAAATATGCTATTAAATAATGAAAATTTTGCTTTAACTGTTAAACTGATGTGATGTAGGCTATCAGATTCTAACTAATTTTTGACACATTGTCTCTAAATCAAAATTAGTGATAAAAAAAATAAAGGCCTTTGATATCTGTAAAAATGAACTACTTTTAATCATCCAAACCTAAAAGGAAAGTATTTGTACATGCAATATTTCTGGATTATTGGATCAGGATTTCAGGTAATCCTCATCATTATATACCATGTTTATTTAGCCTAATTTAAAATTCCCTTTGAAACTAAACTTCTAGTAGATGTAATCAAAATGAAACTTGAGTAAGTGGTTCAGGGCTGGGATGATCACAGTTTGCTGCCAGTGGTTTTAAATTGTGCAAGCAGTAGAATGATAAAATATAATCTGTGCCAGAGTAGAAATATGTGCTGCTTCCTTTTACCTGTCTTCAAGATAAACCTTCAAATGCAAGGAAAAAGGCACAGCTCCCTGAGGACTGCAGTGACTTATAAGTAGCAAGACTGAAAGAGGAAAACAATCTGTTTGAAATACAAAAGTTTAAAGACCTTATTATGTCACCCTTCAAGGTGGGAACATAATTTGCACATGAAAATAAGGACATATCTGGAACTAAGTTAATTTAAGTGTAATAAAACTCAAGTGAACAAGTAGAAAAAAAAACAGAAAGGAGAAACCTCCAAAGCCTTATGCCAGTTGGAGTGCAGAAAGATTTTTTTTTAATTAGTTTAACTAGAGTGATCAATTATATCTATATTTTACATGAAAATCATCAAGTTTATCTCCCTGAACAGATTCATCTTGCATTCTCACAGCCTAGCTTTAGACATTCAAGCACAGTACTTGGAGTATTTTAAAGTTCTCTTAGGCAAACAGGTTTCCCAGGTTAGGATACCATTGAACATACCAGATGGACTGTCCCCAGGCTGCCTATGGGTAGTGTACTGATGAGAAGCAGTCGTTGAGATAGGATGTGATCACAAGGCAGGTGGAAATCTTTGAAATGCTTACTGCTGTTGATTTGAAAAATACTATTCAACTGAGCACAATTGTGCACCTGCTCCTGATGTTGCCATAACAGGACACAAAATAATTGTATTTGCCATTCTTTGACATTGAATTTAACCAAAATGGAGTTAAGAGCATTTTTGTTACCTTAGAAAAAATGGAATTTGGTTTTAAATTTGTGCACAATTTATCTAGATTATAACAGCATATTGTAGGGATGCAGTGTATCATTGCATAACAGCTAGATGATAATTAATTTAGACTGTGAAATGCAAAGCTCACATAACTTGGAGTGTCATTAGCTGATGCCTTACTTGCCTAATCTCTTTGTTTTTCAAAGAATATAAACTGATTTCTGAAAACCCTTTCCGACATATTGTGTTGTTTATGCCCTTTGTCAGTTTATGATATTCCCTGACTGTTTACTATCATTGCTGCAATTTTGTTTGACATCAGTGATGTGTGTTTCTCATGGAGCACACAGCCGGTCCAGGAAGCTATACCATAGGTCAAATCCCCAGTGCTCTTGCTGGGCTCTAATTTTGGATGTAATCCAAGAAAAAATTTTCTCAGTCAAGATTTACTAAAATACTGATCACTACTTTTTAGTTTGTGGTAGTCACTTCTTCAGCAGCTTCTTACCTTATGGTGGTTAAACTTATCTGGTGATATTTTCATAAGAGCATTCAAAAAATTGCAATATTTTAGAACTAGCTATAGATGGATTCATTTTACTTCTACTTTAAAAAAAAAAATCATCACCTATCTTTGGTATAAATATCCCATTAAAAATCTCTCATGAATAGACAGCATAGTCCAGCATCACTAAAGAAAATAGAAAGTATCTTCTGTACTGTTTATCTATCTTATCTACCCTAGGTATCCAAGGGTTTACTCACACCATATGTATGATGTCCTGCTCAGGAATAAAATTTGGAGAAAGTGGGGACATTTGGAATGATGGTGTTTGTTAGTACAGATTACCACTATTCATGGAGGATTCTTGCTTTATTGAAAATGGATGAACACCTGCCTGCTGACTGGGAGTAAGTAATTAACTCCTTTTTTTTTTTTTTTTCTTTTCTTTTCTTTCTTGCATGTGCACTTTTGCTTTACTTATCCTATTGGCTTTATCTCAACTCACAAGTTTTTCCACTTTTGCCCCTCCAATTCTCTCTTCCATCCTGCTTTGGGACAGTGACTAGGTGACTGTGAGGGTCTTAATTGCCTACTGGGATTAAACCACAGTAACCAAAAAAGGGTTTTGTTCAGTTGCATAAAGATAGTTTAGCACTGGCAGGGTTTAATGTGGTCAAGGACAAAAACTGAGATTCTCTGTAGTAATAAGATGGAGATATTGATTATTGCCATAAGGATATACACTCGCTTTAGCTGAAATGTCATTGCCCTCTTCAAGATGCCTGCCTTTAAGCTACTTGTCAGAATGCATGACATGAAAATGTTATTTATATATTCAAATAGAAACAGAGGCTTGTTTTAGTCTATATACTATACTCTAAGAGTTCTGTTGAAATAAGAATTTTGAAAAATGTGTAGTGACCAAAAGTAAGCCCCTCAGACTATTACAGTTTTTGCTATAGATATAATAACCTCATGGAGGAGTTTACACAACTGTCTCTTGGCACCCAAAACTTGCCACAGGCAAATTTGGATTCAGTAGTTATTATAGTTAATGTCTGAAAAGGGAGCTAAGACAATTGCCAAGTAACCAATGCTTGTCTGGAAATGTGTGAATGTAATGTCTAAAAGTAGTACAAAAAAGGATATAACTGGAGGTTAGGACCTGGAATAACATAAGAAAGGAACAGAAACAGAAGATGAAAGAGATAATTGAAATAATTCAAAGTAATATTTCATTGCAAAGCCCATGTAGCTCTCAGGCCAAAACACAAATGAAATTAAGCTATCATGGTAAATTGAAGTTGACGTATGCATTAAGTGTGCTTGTGAGAAAGAAAAAGATGGTGAGTGAGATGTGTGACTCACAGTAAATTGGGATTCTCCAAAAGGCCTGTAGAATCAGGTGCCAACATGCTGAGTCTCTGCAGAATGACTGTACCAGAAGAGGAAAACTTACCCCACATGAAAAGCCTCATGTGTTCTGTTATTATTCATAAGTTGCTTTTTGCTGTTTGTGTTTGCTCAGAAAATTGGTGACTTTCTACAATAGGGTTACAGCATTGGTGGATAGAGGAAGAGGGACTGACATCATATACCTGGACTTGTGCAAAGCATTATACACTGTCCCATGCAACACAGTTGGTTTTCTCTAAAATTGAGACATGGATTTTACAGGCCAACCATTTCATGTATAGTGAATCTTCTGGGTGGTGATAAGCAAGGATTTGTACTCAACAGCTTCATGTCTGGCTGAAGAATAGTGACAAGTGGCATCCCTCAGGGTTTGGCACTGGGACCAGCATTATTTAATGTCTTTGTCAGAGATGTGAACAGTGAGATTGGGTGCACCTTCAGAAAGATTGTGGATGACACCAAGCTCAGTATTGCAGTCAATGAACTTGAGTGAAGGGATGGAGATCTTGACAACCTTGAGAAGTGGGCCTGTGGGAACCTCATGAAGTTCAAGAGGGCCAAGCACAGGTCCTGCTTCTGAGTAAAGGCAATCTAAAACAGGTTATGTGAGAAGTGAGTTGAAAGCAGCTCTGCAAAGAAGGACTTGGGAGTATTGGTGGATGAGGAGCTCAACATGTCCTGAGACGGTGTTCTTACAACCCAGAAAGCCCACTGCATACTGGGCTGCATCAAAAGCAGTGTGGCTGACAGGTCAAGGGCAGTGATTCTCTCCCCCTATACTCTGTTCTTGTGAGACTCCACTTGGAATTCTGTGTCCAGCTCTAGAGCCTCCAACACAAGAAAGACATGGACCTACTTGAGCAGGTCCAGAGGAGGGCCATGAAGATGGAGCACCTCTGCTGTGAAGACAGGTTGACAGCTGAAGCCGCTCAGCCTGAGAAGACCTTCTAGCAACCCCTAAATGGGTTCAACACGAAAGACAGGGAGGAAATCCTTATCAGGGAGTGTAGTAGGTGTACACTCAGATGAGGAGTAACGGTTCTAAACTGAAAGATTTAGATTAAAAATCAGATAGAAGGAATAAATTTTTTACTGTGAGGGAAGTAAGACACTGGAATAGGTCACCCAGAGAAGCTGTGGATGCCCCATCCCTGGAAGTGTTTAGGGCCAGTTTGGATGGGGCCCTGATAAACCTGATCTCGTGAAAGCCATCCCTGCCCATGGCAGGCAGTTAGGGCTCATCTATCTTCCCACAGCACACCCACATTACCTGATGAACCATCACAGCCCCTGTGCGACAGAAAAAGGCATTGGAGGGATTGATAGCCAGCACTTGGCTATCATGGATGGGGCACTATAAGCAAAAGTATTTTTAAAGTAAAAAAGAGCATAAGGATACAGTGTGCTGTCTCTTCAGAGCTGTCTACTGTGTAATCTAAGATAGGCTTGAGTGTCTAAGAACTCAAAGGTGATAGAGTAAAACCCTTTTCCATTTTCACTCCCTGGTTCAAAAGCTGGAATTTGCTGGTTATCTTCATCACCTGCTCCTTATATTAGGTGACAAGACAGACACAGCAATAAGGATATTTTTCAGAAAAATACAGAAACTTGCATCATGAATTCTAGTTCAGATTTAGTGGCTTTCTTGGCATGCCCAGGAGGGAAAAACAGTAAGTTATGAAACAAATATATTATGAATCAAGGACAGCTGCTATGCAACTATCACCATTACTAAAACCTTCTGTAGGTGTACAGTGACAAAGCTCATCACTGATGTAGTAAGTCAGAGCCAGTATTAATGAGAAAACAGCATTGCTTAACCCAAAAATCTTTTAAAGGGCTGCATAAAAATATGTCTACAGCTCAAGTGCATGGTGAAAAGCCTTGTGGAAGCTTTGTAGAAGCCTTCTACTTTGCATCAGTGTTCCAGGCTATGAAATGGGTCATCCAAGATGAAAATGATGGGATTTTTTCTTGGGTCTTTTTTATTTTTTTCAGTCTGCACTGTACAATTTGTTCTCCCTATGAGAAAGATGAAGCAGATGGTGGCAGAAGTATCGTAGAGCACCACAGTTCCATTTTCCTGAGACTTAAGATACTACTATTACCATATATAATCTTCATCCTCTTGTGGTAAGTTTGGCATAAATTCCAGCTGTTATGGCTCCATGGTTTCATTCAAGTGTTAAAAATTTCATGAGTAAAGATGATAAATTCCACTGTTTTTTGAGCATTCCTGCAAAGCCAAATTATCATCATCATGTTATGATCATTACCTATAGCCTGTCATGTTTATTAGATAATTTTAATATTTCGAACTACAATATGGAACATATAAAACTCCAACATACTAATGGTATTTAATTTATTTAATTTAGATAGGTTAAATTTTAAAACCAAACTTGTAATTTCAACATAGAATACAATCAGCCCAAGAACTCATTTTCTATAAAACTACTTCAAATGTCATTATTTATATTAATACTCTTTGTCTATTTGCTAAATAAATTATACATCATTATTTCCATAGGTTTTCCTAGAAACTGTTGCCAGCCTATCTGAGTCTTAATTCTATTGTCTCAGTGGATTTTTTTTTTGATTGGTAATGTATTATTAGTAACACATAGACCTACATGTGTGATGCAGCACTGTGGCTTCTATTCTGGGTCACTTCACAAGATTATATATGTGCTTTGGATCATATATTAAGCCAAGAGTCTACTTATGTTTGTAACTAACAGAAGACACAAGCTCTTCATTGTCTGAACAGCTCTTCAGCTTTTCTCTTGTTTTCTGAATCTGTGTCATGAGACAGAGCTAGAGGTGAGTTCTCAGAACACACCAGGGAAAAGAGATAGATTGACAGTGTTACAAAGAAGGAATGGTCAACACATCTACCCTACCAGCAGAGGAATCTCTTCAAGGTCTGTTCTCCATACTTCTGTTCAAAAGTTGTAAGCATTTTGAGGTTTTCTAGCTTTAATTACATTTAAATTTGTCGGGAGATCCCACAATCCAATAAACATGAATTAAAAGACAAAGGTACTTTAGAAGTGTGTAGTCCACCTTACAAAACATGGACATCTCCAATTAAATGCATGAATCTGTGCTAGATACCTTAAACACCACTTTGTTCCCTTTCTTTAAGCAAGTGGATATCACTGAAACTTCAGTATCTTTTCTATGAAAATTCATAATTTATTTTATTTTTAAAAGCCTACCAGTAAGCAAAACTACCTAAAACCCCATAAAAACAGAACATTTATGATGAGGATATATATACTTGAAAATATTTCTGTATAGGTATATGGTCACAGTTTTCTGAATGTTTTCTGATGGTGGCAAACTCATTTTTTCATTTGGCTGTGGTATTTTCCTCTTACATGAGTAGTGCAAGTGAAAAAGTTATGAACCATCCATTTTGGCTCAATACCAAGACTTGAGCCTTTGTGCTGTATGTCTGACAGCTTTTAATAGAAGTTGGATTTAATCCAATTTTATAGACTGAAAAGAAAAATGGAAAGTTTTTTTTTGCTAGAGTTAGCAATCACAAAAGCACTGTGTGAGCTTTATGGTTAACATTATTGGCCAGTGACTTCTTAAGTTTAGTCATACATCCAAGATCCAGCAGCAATTCCAGTTTTGCCATTTGGCTCAGACTATTCTGGAGAGGAAAAGAAAAAGCTCATGCAACCCAGTGGTGCTGATCTATCTCAGGGGTATTGAGCACATGGTCTCTTTTATGAAATTGTTAATAGAAAGACTCCGTATCAACAAGTAAAATAAATTTCAGATTGCATAGCTCCACCAATAATACTTCTTTCTTTGCCAACTCTCAATTTTAATCTAAAAATTAACCGTGTTGGCTCATCTTTTTCATGGCAGCTCACTCTGTGACAGGTGGTTTGTAAGAAAGAAATGTGATGCAAAATCCAGAGAGCAGAAGTATTTCTGCACATGGTACAGCAAATTAACAAAATGATAATATTGTTTCAAGCTTCCGTACAACTTTTAAACATTGCACTGTATTAAGGTGATGGAGAGGCAAGGAGTGCATGGAAAATAATGATAGAATTATGGAAAATGCTCAGAAATAAATTTCCATTACTGATAAAAATATAAGTTACAGATTTATTCAAAACATTTTTATAGAAACCGCAGCTCTGTCTTTGACTCTTTGTGTCAAATAGAAAATGATTCTTTCAAATACAGACACCAGTTCATCATTTTCCCATCCATTCTGGTATCTCTCTAATTTGTCTGAGCTGAATATCAACTAATTCAATTTTTCAGTTTCCTAACTTGATTAAGAAATAAGGACCAGACATTTAAAGGCATGTGAATGGGAACTGAACTATCACAATATATTTTATAATTTGGCCTAAGAGCAATATGAAAAAAAGAAAAAAAGTGATTCTGGCAGAGTAATGGCCACAAGATTAACTCCTTAGCTGAAAATGTCATTCAACAACAAAATCATAAACATTTTCTGTTACTTAGTAAAAAATTGTCATTCCCACATGATATCCATATCTCCAAATTGGAGGAGCATGGGTTTGAAGGGTGGACTATTTGGTGGATTAAGAATTGACTAAAGGTACACAACCAGAGAGTTGTAGTAAATTTCCTGTTTCTAGACAGAAGCTGGTGAAGAATGGTGTCCTTAAGGACTCTGTCTTGGAACCAGTGCTGTCTAGTATCTTTATCAATGACATGAACAGCAAGATCAAGTGCAGTTCCATCAAATTTGCAGATGACACCACTTCAAGTGGTGCAGTTGACACACTTGAAGGACAGGATGCCATCCAGAGAGACCTGGACAAGGTGGTGAAGTGAGCCAGTGGAAATCTCATGAGGTTCAACAAGCCCAAGCAAAATGTGCTGCACCTGCATCAGGGCAATCCCACACATGAGTAAAGACAGGAACAAAATTTCATTGAGAGGAGCCCTGCAGAGAAGGATTTGGAGTTCTAGTGAATAGAAGCTGGGCATTAGCCAACAGTGTGCACTTGCAGCTTAGAAAACCAACAGGATCCTGGGCTTCACCAAAAGAAATGTGAGAAACAGATGGAGGCAGGTGATAAAACAAGCAGTAATGGCATTAAAAGAGGTTTAGTTTAGGTATTAGGATGAAATTCTTTACTATGAGGCTGGTGACATGCTGGAATAGGTTGCCCAGAGACATTGTAGATGCCACTTTCACAGCAATACTTACCTAAAGACCAGCTTGGATGGGGCTTCAAGCAGCATGGTCTGGAGAAAGATGTCCCTGCCCATGGCAGGAGGGTTGTAACTAGATGATTTTTAAGATCCCTTACAGCCTGAGCTCTTCTATGATTCTACAATTCTGTACTTCCTCATTATATTTTTTTCTTTTCCCTTTCTTAACTTTCCATTTTTCTTTCTGCTTGCTCCTGTTAAGTTGTACCACAGGTTGGAATAAAAAGAAATTCAAATTATGACTGCACAACTTGTGACTGAGGAGTTGTATGGTACAAAGGACAAGAAATTCCAACTGTAGAAAGAGTTAAACTGTCTGGCAGCAGGAATGCCAGAGACAGTAGGCCTCCCTGAAAAGGAGGGAAACTTCCCTTGGTGATGGGATAAGTAACACCCCAAACATTCTCTTGTGGCCAAAGTGGAGTGGGATGACTCAGAGGCCACCTTTGGGCAGCAGCGTTGGTGCTAAGGTAAGGACCTCTAATGGAACACTCACTGGATCAGTGCTGGTGTAACTGTTTATAAGGAATTGGCTCTTGGCACATCTTTGCCAACTCCTTGTAGAACTGCTTATGGCAGTAAGACTGAGGGCAATGCACTGGGGGAGACGGGGGGGGTTGTGTTTATTTTTTTATGTACAGTTAACCACAAACCTGTGCTTAATTTTCCTCAAGGGGTACAGTAAAATTCCCTGATGTGTATCTTTTTATGATATAGTATCTTTTCTCCTCTGTCTCCCTGGTTCTTCCTGTTTCCTGTCCTTAAGCTGTTATTCTGAACTAGGATGCTGGAAACAAATAATAGGTCTCCCTTGAATTTTTATCAAAGCCTGTGTTTGTCCCGAAGTTAGTTCCATCTTTGAAAAGGTCTGATATTAATCACAATAATAATAAAAAGTGTTTTCCATAGTGGTTTGATTTCTGACGCAAAAAATTACTAATTTGAATTGTGCTTCAAAACCATTTAAGTACAACATGCTATTAGTTAACTCACTTTGTCGATTTTTTTCTTAATTTAGGATTATTTGATTAAAAATATTATGAAATTATAAAAGGATTGCATTAAGAACAGAAAAAGAATTTGTCATGGATTATGCTACAGAAATGCAAAATCTCCTAGAAAAACACTGAAGTGTGTTTACTATATGCTGGTTTTCTCCCTTTTTTTTTCTTGTGGTTGTAATTCCAGAGAACTTTAATATGATTTAGTCTGAAGGGTCTGATCCTTAGGGTTTAAAGATTTACTCTATATTATTTAGATATCTACCCGTATTTATTTTTTAGTAATTTTCCTACAATAAAAAGAAAATAAAACCAAAAAACTTTCTTGTAAGCAGATACAACTTTTTTCCTGCAGCTGACCAGTGAAATACTGATCCATTTTCCTCAGGAAGACAACTGTTATAGAATGCTGTATCAAGAATGCTGTGGGCTAATTGTTCATCTCTTTTCTTCTCCTTTTTTTTCCCACTACTATGTATGTGGTGATTTTCTATAATTTTTATCTGTGTTTGTCTATACATCTGGGTGACAATGACCTAATTCATCAGTCATTCTGGAAGTAAAATTATCACATTCTGAAAATATACTTTTTATTATACTTGTTATTCAAAATACTGACTTGGTTTGAACTATTGCACTTATAAATAGGCAAATTTAACTTATAAATGTTTAGTTTGATAATACCATTTTTAATTCTATTATTTCAAAAGCAATTTAAAAAAATCTAGATATTTCTTGTTGTTTGCACAGTGGATATACCAGAAAGATTCAAGTTTCTAAAGTTATATGCAAACATGCTTTATCACTTATTATGTTTGTGCTGTCCAATCATGTGTGCACATTTGTTCAGGCCTTCTGAACATTCACAAATTACAAATCAAAGTATTTTACTTTGAAGCCACAAACTGTGGGGACTTGTCACGATCCGCCACTGCAAGCGGGGTTCGTGATGGCTCGTTTTAAGGATCTCAGAGCGCAAAAGACACAGCAGGGGACAACTCAGTTTGCTCAATCACAAATGCACCTTTATTTAGTGCCAGCAAATGCGATAGTGGGGAGAGAAATTAAGGATAGTAAGAAAGACAGAGAAAGAGGGGAAGGGGATTATAGCTACCAACGTGGAGGGACGAGTCCTCGAGGCTTAGAGATGCCTATAGACGCGAAGTCCTCCAGTGGAGCGATCACGAAAGTGTGCAGGGTCTTCAGAGCTTTTATAGGTTGTCAAGGTGGGAGCCAAAGCAAGGGGCACAGAGGCAAAGCGGGAACCACCTGTGTTGAGGTTGGGTGCTCAGGAACAAGCTGCAAACTGTACCTCTGGTACGGACAGACCGGTTCGGACAAACAGCCTTGGCTCAGTCCACTGTGACCAGTTCCATTTGTTCTTGCACTCCTTTCTCATGGTGATGCATACCAGTCCTCCGAGACTTGGCAAACGTTCCACCTCAACCAGGTCAGGGCTCCTTTCAGAGTCTGGGGTCTCAGTTCTCAGTCATTGGAGACAGTTGTGAGGCATATCACATCCTTGGACAGACTCTGACAGGACTAAACACTTCAGTTCTTGCTTCTACCCCAAAATCAGTTCATACATACAGGTTCAGAATATAGACACTTTTCTCATGTTTTATTTTCTTTAGTAATTTTCCAATTCTATATTTCAACCTGAGCTTTAAGATATTGCTGAAAAAAGATACTTTCTTAGGGTATTATAACCTTGATTTGGATGGGTTTTTGCATGTCATCTTGATATGTATGACAATAACACTAACAACAATGATTTCATCTTCTTTTCTGCTGTCAATCTTAAATACAGTGGGAAAATAATAGTTGCACATTTTGTTTAGTTTTGGTTACAGAAGGTGGTTGGAAGAGTAGAGATTTATACTGAATATTATGAAGTTGGAATGATGAATAATAGTCAATTTAGTGGTATTGGTATTCTTTAAAATCTTAAAGGCATTTAATTCCCTGCAATTATGCAAATGCAAACTTTTGAATGTATATATGCTAATTATCAGAATGAGTATATTTTATTGTAATTTACTTGTCATGCTGCAGTTATTGTGGACAAGGGAAAGGTAGGGGCTGGTCAATGAAGGATTTTCCTGTTTGGAGAGTTGGTGAGTTTAAAACAGACATTTAAGCTTCCATTGTGCAGATTCTACAGCAAATATGACAGAAAACAGAAAGTCATATTCAGCAGATTTAGCTTTTTTTTTTTTTTTTTTGGATTTAGCATTTTAAAGCTCTAAATGATTACACCATAGCTTCCTAAAAATTCTCTCATTTGTTCCAGTTTATGATGATTAAGGAAAGGGCTTTATAGCTTACAATATCATCTGAAAGCTGCATTTGAATTCATAGTAATCTGCCTTGGCATTTTCAAATTTCATAGTTGTAGAGCATTTCTTTTGTGTGGAAGTCGTAAAACTGTATGGTAATTTGTCATTGTTTGCACTGCTGTACTTAGAATCATTTTACTGCTGGCATTATCATCTTAAAATTTTTAGGTCTGTATAATTTATCCATGAAAATTTGCTTTGGGCTAAAACTTGGCATGCAAATTGTGTGTCCATTTTTAGATTACATGAGCTTCAAAAAAATTACAGCTGTTATACCCTTTTTTTTTTCCATTCTACTAAAAACTAAAAATTAGTCAATTCCTGACATCTAGAAAACTTAAATGCAGCTATGGCTCTGGGATCAAATCCCATGAAGGGAGGAAAACTGAAACTCTACATTTGCTAGAAAACATGCATATACAAGTGTACACCCATTATTATATGCAGTTCCAATTGGCTGAAAAAGAGACTTCGTCCATGCATGATGCTGCATACAGATATGACTGGTAAGCATATAAACAGTCCTCTGGCTATTTCAATACTTGAGTCTTCATTTGCAGCACTCTGTAATACTAGCTAAAGATTTCTAGTACTAGTGCTAAAAAAGTGCACAATAGCAAAAAAATCAACAGGGTACTGGTGTTACAAACCAATTATGGCATAGTTGCAACATTAGAAAATTCATTTCATACTGATGTTAAGTCAACAACTTCATAACACCACATAGATTCTAGCTGGTATTTTATCTCAAAATATTCCAGTTTTCTAGAAGATGTCACAATATCTTCTAAATCCATGTCACAATGAGGAAAGTGAAAAACAAGAAATCATTTGGATAGTGAAATCAACCATTTGCCTAACTACTGCAGAGATTTCTGTACTCAATGGTCCTCCAAACATTAGTGATATTAATGCAGGACCACTCTGTGGCAAAGACTACAGCTGCTTCAAGAGCAAAAGATCAGATTTACCTGATTAGATAATATCCTTCAAATTGGTCTTTTATCTCAAACAGCAACCATAGGCAGATGGCTACAGAAGAACAATGATGAGGCAAGCAAATACTGTTGTCATCATCCTGTCTGTGTTCTTCCTGTCTCATATTAAACCAACAGTATCCTGGGCTGCCGGACAAGGGAGGTGACTCTTCCCTCTCCTCTGTTCTTGTGAGACCTTACTTGAAAGACCCTGTTTATCTCTGTGATTCCTAGTATAAGAAAGACATAGACCTGCTCAGTCAGGTCCGGAGGAGGAAGACATGAAGATGACCAGAGGGCTGAAGCATATCCTCCATGACAATGGCTAAGAGAATTGGGAAGAGAAGACTCTAGGGAGACCTTACAGCAGCCTTACCACATTTAAAGAAGACCTAGAGGATGAATGGAAAGGGACTTTTTACCTGGGAGTGTAGTAATAGGACAATGAGAGATGGTTTTAAACTGAAAGAAGGAAGGTTTAAATTAGATGTTAGGAGTAAATTCTTTTCTGTGAGCCTGGTGAGACACTGGAATAACTTGCACAGAGAAACTGTGGATGCCGCATTCCTGGAAGTGCTCAAAGCCAGTTTGGATGGAACTTCAAGCAGCCTGATGTACTGGAAAGTGTCCCTGCCCATGGCAGGTGGGTTGGAACGAATCCTTAAGATTTCTTCCAATGTAAATCATTCTACAGTTCTATGATTCTACATACCACTATAGAGGTGTGGTCATTTTTTTAGTCATCTGCTTGGATTCTTTTGACAATTCAGTAAATTGAACCCTTCAAAAGTACACTAGGACGGTTCCTTTAACATCTATTAATTTGTAAGCACGTGCTTTGATTCTTTCATTTCTTTCCAATATGAAAATTTATGAATTAAATATAGAGCTGAAAAGGGTTCCAATAAATCAAAAATATTATTTTTTAATAGACAATTTAAAAGTACTGAAATATTTTATAAGCTATTTTTGAAGTGATCAGGTTTAGGAAAAAGAAGTGAGATTAAATTGAATTATACTACTTTACATTTATAGGTGTATGGTGAAAATGAAATAGACATAATATTACACAAAATCACTGAATCACTGAATCCATGAACAGGTGAACCAAGGTCAATAGAACCAGTTGCCCATGTCCATGTACCGATGGATTTTGAGTATGTCCAGGGAGGGAGACAGCACAATCCATCTGAGGAATCCGCTGCAGTGCTCAGTTGCCCTTACAGTAAAAAAAAGTTTCCCTGATGTTCACATGAAGACTCCAATGTTTTAATATGTGACCATTGTCTCAGGTCCTGTCATTGGCAACCTCTGAAAGGCGCCTGGCTCCATCTTCTTTGCATCCTACCTTAACATATTGATAGACATTTATAAGATCCCTCTAAAACTTCTCCTCTCTAAGCTAAATAGTTCCAGCTTCTCGGCCTTTCCTCAAAGAAGAGGTGTGAAGTGGTGTGGTTTTGGTTTTATCAGTTCTGTGTATGCATTCGTTCCTTGCTTTTACACAGTTTTTATAAGTTGTAATGGTTTGGTCCATGTACGCCATGTTTAACCCTTCATGGTTCCCCCTGAGTTATAGTTATGTGTCAATCATCAGTTAAGGAACCCCCAAGTCCTGTCAGTCACTTAGGGGCCTCTCCCTGTGTCTAGAAAATTCCAGTGAGGGCATTGAGTGATTGGCCAGGATCCAAGGAGTTCCCTTCCTTGCATTATTGATTTGCTGTATTGATTGTCATTTATGTACAGGGTCACCTCCTCCATACCCTTGATTGGTTCCCTGCTGTACCCTTCCCCCTTTCTCCACCCCATACTTAAGGTGTTACACGAGGAAGACCTGCGCTCTCTTGGGCAGACTCTCTGGTGTTGAGGTGGTCCCGTGCAGACTTCAACAAACCCCATTTGCTGTTCACCCATCAGAGTCCTTCCTTCATTCCTCATCATTGTTCACGCTGCCGCTGCAGCAAAGGCCCCACAGGATTGGGAAGCTATCCTCAGATACTGGACCGCACCATCACCGCGGCCGGTGTCAGAGCTAGCCAGGCAAGGCAGGACAAGGGTCCCAAGACACTGCGACCACCGCAGAAGTGCACCTCTCCCTTCATCATTTTTTGTGGCCATTTGCTGGATTCTCTCCAGTATGTGCATGTCTCTCTTGTACTGAGGAGTCAAGAGCTTGACATAGAACCAGGCCAAAATTTCATCATAGAAGTTTACCAAGTTGGTCAAGCATGACTGTCCCGTGGTCAGTGCTGATACTCCTGATAACTTTCTTGTTTTTACCACGCCTGGAAGTATTTTCCAGATGCTCAATCACCTTCCCAGGGATTGAAATAAGGCTGACTAGCTTGTACTTCCCTGGGTTCTCATTCTTGTACCTCTTGAAGAGAGGAGCGGTATTTGCCCTCAGGATTCCTTGACTGTGGCTGCACAATGACATGTTTCAGCTCCCTCATTACCTGTGTGTGCTTCTGTATAGGGTTTGGCTGGCGAGGGCCCATGGACTTATTTAAGTCTGGAGTGTTCAAGTATCCTGTAAACTGATTCTCTTCTACCAAGGGAATATCTTCATTATGCCAGCCATTCTGTATGGCCACTGGGATCTGTGATTCCCAAAGACTGGTCTGCTAGTAAAGACTGCCAAAGAGGACATTCATTACATCAGCCTTTTCTATGTTCCATGTGACCAGGTCGTCCATTTTGCTGGGCAATGGACGCACATTTTCCTCAGCTTCCTCTTCTCTCCTATGTACCTGCAGAAACACTTCCTGTTTCTATATCCCTGTTTAAACAGAAGTACTGTATTTAACTCCTGGTGAAAAGAAAAGAATGAAATATAGACCAGAAACTCTTTGGAAATTAGCCATTACTGTAATTGTACTGTCACAATAACATTCAAACCCTACAAGAGATTGAAAGTAGCTGTTATTACTCATACATGTATCAGCTGTGCATTGGTGATTATAAAAAATATGTTTTAAGTGTTACTCAAATTTTAACTTCTTTTATTGTGGTGTAAAAGCAGTACAGAAGATGAAATTAGTAGTTTATCCTTTAGTCTGAGTGATGTATGACATATGATGTATGACATAAGGTGGTGATCAGAGGGTATCCTGTGTAATTTGTATCTTGGGAACACCCATTATATTATTTTATTGCCAGGAAGAACAAAAAAAGCCCAAACCCCACCGTCCAAACCAAAACCACCAAAAATTTTTATCGTAACATATTGTAGTTGTAACAATTTTCTTTTAATATGTCTTCAAGGTAAGAGACATTTTAAAGACCAATTAAGTCAAGGATTTGCTCAAAACCTGATGATGATCCTTTATTAGCAAAATATATATAACCATGACTCTTTTACAATACAACACGGATTGGGAAAATATATCATTAAGAAGGTATTAATTTTAGCAAGTTAGAAACAGTGAAGGTTTCTGTATTCCTAGGTCAGCTTTACCAACAAACAACTAGATATACTTCAACAATTCTTCCTACATAGGCCTTGATAAATGATCTAATAGTGGATTCAAAATGCTTATTTTCTTTTCCTCATAACTGTATACTCTGTGTAGTCCATTCAAAAGCAGAAAAAAAATTTGATTTGTGTGTCTCCTATTAGATGTCTAGTTCAGAGAAGATCAACCTTTTTTTTGCTGTTTTATGGGTGGAAATAGCAAACAAATCCAGAGTGTCCCACTACGTGACCTAACTTCAGGACTTGAGCATGAAAACTCCAACCCACTAACATGTTTGAACATAGATTCCTGTAAAAATGATGAGCCATTCTAAATGTGAGGGAAAATGAGTGATATTACTTAAAGATTGATCACATATCTGAACTATCACCTGCTTATTTTAAGCCCACTTGGAGTCTCCTGGGACTCACAGGTAATGCTGGATCCAAACACAGAAAAATTGCACAAATGGAACCTTTAACCAGAACTTCTAAACCATGCAACACATCAAAGAAGATAATAGTTTTCTTTAGGTTACAAAATAGTATCTATTATAAAAATGGTTTTATCTTATTTTCAAAGCTTATTTTTTATTATTTATTTTCTGATACTATTTTTAATACTTTCTATCTCAATACATACTTCTTCTCTTAATGATAAGCCTACTATAATAAATACCTAAATGATTTGAAAGGGTTGTATCTTATTGACTGTTTCACTGAAATAAAGATAATGAACTGTGTCTTACATTAGCCTAATCACAGGGCTATAAAAATGCAGCTGTATCATTTTATGGTCACACTTGGGCTTGGAAGTCCTTCTAGTTATTTTGGATTGGATAGTGGCCAAGTTATTAAATTCTGCTGGACCAAAGTAATCTCCATACAACACTACCTGAAGGGTGAAAAGCACAGTAAAAGCGGCTTCATTGTGGTCCCCTATAGTTACAGCTATTATCCTGAAAGCTGCTCAGTATTAATGCTAGACTGGGTTTATCCATGTGCTAGCATAACAATCCCTTCTTGGAAGATGTGGTATGGAGTAATCTGAGCAATTGTATTTGGTCCAGGTTGTGTTTAATAAGGATTACAAATGTCAAATCAGAGACAGCTACACTAGACCATAACTGCAACATGTTCATGAGTTTTAGTATTAGCACTGATTTAATTCTGTGGCTATACCTCAAAAAATGGAGAACTGACCATATCAAATTGACTTTAAATACAGTTTGTATGTTGAAAATTCAGTCATTCCTCTCTCTTTCAATGCTGCAAAATCCTTATAATTTCTGGTGATATTTAGTACAATGCTAAATGTGTATGGTAAACTGAATGTAAATAGTCTCACACTGTTATCTTCGAATCCAGAAACATTTGAAAAGCTTGGGCCAGTTGACTGCACTTGCAGAATGTGGCTCTGTGGAGGAGATTCTCTTTTCAGCATGCATGGATTTTCATATCTAACACACATTAAAACTCAGTTACAAACATGAGTAAATAATACACTTTTCATTAGTGACTATTTCTGTGGCAAATATGGGTGTAGAGGAGCCATGAAGTGCTTAATTAGCTTTTTCTGAAGCTCTAATCACTAGGTGTACACCACTTTGAAACATCATATAAAGGTTTAAGAAGCAGAGAGCTGTTGTTTATGCTGTCACAACAAAATTCTTAGCTTTGCAACTTCTCTCTGTGTTACAATGCTGTACACTTATTTTTCTTTGCACTCAGAGACGGGGGTTATTTTTCTTCCCAGTTTTTTGTTGCCTAGTTGCTTCAATGTTGAACTCTATTTCTAATGTGTTTATTTCAGTATGTACTGTATAATTTCCATATGGTTCTGCTTTGATGGGAATGAGTCACTGATAATGATAGGTGCAGGAATAGTCCTCTGAATGTACCCTCCTTTTGCTAAATTGTGGAGGAGTTAATTCTACCTAGTATTTTCTTTGAGCCATTTATCAAAATAAGGATCATAAAAATATAAAGACCCTGTTTTTATGGCTATTTTACAACTATATGTAATCTTAGATTATATATGAAAAGAATTTTTTGATAGCAAAGTTTTGAGAAACATCTTTGGCCACAAGGAAACAGACAATAAATAAACCTGGGAAAAAAAAAAAAAAGGCGCAAACAACACAATAACCGCAAACCAAACCAAACCAATCAAATACCCACAAACAACCAACCCACAACCAAGCCCAACCAGAACCAAACTTGCCTTTTGACTAATTTTTTTTTGATCAGTAAATCAAAGCTCATTTTCTGCCTTAGCTTTTTATTCACACAGTAAAGAAATATTACTTTGGTGCAATGCCAAGTCACTGTCTTCCAATTAGTAGAAAGTAGGGTAGAAAGCTGAATTGTATCAGGAAGACAATGGAAGAAAAAAGGAGAGGAAAAAAAATTCACAATTTTCCCAGTGCTCTCTGCAAGGGTAGGTGGAAAGAGAATCTTAGCTTCTTCAGGGATACCTTGTCAAAAGAGCCATGAAACAGAATATGTGGAGAAAAAATTGACCAAGAAATTATAAAGGAGGTCATGATAAGAAAAAACCTGATCAGCCACACTAATTGATAAGATGTGCAGCATGAAAATGCTGGTTTTCAATTGGGAGGATAAGGATAGGAATGGAGACAATATTTCCCTCCTCAACCCAACCAACTAGTATTGAAAAAATAGCCAGAAACAAACCTGGTCTGAGCTGGAGTGTCAGAAGGGCAGAGGAGCCTTAATGGTGCTCAGAAGATCCACAAATATGCCCATGCTTGTAAACCTACTTAAAGGTCTTTGTTCAGTCTTCTGACAGGCTTGAAAAAAATTCTACTCTAATGCCAATCAAACAGTATCCAACTTTACGAAAGATTTTCCAGATTTAACACTGTCAAAAAGTAAATGCTTCACATTTCAGAATATTTTCTGGTATTATTTTTTTTTCAACATGAGGAAAGAGACACATTTGTAGACAATAGAAAAAAAACCCTTAATCTTTCTCTACATCAGTGCTGACTTCTATTTTTTACCAGTCTATTTTCAGATGTACTGTTAGTTATTTCTAAAACTATGTGATGTGGTTTACAGATCTAAATCTAGTTTTTTAAAAAATTATTGACTTTTTCCTGGGACATATGAATTAAAAGATGTTTAAAATCCCTCAAGGAATAGGTTTTTGTTTCTCTTCATTTTCATTTCCTCCAATATCTTGCAATTATTACTGTTTAGATGAGACCTAGATATATTTAAGAAAGACATTAGCTTTCAGGCCGTTTAATACATTCCTGAAATAATCTCCCTATAACAGGATTTGCTTGATTTTTTATTTCTTGCATTTTTCACTGAAAGAAAATGAGGCACTGCATGATTGTATATAAATGATTTGTCAGAATATAAAATCAACCAATGTGGAATGTTTCGAGTATGCTTTTAACTGCTACATAATGATTGCTTTCTAAGTTTGCCAAAGAGATGAAATACCACCAGCTGCCTCCTCAGTGTAAAATATTAAATGAAATGTTTTTATGCAATAAAATGGATTAGTTTGCCTGTAACCACCTTACAGCTGGGATTATGAAGAAATTATGATTAGAAATTGTTGTTGCTAAACTTTGCAATCACTGATTTCAAAAAGTTCCACTATCCTTTTAATGAAGCAATCTGCTAAACCCCACTGCTAAAATACCACCACTACTCACCTAACTGCATGCCCTCTAAAACCAGATCTAATCAGATTGCTTGGATGAAAGAAGGTCAAAGGTGAATCTGTTTAATTTATATATAAGTTGTTTGCTTCATTGAATGTGTAATACAACATATTATCTGTACTGATATATCTGTAATGATATATTGGATATAATAAAATAGCTTACAAATATTAAGGTTGTGAAGTTATGTATTTAGAAGTCAGGAAACACTTCAATGTCAGTTATAATAATGTCATAATAATGTCATCTGAAGTGTTTTCTCTGCTGCATATATTAATATAGATATGTAAGTATATAAAATAAACATTATTTTGTGAAATACAACTTAATATAGTGTACCATTTACTACACTGGAATTTGGGTCACTAGTAAAATATTTTAATATACCATGAGGGATTATTGTAATCCTGTTTTCACTATGCACAATTTATTTGTTTAGATTTAAGATTTATTACCTTGCTGTGACAACCTATATGGACCACCCTGTAACCTGTAGAGAAGCTTTTATTTGTCTATTGTTTCCTGTGATGTAAGTGGATAGGAAGGAAAATTGGAATGGACATTTAGATGCTAGCCACAATGTTTTTATACTTGCCGGATAGAATGCTGATGGGGAAAACTAGGGGTTTAATTCTGGGAAAAGAGTGTAAAAAGAAATAATTGGGAATCTAAAATGTATTTTATCCACCATAATTTTATTTTTCCATCTCCTTTAACACATCAAGTATGAGTTCTTTATAAAAATGCAATTTTACTTGCCTTCTCAAAGGTTTATTGCCATTATTTCCCTTGTGCTGGCTCTGGTTTTCTCATTGACCTCCTGGGAGCTATATCAGGTAAATAATTTGGCTGAAAATTAACCCTGCTGCCCACTTCCCTAAAGGATCAGTTTTTAGCAGCAGCAGCAGCATATATTTTACACCAATCTGTGTCTGTGGAACCCAGAGGCTCATAGCTGAATGCTTGCAATCACAGTTTAGCTAACACCTTTGGAGTGAAAATGTACCTCTTTTTGCACTACACAATTAAACTCAAATTAAGAAAATCCTTTTCACTTTATCAAGTAAATGTAGTATGTGGGAGAAATAACACTGTATTATAAAAAGAAAAATTATTAGATATTACAGATGACTGCCTAAATAGATTGCATAAAATAACATCCTGTTCTTTAATTAGCACCAACACACCAACACCCTGCAACTTAGTTCTTTCTTATAGCTTTTGCTCTTGGTGGACCTGGGCAAATATATTATGCCACTGTTTTCATCTCCCTCCTCTGTATTAGAAAAAAAAAATAAAGGAAAAGAAAAATCCTATTTTATAGTAGAAGATGCTTTATATGCAGTGTGTAGGCAGAAAGGAGTAGTGAAAAATCAACAGGCAGTAATTATAATTTTTAGCATCAGCTACCTTTAGTTCATAGAGAGGGGTGGCACAAATAAAGCACTTCCACAGTTGCTTCTCAGTATAGCAGGGGGGAGTGTACAGAATCCCAATGACCTCAGAAGCAGAGATCAGTTTCTTTAAAGTACCAGTCATCAGAATCGAACTCACTCAAGAAGAGAAGTAGAATACAGCTGCAAAATGCCTCCTGAGACTTTCTTCCCCCTTGAATGAGAAGCACAGCTGTGACTTGTGCTGAGGGTGTTCAGTTCCAAGTCCTTGATCACCCCATCATAGCTCTGTAATCCTCTGGTACAGGAGTTTTACTTGGAAGATCTTGTATCTCAGTTTATGTAAAGATTATTTTTTTTATTACATGGAGGACTACTCACAGAAACTGAGGTCAGTTCCATCTCTCATGGAAGGAACATTGTTAATATTTCAGTTCTCCTAATCTCCAAAGCAGGCTGGCTGCATCCAAACCATCTCTTTCAAATGGTTCCTGACCCAGAGATTTTTTGGGAGAGTATTCGTTGGCCCAGACAAAATACATGACAGGGACTGCTCTAAGAATTAAACAGTTCAATGATCAAGCCCCAGGCCTGGAAATGTCCTCTAGCATCACTTGCTTTCCTTACAGAGGTACAGCACGTAATTTTAACTTCCTCTTCAGAGAAACCTTGCAGAACTGAGACTCTGTGGTATTCAGAAACTCAGAACACGAGCCTGTCTGCAACAGTAATTCAGCTCCTGGTTAACATCAGAAAGTCTGGATACCCTTGAACATCTGTGCATCCAGGATATCCAGAGTTTGCAAACTCCAGGATTTAGATATTCTGTACATCCACAGTAAATCTGAAAACTGTCTGAGTTATAAAAATGAACTCTGTTCATGGCAACTTACATAATGAAGGTGTCCAAAAGTTATTAGGCTCAGTTTCCATTCTTCTACTACACTTCTACAGACATAGATATATTGTCATAAATACAGTCAAAAATACAAAACAGTTACAGTGAACCAGGCACACATGTGATGGAAAACTACCCCAAGCTTTGATGATGCTTTGGGTACTAACTGCTGGAAGATGTGAGGCTGTACAAGAAGGCAGATTATTTGATACTCTTTACACATTTATATTTCCCATTTTCCATTTCCATATTCCTATTCAGACATTGTTCAGAAATAGACTTCTGGTTTTATCTTCTTTCATTTCAGCTTTGTACCGCTGCTTACAGAAGTATTGCCTTATTTACAGTCTAATTTTAGATCTGCTCTAACAAAGGAATGCAACAAGCAGCTAGGAATGGATGAACTGATGAAAGACAAAAGATACTGAGTAAACTCAACTGTTCAATTAAAAAAGTGCACATCTGGATATCTCCATTTAGCATTAAAAATAAAATACCAAACATATTTAGAAACAAACAGCAATGATAAAAATCAAAATAATTTCTCAGCACCTCATTTTCATTTGGCACATTGTAGAACACACCAAATATGAAGATTACTTTATGCAAAAAATTCCATTCTCTTCTGAGCTTTTTCAGAATTTCAGGTCATCAGATGGTAATGAATGATCATTAGAGTGCTTTTTGTCAAATTATTTCTTTTTTTTTTTGGTCAAATTATTTTCAAGTAAAAAAATAAATCTTGAAACAGTCCTGTGAATTTATACCCAAATATGACAGGATCTCAACTAGTTGTCAAAACCAAGTCACACAAAATCAGACTATTAAATGACACACGGCAAACTAGCAAATTTGAAAAACAGGAGTCTGAGCAATAATTCGACATATTTTCTTTTTTGCATATCTGTTTTTTTCCTAGTGAAGCAATACATTATTTGTATTTCCTCTCTTTACCTTCTCATCTTTTCAAATGAACAGAGGTCTCTTCAAGTTTTTTGAAGGCTTCTCCACATCCTTCCTGTTCACTGAGGAAAGAATGATGCCAGAATTGTCGGAAAAATATGCATTTAATATCTGTATAACTTTCCATTATAGACCTCGATTATCAGGTGCTTTAAAGTTTGCCAGACTTTCAGAGCTAAACCTTTTTTTACTCCTAAAAGAGGTTTAGATAAACTACATTGATTTTTCCCATTTTAAAAAATCTGTATAACCACTTTGATGAGATTTACTTTATGAACAATAAAATTAGAAAACACGTCACCCTCAGGTAAAAAAATAATGTTACCTGTCCTTATAAGAAAAACCTATCCATTTCTGGCTTATACATTCCTCAAGTTCTCTATGTTTTTTTTTTTTTTTTACAATTTAGGGAGTCTGATATTAATATCACGGTTACTGTCCTTATGAATAATGTCTCCAAAGCTAGAATTGCAGTGGTAGGCAGAAAAGGAAGAAATAACAAGATAGGAAACAGTGTATGGTGAATCAAGGTAATGATATAGTGAATAAATACAGGATATGTTAGCAAGAGCTAAAAACAAAACATTGAATGACCTTAATGTACATGTAAGAGGGACACAGAATTCTTCCAAATCTAAAATACAAAACATGAAGCTTTATCTAGAAGTCTCAATCTGCAGAAAGTGATATTTTAGTAGGATGTGTTTTCTGCTTGATAGACTATATGAAATAATCATGAAAATAAAATCAGTCATACTATATAACATATTAAATACAGCAACAGAAGCTATCCCCTGAATGCTTGGCAAACATTTGAGCATGGGTCTAAGGAACAATGGTTAAAGTCTTTTAGATGCCCAAAATTAGTGTCACTAATAAAACTATTTTTCTAGGCTACATTCATCCTTAACTGGAAGAATACGAATGTAGAAAATCTGTTGTAAGCATCTATGTTAAGATAAGATGCATTACACTTTGAAAATGTCCCTCCTATGGAGTGTGGGGGTGATGCAAATCTACATACAAATGTTTATCTGTTCATCTGCTCTGCTGTGATTTTATAGTTTAATGAGAAAATCCACATTTTCTTTAAACTCCCTTTTTTTTTTTTTGTCATGGGTTGCTAAATTCTGCAGCCCAATACAGACCTGACTCCTGCAGCTCTATGCCTTCACATCCAACAAGTAGCAAGTGTGTGCATATATTTCCAACAGGCACATATGCAGGCACACTTATACAATATGTATGTAAATATACACAAAATTTCTTCTGAAGATCATTTCACACAGAAACCTTCAGCAGACAAGGAGACAGGAAACACTGATCAATTTATTCTGTTCCCCACTCTGACAGATCTGGATGAGTGTCCAAAAGTGAGAAATATATGCTTCTGTAAACACATACATATGAATCATTCAATAACTGATCTTAAACAATGATTCTGTCTAGTAGCTGGCCCTGGATCCTTTCATGCCCAGTTGCTTCACACAATCTCTCAGTCAACCTTCAGATCCTACAGTCCCTCTGAAAGTTGATCTGGCCGTGCTGCTCCCTCCAGTATGCAAGTTCTCCATCTGTCTCACTCAGAGATTACACACATCTCTGCCCCCAAACTATGGCCATCCAAGTCTGTCATTTCTAAGCCCTTTATTTTACTTGTTGGGCAGTCCAGATTGATATTCACCAGTGATCATATACTGATATGAATAACCCTGCATTCCCTGGTTGCAAGCCCTGGAATCACCTGGGCACCTGTCACCCACAGACTTATTATGGTTACTGGCATTCTGATGTCCACATGCATGCACCCACTAGTACACATGCACACACAGAACAGATAGTTGTCTTAAAAGGACAATAGATAGTAATGGAATTCAGTAAGAAGGCAGAACAGTCTCTAGTAACGAGGTACAAGGAATGACCAGAGAAGCATAATGATTATCAGCCTTTTAACATGCAACTGCCACTTTTTATTCTCTTACACCTCCATTCCAATGGTAGTTCTTCCCCCAAAACTACCTTGATCCTTCCCTTTACCTTCCCTAAAGATACCATAGTAAATCTTGTGCAATCCAAAGATGATATTCCCCTTGTTCCATGCATTCTACATGCTGGGCAGTAATCCGCCTTAGTCTGAAAGGTGATCCAGAGAAGTGCTTCATGACTAATCCTTTTTCATACCCACACCATGAGGGTGATGGCCTTCCTGTGACAGCCAGGAGACCAAAAGGGAGCATGGCTGCTCACTTCTGCAACTAGTTTATTCCAATTCCTCTGCCTGTGACAGTTACAAGCAGAGGCGAGCCTTCTATCACATAATCTAATGATCTCCAGTATACAAAGAGATATTTTTGATTTAAGAGGTCTATGTAGATGCCCACAACACTTGTATAGCGAATATCTGGTTTTGATCTGAGTGCCATTCTAAGTACAGAAAAGTAGGCAAAGTTTTCATGCCTCCTGTGTTTGGAACTTTAGTGTGTAAATCTTATCTAATAGTAATTCAGGTGAAAAATTGCTAATAGAATTCCTGCCCATGCAAGTTTGTTTTGAAATCTTTAGCAGAATGTATTCTAGTATTGGCATCCACAATGTGCACAGCTACACGTGGCATTCTATGAAGAGTAAAAACTGCTATTGCACATTTCAATAAATTCCTTTGAAAAATGCATCATACAGTTAATGTGTGTTGTTCAACAATTGTCTCTGATGACTTTTCACTCCATTTTTCCTATACCGTCATGTTCAAAGGGTTACCTTTGAACCATATTCAACAAAAAGGTTAGATTTTCAATGTTCAGCATACAATTACAGATGAATGCAGCCTGCCCCTTTTTATATCCAGAAGTGGATTTACTTCTGTGACACTACTTAGAAAACAAATGGCTATTTGAATGAGGTTCATCCATGCTGACCATAGTTAAAGGACAGTAGCTGCACTAAAAAAACCTGTTTAGTCATGATTTTTGCTTTACTTAATTTTTTTTCCTTAAAACTCCATTAGAATCCAAGAAATTTGGATGCAGAAATAGTCCATTGGTTATTACTTTTCCCTCAGTTTTATACATGTAAAAATATTTCTGGTGACTGAATCTATTTGAATGCATCTCTTTTTATTTCTGAAAATGAACTGGGATTTAATACAGAAGTTCTGACAGATCTGAGCTGCAGTAGCTTAATTAGAGTTCATGATAAAATCAGGGCATGTAGATTAGAGAGCTGTGTGTTCAGTGTGTCTCTTTCTTTTCTAATTTTTCATGTTTTCCCTCATCATGTATGGGAAATGCTAAAAAGGGAATGTATGGTCATCAAGTACCTTCCATGAGGTCATCTTTGATAAGGTGGCCATGCAGCTCTGGGACAATAATTTGAATACCTAATATTATGTGCTATATAGCTACAACAACATCCAATATTCACAACTTTCATTTTCATACAACTATTGCGTGTGTGACACACTACTGTCTGTGATATGAATTTAAGAATAAGAACAATGTATTACACAAAAGTTAATTTTAGAACAGTAGAAACTCCAGGCAGATAAAATGTTATCATCAAGAAGAAAAGTGGTAGCAGATTCAAAGTGCAGAATGATCAATACTCAAACAAAGAAATAAAAGGCAAGCTCTATAATGATTACCTTTCCTGTAAGAAATGTAAGAAAAAAGGTCCAGAATAACTGAAGGCATGATTTTTTGCATCAGGACTCTCTCTGTGTCTATGATATGTAAAGGAAAATGGCTTACAAAAGCACACTACCAAAGAATAGAGTAATATGTTATACTATTTAGGAATTAATATATGATATTTATTTTATTTACTGCAATAAAAATAATAAAAGAAGAGACAAACAAGAAAATGCATAATAAAATACTTGTAAGATGATCAGAACACCAATCATGGGATTTTCAGTTCCCAAGAAAATTGAATGAGTAACAGCTGTGCTTTCTCTGGATATATAATGCAAGGATTAGTTGGGTTTTTTGTTGTTTTGTTTTGTTTTTTTTTTTTTTTTTGTCATTTTCTTTAAGCAACTAGAGCAATAGATTATTTGAATCTCTTTCCAGGAAATAAACAGCCACTTTATATGACAGCATCATTCAGTGATGAAAATGCCATTAGTCTAAAAGCTGTAAATGGAAGTTATGCAGTATGTAGGCTGGGCTTTAAATTAGAGTTTTAAAGCAGTGATATACTAAGTAAATTAAACTGGTTGAAAATGTACTTCTCAGTCTGACTAACTTTCTAATTCAGCAAGACAGCAACAGCTTCTAGTATGTGTTTTGGAAGAACAGAGGAAAAAATATTTCTAGTAGCTCGGTGTTGTCAGTCCTT
The DNA here is from genome assembly GCA_024734555.1 of Trochalopteron elliotii. Lineage (NCBI taxonomy): Eukaryota > Metazoa > Chordata > Aves > Passeriformes > Leiothrichidae > Trochalopteron > Trochalopteron elliotii. The sequence continues at coordinate 3,818,526 of JANPWX010000077.1, forward strand.
CAGCACAGAAGAGAGACTTAACTGGCACAAAGGCACACAGTTCAAGAAATTTCATATCTGAGTTTCTGGCTTGGAGCTCAGCTATTTGTAGCTCAATTCAGTTGTGTAATCATAGGTCTTTAATGTCTCTTCACACATTCCAGAATAACCTGCTTGGCCTTCTGCTGTTGATCATCTAAGATCTGTGTGGTTGTAAGAGAAAAATAAAACTGTCACTGTATTTTCCACAAGAGAGAAATAGGATTTCACATTGATATTGATATTGATATTGAAACAAAGAAAATCCAGGTTGTAGTACCTTGCAATATTTTCACCATCAGTTCTCAGATAACACAACTTGAAAAAGACAAATGAATCTTCTGTGATTCATGAATATTATTCATACAGGAAGGCAATGATTTTACCTGCCATTAAAAAGTTCTTCAATATTCATGGGAGAAAAGCAGAACATAACAGCTAGGTACTCTGAACACTGCTCACACAGAAAACATGCTCTGTCTTTAACAGCATACATGCATATTGTGTTGCACATTAATTTTTCCCAGATTTTTACTGTAGTCAAGGCTTCACTTCAAAGAGGAAGTCATGAAATAATGCATTTATAATAAAGAATGTCAAGTTAATGAATAAAATGCAACATAGACTCACTCTTTAAAAGCCCAGACAAAAAAATATACATTGTAACACTATTTGCATTATTTTATATATTTAGGTAAATAAATCTTTAGAAGTTTATGTATATACTTAGTGTTAGGTAAGTAATAAACTTCAAGAACAAACAAATGCATAGCAGACGTCTTTTTCTATTTTATAAATGTCTTTACAACTGAACAAAAGGAGCAATTAAGAAGAGAAACCACTGAATCTGGATTATTATTTGTCATGAAATTGATAAAAGCAAAATTTCTCGGAGTAGTCAAGAATTGTAAGATAATAACTTGAAAAAAGCCTTTGAATACAACAGTTATTGTAGACAGTTACAGATCAGTACTACTCACAGCCATCTGAAATTTTAAAAGCTATTTGGAAAACTATGGCTTGATCAACACAAAAAAAATTTTGTGGATATTTTTGGTTCATCATTTTAAAGTAATGGTCATCTTATGAATTTGTCAGATCTCAGTGTTAATCAAGCTTCCAGAATGATGAAGATGTACAGTAAACATTTTTTGATAAGATTTTTTAGAGATCCCTTGTAAGGAGTCCATATCAGAAGCTAACATTTAATGAGTTGGATCACCTTGAAAGAGAAAAAAGACTGGTGAAATGGGTTATATATTGGCTGAAGCACAGAGAAGGTACAGTAAGTAAGAACTAACATCTGTTTGGTATACCATAGGAAGTATCACATAAGAAAGTCAATGTCTCCTTTACTAAAGGAAAACATATTGGAATTAGACAACATACTGTTCATCTCTGCATTGTGTAATAGCCTAAAACCAAAATCCTTAGGGTTACATACTGCTAAATAGCTGAGGTACACCTGCTGCTATCTTCCTGGCTTTGTCTTATTTTGCTTGACATTCTGTATTGGACCCTGCACTACTCAAACCTACTATGCTGCAATTATCCTCTTTTCCACTTCTTTTCTGTAAGCGTGGCATGGCTACTGGTCCTTCCAGACCAACAGGGAGAAGAACTGGAAACCTGAATATGTCCCTCTGTTCTTCCTAACCCCAGCTGCAATATTTCTTCTTTTCCCTGGCAAAATGTTGAAACAAAACAGAGCACTGGGAAATCAGTGTGAAATCAATAGATTTTAGGAGAGAAATTAATCTGTAATAGCATAGTGCTTCTCATACCAAAATAATTCCCTTTTGGGAGATTTTCATGTTTCTGTGTAATAGTCCACAGCAAGAGAGTAACAACCCTCAGGGGAAGATCCAAGCTCCTACTCTTGATAAAAGATCAAATTATCTCTGCAGAAAAAGCGAAAGCAAGCAAGAGTGCTAGTAAAAAAAAAAAAAAAAAAAAAGGCATCATCTTCCCATTCTCGCACTATCCTGAATCCTTCTAATTCTTTATTTTACAGTTTTGTAGCATTTTGAAACTAGATGGTACTAGGACATCAAAGATTGACCAATATTTGAAAGAATTAAAGGATCTCCACTGCAGTATCTATCTCACATACGCCAAATTAAGAATTTCTGTAGTTGGGGAAAATAAGTGGTGATTGATAAAGACTGATAGAAAAGTTAAATACAGAGACATTTTTCAGTATTTAGCTACATGGTTCAAATTACAACAGATTGTGCAATTGATTTTATGACTGTCACAGGAAGTAATGATATAGTACATCTATTGTGAATGAAATGGAATATGACAGATATAGATTTAATTTTATTTCCTAGATTTGTGCATTGTTAAATCAAAGAATATGTAAGATAATACAATTGAACAATCAATACTACTTAGATTCAAAGTATAGGTAATACATATGTAAAGAAAACAATAGTTTTGTAGGAATTTATGAACTGATCTATGAGGTAATAGCTCACATTCAAGAAAAAAACATATTAGCAAGTTTTCTTTGGCCTAGTCTCTTCTTTCAACAGCATTAAGTTAAAACCTTTAATTTCAGACTCTGATGTTTATTGATGTGGCAATATTACACCTATTGACTGTTATACAACTAAGAATGATTCCTGGAATTCTGCCAGTTCTAAAATTAATTAGTTTTTAGGTAAAATAGTAAGAAAGACTGTAATAACTAATATGAAAACTCACAACTGAAACTGCAAGACTGAACATTGCATCTCTAGATTAAATTGGAAAGAGAAAAAATGAAATTGAATCTTACAGATTAAGAAATTCTATTTCATTTGGAAAGTGAGTCATATTTTCTCTATAATACACAAATGTAACCCTCTGTTATTTTCATGTTGAGGTTGTGGGGTGTTTTTTAATCTAAAACTTGTGATTGAATTTGTTTTTTCTATGAAGATTTAATATTATGTGATTGTCCTTCTAAAAAGGACACATATATTAGATAATTTCAAAAACCCAAACAAGCAAAACAGAAAATGTGTATATGAACTTAGAAACAAAAAAAAATATTTGATGCCTGCAGGCACTCTGTTGGAGTAAAGCAGTGCCATAACCTGCTGAGGCAGTAACTGCTGATTTAACTACTGCTTAACTATTTGAGTACTACAGGCATATTTTAGTACAAAGATCAGCTGTTTCAAATTAATCTTGCCTTGTTTATTTCATAGACCACTATGCAACAACTCACAGCATTCTTTTTGGTTCTTGTAGTGCAACGTCTGTGGAAAAGGCAAATGATCAGTAAACATTGATCAAATAGGAAAATTATGGAAATAAAACAATATTGTTAAGGAAAAAAAAATCCAATAAAGTATTTGGATATGATCTTGATTACATGAAGGATTGTAGAACTGGTTCATAGAGGCAGTTTTTCAAGAGAAATGCCCTGGAGGTCCTAGGTTATATTTGACACTTTTTTCTAGTGAGCAACTAGAAATCAGAAAGAAACAGTGATATATTGATTTGCCCATTTGTAGTGAATAGAGTCATAAACTGGGATGCGATCTGACCTTGAAATTGGAACAGTGAATTTTAGACACTGAAACAAAGAAACACAGGGGGCAGGATAAAAATAAAAATGGATTTCATATTCTGCCCTGGTAGTTACTATTAAAGAGATGTTTCATAGTGAAATTGAAAACATTATGTCCTTCAGGGGCTGCTATTGGGACCAACCATTGCTGTTCAAAATTTTTGCTGACAACATGGACAGAGGGATCTAGTACATTCACTGCAAGCACAAAGCTGTGGGCTTCAGTCAACAAGCTGTAAGAAAGGGGTGCCACCCAGAGAAGCCTTGACAGGCTTGATAGGTGGGCCTGTGTAAATCTCATGGAGTTCAGTGAGGCCAAATACAAGGTCCTATACCTGAGTCAGGACAATCCCAACCACAAGTACAGGCTGGGAGGAGAATAGATTGAAAGCAGCCTTGTGGAGAAGCACTTGAGGGCATTGGCTGATGAGAAGCCAAACACGACCCTGCACTGTGCAATTTGCAGTTCAGAAAGCCAATGGTATCCTGGACTGGATCAAAATAAATGAAGCCAGAAGGTTGAGGGAGGGTGGTTCTTCTCTTCTACTCTGCTGAGACCCCACCTGCATCCAGCTCCCAGGGCCTTCAACACAAGAAGGTCATGGAGCTGCTGAAGTGTGCAGGTGGGCCACAAAGGTGGCCAGAGGGCTGGAGCACCTCACCTATCAAGACAGGTTGAGAGATTTGGGGTTGCTCAGTGTGGAGAAAAGAAGGGTCTGGGAAGATCTTATAGCAGCTTTCCAGTACTTAAGTGGAGTTCCCAATGAAACTGGAGAAGGACATTCTACAAGGTCATGTAGGGATAGAACAAGTGGGAATGTCTTTAAACTAAAAGAAGGTAGGTTTAAATTGAACTTTAAAAAGAAGTTCTTTACTGTGAGGCCAGTGACAGACTGGAACTAGTTGTCTAGAGACATTGTAGATGCTCCTTTTGTAGAAGTGCTTACCTAGAAGGTCAGGTTGCATGGGGCTTTGAGCAGCCTGGTATAGGGAAAGGTGTCCCTGTCCAAGGTGGAAGGGTCAGAACTAGATGACCTTTGAAGTTGCTTCAGATCCAAACCATTCCATGATTCTATGAAATTCAGCAAAAACAATGAGTGGCAAAAACCCAAAAATCTAAGTTTAGTGATAAGAAAGTTAATAAATTTTACTTATTTTAGCTTCATGATATTAGCCATTCAAGATAATAGTCCCCAAAATTGAAAATAAATTCAATCAGAATTAATAGATTTTACTCTCTATCACTCTGATAATTACAACTACCGCTACTCCATTTTTTTTGTATCCTAGACTTTTTCCCTGAATTGATACAGTACCCCTCATTTACTGGAGTAATTTGCAAGGCTAAGCAGTTTCACTTAATGATGTGCTTTGTATAAGATTTTGAAAACCCTGGAATAAGGTTGTTCTGTTGGGTTTTACTTTTTGTTTTGTTGTGGGTTTTACTTTGGTTCTTTTTGTTTGGTTTGGTTTTGTTTTGAAATACATTTTTTGAGTTTCTTTACAACAGTTTCATACAGGTGTCACTATGAGTCCCAATTTTCAATGATTCTCACCTCTCCTTTGAAGAAGTCCTTTTGGAAATTTAACTGCAGCAATACAGTAATAACCCATATGAGCTTTCAGAGCAATCCTGTCTTTGAAGTATGCTTTTCCCTTTAATTTAATCAACATTTACACAGTCATAAAGATTTGTTTCCATTTTATATATTAGGATGCAGTTAGCAGCTATATTAGAATTTTTTTCTACCTTTCATTCAGGCCTCTGATTCTGAAAATTTAACAATTTAAAAATATTTTAAAAATAATAATAATAATAAAAAAAACTGGACTGAGCCATGAAGTTGGTAGTTGAATTATTTTCAAGAAAAGGAGGAAGGAACTTTAGGCCTTGGCATAAGGAGTTTCTAAATTAAACAGAGCCAGAGCCCCAAAAAGCAAACAGTAGGGCATAGGTCATGTTGGTATGTTTAAAATCTGTCCTGTAGTGTGTCTTCATCACCCAAGATTTTCTTAAACATACTAGCAATTAAATAGTACCTGTCACCACAAGACAGTTCATGAATCAATTCTATGACATGATTCATTTGCCAAATGCAAATCCCTAAGGCAGCAAGCACCCAGTATAGTGCTAATAAGTAGCTGCTGTATCATTATCTCACAGTAATTTTGGATATGAAATGTCTTGCTGTTATGTTACCAAAATATGTGTCCTTTTGGTCAGGAATTGTGAAATATGAAGACATTCACCCAATATCCTGTTTCTTTGGGGGGTGATGGGGATGTTCTTTGTTTGTTTTGTTTTTTGTTTGTTTTTGGTTTTTTTTAACCAAATACACAATAGTGTTTAGAATAAAGCCATCACATCAATTCTATGTGTTCTAATCCTGTATGTAATATGTACTAATGATGCTCTTAAAGAACTTCCTGTGTCTCAAAGCCGATGATGGTATGACTTTATGTTGTTCTTTACATTCCTTCATCTATAACATTTTTATCATGAGTTAGTTGGGATGCTTCCACTAGAAATAGTGGCTTTTTTAACATTCTTCCATATAAAATGTTTTTCACGCTATTCACTGCCAAATTTCCACCAAATTGCATACAAGATTAGACTTGCTACTCAGTCTTTCTGTTTAATATGTAGAACATAAGGAGATCCTGTTTTACAAATAGAAAAAATACATGAAAATTAAAATCATATTGGTTTTGATAATTTTTGAACAGTTAGCAAAATGATTGAGGAAGGCCATAGTGCAGATACATACACACAGCAATTTCTAGTTTTAGAGGTGAATCAGCATATAATGCAGAATATAATTCAAGTACTTTTGCTTTTACAAAACAAGGTATGTATGTAACCCAGATGAAATTAATTCCGAAAGATTCCTAGAACAGAGAAACAAGTTCAACAGTAGACAAATATTTGGTACTCGTCATGTTCATTTTCATACAGGTTAGTATTTGTCTGCCTTTTGAATATCATTCCTCACGAGCAGTGAAGTAAATCTGCATAACACAGGAAATCACTGAAGCCCTTTCTGATAGGATGTACCTCTTTCCTCTGCTGAAATATTTCCCTCAGTAGAACAGATTAAAGCTGGGCAAAGAAACCCTTAAACACACTTTTTATAAAGAAGGCAGCACAATTTTTCTGCAAAATGTATGGGTACCTACAGAATTTGACTTAAATCTTGCAGTTGTCAATGACCATCTATCCATGTGCTCCATGATTTTTTGGACTAAAACGTATAGACTTCTTATGCTTCTACATAGGTATAAAATTAGTATCTTTGTAATGCTTTCTTTATATCCTCCTCTCCCCATGCATGTGTGCATGTGTTAGTGGATGGGATACTATCAGATGAAGCTCATCTACCCAGTTGTTTATCAGTACACATAGCTACCATAAACATCTCAAATTATGATGAATAAAGCATAATAAAAGTACTTGTTTTGATTATGGCAGGACTTTAGTCTGACTAGCTCAAATATATTTTTTTAAAAATAACCTCAGAACAAACAACAAAAAATTCCAAGCATTCTTATCTCTCCTTTTCTTTAACCAATGAGAAGTTATCAACAATATTTTGCAGTCCTTTTGGAAGCATGTTTTACTTATAACAAAAACAAGTAAACAAAAATAAAAAATCATGACTGGTATTTATTTGAAAGCTTACTTCTTGCTAGGAACACAGTCAGTACATGGTGAATCCATCAAGGAGAAATCCATCTTCTCTAACTTCAGACACCTACATTTTGTATCTAGACTAATGTAAATGGTTTTCTTCAGGTAAAAGGAGAAGAAGGAAAAAGAAGAAAGAGTTCATCTGTTTTTTGGAGTTTCTTCAAGAAAGGATAAATTTTCTTTGGAGGTTGTCTTCCACTGCCTTCAGAGGGACTCTTTATAACTAATTAAATCTAGATGCCTAATTTCTCAGGGATATGAATGGCACAACTGGTCCATTTCCAGGTTACCTATGTTATGCCTTCATGCCATATCCAAAATGGACATCTCTATTGTCCTATTTACAATGTCATGGCACTGAAAAATAGTATTATGAAAGAAAAATGATAAAGTTCAGAGTTGAAATTCTTATGGTAGGCTTAAATACACAAATTGTAATTAAGAGTAAGATCACTATCACTATATCTGTAATGTGAAGTCTTGAATTTTAAATTTGGTGTTTTCCATCTAATCTAGAAGCTGGTCTCTCAAAACTCCTCATCAGCAGTTGCATCAAAAGTTTCCTTTAGAAATTGCAGGTTTTTTTATCACAATCTGAAAACTCATTTGAGCTTCAGTTTTGTCTTCATTTTCACTCTGAACCTTTTAAGACTGGCCCTATGGCAATAATTAGTGTATGAACAATAGGAATAGTTTTAATTTCTCTAGAGTTTGTAATGACAATACCAGATTTATCATTCCTTGAATTTATCACAGGTAGATAAAGCAGATGCAACTTCACTTTTTCATTGACATATTCCTTGGAATAACATAGCTGAGATGTATTACAATCATAACTTTAACATAATAATCTTTATAGTGCTTGTATATTAAATACTTTGCAGCTGAGAAATACAGCATTGTTGAGGCTGTTTGCAAATAGTTTAAAAATAAAGCAGTTTAATAAATCCCATTGAAAACCAGCAGTAATTCTCAGGGTAGTCTTATAAATGCTGCAATATTTAGACGTTACCTTAGCTTAGAGCTAATATTTGCTCCAACATATGTATGAACAGTATAAAGACATTGTGTCCTTTTTTTTGTCCTCCCTGATGGATATTCTTTTCAATGGGATTTAGAAAATGAAGTCGCTTGTGGACCTTTGAAGACATCTTCTGACCAACTATCAGCTCTTCCTCTTTCTTCAAGCCAAAGTTGCAAAAATCTATGTGAAATTATTGCTGCATGGAATCTTACCTACACAGGAAATAGTTTGGTAAATTAGAACCAAATTATTATAGTATAAAATATTAATAATTAAATAACGTATTAGTAATTTAGAAAGCTCCTGGAAATAAATGCACTTCAGTGATTTCAGAGGATCTTAAGACAATTTGTTTTCTTCCTACTTGACACAGTGGTTTTTTAAACATTTGATAACTTTCTCATTTTTCAGGCCTTGAACACAAAGGAGAGAAATAAATTCCTAATGATTCTGTATAAGCTTATCTATAAAAATATTTTGGTACAGTTTCAGTAAATTAATGGGACTTGATTCCTTTTTTTTTTTCTTCACAGACCTTTATCCCCATAAAGAAAAAGCATGAAGAAGATTGAGGTAAACTATCAGTTTATATTTGTAATAAATGTATCATTGGGGTAAAAATTCGTGCAGAAAAATATAGAAATATATGTTTTATTAATGTTAGTATAAAGATATAAAAAGTGTAGTTTGTTTAAAAATTCCTTCCCAAGTCAGGCGGCTGCTTGAGTCACAGCCTCTCATCAGCCCAAGACAAAGAGCAGAACCAGGACCATCAAGGGGGACAAAGAAGTTGGCCAGCTAAGATAATGATCAGTGACACATCGGGCTGAGAAGACTCCTCCGGAACCCACCCGCAAATGCAATCAAAAATTGATAAGCTTGATACGCAGGTGAAAAGAGCCTTCCCGTATCGCTATTCACAAGGCTCGACGAATCTGGGAAATTCATTCAACGTTGTATTTGGACTCTTTATCGGACTATGCCCCACACCTGTTTTGCCTTGGGACACGAAAAACCCTATAAGACCCCAAGCAGCAGTTCGCTCTGTGTGGATTTGGGAAATCTGTACCTTGAGTTACAGATCCCTGTCCACCCAGCACTGCTCTGCCTGTCCTTATTGTGGTTTCTCCCTTTGTTAGTGATTGGGATCATTTTTTTTTCTAATAAATTGTTTTTATGTTAATCCGATTTGTGATTCCATTTATAACATATTGAAAGAAACCCCTAAGAAACAGAAGGGGAAAAAAGATAATGATTGAGATTATGGGGCATCGGAAGAAATGGTATTTGTAATTTAAGAGTAAATATTTTTTTCAAATTGTACCATGATAAATTCCTTCAAGTTTCAGTGCAACACAACTGTGGAAACAGTAATTTTGGAATATAAACATACAGACAGAGATAACAACTGGTTATTTTGTATAGAATGTCTATGACTGTCTATGACTCTAAAGTAAAAACTGGAACATAAAAGATGATATCAGAGGCCTTACAAGTCCAGGTGCATGATCATATCAGATACCTCAAGGCTATAGTTGTCAATTACAGTTTTCAGGCAGATGCAAAGTGAGGAGCTAGAGCCAGTTTTGGTGATAGCAGAATGAATAAGGTAGGGACCAAAAAAATCCAAAGGCACAAATCCTGCAACCACTACATAAGCTTGTTTTGGCGGCTTTAGGGAATATATTACAGATATTAGGAAATGGTATAGCTATTTTTCTGTACATTAATGTTTGGTTTAAATTTCTGCTTATGTAGTGAAAAAGGTAGTTGAAATAACTATGGATATATAATTAATGTATAATTAATTATGCCTCAATTAATATGCATGTCTGTGCCTGTGTGCACGTGTGCACATGTGTGTGTGTAAAAAACACATTGGAACTAAGTGTGGTCCAACCAATAAATCTTGACTAATACTATGAACTAGAATAGGATTTCTCTTCTGCTTCTCCCCTCCCCAGCCTTGATTTGAGGTAGTATAATTCACTTTTTAACTTGGATGCAACTAATTGTTAAGAAAGCTACATGTATCATATCATCTAAATAATTTTATTTTCATTAGACTTTTTCTCATTTCTTTTCAGTATATTATAGAAATAAGTATGAGTACTGCTAGTGTGATAATATCGATAAGTTTAATCTTACTTTTTTTTTCTTTTGGTGTGTGTTTCTAACTCAATGTTTAGTGGTATTTATGTGAAGAAAAATATTTACCAATGTTGCTTATTTCTTTGATCTACTGTCAGCAGATGGAAGAGGCCATGTACACACAATGAACAGAAATTGCAAGAACAGAAGAGAAGCCAATGGTGCTGGAATGGCACTCATAGGGACACTAAACACAAGCCTGAAATTGCAAGAGCGATGTTTTCAGAACAGCAGCTTGTGCTTGCAATTTTTTTTTTTTTCTTCCTGGCAACAGTGTCAAAATACTAGCTTTGAAAAAAAATCCAAGAAGGTCTTGGAACAGTAAAAAACACACTCACAGAGAAATTCTCTCTCTTACTAAATTCAAATCTAAAAAGACTAAAGATAACATTTACTTACTTTACTTAATCCTTTTTCCATTATTTTTTTCTCTAAGCTACAGCTCTATGGATAGAAAAAATAAAGGACAATGAAAAGATGATAATAACAGAAATAATTGCTATTAATTATAATGTGTTAAAAGAAATGTACAAAGGAGAAAGAAAAATTACATTAGTTTTGATCAGTAAGACAGTTTATATACTTCTTTCTCAGAGAAGAAGTAACATGCTATAGGTAAATACATGCTTTTTATTTTTTTCCTTGTTCAATCATACGTTTAAAAAAATAAATTCATATGAGAACACATATATTAAGAGGCAATGAAACAGAAAACCAGACAAGAAGTTAACACATTCAAATGCATCTCAGACTATGTTCCCTATATATTTATAGTTTAGATGCTGGAAGGTAACATCCCATCTTTCCTTTTGTACAACACATAAAGCAATAAATGTTGTTTTTTTTCTAAAATATACTTTTGTAATTTAGATGATCCCTATCCATATTTTCCCAGTGGAGATAATATCACTTGAAATGTGCTTTGTTCAGAGTCAGGATCTAACTATCAGAAATATGCCATGTACAGCTGTTATGCCCAAATAAACTGTAGGAATAGAGATGCAAATTTCAAAGTTTCTAGACAAGGTAGGGAGAAACGCAAGACTTAAGTTTACTTCTGAGTCTGGAGATAGCTGTTTCTATCCAATAACCAATTATGGTATTAAATACACTCCCTCTGTCTTTGACAGAGATGCAAAAACCCTACGTTTTCAAGCAGCAGTGCTGTAAGAGATTGAGGATATGATGGCATTTTTAGTTGAACCTGAATACTTGTCTGTATTTCTGGATTGTCTGTGGACCAAACTTCCAAATTATTTGTTTTCTGGTTCTGGTGTGTTACTTCTTTGCTGACAAAAGGAGAGAACTTTATAAATTAAGAGTGAACTCATTCAATATTTCTGACAATTTTATAACAACAATAAGGTCTAATGACATTTTCAAGATTTTTTATATGTGCACCAAGTTGTTTTCAAATAATCTGTTAATAATATGATTACTAAGAGGAATCCTTGCACTTTGTGAAGCCTCCACACCTTTGGCAGTCATAAAAAAAAAAAAGTTCTTTTTTGAGAGAGGTTTCAGTATGATATGAATGTAGGCAGGAAAATAGTAGCAGGTTACTTGGTTACCACTGCTGCTACTTATGTCCAAAATATTTTATTATGTGCCAGTTGAAAAGAATCCGAACTCTTGGAAGACCTGTGCCTTCCCTCCTTCCCTCCTTCCCTTAGGTTTTATGTATGAGCTGATGTCATGTGGAAAATCCCTTTGGCTAATTTGGGTCAGCTGGCCTGGTTGTGTCCCCTCCCAGGATCTCTCCCACCCCAGCCGCTTGGCGGGGAGGAATGCTGAGGAGAGAGCACTCATGCTGTGTCAGCCTTACCCAGGAGGATCCAGAGCACTGGGGTGTTACTGATGCAAAGCACAGCACTGAGAGGGTTGATAAGGCAAAATGAGCTCCATTCCAGCCAGACCCAGCACACACCTGGTTCCTTTGTTCAGGTGTAGATATTTATTTGATTGAAGATTCTCCAGAGGTGATATATAGTGATTTTTGTGTGTAGATGCAGTATTTTAAAAGAATTATCACTGGGAAATGTCTTCAAGCTGTTTAGTGGCAGCGGTCAAAGGTGGTCAAGAGTTCTTCTGATAATGCTCTATTTGTTAGTTGTCATTAGAGGGTATGTGCACAGCTTTTGTTATACTTTTATTACCAATTGTAAATTACTAGAAGAATTATCCATTCAGAGAAAACCAAATATTTTTTTTTCCTCCAAAGATTTTAAAGGCAGCATAGCTTCATGATATATAAATACTTTTCTCTATATATATATATATTTGCAAACCAAAAAGTTATTTTATGTTCCTCCAATTCTTCCATATTTGCCTACCTCTATATTTCTAGACCCTGACCTAGCTAGAGGGAGCACATAAAAGCACAATAAAAACCCAACATTAATCTGTAGAAAAGAGTTTACATCTCAGTCGCCATCCCAAACCACTGCTATGATGTTAGAGGAACCTGTGGTCTTTGATATGTTATCATTTGCTGAGGCTTTCCCCTTGAGAAAAGCATCAAAAAAGATGTAGTAGCAAGCAGAATGAGAGGTAGAGAGGCATAAAAAAATAGTGTCCTACTTTTGGGGGTCTAGTTCTTGTTCTAGTGGAGATAACAGAGAGCACTGATGCTTCTGATGAAAATATGAAGGAAGAAATGTTCAGGTTTGATTTAATGATGATGAAGCCCAAATGATATTTGAAATTTTTCAGTGATAAAATTTTGAAAAATTTTGTGCAGAAAGTATTTCTAGCAAAGCCTATAAAGGATGAGGTGCCATACGATGCTGCATTCAGAGTATTGTAGAGAGTTTCATATTTTCAGGTCTTCGTTTAGTACTATTTATGTTACATCTTAGATGTAATACTTTTGACTCCATACTTTCACTAGACCTGATTTCATAGATTCACTCTTTTCCTTTCTAGTAGCAAGTATCGTCTTTGATTGAGGTAGTATAAATCCTGTCTCCTTTGGTCTCTTCAAAGTAATTTTATCTACACAGATATTTATCCACACTTTCCCTTTCATCTTACAAATCCTCTTAATGATGCCATTTTCCATTTTCTAGAACTTTTACCAGTATTATTTTATAGTTTATTGCAGCTCAGTCCTGCTGTTCACTATAGGTTAACAAGTGCTAGCTCTAATCAACCAGACCACACACTGATTCACAAGGCTCTTTTAAATGGATTTCATTATTCATGGAGCACCATAAAGGCTGTCTGTGGCACCTTGAGGAGTCACTCCATAAAATTTTTCTGAAGAATTTTTCCATTTATCATTCCTCCAAGGAACTTTGAATTAATGAGACTAAGGTAGGATTATGAATCTTCTGTTGTCAATCGTGGAGGAAGGAAGAGGAGGATACAAATACTTGTGAATTACTAAATTGCCAAAGTCTGGATCAAAGGCCTGAAAGACCTTATAAAGGGGGGGAACAGTAGATCTTTGTTTTATAGGACTGGATTACTTGTCTCTGTTTTCTATTATTTAATGATATTTTTAAAACTGCAATTACTGCAATGATTAATCAAAGTTCTGTCTACACAACATGTTCCATTCCTGCCCACTACAGGATTTACATGATTTTCAGTTTAATATGTGTTCTAAATTTTAATCCCATCTATGTTTGTGGCAAACATTATTTTTGTCCTCCTTTGATATGGGTTATGATTTGAAATTTTTTAGAGACATAGGTCTAGTGAATTAACTGAGAATAAAGCATTGTAGAATTAGCTGTTGTAGTTAAATCATGGGGACCTGGTGTTCTCCCTTACTTGATGCTTTAATATTACAACATGAGACACTAAACATGAAGTAGATATCTGATTTTGAAAATAATAGTAGAAGATGATTAAAGCTGATATTCTTCAAAGCTAAAATTCAACAGAATTTTCAGAAATGGTCTATTGCAAGGGGTTTTTTTTCACCATTAAGAGTGGGGAGGAAAAAACCCAAAACCAAATCAAAACCAAAAGGCCAAAGTGATTACTTCTACAAAAGAGATTCTCTAACATTACCAAAACACCAGGTGTAACTTAGAAATTTAATTTTTTTTTTAAAGACAAATCAAGCACCTGGGACAAGACAAAAAAATTACATACATGTGCAATAGAGAAGTTGTTAAACGAGAAAATAATCAAGAAAATAAGGAAACAGCCAAAGTAAAAATAGATTACTTTAAATCTCTGGGAAAATATATCTCACATGTGGTATTTCCTACATGCTTAACAAAGGCATTATTATTTGCTTAGCAGATCCCCTCACATACAGTATTATGGAATGGTAAGGAGGAAAGAATATTACCAAATCCCAGCTTCGTGACATGAAATAGCAAGAACTATAGCTGAGCTAAAAAAGATTTTTTTTACACTGAGTTTCATAAAGGAATTTTTAAGCAAAAATTTTCACCCTGAAGAAAGTGCTAAAACAATCCATATATGTTTATTTCTTAAAATATGTTTATTTCTTTAAAAGTTTGAAATATAATATAAGTAAAATATGCTTCAGTGATATCTATGAGAATTGAATATCTTGCATGTATTTTCAGTTGCCATAATCATTATTTCAAGAAATATTGGTTTTATGCCAAATAATGCTTTGAACTGTATGGAAAAGCTCAGTACTTTAGTAGGAGCACTCAGTGCCATGTAACACACGATGCAAATGTGTCTGAAAAAAAACACATTTATCTAAAGGATTATTTTAGAGTTGGGAAACTGAAAAGTGATTTGGGGATAACCTTTTATTGAGTCAGGTATTTATACAAATGTGTAAATGAACAAACATGGCTTCAACTGAAAATTTAATTAATTGACTATATCTTACCACCTGTAAATGGTGAGAGTGTTACTTCCTTTTTCCTGACATTAG
Source organism: Trochalopteron elliotii (assembly GCA_024734555.1). Taxonomy (NCBI): domain Eukaryota; kingdom Metazoa; phylum Chordata; class Aves; order Passeriformes; family Leiothrichidae; genus Trochalopteron; species Trochalopteron elliotii. The sequence continues at coordinate 3,833,842 of JANPWX010000077.1, forward strand.
ATTGCACTGCTCTTTTGGTTACAAGCTTTTGAGGCTGGAAGAAATTTTCTAGCAGAATGGTGTGTGTAACAAGTATCTAAGGCAACAATCCAGGGTTTTGCTATAAATCCAATATGCTTTTTGGATTAAAGGGAATATGTGTAGAGCAATTTTAAGTGCATTTTGACTAAGAATTTAATGCAAATCAAAATATTTCCATAAACAATGAAGATCACCAAATGACCGAGTCTGAGAGATGTGGTTGTATTTGTGTGCTTTGCTCTTACACATGATGTAGGATCCTCCCCATCCACTTAAACCTTGTGAGACCCTATCCGGAGTACTGTGTCTGGTGTTCCCACCACAGCAAGGACATGGAACTATTGGAGCAAGTCCAGAGGAGAGACATAAAGTTGATAAGAGGACAGGAGTACCTCTCCTTTCCTATGAAGACAGGCTGAGACAGTTAGGACTCTCCAGCCTGGAGAAAGTTGTGTGGAGACCCCATGGCAACCTTCCAGTATCTGAAGGGGGCCTGCAGGGAAGCCAGAGAGGGACTCTTTATCAGGAGCTCCAGTGATAGGACAAGGAGTAATAGGGACAAATTGAAAGAGGGCAAATTTAGGTTAGATATTAGGAAGAAATTCTTTACACTGAGGGTGGTGAGACACTGGAACAGGTTGCCCAGAGAGCTTTGGATGCCCCAAGCCTGGTGGTGTTCATACCTGGTCCAGTGGGAGGTGTCCCTGCCCTTGGTGTGGGGGCTTGGGACAAGCTGGTCTTTAAGGCCCATTCCAACCCCTTAACATTCTGTGGCCAAGGCAGTTCACTGCTCCAGAAACTTTGCTTTCTTTCACTTCAACAAAAGGATGCTAACTGAGCAATCTTGACAATGTTTGAAGCATATAGGTCATTTGCAATCATGATAGCTTTCATCACTATGAGAGGTACCTTGATTACAACAGGACTAGGAAAAATAAAACCTTGCTGGGGAAAAATAAGGAAAAAAACAAGAAATAACAATTTTACTTTCAAATTCTCAGTTTTGAAAGGAGTAAAAAGCCCTACAGCATAAAGAAGCTGTCTGAACTGTCAACATTTTTAAAACATCTCTTTTTTATTCTGTGTATGGCTGCTTCAGGATGGCAACTGAAAAGCAACAATACTTATGGAAGTTTTTTGTGACACTGATAGTAATGTCACTTGCATGAAAATAAAGAAATATTAGGTTCAGATTTTGAACTTTTCTAATTATAATGAGATTGCCAACCCAAGGATTTTTGATAGATGTCTGACATTTCTGAGAATAACTCTGATAGTTTTTAGTAGACATCATATCCTAAATGTATCTTTCTTTGCTTAAGGATACACAACACAAAGCATTAACCTTTTCAAAACAGTTCAAACACTTCTACTAAAGACTTAAGACACTAAGTCTAAAAGTAAAAGTACTCTTTTTTGTGTCCTCCTATTAGTACATAATTTGGTGTCCATTAGGAATTTTTTGTTAACTTAATTTTGTTACTACTTTTGTTACTACTTTTCTGAATTATATAAAGTTAAAATACACCAAGTAATAAAAACAAAAAATCAAGACAATAGTTAACATAATAAATATGAAGTGCTGTATCTGGATAAAACAGTAAAAAAGAAATTAAAGTAAACACAGTCTTAAAAACACAGAAATATACAAATGGCTACTATATAGTGCATTAAAATCTGATTGTAATTGTAGGTTTACTTCTCTGAACATTTTGAATAAGTTTTTATTTTTCTTTCTAATATTCATATCTAACGTGAAAAATTGCTTAGCCAATACCGAAATGCATGGCTGTGGTCTTCTACTTTTAAGTAACAGATTCTGAGGTAATAGAGAGTTGGCTGTCAACCAGGCTTCTGAGAAAAAAATCTCCACAGTTACAAAGTTTGGTGATCTATCAGTTTTCTGAATAGGTCATTCCTGTTTTGGTAAGTATACTACTACAAAAAAAAAAACCAAAAAAAAAAACTATCAGAAGCTGGATCCACAGATACAGCAAGGTCAGTGCTTTACAGTATGGTTTAACCCTTTCAACATCTTCAATGATACTAAACATCTAAATGTATCTGTTTGCAGTGTAACTTTTACACATAAACTTGGATGCTCAATTCAATTGTCAAAATGCACATGTTCAGAACCATTTGAAATACCCAGTGTCAAGCAAAACATCAACACAGGGTTTGAAAATATCAGATGGAGCCTCTTCTTGCTTTGCCCCAAGCTACTAGACTCACTAGAGGTTAGGTCAATCATGTCCACTAAAAATTTTGTATTCTTGCAAGTGAATCAAGTTTCTAGTCAATGTAGCAAACAATGTGTAGAGGGACTGCCATCCATCCAAGCAGAGATATCTAATTGAGGGTGAACTGAAGTTTTTCTCATTCTGATTATGCTTTCTTTCTCGCTCTGTGTTTCTAGAAATGCACTGACATTTGCTGATGGTGTAACTGTTGGAGTCATATTGCAATCCAGCTCAGTGAAACAACCCACTTTACAAAATAAGAAAGAACACGTATTTTAACTTCTAGAGGAGAAAATGAATACAAGACTACATTATCAGTCACATTGTTCTCATAATTGCTCTTCTGTCTGTACTATCTCTGTCATACAATGGTAACAAACAGTACAAAAATTCCCTCCCTACAATGACCTAATTAAGCAGGCAGGGGGGAAAAAAAAAAAGGTAATCCAAAACTGTACACATTGCTGATTGATTTTCTGAGAGGTGTTGAAAGCAGGTGAGCAAATCCTTCTAACATGAATTCAAAGTAAAATTGTTTAATCTAAATGAACCATATATTTTGTCTTGTTACAATTAAGCACATTCATTGGATAGAGTTGATGGTCCAAATGGAAAGGTCAGACACTGGTCTGAGCAGAGCTTAAAAACAAACATGGCAGTAATACATATTAGTAGGAAATGGGTAAATACTGTGGAAGTTATAGGCTCGGTGGTAAAAAAAGTGAAAGGAGCTATGACATTGAAAGCACAAATGTAACGGGAGGAGACAGGAGGAGGAATAAAGAAACACGGAGTGACACTGAGATAAAGATACCATGGGAGAAGAGCCAAGGGAGAAATGAACCACACATCACTGTCCAGGGCAATCGCTAATGGCATTCTGCTCCCAAAGAAATCGTGGTTCTTGCTGTACAGTTCAGTGTAGAGCCTTGGTTTCCCCATCTATTTCCCACTGAAGTCAGACACATCAAATCCATCTTGAATACACTCTGCCTGCCTCATCTGCATTATTGCATTCATAATCTCCAATGAACTGGGAATAAAAGTCTTATTCTCTCAGTCTACATTCTCTTATCCTCTCAGTCTATATTGTTTTTGGATGTGACTTTTAGCATAGCTGGTGCTTCTCTTGATGATTCATTCCAAACAGATGCAAATGATCTCATATCCACCCCATAAGAAAGGTTGCTCAGAAATGTCTCTAGGCTTAACTATGTTGTAGATGTCTTGCTGAGAAGTTCTTTTTCATTTGTGGTAAAGAGGGAAAGGGACAGGGATAGTGGGAGATGATTGAAAACATATATGGAAGCTCCCAGTGCTTATACTTTGTTTGTTTGGGTTTTTTTTCTTTTTTGTTTTTGTTCTTGTTCTTGTTCTTGTTCTTGTTCTTGTTCTTGTTCTTGTTCTTGTTCTTGTTCTTGTTCTTGTTCTTGTTCTTGTTCTTGTTCTTGTTCTTGTTCTTGTTCTTGCTCTTGTTCTTGTTCTTGTTCTTGTTCTTGTTTTGTTGGTTTTTTGGTTTTTTTTTTTAAGTTAGCTTATGTGTATTTCAGTTTGCAATATTTTTTTTATGAAGAAAATACTTTTTTGGCCCAAATCACATAGTCTGATGCTACATATATTTAAAATACAGTCTTGGGGATGTTTAAGAATTTATCCAAGACAATCCAATTGATGAACTTGAATCTTAACCAAATAAGGTGACTTCTATAATAGATGGAATAGATAAAGATTTTGTACTTTGTATGCACACTGAGCATCTATATTATTTTTCCTTTAGATTTATGAAATGAAGGCTTTTATAACTGCAATTCAGTGGAAGATTTTAATGCTCCAGGTAAAAATAAAAGGTGGCTGAATATACTGAAGTATTTATTAACTGAGTCTGGTTCTCTGAGGGTTTGTATCAGCAAGATCCACTGACTGAGCTGAAAAATTTCTTCTGATATATTACAGCACAATTCTTTTTTCCTGGATAGACCTTCTAAGATTTATTTTCAAAGCCTCCTGCAGTCTGACATTCAAGGTAACAATATTTAAAAGACACAAAGAACTAGGAGGTGGTCAATTCTCATTTAAATGAACTACCTCATTCTATCCTTTTCTCTTAATCATAATAAATCATATTTGCTGTTAATATATTTCTAAAAGCACTTAAAGAAAGAAAGAAAAAAATATTATTCTGTATTTGTGCTGCTTCTTGGCAATAGAAAGTCCACTCTAAATTTCTCTTGCTGAAAGATTTTGGTCACATATCTGTGGCCAAACAGATCAAACAAAATTCCATGTTCAGGGTAACACCAAATAAGAAAAATTAGCAAGTTTTAGATGAAAGAAAAGAACTTTGAAACAGGAGTAAAAAAAAAGGGGTGTTTGGTTTCCTTATATTTTGTAACTTCAAAATTAAAATCCAAGAGACAAGACCTAATTAGTCCTTACATTAACTAATGGAAGAAAACATAGCCATGGAGTTTCCTCTATAACCTCAGTGTGTTAGGGTTGATAATAATAAAAATTCCTATGAAATTCTAAGTGTTCCTTTATCCTATGATGAAGTGAGATGCATGACTGTTGCTCATCTATCTCTCAACAAGAATACTACTCTAAGGCAATTATCCATGCTTTAATTACCATTAGCAAAAAGATAGCTCATGGGAGACTTGTACCCACTATAATCATGCAGTTGTAAGGGCCTCCACAATGCTCCTTACAAAACTGTAATCTCATAGCTGGTTTTGGTTGGGATAGAGTTAATTTTCTTCATAGTAGCTGGTACAGTGCTATGTTTTAGATTTGCTTCAAAAGCAGCACATTCAACAGTGTGCTTCATGAATGATAAGTGCAAAGTTTTCCATAGAAATGCCTACCTATAGGTAAAAGAGAAACATCATCGAGTTTCCTATCTGACATTTCAAAGAGTATTTGCTTTAGCATTCAAAATCCTTCTACTCCTACTGCTATTATACAGCCACCTCTGCAGTGCTTAGTCATCCTCAGAAGATGTGAGTGGAAGAGCTTCAAGGGTAGTTTTCTATAGTCTTAACACTCCAAATGTGCAGATTCCCAACTAGATTTATAATTCTGCTTTAACTAAGTAGATATGCCAGCTCTTAGCACATTCCATTTCTAACCTTCTTCTGTCATGTTTTTGTTGTGAAGCATTCATCCTTTGAAATAAATTGCAAGCAGCACATTTAGAGTATCAGGAATAACAAGGAAACATTCAGACTTGAAAATAATTGCACTTTCTGACAGGCTTTGATGTCTTCTGTATTCACACCTGTCTTTAATAAAAACATCTAAGTAATAACTAATAAAAATAAGCCCTATTCTTCCTTCTACTCATCATATCCTTTTTGGCACTCTAAAGTAACACACATAGTATTCACATTATTTCTCAACTAAGCAAGGTATGCAGGAACAGCAAAAAACACAAAAGTGCAAGATTTTTTCTATGTTTGAAGAGAAATTTTCAAAAAACAATAAAGAACTTAACAAATAAATCAGCATTATGAAACAATGAAGTTGAAATTATGAAATTGAAATTATGAAATTGAAAATACTATATTATTTATATAATATAAAAGAATTATCATGACAAGCCCAGATCAATAAATGTGGGAGAAACTGTGATAATTGGTGCTTTCAAGTTCAAGAAAATCTGAAATTTGAATCAATTGTCTTCACGAAAGTCCTATTTTATTACATGTACATTCAATGAATTGAGCCATACGGTAGCACACATACACACTTATAAACATATGATCTCTTTTATCTTGTGTGAACGGGACACAGGAATGACCATTGTTTCCTGAATGAGACTGATGGAGAACTCTGCCAAGCATTATTTAAGCCTACTTGAAGATTGTCCTCTGAGGACACCCTTTTCCATTTTTGTGAGGGAGTGAGCTATATATGTTGGTGTGAATATGTCAGACATCCTGCCAAGGACTAGTCAAGAATACGTTGACTATAAAAGCAGTTCTAAAACTCACTCCTCACCCTTTTCAACCATCCACCATATGGTGTAAATTTAAGGGATCTATAGACTAGAAATCAGACTGAAGGAGATTGATAAACCAAGAGCAAAAAAACAAACCCACTCCATTCCATGGTGAGAAGCATCTTTATGAAGCACAGCTGCGTCAGTAAAAGGGTATGACTCTTCTGACTAAGTGTAAGCATTTGTAGATACCTACATGAGAGCTTATGTTCCTGAGCTTCATTTGCTGCTTAAATCTAGATTTCTAGCACCATTTAAGAGACTTGGATAGTTCTTCTAGTTTCTTTTCTGCCTCTTGAAAATGTGTTTCTGATTCTTCTCTGCCACTCTTGGGCAGATGCTCTAGAGACTGTAATGTGTATTAAAGCATAAGGTTAGACAATTGAATTGAGTCTCTGTGTTCTTTTTAACAGTGTGACAAGATGTAGCTAACTCCAAGAATGCCATTGCTCTTTAACAGTAAAAAAAGAGGCAAAGAATGACGAGTTGGTACATAGTCACCCTTAGTGGAGAAGACAAATTCAGGTCATACTAATTCCCCTCCAGGGCCTTTATGAAACAACTCCTAAAGGATATAAACTAATGAGGAAAAAAAAAAAAGAAAAGAAAAGAATGAATTTCAAGAGCTACAATTTTTTTGTGTTTTTTTTAATGTTTAAATACTCTTAAAGAAAAACAGAACTTCCCCTGTTACAAATGAAATTCTTTATTGTTTATTGAAAAATAACAATCAACCATAGTCTTAAAGTAGAATAATTTGTAATAATGTAAATCTAAAAGTGAATTTTGGTGGACTCTCAATAACACAGATTTTTTTAAACTGTTGTTTTTTCTAAATGTGTGTTTAGATACATGACCTGTCATAAATAAAAATACAACAGAAAATCATTTACCTAAATGATTTTGTACTATATCTTAGCAGAGATCACTTTATAACCTTCCAAGAAGCAAAAGTAGTTCAGTTTTGATAAAAGGAAATTGGTGACTACTGCAGTGAGGAATGTTAGAAGACTTAGAAGGAAAACCTCAGTGTTACAGTCTATTTATAATTTATATACACAGATGGCAAGATAAGTAGTGTGACAAGTAGAAATAATCACTCTGTCATATTCACTAAACATATTCTAACAGATGTGATACTCACAATACATCTTTTCATCATTGTAAGAATGCAATGGTATGGGGTTTTTTACTACTTGCCTTGAAGAGAAACTTCCTGACTGGTTTGCATTACAGATTTGTCTTGCACTAAGAACTGAACTTATCTCCTTCTTGATACACTAGTACTTTAAAATTCAAATGAATTCTTGTTCTTCAGTCTTGCAAATATTGTTCTGTCTTAGATTGCTCCATCATGGCTGTCAATCTCCAGCAGAAGAGAAACCTCTCACTCAGAGTGGTGACCTTTGTATTTGTACATACTGCACTCCAAGCATGTTCTTCACTGTTGCTTGAAAGACACAAAGAAATCATTGTTTTGATTTTTTTCTATAATTTTACTTTCATACACAGGCAACTTTTTTAAAAGCTTCTTGAACTTTTGTATTCAAAGGTTATGTTATTTTAATTTCTTTTTTTGAGAGTTATAACAAAGCCTGATTTTTTTTCCTTTTTTTTCTGAAATCTTTCACCAGTACATTTTAACTGCTTCCAGTTATACCACACTTGCTGTAATAATAATAAAATCAAAATCCAATTGGTAAAATTAATGTCCTCTTAAGTTAGGCAAATAGTCAGCTGATAAAAACTGAAGTAGCTATAACCCGAAGGAATAAAATCGAACCTGAAGGTAACAAAAAAACCTTCAAATTCACTAGGAAAGTCAAGTGATTAGCAAAACATACAAGTTTATACTATAATAATCAGAGGTAATTGTGACAAACACTGATTTTAGAAAAAAAACAATTTCATGACATTTACTGTAGATATTTAGAAAGATAGACCTACTTGATTTGATGTTTTCAGTTCTTCAAGTAATTTCAAAGTTTCATGAAAAAGAAATAAGCAACTTTTCAAAAAGGTCAAATAGAAATCAAATCTTCTATTGAGTTATGAAACAGTGGCCTCACAGGGAACAGACTTCAAGAAACTTTTCCTAAATATTACAGTAATATATATAAGATATGTGAAACATGAGAAGTTTTAGTTTTTAGGTACTTTATACTTTTCAGCCACTCTATAGAAACATTCAGGTGCTATCACAGTGATCAATATCTAGTTAAAAAAAATGAAAGAAACTGTTATATACAAGGAAAAAAAAAATCACTGAAGTCTACATACACACACTTGCCTGCTCTTGACCAAAGTATCATCCCAAGATCTCTCCACAGTGCAAACATGGATATTGACCACAAGATAAAGACATTCCTGTTCATATTGGTACTTACTATTATATGTTCACGCAGTGGACTGCTATTGGCAACCATTGAAATAATAGGGTCAGAAGGGACCCTCAAGGATCATCAAAGTCCAGCTCCTGGTTGGTCCTGCACAGGACAGGGCCAGGAATCACATGATGGGCCTGAGTGCTCTCCAAACACTTCTTGAAGTCTGCCAGGCTTGGTCCTGTGACCACTTCCCTGAAGAGCCAGTTCCAGTGCCCAGCCACCCTCTGGGTGAAGAACATTTTTCTGATATCCAACCTTAACCTCCCCTGACACATCCTCTGGCCATTGCCTTGGATCCTGTCACTGATCACCACAGAGAAGAGATCAGTGTCTGCCCCTCCTCTTCCCCTAATGAGGAAGTTGCGACTGCAATGAGGTCTCCCATCAGTCTCCTCCAGGCTGTACAGACCAAGTGACCTCGTCCTCCCTGTGTATGTCTTCACCATCATCATGTCCCTCCTCTGGATGCTCTCTAATGGTTTAATGTCATTCTTATATAGTATCACCCAGAACTGCCCCCAGCACTCAAGGTGAGGCCGCCCCAGTGCAGAGCAGAGCAGGACAATCCCCTCCCTTGCCTGGCTGGTCAAGCTGTGCCTGATGAACCCCAGGACAGGGCTGCCCCTCCTGGCTGCCAGGGCACTGCTGACGCGTGTTCAAGTTTTCATCAACAAGGATCCCTAGATCCCCTTCCACAGTGCTGCTTTTCGCCATATCTTTCTCCAGTCTGTACATACATCATATAGTTTTACATTATGCTGTTTTTTAGCCTAAGCTATTAAAATGTTCTTGTCTTTTTTTTTCCCAGAATAGGTTTTGAATAAGTAATTTTCTGTACAGAATGCCTGCAAGAAGTATGGTAGGTAGTATGAGGAACTGTGCTGCCAGGGGAAAAAAGTGAGTGTACAGTGTGATTTACTGAGCTGTGACAATGACCTTTACTCCAGCAAACACACACAATGCAACATGCACTGAGGTATTTTATGAGTATTTTCATCTGCAGGAGTGGGCAAATTCAGCCAGCATGATCCTGATACATGATGGAGGAAAAATTGTCTCTTCCTTTATCTGTTGCATCAACAAAAGGTTTCAGAAAGTTTGGGCTGTACAAGGCTGCAGGTCAAGTGGCATAAGAATAAAATAGTATATTGTACATAAGTATAAAATAGCATGATATTTCTGCAAGTTCTGAAATATGCTGGCGACTTGGATTTCCATGGAGGATTTACATTTTTATTAGCATCCACAGAGCCAAACTGCACAATGAGTCTGGCAAATGACCCAGCTGCTGATAGCCAGTAATTCCAGGAAACAGAAGGCACCTGATGTGATGCTCAAATATTTATTTGCATTTTTTATCTACTTGTTTCTTTTCTGGAACATACTGAAAATGCGTGTCCTCTTGTAAACAGACAAGAATCAAACAATGCTTTGAAAACAACCAGAACTGATGTGTGACAGATGCTTCTTTGTGTCTGGCAATATATTTTCATCTAAAAGTTTCAGAGACGCTCTGCTTTTAATGGTTGGTATTTTCTATTAAGAAGGCAAACAGCATTAGTCACATTGGGAATAATTGTCTAAAACTCAGTAAACACTGTAAAAACGGATCAGTTCAAAACTCTCTAAACATATAGGCGATTAAATTTATAAGCATGTGATCATCCTGCAGGAGCAAAAGTGACCATTGTAAGCATACTGGTGCCCATGCTCTGCCTTTCAATTTATAGAAAGTGAAGTGTATGTGGTAAAACACACAAAAGGCTGAGGGGTGATGGCGGCCTTTTCTATAAATCCTGTACCTTGAACACAAAACTTTAAGAAGATTTCCTGCCTCAGTGTCTGTTCTCTTTTTCCTTTCAGAACAACTTGCTTAAATTCCTCAAAGCTGCTGTTAACTTGACAAACAGTTTCTGAAGTAAGATAACTTGACAAACAGTTTCTGAAGTAAGATCTGTAAATACTAAACTGTGAACATTTGACTAATTGCATTGTGGTATTAAAAAAGACAGAAACATTACCAAAAAATCTTCCTTGCTGTGTACAGTTGTTTTTTGAACTCATCCAAAAAGCCTACAGGCATGTAATATTTTAGCTGAATTTCTCAGCTGTCTTTATGTGGGTGGACTAAAAGAAAAAAAACCAAACCAAACCAAACCAAACAAAACAAAACAAAAAACCAAACCAAAACAAAAAACTCCCAACAAAACAAACAAACAAACAAACAAGAAAACCACTTGTGTCTTTCCATAAATTGGAAGTTTATCTGCATTTGTTTGAACTGGCTTCAGGATAAAAGTATTTTTTTTTTTCGTGAAGAGGATAATTATGCCAGCAGTGTAGAATATCCTGCTTATACTGGCATTCAACTCCAGTTCAGGTTTCTGTTTCCAATACCTTTAGTGAATTTTTGGGCCTTTCTGTTAACAACTTGCTTCTCAGTGGGTTAGGAAATGCTTGTCTGTCACAGAAGTCTATCAAGTACTTTGCCAAACCACATGCACACTGACAGTTACCATTTACTGATGAGAGATGAATATTGATGCCATAGTTGCCATGGAATAAATACTAAACACAAAACAGCATGATCCCCATCACAACAGGCACATTGAATAGTTCAGTGCTAATGTGATCATATTTCACAGGAAGCCCTTAATTTTCATTGTCAGGTTCCTGTCATAACCTTCCAGATAGCATGGCTGTTGTAAACCTTTCTTCTTTCTTTTGTAAACCTAGCCAGTCCTTGGATTTCTGCCATGTCAGGGAGCTGCCATCCAAAGGAACAGATGGATTGCACAAGAAACAGGCTCTTCTTTACTGAGATGGGTGGTGACTGTATAAGGTGGCAGGGCTAATCAATTTACCTGCACATTCCAGGTTATACACAGCACATGTAAACATTTAGCAGAATCATATCAATGTTTGTGCAACAAGGAGTCAAGCATAGTAATCCATTAAAGGAAGTACACACTTTATGAAAGATATAAGAGGAATGTAGAACTCTAATAACTCGCATTTAGATAATTTAAGACAGCTAAACTTTTTAATGCCTCCCTTTATTAAAGTCCTCCTTTACTCCTGACATTTACTTTCCCCTGTTTCAAATTCACACCTCTTTTGACACTTCTGATATATTGGATTTGATTTCCCAAACCTCATTTCTATTGTCCCTGACAGTGCCACCGTCTTCATCTGATCCCTAGTTTCTGGCTGAACATAACACTTCTTCCACAAAAATTCTACACCGTGACAAGATGGGAAATTTCATAATACCACAGATTTAAGGTCAAAAGGAACCATTAGATCATCTGATCTCACCTCCTACACAGCAGAGGTTATTTCATGCCAGTGTAATTTTGTTTATTTCATGCTAGTCTACTGTCATTTTGAGGATATTAACTTAGTTTTTTAATTTCAACCTTAATTCTACACACCTCCATAATACTTTTTCTTTTAAATAAACTTTTCCCTATATAAAACCTTCAAAATTACTATTATTTTTCACTAATATTATGAATAAAACAATAAGTGTAGAATTGTGCTCATTTTTCTGTACAGATTTCAAATATTCTGGTAATCTATACTACTCTAGGATACCTAAAGGACAAAATTCTAATCAATAGAATCTATCCTTGGGTGTTAGTCATAAAGGACATATTGAGAAATAAATAGAAAGAAATCCACAATTTAAAAGTCAGGAGAAATAAAGCAGCTAATATTTTTTTTTCTTTCAGTCCACCCACACAATATCTGAAGACGGCTGAGAAATTCAGCTGCAATATTAAATGTCTGTGAGCTTTTTAGATGAGTTTAAAAACAACTGTGCACAGTAAGGAAGTTTTTTTGTATATTTCTATTTTTTTAATCCTACAATGCAATTAGTCAAATATGCACATCATTGAAGTCACTTGAATGCATACTTATGGAGAGAAATGTGATTTTGAAATCCTTCATTACTTATTTATGTATTAATTTCATACATTTCAAGAGAGAACTCTCATTCTTCTGCAAATTAGTATGTGGTCAGAAATCTTTTCATATTAACATTCTAAGATATAAAATTCAGTTAAATTGATGTTGATGCTTTATGAACTGGTGACCAGTAAAACCCAAATTTGACTTGTTTCCAACTGTCAAAATATAACATATTGAAAACACTAGCCCAGAAAATGTATATGGATTTTCTAGAATTAAATCAATATGTATGTATACTGTATGTGCACAAATTGAAGTTCCAAAATAATTTCATATAATAAAGACTATGAGAATAAGTCTTCCATAAACACCGTTATTCTTGAAATAGGAATGACATCTGTTGTATCAGGAAAACATTACAGTAACCTTGTATGACATGGCAGCTTTCAGGAATACTATACTTAGGTATAGTAGGTATACAAAGGCTGTTTTGCAAATATTTCATTCACAGTTTTCTATCCTGATGTGGACAAAAATGAAGAAGATCTGGGTTTTTTTCCCAATTGCAAAAGCTTTGAAACTCTTAATATGTGAATGGTAAAATTATAATTATGTATAATAATTACTGGAGTAGGTCATTATTTTCTCCTCTATACCCAAGCAGTCATCAAAACCCAAGATCACATATTCCCAAGCAGGTGGTTCATGTCAGTATTTCAGTTTGACTTTAGTCTTCTGAAAGAAGAAATGTAAGGGAGCAAAAGCCCCACTTCTTTGAAACTGCATAGTCAGTTACAAATATGTAACCATATTTGAGAGATAAGCAAATACATAAATAATTCCAAGGAATTTTCATGTGTTGAACAGAAACACAGACATTTGATACTTTGATGTGTCCCATTACCTTGTGATTAAAGGGATAAAAAAAGATGCATACAAATTGGTCGCCTAATTCAGGAAACAACTTTTTGCAGACAAGAGACATGATCACTTTAAAGATGACTGATGGAAATTCCAAAAGATGAAGACATAGAAAACAATTAGGAAAATAAAAGAAAATCGAGGTAGAACACAACAAAATAGAACATCTGTTCCATTTTTTAAAATATTCACATAATTTTATTCTTAAAACATTTTAGTAGACATAAAAAAATATTGTCATCTTTTAAAAATCAGCAGAAAACACTGTGTTGCAAGAAGTTGAGCAGATAAGCTCAACTAATTTTTTACTAGACAGCTACCCATAAGTGTGAATGGAAGCAACAAGGGAAAAACACTGCCACAAAAGTTTCAGAAAAATACAGCTTAGGTCAAGGGTTACTGGGATGTAAGTGAAAAACAAACCACTGAATTGCAAATAGAAGGGTCTTTATCATTACCAAGATTATTGGCATCTGTGACATTGTGCACCAATCCACTACTTGATTTCCCCAAAGGAATCATTGTTGTTCAGGACACTGGCCAAAGACACTGTTCTCTCAGCACTGAGTTTTATAACCTGATGTGTCATCCAGAGCAGTCTGCCTACCCTGTAATCTGCTCTAGGCTACTTCAGAGTTCAGAGATCACTTTGGATGCATTTCCCACTCCCTGCTTATGCTGTTACCAGTATACTACAATAGGGTTATAACCATGGGAAGACTATCACTGTAGCACTTATGAACAGTGTTAAGATAGGATGTAATGCTGAAATAATAGTCCAGAAGCTGACAGCAGCTATCTGACAGAGATGACAGTGAGAGATGTACTTAAGGGAGCTGCGTACTTTCTAGATGCTCTGTTAGAGGTTGTGCAGTAAGCCATTTTAGCATGAATGATGCCTTGATATGCTGTAGTGCACCACTGCTGCAAGTCATTCAGCAACTTCTGTGTCACTTGACAGAAAGAAGAGAGTTTTATCCTTGCGTACATGATCCTGCCCCTCTCTTGCTTTTCCATCAAAGTCTCGTACATTTTGATCATAATTGCTAATCGATTCTGTTGTTCTATGCCTTCAGTGAGGTATCTGAGTATTACCATCCACCACTCTACTGTCATTCCCATACATCATGTCTTGAGTATGTTAAATTTTACACTTTTATCTTCCTAAGTGGGCACTGCTCATATTACTGGGTCATTACCATTATTTAACACACTTGTGGATTGTTCTGCCAGAGCTCATATGCATATAATTAGTATGTCACAGTCCTCAGAGCCACACAAGTTCTTGAGCTTGCTATGGGTGCCACGCCCATAGGTGACTGTGGTATAATCACTGCCTTGACTGCAAGTTTCACATCCTTGATGTCTGTTAAATGATCAGAACTATCTGCCTAGTTTCCCGCTGGATGGCTTGTTCTTTTCTGCTTATTTTCCCACTGGATGGCTTTTTGGCTTCCTGATAAATGATATTCAGCAAAAGAATATATGTAAAGGATCTAGATGTAGATTCAATTGCATATTGCCTTATTTACTCATCTTTTATTTCACATCTTTTCCCCTTCCTGGAAGTGATGACTTCAGTCCATGCTGTATAAGATTGCTCACATTTTCTTCTACCCTGTGCATTTTCAATGCCATGTTTCCATTGACCTCTCAGGTTTTATGTACACTAGGCAATTAAAGTACCTTCAGCCATGCCCTTACATCTTGAGGTGGAGCTATTGAATTAATCTTATTTTTGACAACAGTACATTATTTATTTGCTGTTTTTCTGATGATTTTCAATGGTAATAATTAATAATTTTCTGTCCTTTACAGCATATACTTGTTTTCTCAACTCAATTTCCTTTGGAATGTCCTTCAACTTCTGATTCTTAGTGAGAATACATGCTGCAGTTGCTCAAAACTGAGAACATCTTGTAGAGAAGGAAAGGCTTTGCAACATGTCTCAAATATGAGGACAGGGCTGAGAAGTACGGCCTAGCTTCAGGGTCAAGGAAGAGAGGAGAGAAGGAGAGAGGGAAAAGAGAGCAGAGGTGGATGAAAGTGACCTTTCACATCCTATAATTAAAGAATTTTTTTTATTTTTGCTGATACCACATGTAGAAAATGATGTAGTTACAGTGATATGTCAGAACTGACCTCAGAGGTGACAGACTGAGTTATGACAAAGCCACCCTGAAGTCCATTTGGAGCAAAGATATCAGGGTCAAAGAATGTAGCTGCAGAAAAAGGTAGCTTTATACTAGTTTTTCTTTTTTTTTTTTTCTAGAACTCCTTGGAAGGTCTCCTTTGTTTCTCTTCAGTGGGGAGAGAAATTTGGGAGATCTTATTAGTGCCTATAAGTACCAGAAGGTAGGGTGCAAAGGGGATAGTACTAGGCCATTTTCAGTGGTGATGACAGGACCAGAGGCAACGGGCGCAAAGTGGAGTGTGGGAGATTCCCTCTGATCATCTGATGATGCCTTTTCTTATGGTCAGGATGACCAGGTACATGTTGCCCACAGACACTGTGGAGGGTCCATTCTTAAAAACAGTCAAAAACCTTCTGGACTTGGTCATCAACAACTGCTTCTATGTGACCTTACCTGAGCAGGGGATTTGGATGAAATGACCTCTAGAAGTCCCTTCTAACCTCAGTTATTCTGTGATATTTAGATACCTGTGACATAATTACTCAATTAGAAATCTACAGATGTTTACTTCCAAACTCAAACATTTTGCAGTATCATCTCCTATTTTGAGCTAATTGCATTCAGTTTCAAGTGAATAAAAAAAAAAAACCAAACCCAAACCACCTTCAGTGTACAGAAGCTTATATAAATCATGTAATAGATATCCTTAATTTGACATTTCGTTAACTGAGTACTTCATCATTTGGCATTATGCTACACAGCCTTAAGACAGTTTTCTGAAAGCTCAGCGTTGTTTTCTCCATCATAAAATGTTCCAGTCAGTAGTTTTTATGTTTGCTTAATATTTTTATAATTCAGCATTGCACTCCTAATTACAAGTAATATTAAAGCAATCAAAATAAGTGTAGTAAAGGGTGAACTATGCAAGATATTCTGTCTACTGACAGATCACATAATTTTCAAATAATGAAAGCAACAGGATTCATAACATGAAGCTGTCACATACATTTTATAAATAAGAAAATATTTACATTGGATTCAGCTTTTTACTACTGTACAAAATAAATCTGATTTACAAATGCATCAAGTTTTCAGCCTGACTGGAAATCAGATTATTTTTTTTTTTAATTAGGGTTCAGTAATAATTGAAATAGTTGTTCTTTTCTATTGATTAGTGCTTTCATCAGAGGCTCTCAAAAACTCTGATTACTATTAGCTAATACTCTTTTTAGAATGTTATCATCTTATTTTACAGATGGAGAAACTATTGTCCACAGTCCTTTTAATTTTTTTAAGAGTCACACAGAAAATACATGATAATACTAGGAACAAGACTTGGATTGCCTCGGTGAAGGCAATAATTGTATGGTGTACAAAAATTAAAAAATCCTGTAAAGCTTAATTGGATGAAAATGTCCACATACAACTCCTAAACTTGAACTTTCACAAAGTTAATTTTCTCTGTAGAGGATTCTTTGTATTCTAATAGACTGTACATGTACATCACAAATTAGAAATTAAATCCTTAAAGGTTTCCAGATTTTTCAGAAGAAACTTGACTGACATGAATTACAAACAAAAGTGAAATATTTCTGTTACACATCTTTAGCAAGCTGAAATTATAAGATTTCTGTTTGCAAAAATTTGGCCTTTTTAGATGTCTCTAATAATGATTGTGAAATTTTGCATGCAATCAAATAGCTTCAATTCTGCAATGTTAGAACTCTGTTTAATAACAGAATCCAAGTATTTCTACAGGCACAAAACCAGAAAGAGGTTGTGCAAACATAATTTTAAGTTAAATATTTGGTATTGGGATATCGATGAGTACAAGACTGTTTAAATGTCACATCATATTTTTTGGGGAAGAAAAGCAATGTTGATATCTCAAGAGTGATAACAACAAAATTCATGTCAGATGAAGATCACAGTTGTGATAAAATTATATTTAGAAATATGGATGCAAAAAATATTAGTGCATAATAATTTTAAAGACCCACTTTAGGCAGCATTCAACTGCAGTACATGTCCATTGCAGGACTCTAACTAACAACCATTTTGCTTAGATAGGTACCCTCATGCTTTACATAAAACAATCTCTTTTGTGTCTCTCCTGATGAGTAAATTGTATAAAAGTGATACAAAAATCATGTTTGTTAATGAATATTTTTCCAAGTTTCCACAGAAATCTCAAATGGAAATGTAAATCAATCAACCTTTTACTCCATCCATCCACGCATCCATCCACGCATCCATCCATCCACGCATCCATCCACGCATCCACGCATCCATCCACGCATCCACGCATCCACGCATCCATGCATCCATCCATCCATCCATCCATCCATCCATCCATCCATCCATCCATCCATCCATCCATCCATCCATCCATCCATCGAAAACCCCAGCAGAAAAGGCACAAAATTAGTGGATTTTGGAGGTGAACAAGGAAAGGAGACTAGCTTTGCTACTCACTTCTTCTGATATAATGTTCAAATTATATATAATTTGGGTTTTACAATGAGGCTGGTTATTTCTGTAATAAAATGTTGATGTTATTAAAAATTGGGAAACTGCATTGATCATATTCTTGATTGGTTCATTTCACTATGATCTGTAAATACCTTCACTGCAAGTTGAACACATTCCCCATTAAATTTTCAGTTTTCATAATAAAATATAGATCAATAGTGGTTATTATTCATATGAAATTATTATCTAAAATATTCATATGAAATTATTATCTAAAATATTAATTTCCAGTAAAAATACTTTTACATTATTTAATATTTTCTTCCTATATATCTTTATTTTCTTCTTATTAAAATATAAAATCTTGATAAGTTAAAAGAAGATGTCTTGGGAAAACAAACTTCCAAATCTCCATAAGCTACAATAATTACATTCTAACTAGCAAAAAATCTCTAAATTCCCTGAAATTTTGATATGCAATTATATTATTATACTTACTTCTACTGTCAATTAAGAAGGGGTTTTTCCAACAAAAAAAAGTTTACCCTAGCTCTCAAACTGAAACTCTTCAGACTTGCTAGTGACTTCATTCAGAAAGTGGCATTAAAACATCAGAATTCAGGACTCAGTCTTAAATTTTATGTGTTGGAACACACACTTTTATCTTCAACACTAGCAAAAATGCTTTTCCTGTAATGAAAAATATGAAGAAGGATCCATGCTCAGAAGCAGTCAAGAATATCAAGTGGAATAATAGAAATTATATTGAAGGGACTTGGAGAATATTTCTATGCCACTACACATATTTGTAGTAATCTGTGTTCTGATTACTGAGAGCAGATATTGTCTCTTTCCCCTCTTTCTATAGGTGAAAAATACACATATCTGGAAAAAGTGCATATGGCCAGGGATTTGTGGCAAAATTAAATAAGATGATTGGATATGGAATAAACAAAAATGGACATATTTGAAATTGTGAATGGCATGAGGAAGACAGGTGCTTATTGTCCCTCTCAAAATACAAATGAATGAAACTAGCAGATGTTAGATACAGAATAAACATAAGGAGGAATTTTTTATAAAATGAAAGCTTCAGTTGTATAACTTCTAGCCACAGCATCCTGATGAGTTTAAAAAGCTTGATGGATATTCAAGAGATAATGGATAACTCTGAGCAAAGGAAAATCATCAAGAGATACTAAAAAGTTAGAAAACTGTTGGCAAGTTTCTCAGATGCCAACTGTTGGTAGTTGGGAAAATTTCTGAGAAATATCACCAAGAGTTTGCCTTATTCTAATACTCTGATTCTATTACGATCCTATTTTTCTGTTGTAATCCAGTTTTGGAGGGAGGATTCTAAGTTAGACAGACCTTTGACTCGACCTCTGATGTCTATTCTTACGCTATGGTGTTCTTTTCTGATCTTATGATCGAACATTGAGCAGTTTGTTCAACAGCCACATGGAAAATGACAACACTTAACACAGGGAACATAGAAAGGAAGAGAGAGAGATCAAAATTCTCTTGGTTTTCAGTAGTTGTGAGATTTTTTAAAAAATATTTTTAAAACTTCTTGGGAAATAACCTCATGAAGTTTAAATGTAATTTATTACTTGATGAGTCAAATTCCAGTTTTTAATAAATAATGTTTCCAATCACTTCAATTCAAGACCTCGAAACAGCTTTAC
Organism: Trochalopteron elliotii; assembly: GCA_024734555.1. Lineage (NCBI taxonomy): Eukaryota > Metazoa > Chordata > Aves > Passeriformes > Leiothrichidae > Trochalopteron > Trochalopteron elliotii. The sequence continues at coordinate 3,853,621 of JANPWX010000077.1, forward strand.
AAAAATACTATGTTTTTTGGAAATCATGAAATCTATCCTTCTAATTAGGAAAAAGAGCTAATTAGGAAAAAGAGGCAGACAAATTTTGAAGCACATGATCACAGAGGAAAATTTAAAATTAAAAAATGGAAAAGTCTTTATTTTAATTAAAGTAGAGAAATAAGTAAGTAAGTAAGTAAGTAAGTAAAACACTATTAAAAAAAAGAAAAAGAAACCAACAAAAAACTTTCGTTGAAAAGTCCAAATTACAGATTATAGAAAAATGCAGATCCCCCATACAGTGCAAAATAGATTTAAGGGTGATAATATTGTCACTATTTTAAAGTACTTTTGTGCTGTGTGTGGGAAAAGTCTGGGTGTAAAATTACATTGTAATAAAGAGATATTGCAGTCAGTATGGCTGACTTCCTACACGCAATCTAAGGGAGACAAAACTTAGATTGCAGCTGTCTAGTATATTGCTTTGAATAGGTTCTTCCAATTGTGAGTGACTGAAATGTTAAAAGGTAATAACTCAATCAGTCAGCCATTTACAAAAGCCCCAGGGGTTTTGATGGGGCCAGGTTTGGACCCCCTAGCTGAGGGGGAGGAGGAGAGGTTTTGGGGATGTGGTGGCTAACCCTCTGGTCTGCACAAGCCCAGGTGCAGGGGATGAGCAGCACTGCTGGAGGGTGACCATGACAAAATGAGCCTTGTTTAGCAACAAGCTGGGTGTGAGGCAGATAATGGAAGAGACCCTTAAGAAGCAGATCCTCCAAAGTGAGATAATGCTTTTTATCATGCCAATGTTCTCCCTACTGGGAAGGCTCAGGTGCAAAACTCCCCACCAGGGGAGAGGCCTGGGCACTCCCACCAGAACCTGAACCTATCTCGAACCATTGAACTTCCCCTACAACTGATGGACCAAGACTGGGCATATGACTTTGACTGATGGGCTTCTACATTGCAACAATCAAGTCATGTCTCTGGATGTGTGGATGGTGATATCTTTCCCCTCTGCTATCTACTCTTATGCTTTCTTTTTCTTCCTTTCACCTATAGATTTTCTCATGTGATATTTTTGTAATTTTATAATGTTATATTTCTACAGATAAAACCAAAATGGCTACATTCTTCCTTTCCATTGCAACCAAATTTTTCTAAAATAAACTTGCCATATACACACACATGTATATGTAAACACTGACCATTCAGTGTTATTTTCATTCATTCAGTGTTATTTTCCATTAATCCTCCCCAAGGGATCTATTAATAAGAGCCTTCTTCATGGGCACGTTGTAACACCAGTCAGCTATTGTCACCGGAAGTCCTCAAACCTTAACCTGCCACAATTTTATTAACAAAGAGTGTGATTCCATGATCTATTAGTGTGAGACCTTCACGGGTGCTGGCTGTTGCTGGCAGTGGGTAACAGGTTAGGGTAAAAGTGTGGAGACCTCAAAGAGGGTCTCACTTGTAGTTTGTGACCAGGAACAAGCCCATTGAACAAGCCTTCAATCCAGCAGGACAGCTCAGTGAAGAGTCCCCATAGTGGGGTGCTGACAGACTGATAGGGCACAAATGGGTTTTCCTGGGGTGCTGATAGCCTAATTCAACATAAAGGGTTGGAGGAAATATCCCCTTTTCATATGACACTGTGAAATATGGGGGGTTTTAAATTCTTACTACTGAAAATAATTAAGAAAAATATATTCTGCAAGTTTTGTTTTTGAGTTTTTTTGGTTGGGTATTTTTGGTGGGGTTTTTTGTTTTTTTGGGTTTTTTTTGTTTGTTTGTTTGTCTGTTTTTTTGTGGGATGAGTTGCTTTGATTTTATTGGGTTTTTAAAATTAATTTGTAAGTCAGGACTGATGCCCCTGTTTAAATGAAAGTTGAGTAAATAATATGAAGCAAATAATTTATACCATCAGGGTATAATTTATCCTACCTGTCTTAGATACCTGTTTAAGAATGAGATTTATATAATTTTAGATGTAATTGCTTGTCTCCATTGGTTAATGAGGAAGTTTGATGACTAGACATTATGGGTGGAATTAATGTAATTTAACTTTATGTATCTGTACTATATATGTCTACATCTGAGGCAATGTCTGGAAACTCCTTTGTAGCAACTGAAGTGATATAAATATTTTCAGGGAAAGCTTATGTGACAATTTAATCATCTGTACTAGTTTTGGCTGGGATAGAATTCGTTTTTTTTATAGAGCCTAAAGAGGAGTAATATTTTGTATTTGTGCTGAAAACAGCATTGGTAACAAAGACATCTTTCCACAATGGCTGAACAGTGTTTATGCTGAGTAAAGACCTTTTCTGCTCCTCACATTGCCCCATCAGCGAGGAGTCCAGGAGTGCACAAGATGTTGGGAGTACATCTGGGTGGGACAGCTGATCCCAAATGACCAAAGGGATATCCTACACCATGTGGCATCATGGTCAGTGTACAAGGGTGGGGGAATAAAAAGGAAGGAAAGGGATGTTCAGAGTGATGTCGTTTGTCTTCTTAAGTAATCATTACTTTTCCTGGAGATGGCTGAACACCTGTTTGCTGATGGGAAGTGCTGAATGAATTCCTTGTTTTGCTTTTCTGTGCACACAGCTTTGCTTTCCCTACTAACCTGTCTTTATCTCAACCTACAAGTTTTCTCACTTTTACTCTTCTGGCTCTTTCCACCATCCTGCTATGGAGGAGTAAGTGTGGATCTTAGCTGCCTACCAAGGTTAATCCACAAGATAATCTATTTTAAAAAGGGATGAATTTCACTTCACTTACAATAAACAGATTCTAGATAATTGTCTCAAACGTAGATTAATTTTTCTAAAATCTTTCCTTCTGTATGAACTGAATGAAATTCCACCCACATTTTTAGAGAGGTAAACTTAGGATTTACTAAAACATTTTCAGGTGGATTAAATGTGATTACACTTGTGACTACAAAAAATAAAAATGTTACAGATATTATGATTTAAAACAAAATGTCTTGTCTGTGTACACTCTGATTTCACCAAACTTATTTGCTTCCTCTAAGCGATTTGTTACAGAATTCAAAACTTCTCAACCAATGACAACAACTTCCTCTACTTCAGAGATTTAATTCCTAATATTTTCTGATATCTTTGAAATCCATTTGATACTCCAGTGATCCAAATTAATTTTACTCATCTAATTTTTGTCCTGGAAATTGGCACTACTCCCTGTATTTTGCCACTCTATTTAGTGTATTCTCCTTGTATCTTTTCTTTGAATGAAAGACGTCCCACATTTTTTGAAAAATTGTTATCAATATTTCAGATACTTTTATTGAGAAAAGAGGGGATTTTGGGGAGGAAAGAGTTAAATGTGGAAGAATGGTGAGGAGTTGGTAGATTCACTCAAGTGAATCACTCGCTTGCAGCTAGGAATGACAAGGCCTGGAAAATACCAGCGAAGGAAACCATATATTGTGCCTGCTGCTCTTTATCCTCAGTCTGTTTTGAGAGGTAGAATTTCTGTGTAGAGACAACAGGTGTTTACAGAGACTTGGAGGCCCTCTCCCAGGCTGCTTGAGCTCCCTGGTGGGAGAGGCATCAAAGCAGGGATCATAAAAAGCACAAGGCAGATCACAGCATGACGGTGAGCTATGCATGCTCGAGCCTTTTATAAATGGGTGCCAACAGCAGCCCTGACATTCACTGGGATTGAACTGAGCCTGATGGGATCTGTGTCCTCATTTTGTGTGTCTCACTGTCTCCCAGTGCTGTTTCAGGATCCTCCAGCCAGTTAGGCAATTAAATAAATTTACTCTTTGAATTTCAGCAGTGATTTTTCATCTCCATCTAGTCACCTGCATATGTTGATTCACACAGGGATTTAAAAACACCCAAAACCCCAGAACTCTCTATAGACCTATAGGTATGAAATTATTCTTTTCTAAATCTAAGGTAGATATTTATGAATTCTTTACAATTTAGTTCATTAGAGGAACACTCACTGCATTTAAAACTGGTTTGTAAAGAAGTAGGACTTCTGGATTCACCACAGAGCTAAAATAAAAGCCCACCTTTTTTTGATTCCCATTTTTAACACAATAGGAAAAATGCTTTGTGTGCACCTGCACCCACACTTAACTGCAAAAAGATTCTCTGAGAGCAGATAGGTAACCTAAATGACCATCCTCTTATTTTAAAAATAAAGTAAATTTAGGGAATAAATTTAGGGAAGAAGTCCTATTTGTTCTCATCAAAAACTAAATTAGAACTTAAGTGGAAACTGTAATTTCCCACCTCTCATATTTTTATTTTAACCATCCCGAGTGACTTCTGAAATTTCTTAAACTGGGATACAATCCCTCAGTGCTTTCAGTGGAAGTCGATTTTTCATATCATATATTAACCACAAAGAGAGTGTTTTAAGTGAAGCTATAGCTAATCTAAAGAAATTGTTCTCTTAAAAACAATGTCTTTTAATCCATTATGTCTTTGTAAAAGAAAACTTTAAGAAAACTACAACAAATCTGTAGAAAAAAATCACTATATTTATCTGTCATACTGTGGTATGGGCATCATATCTCTGAAACAGGACACAATTTACAGTATGAGGCAAAAAAATCCTTATTGTTTAGACAATAACTGTCTACTACTGTCATCAGATTGCAGTCCTCTAATATTATGGATTTAAGGCAAAATATGCATTTAGATTTGGGAAATTCTCTACCTAGAGTGGAAGAAAAACAAAATCCAGGAGAAAAGCAGAATACTGGATATTGATTATTTACTGTAAATCTAAATCAGGCAGAGGGTACCTGCCCTTTCCCACCTGATTACCACAAAGTCTTCAACATATTGCAGAGATGAACAAAGACAGTCTCGAGGGTGACTGAACTCCTCTGAGTTTTGAGAAGACAAAAGAGAATTGAAGGTTCCCAGTGGGAGAAAAAGGGAAGATAAAGGGTATAGAGATCCTATTAAGAAGACTAAGCAAGTCTTACTAGATAAATAGAGAAAGATCAGTAAGATAGACCAGAGCTGACATTGAAGAAAAAGCAAGATGACACAGTAAAATAAGAAGAGAAGAAAAAGATACATAAATGTGTTTGTACATGTGGAAGAAAAAGGGTATGTGAGGGGTTCCTCCAAGAGGTATACTTAGTCAACATGTGAGGTTTCTATTCATTATGTTGGATGTTAGCACTTACGAAGAAAATCAGAAGCATTAAGTCTGAACACTTACAACAAAGGGGGTTTTTTTTGCTTGAAGCATAAATCATTAACCACAGTAGATAGCAAAACAAAACAAACTATGATTTAGAGAAGTGAAATGTTCTCAAAATTTTGGAAAAAAAAACCCTGTTGTAATCAGTTTATAAAATTACAGAGAGATGAACAGATTTGGCAGACATAGAGCATTGTGTTCATTGCTTCTTTTTTGTTCTGTGTATTTATCATCAAAATTGCTAGATATCCTAATTCTAGGAAATGATTCAACTTTCAGATGAAGATAAATTATTGTATATGCAGCAGAGAAACAGAATGAATTAAAATGCAAATAAAGATTCCATGATGAAATATGCTAAGTTGACTTCTAAATAATTTGCTTACTATTCAATCTTCATTCTTTGTAAGAGTGGTTTATTATTTTCTGTTCTCAAAACCTGAAGGCATAGCAATGTTCAGGCATTCTGAAAGAACTAAACTACTGTTAATCTTCTGCTTCAGTGAAAATTTCAAATTATTACAATTTAACTGTCTTATCCTAAGAATCTTCTCAACAGAAAGAAGTTAACCTTAGTGGTTTTTTACTTGTTTGGTTGGCTGGGTTTTTTTGTGGTTTTTTGTTTGTTTGTTTGTTTTTTTCACATAGCTTTGAAATTTGGTATTCACCATTTTGCAAATAAAATTAAGAAGAAAATACAGATTATATTTTCCAGAAATTTCTTTTTCAGGTTTCATCCTGAAACTTGATTTTCAGATATCATCCTTCCTATCCCTGTTAGGGACAGAATCTTCATCAGTCACGTGGATAAGGGGATGGAATGCAACAGCTGCAACTTTGTGGCTGACACTAAATCAAGGGGAGATGATGGTGAGTTGGGGACCAGGTTGCCATTCATGCAGATGTGGGGTTGCAGGATTTTGTTTTAAAAGTTTTATTATAAGTTTAGTATAGCTTTAGTTACCCTATATAGGCCCCTTGTCTTGGAGCTTTCTCTTATCATAAGTTGATAAGGGTTTCTATGCCTCTCTGGTCTTTGCCCAGAGACTGTTTCCTATTGGTCCTTTCCCCATGATGATCCCTGCCCATCCTCTCCAATGTATCCTTCTTCCCTCTGTCCATCACTGAGTCCTTATCTCCAAGGTCCAGAACCTTCAAGGAGATCTGGCCTGCAGTTGGCAGATTCCCCTGAGACCCCTCCCCAAATTACCTTTGATTTGTTAGTACTTAGGTAATCCAGTTGGCATTTGTTGCTTTGCTTTGTTTTATTGGTTCCTAGTTTGTACCCACCCCTTGAATTTGTCCTGGACAAAACCCCCCTGCAGCCCAGGTCCGGGGTCTCTCCTGAGGCACCGGGCCTGAGGTAAGGGGTTCCCCTGTGACCCCTGAATAAACCTCTGTTCCCCAAACCTCCAAGAGTCCCCTCTTTCATTTATACCACGGCCGTGACAGTGAGAGTCGGGGTGCTGCTGAGCCAAGGACTCACAAATCAGTTCTGTTGCGGCATATCAGAGCTACCTGGTGGTCCAGCCAAGCAGCAGGCTGACCAAAGAGATACGCACCCCAACATGCAGACCTCAACAAACTGTAAGAATAAGCCAACAGACACCTCATCAAATTCTGCAGCAGAAAGAATGAAAAGTCCTTCCTGAGTCAGAATAACCCCATGTCTCCGTGTAGGCTCAGGACTGATTGGACAGAAAGCTTTTTTTATGGAAAAGAGCCTGGAAGTCCTCATGTAGAATAAGTTTAGTATGACCCAGGAGTGTACTCTGACAGCAAAAGGACTAACTGGGCTGTTTCAGCAAGAGTACAGCCAACAAGTCAAGGAAATTGTTATTCTGCTCTACTTGACCCTTGAGATTGCCTGGAATAATGCATCCAGTTTTGGACTCCCAGGTAGACGGAAAATGTCAGGGAAAGAGAGATACTCCAGCCAAGGGATACCAAGGTGCTCAGGGATCTGAAGCATAAAGTGTGTGAAGAGAGGCTGACAGAGCAGGACTTTTCCAGCCTGAGGAAGAGAAAGCAGGGGCAGAGAACTCACATTATTCTACATCAACTTAAAGAGGTGCTGTACACCTGATGGAGTCAGACACTTGTCATACACACACAGTAAAGGCACTGTGGCTGCAAAAAAGGAAAATTCCTACTGGATACAGTCATTCTTCCCAGTGAGAGGTTAAGCACTGGGACAGCTTACTTCAAAAGCTTGCAGAATTTTTGTCTTTGAAGATGTTCAAAACTCACCTAGATAAGGCCTGAGCTAATATGGAAGTTGCTTCTACTTTGAGCAGGATGTGTGACTATGTGACCTTTGGAGGTCTCTTTCAACCTCCTTTCTTGTATGATTTTATGATTCTTTCTATTTTTAGTCTACTTCATCACTTTTTCATTAAAGTAACCATTTTGAAAGTCTTATCTGTAGGCTCTGTGGAGTAAGTGTGTATGTCTGTGAACCTATGTTTGCATTTATATACATATACATTATATGCAGAGATGTAATTAACAACCATTTAGAGATGTGGTCAAGCTGCAGTTCCAAACTAATCTTTCCTCACACACAGAATTTTTTCCTCTTTCCTAAGGTATAAATTAGCTCTTTAACATTTAAGACCAGCACATGGCTTATAAGTGTGTGAAAAGAAGCAAAGGAAAGTATATCAATTTTAGGATATTGAACTTCTTCCTAAGATATTTAAATGGTTCTTTAGGACCCAGTTCTGATGTCACAACTGAATGAAAGCAGGGCTGTAAAGTCAGGAAAATATAAAGAGGGCATGAGATTCTGGTTGCCACTTGAAAATGAGGATAGGTGGTATTATTATTTCAGTGTCTTTCACCCTGATCATTGTTTATCATTCTTTTCTTATCAGTTTACACAGTCACTTTCCAAAAAAATATTTTATATATATAACTGGATGCTGACAAAGCAGACCTATTTGCTCCAAAATAATCCAAGATTTTGAGGCAAAATGTGAACCAGTCACTTGCTTTGAGGGACTTATCTAGATGAGGCTTTACCTTATTTTTAATATTAATTTAGATATAGTTTAGTTCCATATAGAATGATAAAGTGAGAGAGTACAGTTTATGCAACCATTTAAAGTCTTCTTTTATCGAGTTCTTTTTATTAGGTCTTTAATTAGGCTTTTTTTATTAGGTCCAAAACTACTTTTGTAAGTTCCAAAGGCTTGTATATTTAATTACTGTAATTCAAAGTTGAACCTGTGTTGAGTATTTATGTATTCTATTTATATTATATATCCACCATTTCTTGATTATCTTGTGTAGCGAAGCGAATTTCAGGTTTTTGAATTTGTATTTGTAATTTGTGTTTGTATTAGGTCTGTACTTGGTATGTTCCTTCCACCCCCCCATTCCTACCCCTGATTTACCTGTGGCTCCTCCTGATGTGACCCCTCCCCCTTCCCTTCCCCATTGGCTCAGTGTTTCCCTGCCCAGGCCCAAGCTGGGAAAAGGAGACACGAGGCCCACATGCTCTCTATCTCCACTCTCTCTCCATGCTTCCCCCATGCTGAGAAGGGGCTCTGGCAAAGCCTCTTCCACATGGCTGCACTGAATAAACATCCTTATTAACCCAAGAGAGAGCACGTTTCCTTCATCCAAGCCTGAACCACGCAGCAGCTGCTGAGCTGAAGGACCCACACAAGATGTTTCTGTGGTCTGGGGAATCGGCTAGCCGGCAATAGGACCCCACCACGAAAGAAACATCTACAGTCTTGCTTGTCATGCCTGCTAAAATATATTAAGTTATATTTAATAAGAAAAGAAACCAAAAATATATGTTTGAGTGGTTATGGAATCAGATAATTTTCAGAGGTATTTAAAATTCTCGTTCAACCATAAAGTAATGTAATTTAATGATTATATGATTTCAAAGTGTTTCTGAGTATGATGAAGTGTGCATACTTTCAAGAGGTTGCAAAAAAACCCACTGTTATGCAGCAATGAAAGAGAAAGCTATTTGTTTCTTTTAGAACTTTTGAAAATTTATCAAAAGTCATTGTCTGTTTCCTCATTTTACCATAGAACTGAAAAAAACTTAATCATTTGGACTCTTTCATGCAACAAAAAATAAGTGTCTGTAATGGCAACGTGTATGCCAATTTTTTGGTGCAAGTCTTGGTTGCAATTCCAAATGGTCAAATTACTAATAACCCCTGAGAACAGCAGCTTCTGCCAGAAATTAAGGAGGAACCAGAGCTATAGAGCTGCTGACGCCATTCTAAAATGACCTGTAAGAGTAATTCTAACTAACCTCAGCTGCTTTGTGCCAGAGTTGCTAGTGCAACTTGTTCCTTGTTAAATCTTTCTGACTTTCCTTGAAAAAATAATTATTCTTCAACTATTTTGGTGATTCAGCCTTTTATAGGATCATCTATGTTAAGTTTTTTTCAAATTCCACTAACTCTCTTAGAAAGGGAGAGAGATTTGCTCATCATGGGTCATAAAGAAGTCAGGTTTTTTTTACATTTTCACCTTAATAAAAAGCAAACAAGATGAAAATATTCTTTATGCCTCAGATAGCCTGCTACACATCAGTTTGATAGTGTTCTACAGCTGTTTCAAAAATATATGTAGATGGGTACTAAGGTACATATTTCTGCAAGTCACAGAGACTACAACAGAAATCTAGACAAAAATTACTAAATATTTTTCATGCTATTTACCTTCAGTGAACACAAAAAAGTGCCTTATACCGGAAAAGCTGATTCTATTAAAAAAATGTCAGCTTTGTTTTTTGCCTTTGATAAAATAAGATTATCCTACTGTTTACTGTTTTCTATAGTTACTTAAAAGATTAAGTCATGAACTGTATGTCCTCTGAATGAAATACTGAATTTGAACATGTAGCAACATAAGTACATTGATTTTACATGGGTAAATTCTTCTGTATTTAACACTGTACTTATGCTTCCAAAGTGATATATAAGCTCTTTAAAAACAAGTTTGTGTGACTGGTGTTCCCTGAACATTTGTGCTTGCAAAATGCATGTATCAAAATTTGTCTATCAAAAGTGTTTGGGTAGTTTTAAACATACCTACACAAAGACCTTGCTAAAATGTACCCTGCGACTCCTTAGTGTTCCTGAACACAAGAACAGGTCCAAACATGGAATTAGAGACATGTGTTAATACATTTGAATGCAAGCACAGAGTTTCATATACTAGCACATACATTACAGGAGACAGCATAACAGCATTTTCAGCTGCCATTTTCCATTTCAAGAATAACAATATATGAAGAGGCATAGATTCTACTATAATGCAGACCGCTAAAAATCCACTGATTTCAATGTTAGTTTGTGAAAGAATTCTGAGAAATTTCACCTCACATCTGCATCTGAGCATAGGCAAAACAGATGATTGCCTAGGCAGTGGATGGATGGAAGTAGCAGAAGCACCATGCAACTGTTTAGATCTTTGCCTATTCCAGTGCCCTGGAATCCCTGTTTAACCACTGCATTTGCATTTAGAAAAGGGAATGAGTATATGGGTTTTATTAGAGATAAATTTGCCTCATTTATTTTCATAGTGATCCATCCCAGCTCATTCTTTTCTGAATAGTAGCCTTAGCCTCAGTTTCTGATTACTGGGACAGCAAAATTTTGTTCTGTCTGTAACACTGGGAAACTATTGACAGTTTGTGAGTACTTCATCCTTTTTCTGTGATACCAAAGCTGCCCCAGAAAACCCTTTTGGTGTGACACATTTCCTACACTTCTCCTAAGCAAGTGTATTCTAATCTTCGACTTAAACAATTCTGGCGTGAGAGTTAATTCCCCCAAAGGACTGATTCCATCATATCCCACCTATTAACACCTTGTCACTAATTTCTGGGATTATATTACTATGTTACCACAACACTTATTTCAATTATCAACTAATTTCCAATTTTATAATATTATCTTTCACAGTTCTTTTTTTTTTTTTTCCCAGAATCTCTCAGCTTTCAGAGGCCTCTGTTTTCTCACTTTCTTTTATTTCTTAGGACTGGATCTTCTTTAAATCATGGCATTGCAAACTGTATGATCTTATTTGCATAGGCCCAAGACAAATATGCATTAAAACACACAGCTAATTTTAGGCACTGGTACAGTCCCACACAAATCTAAGAGATCATTCACAATGGTAGATGATTGCTACAATAACAATTGCACCTTTGAGCAAGATTGTTGAAAAAATGCAGTGAAGAGTTAAGCCACTCTGAGAAACTTATAAAAATGCTCAAGTTATTTGATGTCTCAAAGCCCAGATCTGTGAAATATTTTGATTCAGACCTCATGCCCTGGAGGCTGATGCTCAGTAAGTGTCAGACTTTATTTTGTCAAGGTAATTATCCACTTGTTTTACAACACTGCCTGAGTATGATTATTGTTACCTATGGACTATTGTGTCTTGCGATGACTAAACAGTGTTGTAGCAAAACGTGCCAAAGGTTCTAAAAGAAGCATCTTTTTAAGCCAATATGAAGGGGAAAAAAATACAATTTTTTTCTTTTTAATCACATTTCTGGGAATTGTTATTTCAAGCTTGTCCTCACATTCAAAGGTCAGTGGCTCTGCTTTCCTTGAGTTTCTCAAGGATTTCACAATGCCCTAGATACATATCATGCTCATGTTATCTAGTCACATGAAAAATATCAGAAGTTAACCATGCCCAGGTAATTTCATGTGCAGATGAATTGTTATTTCTTGTTCACATGCAATTAGAGGCGAAGGAGTTAACAACAAGAAGTTTTGTGAAAAGATTCAAAGTTAAAACAAATAATCTCAAATAACACAAAGTGAAATGTATAGAAGTATGTTGACGTGACCATCGATCACATGACATGATGTTGATCACAGCTGCTGAGCAGCAAATAAAACAAAGAAAAAAAGTCTTTGTCCCTCCAAATGTACATGAGTTAACATCTGTGTAGAAGCTATTTGATTTTCTCAGGGTGTATACCCATATGTATAGGATTTAGTACACTTTTTGCTGAGCTGTTTAAGAAAAAGAGGAGAATGGGACTGGAGATAAGGGCCACGACTGGCCCAGCCATTAACAAAAGCCAGGTTGGCCCATATTACATGTGCCTCAGGATTTCCCAGTCTAGTGCAACCATTTAGCATCGAGTTTACACCATTCCCTCCAGTTTCAATGGGAGCCACACAAGAGGGAACGAAGCTGAAGATCTTCATCTGGTACACAGTATGCATGCAGATTTGGTGATGCATACACCCTGCAGCAGAGCTTCTCCCCTCCTTCAATACATGCAGTTGCAGTACAGGGTTTCCTCTGTTCTACAACAGGGCAAAACAAGCAACAAAGTGGCTACCTGAACAAATACAAATTGGGGTATTTAAGTGATAATTTTCCAAGTCCCAGATTGAGAATTCATTAGTGTATTCTAATATAAGGAAAATTTGGGAATAATAATAGTATAGTACAGTACAAGGAAATATTGTTGGAAAAAACCACTGTGGAAGAGAATTCAAGATAAGAAACAAATTGAAAAACTACTTTTTTTAATCAAATGGAATTAACTATCAATCCCACCCATGCGGAAATGGCCTAAATTGTTGAAGAAATTACTGTAAAAATACACAGCAGAGAAAAATTTACTCGTTTATTCAGTATGCAGCTACTGGCAGCTGAGATACAGAGCCAGAGATCTTAACTATGGGTGAGTATGGATGAATTTCAGATGACCGCAGGGGTCTTAACATGTGCAAAGATATTCCCACTATGTTGAGGAGTTTCCATAAGGCAGAAATGTACAGGTGCTGCAGCATTAGAGCAAGGACATACCCTGACAATGGAAATCTTGAGACTGTAAATAACCCACCAATAGATGAAGAACTGCAGACCTATCAGCTGGGCAAAACAAATTTGAGGATAATAAAAAAATGAAGAACAAGGATCTGATGTACCATATACATATGTATAAAATATAAAGAAAATTTGATTGCAAAACAGTTAATGTGGAGCCAGGTGTGGAGTCAGCTCACAAGCAAGTAACATAAAACTATGTAGATCCTAGAATGAAAACAAAGAAACCATCAATATCACATGCCTCTTGGTGAAGAGCTCAGGTTGTAGGTGATTTGCTGTAGTCACTCCTGTGACTGAAGCCAAGGGCAGCAAAAGGATCAGCGTAATACCAGAAAAAATATTGGATATTAATATTTGTATTTTTTTTCTTATTTAACTTTCCTGCAATAAGTAGATATGGACTACTAATAAATCTTTATTTAGCATGTTAATATTTCAGTTGCACTAAGAATAAATTCTTGGCTTTTTTTAATATTAACTGTGTTTGCTTTTTGCCTGTAGCAAGATTTAGAGTATAACATGAAAGAAGATTTGTTCCCTAATCTCTTAAGAGCTCACTTTTTACTGCTTCGACTAAAAAATTTGTAAAAAAACACTATGCTGAATTAATGCATAAGTTTTTCAGAAAAAAAATCAAAAGTTTGCAGAGAACTTTTTGGAGTTGAGTCTGAGCTGAGCTTAGTCTGCTTAGTTTCCTTTTCAGTAAAAGTGAGCCTCCAACTGGATGTCTTGGTACCTCCTTTTCAATGTGTGCCTCATTTTTCTGATAACAGAAACTGAAGACAGTCTCCAGGATACCTGCTGATGTCAACATTCTTAATAGAGGAACGTTCGTATTTATTAAAATGGCATTTGATATGAATTTAATATAAACTATCAAAAAATACAGAGAAAGAACAAACTAAAATAGATTAGTTTGAGGTACAGTTTTACAGGTTCTCTTGGTTGTAATGCCTTCTGTGCAGAAAGAAAGAGATAAGAGAATCAAGGACTGCCAAGTCAAAAATGAAATATTATAATGAATGTTGATGCTTCATTGTGGAGCAATGAACCATCTATCACTCATCCTGGCATTAAAGAATGACTATGCTTGATAGTTTCATTCTTTGTACATTGTTTAACACCAGTCCAGGCAAATTTGTTACTGTCAGACAGGCAGTCCTATCAAACATTTGGAATAGTCTGGACCTTCTTTTAGAAGCAAAACTATATAGAAGGTCTAATTAGAAGTCTTTAAATAAGAATTGCCAGTTAAAACCTTTTTCAAGGAAAAAATAGAGAAAGAAAAAATATTAGTAAGGAAAACACATGCTAGGGTCATTTACAAATATGGCAAAGACAGGGATAGATTTGCTCTTGTGGCTGAGTGTTAAATAAATTGATCTGTTACATTTCTTGGTTAATTATATTTCTTCCATGAAATCTCTCCAGGGAGGAGTGCCTGGATTGTGAAATCATGTAAACCCAATCAATTATCCCGAGGGGTGCTCATATGCTAGATTTCACTCATTACTCCTATTTAAGCCTGTATTTATTCCCAAGGTAAGGCAAGGTACCTCTTAAGAAAATAAGATCTTTTATCACTTTATCTAGATAGAACCAAGAGGCTTAATAAATGTATTTTCTCTACTGCTTCCTAAGATTTACTTTTTAACTCCTGTTCTTAGCTTTTCTTTATTGCCTCTAAATGCATCTTGATAAAAATGTTCAAATCTGACTCCATAGAAATTATATTTCCTTGAATATTATATCACATTATAAATCTCCAGGTTGGCCTGGAGTACTTTGTTTTTGGAAGATTTAGTCTTATTTTTTTCATCCATGTTTTATTTTTTTTCTCTCAAGGCAAACTTCAAAAAACAAATGCCATGTAGAATTCTGTTAATTATTTCATTTCTTCACAGTTTGTTGAAAAGCTGAAAGTTCTCATTTTTTAAATTCAGACTGGTGGTCCTGGCTCTTGAACTGGATGTGGTTCAGAAATAGCTCAAACCCAAGTCCACAGAAGGACTGTCTAATGTGACTAGCACTGTGATTTACTGATGCAGGCACATTTAGGGAAATCTAACAGAGGGAATTGACCTGCAGGGTCTAGGAAAGCCAGTGTTATTGAGTCACTATCAGATTTAGTTGCACATTCAATGTAACTCTCCATAAATTAAAGTGCTGAAGCTTGCGGGATATTATCTATCTATCTATATCTATCTATCTATCTATCTATCTATCTATCTATCTATCTATCTATCTATCTATCTATCTATCTATCTCTCTATCTATCTATCTATCTATCTCTATCTATCTATCTATCTATCTATCTATCTATCTATCTCTCTATCTATCTATCTATCTATCTATCTATCTATCTCTCTATCTATCTATCTCTATCTATCTATCTATCTATCTATCTATCTATCTATCTATCTATCTATCTGTCTGTCTGTCTGTCTGTCTATCTATCTATCTATCTATCTATCTATTCATCCACTCACCTGCCTATCCATCTAAATAGGAATGGATTTAGAACCACTCCCTCTGCAGTGGGATTAGCCACATAATTCTGGGCATGTCTCTTGATAATAGGTGGCCTAGTAGAAAGAGAGTTGGAGCAGTTCCCAAGCGAGAAAGGAAGAGGATAACTGTACAGTATGGATGCTCAGGGGTTTAACCATCATGTTCATTCATCATCCTTTTTTTTGTACAACAGTAAAGCCTTATCTATCACACATCATCCAGGCACACAGTTCACCTTCTCTTCAGGTAATGCTGTTCTGTAGAACTTGTCCTTTGGGGCTCAGTAACATAAAGATTTATAGCTTGTCTTATGGATAGGCCTTAGTTACCCTTAATCACCCCCTTTTTCTTCTAAAAGTACAGGAGACATCAGGTTAGCTATAATTTTACATGTGAATTTCTTAAAAAAGAAACACCATAAGGCTGCAAGATAAAGTCACTTTCCAGTTATCCCCTTTAGTTAGGTTTCAAGCTTCCAGAACAATACTTGCATTGAAAAACACATGGATTCTAACTTGGCCCCTTCCTGGAGTGCTATGGTCATGAATTCCAATGCCTAAAATTATTCCTAATTATTTTTACCTTTGTATTAGATACTACACATGAAGAAAGACACCCTTCTTTTCAGAAAGGTCAGTTTCACTATAATGAAAAACACCAAAGAATAGTATAGGGACATATGATCCTATATTTTCAGAAAAAAGGGACGAGAATTAACCTTTTGGTGTTCTGTATTACTGTGGCTTTATTTTTATCTCTTCATTTATGTCTGTGGAAATAGCAGGAAAAAAAGGACTGTACCAAAACTGTTCAAAGGAGCATAAAATGAAGAATCTACTCTCTATCCGGAATCAATAGAATATAACAAAACAAAACAAAACAAAAATTATGTTTTTAACCCATAGGTACACAAACATTATTCATGGAATAGCAACATATATTCTTGTAAATACAGCATTCCAGAATATACTACAGAGGGGTAACCAGTGGTGATTATTGCAAGATAATATAGTTACAAATTGGCAGAAGTTGATGTAACAAATCTCTAAGAATGAAGACCACCAACTGCAATGGAGATTTTTATGGTGTAGTATGCAGTGCTGGAAAAGTTGGCCAAATATTTATTTTAAAGCTGACCTTTTCTGTTTTATTACAGTTTGGACAAATACATAAATTACTAGATTCCTTAGATAGTTTAAAACAGAGTACCTCTTATAAGGCTCAGAATCACATCTTTGTGGGTTTTTAATATTTCAGTTGGAGCCAAGAAAAATTTAAGTGTTTCAGCAAAGTTTCACCTGCCTTTCAATTGCTCAGTCTCATAAATGAAAAAAAAAATCAATTCATTACGCCAAGCAGAATAGCTGAAAAAATATTGCATCAATTCTTGTGAACTGACCTGACCATTGTAAAGCTTTATATTCTGATAAAGGTTAGTCTGTGATTAGAGATATGCATTCCGCTGTTCCTATTAGAGTTGTATCATTTAATTTTTATTTTATTCTGACAAATGAGAAAAGTGACACAACAATATTATCTATCGATCTGTATTCAGTAAATGTGTAAATATAACATATGCTACAAGGTCAGCTTAGCTTTAGTTACAATAATATGCCACTGAAAAAAATGCAAATATTAAATTTTAGGTGTAGTGAAGGGATTGACATTCAGAATTTTTCTCATTCTCATTCAAAACATTGCAGGTAATATAGCAAATCATAAACCATGTATATGCAACATTTATTTTTCTACTCTCTTTTCAATTACTCCTGAATCCCATCATCAGAGCTGTATTCATTAACTCAGACCTTTAACACCAATGTCAAGATTACAGTTCTGTGCATGAGGTTTTTTCTCACCATTAGTTATTGTAGGGAATTGAATGGTATTTCCATTTCTGGAATTGAAATAAATTGAAGCTGAATGTTTAATATTGTAAATAAGGTGGATTTTTTTTTTCTTTAAACATATATCAGAACACAGTTGCACAAAGGATGTGAGAGAGCAGTACAGCTCCATGATGCACTAAATCCATATTAAATTTTGTGGACTATTTTGTAGCCTATTTGTGGCTATTTTGTAGCCTGTGGACTATTTTGACTTATGAGAAAGTGCAACTAAGAATTAAATCTAAATGTCCAATTTTTTAGGAAAATCTTCAAGACTATGGCACTAAGTTGATATATCACTGGACCTGTGAAGATGAAATTACAAGTCCAGTTTTTACCCTGAAGGACTTGTGCTGCTGCCTAACTCGATTTAAAATTCCATGTACCTAAACAATTGCTCTCGTTTTTCCTGTAATCAATTTGGCACTTACTTTTGCCTTGTTCCTCTTGAAAAAATAGACCATGTTCAGATATATTTAGGAAGAAAGGTGAGATGTAGAACTAACATATATGTTCCTAGGTATTTTAATCAACTCAAAACAATTTCTGAAACTCTCAAAGAGGCAGAAGTAGCCTGTGTAGATACCTAACTGATGAATCCAGTTAAACAACTGTTGTGATGGAGTTCGAATTTACTGAGTTGTAGAAATATATAAGATAAGGTCAAGGCTTTATTGAGAATTTAGTTTCCCTGATAAATGATGGTAATAAAAGTATTTGGGATACTGTTAGAAATATCCTAAATTATGGATTCAGTGTGAGGTGTTTTGCTTGTTTGGTTGTTGGATTTGTAATTTATTTGTGGTTTATTTGGAATACACTAGAATCTAATATATCCAACTGTGCTATGGGAGGAAAGTCAGTAGAACATGGGAAATAAATCCCAATTAAACAGAAGAGAATATTTTCAAAAAGTATTAGCTGCTGGGCACTAGAGATGGTCCTTCTGATACCAAAGCCATTGGTGTTGATACCCTTTTTTTTGTATTTATTCACCTACATTCATAATGCCGAGGTCATGGGTTTGATCTCTGTATGGGCTATTCACCTCAGACGTGATGAGACTTGTGAGTCCCTTCCAATTCAGAAGATTCTGGGATTCTGGGATTCTGTAATCTGAGAAGAGTCACTAGAAAGAAAAATAGAAGACCACAACCCATATACAGCCTGTCTTGTACAATCTGGGGCATCCAAACTTTAGTTAATGTCAGAATAGAATAGACTCATGATGTGGAAAGGTCTTTATTCAGTGAAAGAGAAACATCTTCAGAGAGTGCAAATTAAAGCAATGAAGTTCTACAGATTTACTTAAAGAAAATGCATGATCATCTAAGCTTCTCTCTCTATAGTTCCATACTGATTGTTATTAGCTCTATGTAGACTATCATAACTGTCAAATGTCACCAATCACATGGGCTGTCTGATTACCTTCTAGGCCTTTTTAAGTGCTGCATTTTCTTTAGAATGATCACTGACTATAATAGTTACAACAATAGTTGACTAAATATTAAGCCCTTTATAACTGAATAGTAAATACTTTATATACTGTTCTTTACCCAGTTAAATATCGTATTTTCACCCAAGCAAGGGAGATGAGGGGAAGAGTGGAAAACTTAAAATATCGAAGGATAATATTTTTGGCAGAAGAGGGTTTTTTTTTGTTTCATAAGTACTGTATTTCATAGGATTTTTTGATTATTTCTTAACTGAGAAACAAACGATCAGAGATTCAAAATAACATTTAAAATACTAATTATTTTAATTTAAAACAATCTAAAAAATTAATTTCTCTTTACAGTTTCACAATTTTCAGACTATTATTCTTGCTCTTCTGTACTCATGGGAGAAACACAAGAGAATCCAGGGAATATGAATAGAGGGATACCCAGTGTATTTAAACAAAAAAAAATACAAGGCAAAATAAACACTGTTGTTCTTCAGACTGTAATATATCGGGGCAACTCAAAGAGACTGAGTATTTTTATTCAGATTATGTAGACATTTAAATACTTAGCCAAGGTGAGGGAGAAAGGGAAACATTTTATATCTTAAAAAAGAAGTAATTTCTAAATCTGATCCATTTTGCAGGAAAAAAAGTAAGTGCTAAAGACAAAAAAATTGCATATAATGAATCCTTAAAATTTCGCCCTAATGTATTCACACTGCTTTCATTCCCTGATCAAAATACATTACTTGAAGCACATAAAATATTCTGAACACAAACCGCTAAACCCAGCCCTCATTAGACACAGCGTATCTCCACACATCATTTGGATTTTTGGTGTCTGCCCAACTTATGGACTCATGAAAAAATATGTCTAAAACCACAAGGATCATAGTTTCCTGAAAGAAAAAAGGTACCACCCAAAACTCCTGGAACTTTTTTGCTAATTATATTTTCAAAGAATCATCTTGTACAAATTCCTGTTCAAAAGTGTATAAAAATGCAGAATAACAATCACTTATGCAGAATGGGCAGAAGAATGCAAAGGAAAAAAATAGTACCTCCACATGCGAGCAATATACCTGTAAACATGCAGGTGATTTAATTCTTGGAGAATTATCTAGGAGAAAATACTTGATTATTTAGTGATTAAATTCTTTTCTATCTAGAAGAAAATACTTGATTATATCATTGTCAAGAACAATGAATGCTGGCATAATCTCAAAAGTCAGACACATTCAACTGTCAGCTGCCTGTAAGAATTTTCTCAGGGGACTAATTAAGCAAGTTAAACAATTGCCATGATGAAGCACAACAGTGTATCTGATCTCCCACACCACATGCACTATAGTGCATGCATTAATTTGCTAAAATTATTCTGATTGTTTCTCTTTATATTGGCCAATCCCTTTAAAAAAATCTAATAATCATCTTTAATATCAACATAACAAATAAACTTATTAATAAGCTTTGGAAAATTCTAAATTAAAATAAATAGGGAAACATTATTTTCCTGATGTTTGGCAGTGTTCTATTTTATTTTGAGGTGTGGTTTGAAAAAAAAAAAAAAGACTATTAGAGGTATTTATAGGATAGAATAAAGATTTTTTTCTTTCTTGAAGCA
The DNA here is from genome assembly GCA_024734555.1 of Trochalopteron elliotii. Taxonomy (NCBI): domain Eukaryota; kingdom Metazoa; phylum Chordata; class Aves; order Passeriformes; family Leiothrichidae; genus Trochalopteron; species Trochalopteron elliotii. Next base: position 3,874,118 of record JANPWX010000077.1, read on the forward strand.
CAAGACCACAATAAAACTTCAGAAAATAGGACTTATTTTCAATTTAGATTTAATGAATTCACAAGAAAATCAAGTAAACATGGATTTTAGGTGATTAATTCTCAATTATATTGATTTCATTCCATGCTCATAAAGTTTGTAAAATGTTTATAATACATTGTGTTTAAGATGACTAGCTTTGCATCCAATTCTCTGAATAAGTAGCTCAATATTAAAGAGTCTGGTACTCTTACAAATGTAAATTTGCCGAGACTATTTCTGTCAATATTCTGCAACATTAGTAACATTTAACTAATTTAATATATACAGGAAAACTATTTCAATTTTCCAAAAGCCTATACATTTTTCACATTTTTGTTACATTTGTATTAACTTTATTTTTGTGCATAGTGATCTAATGTTCCTTTGGCAGTCAATAATTTTGATGTTTCTGTTTTTCAGTTGTTTAATTTTCCTCCTATTTGGATCTATCCCCATCTTGGTTTTGGCTGAGATAGAGTTAATCTCAGTAGTTAGTACAGTGCTGTGTTTTGGATTCAATATGAGAATAACATTCATGACTGATACTTTGGTTGTTGCTAAGTAGTGCTTTCCCTAAATCAAAGAGTTTTTCAGTGTCTCATGCTCTACCAGCGAGAAAATGGACAAAAACCAGGAGTAAGCAGAGCTGGGACAGAAAACCTGAACTGACCAAGAGTTTATTCCACATCATAGCAGGTTATGTTCAGTACATAAAGCAGGGGAGTTGACCTGAGGGGCCAGTCAGAGTTTGGGGATAGGGTTTGGTATCAGTCAGTGGGTGGTGAGCAATTGTATATACATCACTTGATTTGACTTTTCACTTTATTTTCATTATTATTGTTTACTGATATCATTATAATTTACTTTATTTCAATTATTAAACTGGTTTTGTCTCAACCTAAAAGTTTTACTTTTGTTTCTCTGCCCTGTTTCACCAGAAAGGGATGGGAGGGGTGGCTTGGAGTGTAAACATGTGGGTCCACGTTGCTTAGTTGCCAGCTGGGCTTAACCCAGTTTAGTTCCAGCTGGGCCTAACCCATGGCAATCCCAGAAGTAAAGAAGTAATTTATTATAATATATATACTTATATTTTTTATATATATTATAATATATATATTATATTTTTATTTATACTTTTATTTTATTTTTATTTTATTTATACTTTTATTTTTTTTTTGCCTGCCTAAGAGATAGTTGTCTCAGTAATAAGTCAGCTGAATTTTCTTTGGGAGGTAATCAGAAAACAACCCCCACAGTTCCACATGCTACCATAACAGATGTCTAATACAACTATAAGGTTTCTTTCTTTCAGTGTTTTTGTCTTGGCTTGGTTTGTCTTTTCATTTGTTACTAATGATAAATAAGTCGATAAATAAGTTAATAAATAACTTAACTCATTAATTTTGTCTCACTCCAAATTCTATCTTTATTATCTATAATTTTCTCCTTACAAGTCAGGTCTTGAACTTGGTCCTAGCCCAGATCTTTTTACACTTTTAGCTTGGGTCTGAATTGGACCTGCTAGGAAGCTTCAGCCACGATTGTGTAAGTGTGTTTCATGTAGGCATGTCCCAAAACTTCAGCTCGCAAACAGAAGACAGGAAAAAGTGACAATATTGAGATTTTCAGTCCAAGTGGGTAGACTGAACAGGGACTGGTGCAAACCAGGGAAATACTTTCATAATGGAACAGGGAGCCACTCACAAATCATTGAATGGCTGGAGAAGATGTGGACTAGGATGCCAGCTCAGTTCTTTAAAGATCTGGATTATAGGTGGGAGTAGTTATCATAAGGACAGGTAACAGGTAAAACTGTTATTGACTTTCCTATATGACCCCATCAGACACCTGGAAGAACTGGCCAGGATGGATGGATGGATGAATGTTACCTAGAAAAAGGATTATCCGAACTCCCTAATTTTCTATTCATATTCCACCTTCTCAGACATCATAAATTAAGCCTTAGTAGCCTTGAGCCACCTCAGTATGGGTACAAAAACCAGTTTGTTATGACACATCTGTGTCACCAGTTTGTCATGATACAACTGTGTCACTCTGACATAGGCCATGTATTCAACTTTTGAAAAATAACTTTGTTTTTCAAGTTGTGCTCCAAACTTTGGTAAAGATCTGATCACTGTTTCCTGCTATTTCCTTTGGCTTCGTGAGTGATATCAGGCAATCAATGACATGCAGGTTCTCATGGAAATTTAAGATATCCCAGGAGAGTACTTAATCAGTTTTGCCTCAGGTGGAATACTTAAAAGTAGTCTGTCTAAATAATCTTCCATCAAGGTAGTTTTCCTGGGGCAGAACTCTGCTTATTTCAGCATCAGGAAGACACTTGCTGATAAATAGTGAACAACAGTAGTAAAAAGGTCTTCTCCTTGGACATATATTTCTCTATGTAATTCATCTACTCTTAGGGTTTTTAATAAATTAAAAATATTCTTCCTGGGAGAAGTGTCTAAATGCATTCACATGATTAAGGTGCACATGAGGAACAATAATTACTAAAATCAAAAATTTTCCAGTGTTCAGAATGTCTATGCATCACACTGAAAGTGATAGAAAATCCAGGAAAAGGTCCACTCAAAACTAATATGTCTGAATGTTCATGAACTTTGGAGTATATTTTTATGGTTATTATAATACTATTTTAGATTATTTAATTCTATTTTAGATGAATATATGAATGTAATTCTTTGTGTATGTCACTGGTAATTTACCAAATATCTTCCTTTTTACTTCAACCTGTTCCCTGGTTAGTACAATTTCTGCTGTCCACTTCTTTTGTAGAACTCAGGTTTTTTGTGCCAATAATCTCTTTTTGAAATGTTGTTGTCTGATCTGTTGTCTGATCTGTCTGATGTTAAACATCTTGCAGTTTAAAACCAATAATAAAATATTGGTAAATAATTTGACAAGTGATTATTGATCACACATATGTAAAAAGTTAAAAATCAGCCTATCTTAAATTTGGGGAGTGAGTAAAAACATGCCAAGTATTTTGAATACACAACATGTAACTGTTCCTATAATATAACAGCTTCTTCATATAAATTCTTCCTCAGAAGCAGGAGGAAAGATGAGAGAAAAGGAGGACACGTGTAGAATTGGGTGAAGGAAGGGTTTCAGTTACTATGGTGATAATGAGAATATCCAGGCAAAATATCACTGAAGGAGGTGCTGCTGAATAGATATTGTGCAATTCAGCAAGTAGAAATATATTTGCATTTTTGCCAAAAAAAATTAAAAACCTGCACAACAGAAAACATATTTAAAATGGCCAGCACGTAGATCAAAAGTACTGAAGAAATTGTGAGAGCTTTTTATCTTACTTTAAAGCTTATCTGAGCCCCATTCACCAACATCTGAGTACTCAGGATGTCAAAAGGTTGTGACAGCACCACCATTTTGTCTCACCTCTCTTGTTTTTGCTCCCTCACCCAAATTCGGTGCATTCTTCTGTTTAAGCACAACAGGAATAAACTTAGAAAAAAGGAAGAAATGTGTATGTCTTCATATATAAAAGACTGGAATGAAGATTAAAGGACAGGGAAAAAGAATCATACAATTACAAAATTACAGAATAGTTTAGGATGGGACCTTTAAAGGTCGTCTGGTCTAATCCTCCTGCAATGAGCAGGACATCTCCAACTAGATCAGGTTGCTCAGATTGCTGTCCAGCCTGACCATGAATGTTTCTAGTGATGGGGTATTTACGACATCTCTGGGCAAGCTGTTTTTATTATGATAATGATAAACCTAAAGATTCTAATCAGAATTATTTATAGCACAGTATGGGTGCTATAACAACTATTATAATACAGTGCATTGTGAGGCACTATTGAAGCAATTATATTAAAGCAATTGTATTAAACCTGGCAAAGCCGATTATTAAGTAGAGATTGATGTTATTCACTCACACCAAAGACCTTGGGTAAACCCCCTTTGCTCAACCTTGAGGGGTAACCTTGAGGGGTACCCCCAGTCAAGGGAGGAATCTGTAAACATGCAGTACAAGAAGGGATATTCTAGGAGAACAAAACACAGGAAGTTCCACCTCAACATAAGGGAGAACTGCTTTACACTGAATGTGTCAGAGCACTGGAACAAGCTGCCAAGGGAGGTCATGGAGTCTCCCCCTCTCTGGAGACATTCAAAACCCACCTGGATGTGTTCCTGTATAACCTCCTCTAGGTGATGCTGCCTTGACATGGGGATCTAAATGATCTCCAGAGATACTTTCCATAAAGATGATAAAGATGAATGCTATCTGATGCCAGCAGACCTGGTGCCATGAAAACAACCCGAGCATTTGAAAACCCCCTAAATGTGGTGGTGACACCAGCCATGGAGTTGTATATTAATAGACTGGGTCTGTCCAAGAATATAAGTTCAAAACTAAAAGGTACAAAAAATCATGCTATAAGAAAGTAAGAAAAGGACTAAATTCTAGAATTTTAAGACATAGAGTGAAAATGAGACCATAAAATGTACCAAGGAGTACCAAGAGGTGATTAGGCAAGAAATGCTGAATAAGGAAAATATTATTGAAGTAATAAGGTAACAATGCTGTCAGCAGACTGAATGGAAAGGCTGAGATATTGTAAAGAGACAAGTGGCAGGAATTTGTATCAATGTAGATACTGGTGAAGGAAGAGTTGAAAGAAAATAAAAGTTGTAAGTCTGTCAGGCAAACCACAGCTACTGACAGTAGTGAATAGGCAACTGAACAGAGAGAGTCAAAGCAAAAGCTGGAAAGCTATTTTTTGAGCTTTTCAGTGTACAAGCTCCTTCTTCCTCGTATAAACACAATATTTCTTACTTTCTAGGTTTTTCTGGAAGTAGTTCGTCTAGCTGGCTTTATAAGGTAATGTTCACCAGTTAGGTAGAAGCAGTTATTTAATTTTAAGTGTCTGGGTTATTAGTATATTCACTAGGCATGCCCTTAGCTTATTTATTTACTTACCTCAAATTCAGGTAATGTATTCTGTTATGTATTTTTAATATTATTAAAATAGAAATGTTTTAATGCATACCCATAAATAATGACTATTTTAGAAAGAATAATTACAACCAGTGGGTTAGAATAATCGGTTCCTTCTATTCGAGTTTAGAGGCAATCCTATCATTTTAACAGAATACTAAGGTTGAATAGCAATTCTCTCCCCCCTTTAATTGGCTTATGAATCACAATTAGTACTATGAACAGCTCATATTTGCTACTTTCTAGTTTTTGTCCAGTGCATGTCATAAAATTATACTAGTCTCTATTATGGAATACCTATTAAACAGCTCAATATTACTTCAGTTCTTCCACAGATCTAGTCTTCTCAACAGTCTAGGGATTCCAAATCTTATTTCTTTTCAGACAGAGCAGAGGGGCAAGAAGGGAATAAAATTATGCAAAACTGGCCTAAATAAGGAATAAGAAACATAAAAATAAGTAAGTTCTTAAAATATGACTCTACTGCTGTGGATGTAAAAATGAATGTTTATTTATACCAACAGTAAAAGTAAATGAAACAAAATAATTGTTCCATTTTAGTATAAAATAATCTACCTGCTTATAACTGCCCTATAAATATAATACACTTAAGGGGCCATGCATATTCTTTCATATGCTTGACCGGTAACTCAACTGATATATTATTGTCAGATTTTTATTATATCTTTTTAAATTCTGTAGTCAGATGGACTTTATTCTGACTTTGGTAGTCTCATCCTTAAAACAAGGGAAGTGAACATAAAATACAAAATACATTAGCAGTCAATTACTTCAGTGTAGTAAACTATACTATCTATACTATAGATATAGTAAACAAAATCAAAAACCAAAAATCAAAATATTAGCATTTATTTTTAGGTTAAAAATAGACTTACACTTACCAAAATGAAGCAATGAGGACCTGGTAAAACAGATACTGAATCTTTTATTTTGAAAGCTTTGTATTTCTAAACAATTCTTTTATCTCATTACTTCTTAATAAGTGTTCATCTCGTGTCATTTTTTCTGGTATCTGGAGCTCAGCTCAGTTGGCTGCAGGGAATGACAAATGCCAGCTAACATGGGCAGGTGAATGAAGCCTTAGGCACACAATATTTCTAATGCAGCATATGTAGATATGAACCAGACAGTTCTAGACTAGAGGTAATTGTTAACATCTTATTATACAGTCAATAAAACAGCCATATTTGGAACATTGCTCATGCTATGTATGATCTAAAATGCTGAACAATGTTCCTAAAATATTTGTACCCTTCTTGTTCTTTCTATGAAGAAATTTTTGTAATGACGTTACAAAGGTGTTGCAGTTTAAGGGCAAATTTACAATGCAGAGAGTAGAGGGACTCAAACAGGAAAACATTTCAATCACATGTATAAATGAAATTTTATGAATTACAGTTATTCTCTATTCTTTGAGAAAGATGGCAAAGTCCAAGAAAGATGGCAAAGTCCAAGAATTACAAATCTTCTTGTAATTGTTCCCAGCACAAATTCCTTATCCTATTGGGAAGGTTGTGCAGTCCAGGATAATTCTTACTTTTGCTGCTGATATAAAAAACTCACTTGGATCTGCATCTGGCAAGGGCCATGAAGATCGAAAAAGGGCTTCTATAGATAAATCAGCAGCAAAAGAAGACCTAGAAAATATAAATTTGTTACTAAGTGGTGCAGGGTGCACGGCAACAAAGGACATGGAAAAGGCTGAGATATTCAATACCTTCTTTATCATGGTGTTTTTGTAAAGACTGGCTTTCAATGATCCCTGGCTCCTGAGACCTGTGGAAAAGGCTGAACTTGGAAAGATTTACCATTTCAGTAAACTAGATACATACAAATCTATGAGATTTGGTGATATGTACCCACAAACACTGAAGGAGCTGACATCAGCCAGCTGATACCATGATGAGTCCATTTGTGATTATGCAGGAAAAGTAATGGCAACATGTTGACTTAATGAGCTGGTTTCAGTGGACCAGGAAAAAAAATGTCCCTCCTGTGTTCCAGAGGGTCAAGAAGGAAGATCCAGGGAACTACAAGTGAATCAACCACATTCCAGAAGATTATTATCATTATCATGATCCAGCCTTTGAAACAAAGAGAGGAGAGGTACAGTTTGATACAACCTAAACATCCATGTATTAAGGAATCACATTCAGCTCCAAGATGTAGAGCCCTTAATGCTGATGGCTGAATGTAATTGTTTATATATGAATTAAGTACCTAATCTTTCTTTATATTCAGTGGTGATGTAGCCAACATATCCAATGAAGACTCAATATCAGTACCTGTGTCATCTCTATATCTACAAAAATAATTTTAGGGATCTAAGTTTTGCAACTAAATCTGACATAACATGGGATAAGGAAAAAATTATTTCTAGACTTATGGTTGTTTACAAAGACTTAAATGGATTTTTTTTGTTAAGTGCTAGTTTCTATCTCTGAAATCAGTGCAAAAATACTGTTTACACTATTAGCAGAGGTGAAAAATATGAAGTGCTGAAAGCTCTATAAGAAATGTCATATATTAGGAATAATTTAGGGTTTTTTTACATTATGTCTTCTTTGTCCTTTCCCCCTCTTATACTAAATGTTACTCTACTAATAACTCTAGTTATGAATACATGTGTTGTCTGGAAAACAAGCATATTCAAATAATTGCCACCTCCAAATCCAGCTACTATCCAGCTATATTTGACTGAACTGTAATTGTTGAATGAATATGCATGTGGAAAAAAAATATACTAGAAGAAGCAAGTATGTTCAAATTGAAGTTGACCAGCTTCTTCTTAAAAATTATTAGGAAAACTATGTGCATTTAAAATGTCTGAGTGGCCCAACCATTTAGCTCTTTTAATCATACTTGAAGTAATTAGAGACTCAAAATCATCTTTTATCTGTTATCAGTAGCCAGAGTTCTTGTATCATTTCTAGTGCACCTGCTAAAGTGCATGTACAGGACATGAAAAATTTACTAAGAGTATAATGACTATCTATTATTCATAGGATAAATTTACAAAATATCAATGATCATTTAACTGGGTTTTTGCACTTAGAGTCCCTATAGATTTCAATGATATACCTTGAAATTTGCTTTCCAGCATAACAGCTACAGTACAATACCTAAAGGATTGAGGGATTGGCTTTTGAATTTAGAATAGGTCAAGCAGTGAGTCACCAACAGATACATATTAAAAGATAGTAAGAAAAAAAGAAAAAGGAAGTTCAAGAAGTTTATAAAAAGCAACAGGTTTTTCTCATTTCCCAGTTATAAAATAAGTGAAACTTAACCAAAAACATAATAATGGCAGTTTAAAAAAATATTTATATGATGATGTATCTTATTTATAGGGAAGATACAAAAAATGGAGAATTAGTGCTAACAAGTCTTATTGTATTTATAGAAAGTTTGAGTTTTGTTTTTTTTTTTTCAGAAGAAGACAAAAAACTTTTTCAGTTTATTTCTTTCATTAGAAGATAGACAAAATCAGTGCTAGATGATTCCCTGTTTTTTAAATTTCTAGTGTGAAACACTCAAAGCAATTTACAAATTTAAGGTGAACCTGTCAAATTACTTCATACATAAGGAAATAAAAAGGTATTAATAAGTTTTTCATATTACCTTATTATTATTTTTCATTAAAAAATATTTTCAAAATACTTTGATCAGATATTTCATTAGAGAAAAACCGTATTGTGGTATGCTCAAGGAAAGCAAGAGCTAAGGAAGAATGTGGAAGTATTTGATGCCATTTCTGTTTAGTTCAAAACTTCATGATCAGAGTGAGTTTCTGGGGTGTAGGAAACCATTTGGTTTCAGCTTCATTTTCCATCCCATCTAACTGAAATCACTGTTCTTACTGAGCATTGCATATGGCAGCAGTTAGCAGAATCTTCTGAAATGCAAGGCTTTCAATCATATTTTGAAAGCTCTTCTTCTTTTGTAAAGCTAGCCATTTACTGATTAAAGTAAGAACCAGAATCAAATGATAAGGCTCCTCTCAGACCTCTTCAATGTGTCTCTCTACAGGTGAGCTAGTCTTTCTCTGCTCCTTCTTTGCTCAGTGAAGAGAAATAAGCACTTCTAGGGCACTATTCATTTCATCCTAAAGTAGGTGTCAGAAATAGGTCAGGTGGATTTCTCCCTATATAGTGCCTCTTTTTCTCTATTGACTATAAAGAGAACCCAGGGTGACTAGCTCAGCTGTATGGTAGACAAGTACCACAAGATAAAATTCATACTGCCCAGGATGTGTCAGCAAGTAATACTACAAGAGTTCAGATATTTAGTAATGGGTGACCTAGTTTATGGATACACTTAGGGACTAGGACTCAGTTTTTCTGCATTGCTATCGTCCCATTTTTCCTTTTCAGGAAGAAAGATAACTAGTTCTTGTCAAACTCAACCTTCTATTAGTCTTGAATTATTCAGTATCTTAGATGAGTATCTCTTCATGGAAAATATATGCAGAACTGCTTTTCATATTACTTTCATTATTCTGTCATGATCTGTTACACAGTGAGAAAGAGAATTGAATGCTAATCAGAAGATATATGTCTGATAATGTGAAAGGTTTGTATCTCAAAGTTCATGAAAAAGTCTCTTGAATACCAGCAAATGTTAAAAGATTGGTATGGCTGAAGTATAGCAGCATTCTTATAAATAAAAATTATTTCAATTAACATTCTGAAAATACTTAGAAAATTACTTCTACGTAACACCTAGATAATAAATTTTCATCCAACATATGAAGAACAACTTCAGTTAGCTGTTCTATACCAGTTCAGTTAGTTAGATCTATAGCAGACATTTCACTTTTCATGAAATGTGGAGTCAATCTGCACATGGAGTAAGTCTAATGCTTGCAATTTTCTGAATATATGCAAATCATGTCTGCCAATTGCAGAATTAGTCCAACATATACTGAATCAGACCTTCTATGCATATATACTTGAACTATGCATGTGCAGCAGGGTCGTTGTGAAGCTGTATACTAGAATTTCTGGTCAAGAAATCAGTCATCAGCTGTCTTTGCTGAACAGATTTAATCCAGATTTTGTTGGATAAACATGTTGCAAACCTTCCAGCATTGGTTTATCTGACTTAATTTCAGGCCAGCTGAGTAAAACCACTGACTCCTGTCTTGAAGTTACGATTTTGTGGGCAAATTTCAAACTAAAGTAAAAATATAGCTAGAATAAAATGTCAAATATGTAAATCTCTAAGGGCAATATCAAGGAAAAAAAAAAAAGTAAATGCTGGAGTCCTGTGAGATCTGCACAAGCCTCAAGTTAGGCAAACTAAATTACTTCTAAATTACCACAATAAAGTCACTACTTTTTCATTGAAGCTCACTATTTCTTTAATAAAGAGCAAGAAACTTAGCTCTCTTTCCAATGTAGGGAATTAACTTACTGTTCTTGTACACCATTGCTTCAGTGACATTCAGTATTTTAATTATCAGCTGGTGATTCCCTTTTGTGCTTAACCACTTGAGATTCTTTTGCTTTTTGGATCTCTGCCTATAGCATTAAAAAAGAAAAAGGCAAAACCACTTTCTCTGCCTTCCTACATGATGGTCATGCTGAGCTGTGAAATCCTCCAGCAGAGATTTACTCACTTACCAGATTTACAAGTGAACTAAAGAGGAAGCATTAAAAATGTTCCATAACCTTCTGTCTGCCAGTATTCCTGTGCTTTCTGCCAATAAAAGCTAGAGACAGAGAAGAAAAATAAAATGTCCAATTTGATATTTTCCTTAAAGAATATAGTGAGAGAAAATCTGTCTGTCTCCTGCAATTTTAGATCCTCTGTAGCCAAGGATTTCTTTTGGCATAAATTTCAAAGATGAATGCTTATGTTTTCTGTATCTGCATTTCTTACATAGGTTAGCTACAAGAATAAAATAAAATATCTGTTTCCTAGATACACAACACCACTGAAATGCAATGCTTTTATACAGTAGAAGCAGACTGGCAATGGGCAGATTACAGGGGAAGAAAATAAAGCACTGCTTTCATTTTAGACAAAAAAACATTGACCCTTACAGTAAATGACCCATTAGCCTCAAGATAACTGAGTGTTCATACTTGATTGGTTTGAGAGTCTTCCCTTTTTATATCTGGATTTTTTAAATCAAATTATGATTTTCAAGGTAATGAATTGTAACTGTAGCTGCAAACAGGATGAGAGATGAAATTATTAAGCTTTTGATTTACGCTCTGTTGCTGACACCATCCTCTTACACAGACTTAAACACAAATTATAACAAATCAAAGACTTATTAAGGAGACTTTCAGTGCAAAAAAAAATCCATTAAGATAGAATATGTAAAATTGGACAATTCAGTGACTAAAAAGAATCTATAGCAGAGATTTAAATAGAGGATTGAGCCATTTGAAATCTAATTGTTAGGTGGCTTTTGGACTACTCAATTTCAGAAGGAATATTTTTCTGTCAATAAATGCCTAATTACATCATCCACTGTTAAACATGAGTCAGGAGTGCCCTGGCATCCAGGAGGGCCAACCCTGTCCAGAGGTGCATCACGCAAGGGAGGGGGATTGTCCTGCTCTGCTTTGCACTGGTGCAGACTCTTGTCAAGGGCTGTTTGCAGTTTCAGGTACCACAATGTAAAAAACACATTAAGCTATTAGGGAGAGTCCAAAGGAGGGCCATGAGGATAAAGGACCTGGAGGGGAAGCTGTATGAGGAGCAGCTGAGATCACTTGGTCTGTTCAGCCTGGAGAAGAGGAGACAGAGGACAAGCCTCACTGCAGTTACACCTTCCTCGTGAGGGGAAGAGGAGGGGCAGGCTGATCTGACTAATCTCTTCTCTGTGGTGACCAGTGACAGAACCCAAGGGAATGGCCTAAAGCTGTGTCAGAGAAGGTTAAGATTGGATATTAGAAAAAAGTTGCTCCACCCAGAGGGTGTTTGGACACTGGAACAGATTCCGCAGGGAAGTGATCACAGCACCAAGCCTGACAGAGGTCAAGAAATGTTTGAACAATGTCCTTGGGAACATCATGTGACTCTTGGGAATGATGCTGTGCAGGGCCGGGAGTTGGACTTGATGCTTCTGGTAGGTGTCTTCTAAACCAGCATATTCTGTGATTCTGTGATTGTAAAAAAAAACAATGTTAACCTAAATAAATGTATTATCATATAATTTTATGAAAAAAAGGAAAGGAGCTTTTATTGTTAACATGATCATGACAGGATCTTCTACACAGTACTTTTATATGAAGCTTCCTAAATCTTAATGTTCTGAAACAAGCGAGAGGCCACAGATTTTACCAACACAGCAAACACTGATGTCAAGTTGTTGCAAATGTGAAGTAGACAACATTCAGTAGTAATGTTAATTAAATTTCTTTCTTCTCAAACACAGATGAAAACAAAAGGTATTCAGAGTCAAAAGTTTGGAATGTTAAGTGGGAGGTCTGTGAATTTCTACTTGTACTGGAGCCACAGTTTGGTTACATGGGTATAGAAGAATCTTAGCAGTTATGCAGTTTTTGAAGTTATTCACTTGAATGTAGTCAATCTGAAGTACAGAGAGAAATAAGGTACATCTGTACCCATCTGTGGACACACTCCAGAAAGGCCAGTATAACCTTGAAAGAGTAATTCAATGGTACATTGATCCACTATATGCACGAAGTGTACAAATGGGAACAAGACAAAACTACAAAACACCAGGATTCACAGGGTACTTCAAAAATGTTAAAGTTTTCAGACTGCTCAAAAGCATTTTGCAAAAATTTTGCTTCTAAGTACAGTTGGAGTATCAAGAAAATTATGAATTATCAGAGAGACATTAGCTATACATGATTTCTCACTCAAAAATAACATCTTAAGAACTATCCAGAAAAAAGGAGTAATAGAAAATAGTGTAGTATATGCTGAGATGTTCTGTGTTCTCATTGCGACAAGCTACTCATAGAGGCAGGCAGCAAATCAAATGCTTGCCATAAATTCTGATTAGATTTGAGATGTGTCTCTTTGTGTTACCTAGACTAGCTCTTTGGATAACTTTCTGGTTTGCTTCAAATTCCTAATCCCTGACTGTACACGTTGCATGAAAAATAATTCATATTAGGACTCTGTTCTTGACCAGTGCCTGTGATTCCTTCAAATAGGAAACTCATACTTACCTTATAAAAAATTCTTTACAAGATATATTGGAAAGCATTTTATCAAGTCTAGACCCATCTTCCTAGCACAGAAAATAATAATAAAAAAATCTAGAGAGTCTTGATTCTTCAAATATCCCTACTTGTCCTTAGGTCACACCTTGTTATTCAATATCTGTCTTTGGGGCCACTATGAAATGGGAAAGACATCAGTAGCCAAAGTTTGCTTTATTTTTCTTTGAAAGGAAAATGTGAACAAGACTACATTAAAAAACATACAGCTTTCAAAAACTAAAGGTGTCTTTGACCACATCTTCTTAACTCACTATCTGGTATTAGAAGTGAATCTAAATTTGTCATTTCTGAGAAAATAACAAATACAAATTTATTTCTGGGATATGCTACAAAATCTGTTGTTTCTTTTCATTTCTTTACTCTAGAACATATTTCCCTCTTACATAGACTGAATATTAGACTACTGTTTCTTTCTGGAAAGCAAAGTTGAATACTGAGTAAGGAATTTTATTTCATTTCATTGCCATAAGGAAATTGCAAGGACACATTTATTTGGGTCTTGTCAGCTACTGAAGGGATGTTAAAGAAAATCCCCTCAGTAGTCCTCTATATGCTCCTCAAATACATTGGTTAGCAAGGCTTTGGCAAGCTACTGCCTCAAGGTCAGGAAAGAAATGTTTCCTTATTTCCATTATTGTAAGGAAAGAAAAAAGATAAAAGCAATTATTCAGAAGGTGGATAATGAATGCAGACATAGATTTCATTCTACCCACATATCCTGTAGCCTGTTTGATACATAGAAATTTGTATCATATGAACTGCAGCTCAGAAACATCTTTACACTGGTGATAAACAGAGCTGCTGATCACAGGTTCTTGCTTATATTCACAAACAGATCAATCAGATTTGTGTTATTCTCAAATCTAGAAATTCCCTTGGATCCATCTGCATGCTGCAATGACCGTGTACTAGGTTGTAATTTACTTCTGGAGAAGGCAACCAAGTTTTACCACATGGGAACAATAAATCATAGAGGAGGGAGAAGGTGTTTGACAAGCCAACAGAGGAAGAGAAAATGCAGGACATCGATGAGTCCAATTTACAATTATTTATTCTTTATTTATTAGAGATATAAGCAAGAGATTAAAACCACTGCTTTCTGATTATTTCCTTCATAGAGTTGATAAGTTGAAAATACATCTAATAGTAAAATTTACAATTAACATAAGCTATGGCTTCATATGAGTCCCTTTTAATTCATGCATCTTTAGAGAACATGCCAAAGGATATTCTGATTTCTGACCAGGGTGCATGTGTTTCCAACAGTCCTTATAATTGAGAAGATCTGTAGGATTTTTAAAAACTAACACATTTTACAGAGATGTTAGTGATATACAATAATTAACTCCTAAATTTTAGTCCCACATTTTGATGTCATCAAAATACATATGGGCTGTCTGGTTAAAGAAAGGCCAGAAATATAATTGTGTTAACTTAAGTATGTAATTAATATTTAACTAAGAATTGTTGTTCAGTCCAGAATCCACATGCTCAGGATGCTCACAAACTGAAATTATGAAGTGATGGAAATTGTGATGCTAAATCATCAGAAAGATCTCCCTAGATTTTTTATATCCTATCTTTCTCTCAGGAACTACTCTTGCCTAGTGGGGCTGCAATCTCCAAGACAGTGTTACACACGGGCAGCACACACGGAAAGTATTTTACTTTGAAAATATATTCTTTTAAAACTGTTTTTTGGGAACATCTGAAAAATGCTTGAAGATTTCTCTCTTGCCTGCATCTGATTTAGAATTGATGCTGAAACTTTTTCTGAGTCAAATTCAGGCAAGAGCCGAGAGAAGCCTGAGGAAGAAAAGAAAAATGGCAAAACATAATTTCATCATTTCAGATATAGATATTGATTAAAGACTGATACCTTAAAGCTGACATGGTGTAAAAGCTTACACAAACTTTGTAATTTCTCTTGTGTTTACTCACAGAACCATAGTGTGCTTGATATGATACAGTTATCAAAAGTAATTTCAGAAAAAATAATTTAAAAACAAAAAGGTCAAAGAGCCAAAAGTCTTGACAAGGAGATCTGTTTCTTACCTCTTGCTCCTTCTCAAAGCAATTTAATGATATATGGTTATATGAAAAAAAGGTGGCAGTAGGGGGCATTTTGAGACAATGGTAGATGGCTGACAAACACAAAATTCGTTCTGAGTAGCAGCTGGACAAAAGACAGGAAGGATGTCCTGGCGCATGACTACCAGCAGTGGACACCTATGTTTTGGTAACTGAATCAAACTACTTGCTAAATTTAGATGTTTAGTGATGTTATTAGTGACATGCAGTTCCTGACTGGACACAAATGTTAAAAGTGTTCCAAAAAGACTTAAGAACTTTATTAGATAAAGTGTCCTGGTAATTTTAGGGGGGTGTGACACTGCTGATAAATGTTGGCGGAAAATATCCTGGAACACTGAAATATAGAGGCATTTATTTCTCACAGATGAAGACTCCTGCTTATGAAAACTTTAAAATCTATATGAAATTTCAATCTTGTATCAATAGTGTATAATAAGCAAGAAAGTTGGTTTTTTTCCCATTGGTATAAAAAGTGTCAAACAGGGAAGGAAGATGAATTATGGAGAGGTTTTGTGCTTTGTTGTCTCTGATCAGAGAGTCAGATATCAACTAGACGCGTTGCAGATGGTCTGATAAGTAAAACAACTGCTTGAATTTTTAGGTAGCAAAAAGATCACTTCCTGTAAGTTTTACTGTTAAGAACTTTTGTGACTCAATTTATGATGATAGATCTGATCCAATGTTGAAAGAGTTTAGATAAAAAAATTCAAAAGACCTTAAAAACCTTTGAAACTTACCTTATATGTACTAGAAAACAACATCTAAAACAAATGGTGTCTCATAAATAGATTTACTGGAAGCAAAACTCAATAAAAAGTATATGGCCTCATACTTAAACAGTACAAAGTGCACAACAGATATAGGCCTACCTAAATAGAAAAGTATGTCAGAGTCACTCATTGAAAAATGAATTTCAAAGATAATCTATAAGTATACTGAAAGCTTAGATTTATGAGAAGTCAAAGGTAAAGTTGACTAGATTTTAAAATCTGTCTCTAAATGAGTGACTAGTTACCTGGTCATGGACTTAAATTCCTATTAACATCATAATCACTACAAGGTTATACTGCTTTTCTGATTTTACTGAAGTTAATAATTGCTCTCTAATGTCTTTGTGATTCCAATAAACATATGTGTCACACATCTTCACAACTCTCTGTTATTAAAATGTTGTGGCTATATTGCAGTAAGAAGTGCCATAGAGCACCTTTCAGAACTCCTTCTGAAATTTCTATTATGTTTTTCAAGTGCAGCATTTTAGCTCACATTCAGCTCACAGGGCACTGTGTCTTCATTTGCAGAGAATGTGTTTTCCTGAATGTGAAAATTAACTTGGTATGAAAAACTGAACACATGTTAAGTTTTATAAATGTAATCGGTGTTTGTTTGCTCTCAACATTTTTGATGGTTATTTTAGTGTTGTCTTTTAAATGCTAGAGAGGATATATTGTACATGGCAGGAAGGAAAAAAATATTAAGATAGTTATATAGGCACTCATTTAATTAATGAATATGGAAGATAAATGCAACTGTTACATAGTGGGATGGCATTTTAACTGTGTTAAACACATGAATATTTCAAGCAGACATTCAACTGAACCTTAGCAGTATTTCTTAGCATAAGAAGTTTGTCCCAGCCAAGTTACTCATACAAACATTCATACTGGTGTCAGTGAAACTGCTTACTGAATATTAAGTCACACGTGAGATTCTAAAGGACTGAATCTATTTATTTCATTGCTAAGTTGTGAGATCATTGAGAATAATAATCATGATTATCATAAATTAAATTTGTTAGTATAAACTCATGTGAATATCTGGCTGCCATTTTCAGTCAGGGATTTGTGAACTGGTCCTCCATCAGTGGGAGTTTTCTAGGATGACTTTGAAATTGGTAAATATTTAGTTTTATAATTAATTGATATGTTTATGTTTTACTTACAGAAATTATGCAAAAATTAACTTTTATATATTTATAAACAGAGAAGAGAATGGATGTGTGTAAATGTTAATGTGTACATGTAGCTGTTAATATTGAGTCAGATATATATATAAGATTTTTCTGCATGGGAATCTACATATGTGAATATGTGTGCACATATATGTGGGCATTTTAACATGTATGTATGTGTATAATTTAGATAATATTTAAATGTTTCCATACACATGTCTGTAAATTAACAATCATTTTTGTTGGAGGGTAAAGCTGTGACATAAGTGAAAAGAAGGAAGAAAACACCTGCTTTTCCAAGATCTGAGTTCATTTTCTTTATTAGCAAAAATCTTTATTTTTATTAGACTGATGCACCCACTTATTTCAGCTCTAAATGTCTCATTATGCAACCTCATCAAGTGTCCAGGTAAAAAAAAAACAAAACACAGCAGACAGAAGTAACAACTAAGTTGTTTTCATCTTATATCCAGATGCAAATAAGAAATATCTTTTGACTACAACTGGTAAATAATATTCCAAAAACATTAGCATGAAGGAAATCTTCCATGCTCTTGATCTGATAAAAAATATTTTCTGTAAGTCAAAGTACCTTAAACAACAGATGATGTTCTTATATGTGATGATATGCACAGTAGTTTCTAATAGGATATTTGCTTTGGATAATTTAGCTTATTCTGGTTATATTCTTGATAGATTTCTTTTTTATTTTTCCCCATCAATATTTTTCAACTTTCATTTTATTTCTTTACTCTGTGTCCTTCTGCTGCCTTGCCTTTCAAACCATCTAACTTGTATCCGTTTTTCTGTTATATTTTTGCTGTCTCTCTTGGTTGTAATACACTCAGATTAAACCAGGACTTTTGGCCTGCAGCATCTCAGAGCAGGTGTGAGCTATCAGCAATGCTTGCAGGACATGTGTCATAAGACAGAGAGGTATGTGTTTTCAGACATGTTTCCTAGTCCTTGGCCAGAAATTCAACAATGCCTCCACATGTTGGAGCATCCTGATAACTGTTTTGTATCAGACAGCAAGTAGTGGTCCTGAGCTTCTGATATGACAGGAAATTTTGCTGGAATGATGTAGCTGAAGCTCTTTTCATAATCCCTCTGTTAGTTACAGAAGAATGATTTCTCCAAATCTTTGCTGAGCTACTGAGACAGCTCCTTGAAAAGTAATTAATATGCTGGCCTTATAGCCTGTCTTTGCAATAGTGAGAAAAATTCAGTTTCAATGCAAAGGTAACTGATCAACCATTAATCTCTAACAAGAATTAAAGTTTGTACATAATACTTCAGAATAAAGCAAAAACCAAAATGAAACTAAAAGTCCTTTGTTTCAGTATATTTCCAATTCCTTAAAGTATGTATGTTGTTGCTGTAATAGACAAGGCAGAGTTCCGTCTCAGAGAGATGATCAACAGTGCTTATATTTTCACCACCATCATTATGATAAGAATTTAGGGTGAAATATATGCAGAGCAGAAAAAAAAAAAAAAAAAGCAAAATCAAACCAAAAGTCCAGGCAGAAGTACCTATTAATTTAGATAGCAATCTGATAGCAAATCTACTGCATAATCTTTTAAAGAGAAAAAAAATCACCAAACAAACAAACAACAATACCAAGAAAAGCAAACAAACAAAACCCCAAAAATAGAAATCCCAAAAATTATATAGTAAACTGAAAAAAAAAAAACCTCAAAAAACCCACAAAAAACAAACAAGCACTCACACAAACAAAAACCCCAAAACCAAACAAACCAAAAACCACCACACAAACTCAAACCTGAAAGGCTGAACCTGGACAGAACTGTTAGTGGATATTCTAAAAGTTGGTTTTTTTTAAAGGATTCAGAAGGCTAAGATTTCCAGAAAGACCAGTAGGGTTTTGTAGCCATCTACACATCCCTGGTAAGAGTTCTGAACATGTTTTGGAGCTTCATGGTCTTGTGACAAAGGCACCCAGATCGTGTCTCTTGAAAGACTGATCCTTTAATCCTATGTTGACTACCACAATTAATTGAATTATGTTCAATGGATCTACGAGTAAAGTAACAGCAGGTAGTTCCAGTTTTTGTAGAATCCTGTGGTGGTAAAAATAGTTCTCCCCATAATAAGAGTTTTAGTGCTGGTGCTCTCTACCTTTCTCAGAGATTTTTAATTCTTTTTATTGATTGCACATTCTATCTCTGCATCTAACTTAGAAGTTATGAGCTGCTTTACTGGAGTTTAGGAACTGGGGTATTCATGCTACAGTTCTTATCTCTTAATCCTCAGTCCTTCATCTATATTAGTCTAATATACTGCATCCAGAAATGTCTGAGAAAGTTGGTGAACACATGATACTCATGACTGATGTTATTTCTTGTTTAGTTCTTTCTTAGAATGGGCAATCTATTTTCTTAATTCTTTTTCAGTAATCATGATTTTCATACCCCTGATTATTCTCATTGGTTTTTGTTACTCTTATGCTCATTTATTCTTCCTTTGACACTTTTTTGGAGGTATGGATAGAACAGCCAGTTGCACAGCATGACAGAGAGCTTTTACTTGGCCTATGCTTGAAGACATGGGCTGAGCAGTATTGCATTAATAAATGGATGTCCCACTGCCAGTGTACCATGACGGCTGAAGGCTCCCTATGGAGAATAAAAGAATGGCAATATGGGAGAAAGGAAGCAGTGTCTTGGCACAAGCTTTTAGCAAAATTGTGCTTCATATTTTTGTCCCTTCAGGAAATGGAAGGTAACTATGGCTTCATTACTATGTCTTGTAGAACTATTGGTTTTTTTTGATAAAACAAAAAAAAATGTTATTCGTAAGAATCTCGAACCTCAAGAGTTACCTGGTCCATAAAATAAAAAAAATACCCTTACTGGCTCTACTTCACAGCTGAAATAGTCAACATATTATTAGGCTCACTTATTTTGTTTGCAAATTGAAGACAGAATTTTTATCCACTGAGATCTGTGTTTCCTTCTGTTGGAGTACAGTACCTGTAATCTTCCGTGTTTGTGTCAGAGCCTTTTCCATCTGCAACTCCCCCTTGACTCTGAACAATTCTGTGTGGTATCCATGCCATTCAATTTAGCAAAAACAAGGCACTCAGCAGTCATGACACAATTAGTTATTATATTCTGCCTGCTCCAGACTAAGCAAGTTCATGTCCTGGAAATGTGGTCAGAAGGTTGGCAATAGCTCCTTTGAGACACACAAAAAAAGGGTACATGGATAGCTGTATTTTTCTTAAATCAGATTATAATTGGCAATTACATTAACATGAATAAAATTACATCTTGTTAGTTAAATCTGCATTTCAATAAACACAAATATATAGATTTAATTAATTCTATAGTTCCATATGTATAGATATAATTACTAGTCAAAAGTGACAGTTTAGAAGTAGCTTGGTTGGTTGATTTGGGCTTCTTTCTTTTCTTAAGCTGTTGTGGATTAACAGAAAACAGTTGTAAAGTGATGAAAGATATGTTGTTCCAGATCATGCTAAAGGAAAAACAACAGTAAATGTCTCTGAAAAGAGATTATTCCAAGACTAATCTTTCTTTAACATCAGAATCAAAACCAAGCACAAGGTAACAAAATTTATAGATGACACAAAACTGGGAGTTACAATTAATGCCTCAGGAGGGTTATGTTCAAAGGGAATAGATCTGACTGCCATTGTATGAGGACCTGTTCAAACTGAAGTCCTGTGTATCATTTTGGTGATCCTCATTCGAGGAAGATGATCTCAAACTGATGTAAAGAATAAGGAGTATCATAGAAAACTTGGTTTACTACAGAATACCATGTAGTTCATTCTACTTCAAAAAATAGAGAAGAAGAAGAGGAAGAAGGAGAAGGAGAAGAAGAAGAAGGTTGAGACCAAATGTTTCTCAAATGCATCACAAAAAGGATGTTGCAGAAAAGCAGGAATACTCAGAACTTCTGAACAGTACTGATACAAGAACAAATGAGTACAATTTCACCATAAATATGTTTTAAAATATGTTGAAAGGAAGTTGACAAGCCTAAAAGAACAATTTCCAGAAGAAAAAAGTAGAAGACACCTGACAGATTTCAAAGGAGGGTGCAATAAATTAACAAAAAATATTGCATAAGATGATTACCAAATACTACATTCTGCATTTCTGGGGTCAAGATCAACACTATGAAGGGTATTTCAATTTGGCAGCAGTTAGCACAGGCAGGGAACCACTATTAATACAGTTTGTAATACTGAGAAATCCTGCTGAAATGCTGTGGCAGTAAAATTATATTGCTTTCAGTACTCTAAACTGGAGTTCAGCATACACGTAAATCAGAAACAACAAAGTTCACAGCCCTCTTTTCATTCCGATGACTCAGTTTTATTATTTAGTTTCTTACCATTAGACCAGCATAAGTGCTTACATGACTGCATGCTGAATCAGAGCAGAAAATAGCTGCAAAATAAACAAAAAAGGGGGAAAAATATTCTTTTATGCTTAAGCCAAAACTTAGTTCACTGTACAGTCTACAAGAAGTTGTTCTAACCTAAGAGAAGGGTGAAGGCAAAAACAGAATAGGTAAATGACAGAAAAGACTTGTACAATAATGTTTTAATCTTAGAAATATAGACTCATACAATAGTGTTAGCTGGAAACATTACAAATTTTGATGTGGAATTTAAAGAAAAAATAATCATTAGAGATTAAATAAGCTTATGTATAAGAAAGAAAATTACTTAAAAGTTAATAAAAACACTTCTAGAAATATTTTGCCTTATATTGCATTTTCTTGCCTTTCTAAACCTTGAAAAGCCATAGAATGGCTTAATCTGGTCAACAGAATGAGCATTGGGCTAGGAGGAGATTTCAGATCAGCTGTCCTTCTAAAGCACAAACCTTCTGGTTATATGACAGGGCAATATCATCGTGTCCATGCATTTGTATTTTCCATAATGCATTTGAAATTGTCCCCATTTTAGCTGGGGTTTAAAGACTGTAAAAAATGCCATTAAGTTTTGGTAACCAATTAAGAAAAACATTTTGTTTTTAGATTCATATGTCTTCATTAGCCATCAAGATTAATTAATGTTTCTTTGCATTTTTCATATATATAAAACCACAAAAAATGCTGAGAATGACAAATTGTTAAGTTGTTACTTCTATTTTGAATATTCTTTTGTACATAAATGCTCTCTCCAGCTGTACATGACAATGGAGACATAAAGTAGGACATACTAAATAAAATTCCAAGTCAGGAAAATACAGGAGCTGAGACGCAGCAAGTGCTGACACTTTCATTTGAAGAAATATTTTAGTCTCTCTAGA
The DNA here is from genome assembly GCA_024734555.1 of Trochalopteron elliotii. Classification (NCBI taxonomy): domain Eukaryota; kingdom Metazoa; phylum Chordata; class Aves; order Passeriformes; family Leiothrichidae; genus Trochalopteron; species Trochalopteron elliotii. The sequence continues at coordinate 3,896,726 of JANPWX010000077.1, forward strand.
TAAAACTTGGGTTTACATCAACCGAAATATACGTGACGAGAATATATGAAACATAATGACTAAATAAGTGGAATTCAAGAGCAGCGTTTTCAAAAAAACTCAGCTAGTGTTTCAGTTAATTTGTGTCACTGAACATTACATATTCCATACATTTTAAATGAAAAACCTCATCTCCTTTAATTGCTATGCAAAAACAAGAGCTAAAGGATTTATTAGATGATGACTCTTTACCTTAGGACCCTCTGAATAAATAATCATATAAACTGATTGAACATAGCGTATTAAGAAATTGGGACTGAGGAAAGTTAGATTGCACATAGCAATCTGATTTTCCCTCAAAGAGAAGAAGCAGTAGCAACCATGAGAGGCCTATTGACTATACAAAAGAGGGATTTTACCTTTTAAGCACTGAAAATATTAATGTTTAAATGGCATTTTAGCAGGAAAAAAGGGAAGAAGAATTCAGAAAAAACCATCCTGTCCTAAAAGTGTGTAGCTCTAATGTAATTCCTTTTTTATTTTTCTCAGGGAGATATGATCTGCAATATTAGCCATGATAACAATTCCAGTGATTGAGAGAAACAAACAAACAATCCGCCATCCCATCATTGTATAAATTTTTTTTTCAGTTTGATTTCAGTTTGAGCAAGAATGAGCTCTGTCTAAGAGATGTGAGCTTTACTGATTTACATAGTGCAGGATGTACTTTCACAGTCAAGTGATGAGGATGGTCTATGGCTTCTATACCATGTAACACTAATTAAATGGAATAATCATGAATTATCTTAGAATATTATTTTTAGTTCAGATACTGAAAAATGAAGAAATAAACATAAATGTAATTAAGAATCACTGGTAATTTTTTTTTATAACAAAATCATTTAATCAGAGAATGGTTAGGGTTGGAAAGCACCTCTGTAGGTTATCTCGTCCTATACCATACCATACCATACCATACCATACCATACCATACCATACCATACCATACCATACCATACCATACCATACCATACCATACCATACCATACCATACCATACCATACCATACTGTCTAGTCCCTTACTAAATGTGTGCCTCAGGGCACTGGAGCAGTTCTGTGATTTAAGTAAAACAGTCTTGAATTAAGACAACAGAATTGAACCTAGGTATTTCTATTTTAAGCTAGGTAAATCATGTTAAATTTAAAATTATTATTGAATTTAAATATGAATGAGTTACCTTTATTTTAGGTTATTAGCCAAATGCAGAAATTGAGAAATTATGGTAATTAGGATGAATCTATGCTACAGAATGACAAGTAAAAATCATACTTTAGGTACACATGATTATACCATTATATATTTTTGTTTGTTCAGCATTCAATATTCATAAATTCCATATTGGTTTTTAGTCAGAAAGTTGACAGTTCAATATAGTTGTCAAAAAAGTTGAGTCAAGAAAAAGATTAACTTTTTTTCCAAAATTATTGGCCTAGAAAAGCAGATTGAGGCCCTTTCCTGAACTATCAGGTGATTTTGAATCCTCATATATCAATGAGAATTATGTTACTGTATTACAAAATAACTATATAGTCAAATATAGAAACATAGCAAGGATAAGGGAAAATGAGTCCTAGTGAAGGTAAGGAAAGAGGGAACAAAAAAAGGCCAGGAGAATTTTCAACATCAATAGCAGGTTGTTACTGACTAAACCCCTAGGGTTGGAATGTGATTCACTGAGGAAAACCCAACAGAGGAAGAAGGTTCATATGGGCAAGGATATTGATATATCATTGATCATCATAGTTCATTTTACTCAGCAGTGCAAAGATGACTTCATCTCAGCACAAAGGGAGCCAGAGGATCACTTCTGTTATAGATAAACCACTACAAACAGCTGAGTGGATCAACTGGTGGGGTAAATAGTTCCCTGAGTCAGCCAGATTTAAAGTTCGAGGAGTAAAGTATGAGACTCTGACACAGGCTCTGAGTAAAGTCATCAGGACTGGCCTTGTATCCTTAAAACAAGCTGCGGTTCAGGAGAAGTTTATCCTCTGAGACTGTTTTGGAGCTTAGTGTAAAACAGGTGGAGGGGGAGAGGATATCATAAGCATAGAGTGTCCTAAAAATGTCCCAACACAGATTTGAATCAGAGTATGGTCAGACAGCCATGCTTAGCATAATTAAAAATGTTCCTACTCCCTAGCTTGGATTACTATTGAAAACATAACCTAGAAAGCAATTTCAGAGAGATGTTTATGTGTTAAGGCAACCATAAACATGATGTGACAATGTATAGAAATATTATAAAAGTGTTAAAATGATAAAAACGTCACTCTAGAGAAAGAACAAAATAATTTTGTATAGTTATCAAAAGCTACTAACTAACACGTGTGTAACTTCATTCTTTTGATAACACAAGTCTCTTTAATTTGTTCTTTGAAGTACAGCCAAAAATGCCTTTTCAATCACACAAAGAAAGAAAACATGAGGAAAAAAAGTAGAAGCAAAGAAAACTAAAGCTTTTATTAACACCTCTCTCCCCTCAAATAATCAGGGAATATTCTGGACACCTAATTTGATTAAATTAATTCATAAATACAGAAAAACTGTCTTAATTACAGTTAATGGCTTTCTATTTACACTTCAATATGATGAAATAAAAAGAGGTTTGTTTGTTTTGGGTTTTTTTCACATCTCCTTCAAAATAATGCATCTTTATATGGCCTTAAAATTGACAAAGGTGAAACATTGCAATGTTGTAGCAATATACTTTAGGAACTACCAAGAATGCAGTATTAATCATGTGAATATTGGTCCAAACTTAACTAAATATATCTGGTCTGTCGGTCTAAACAGATTCATTTAATGAGTAAAATTTTTAAATTTTTATTCAAATAACAAAGTTTTGATTATCCCTCATGCTAAAAAGAACAATAAAAAATACTCTAAAAACAATAGAAAAGCTGCAATTATATGCAATTTTCTTCAAGACACCAATTTTGAATCTTTTCAGCTAGAAAATATGAGACTGAAATGCCTCTTTTTTCATCCACACTCAGAAGACAAACAATACTAACTCACATGTTATGATAATGGACCTACTCACAGCCTCCCTTATAGTGTAGACCTTGCCATCTTTTAGAAATTCTCCATTAGGGTTTGTTGCATGCATAACTCAGTACTCAGGTGTGAGAGACAAGTCTGACCTCTTCACCCTAGCTGAATCTCTTCCTAGTCTGAGAATACATGAAAATTACACCACCTAATAATAATGGCCAATTTTCTGATCTGAATGCACAAAATTTACCTTGTCTCTTGTACTAATTGAGCCCTGGAGTTCCTCTCTTTATAAGAAAGGAACTTTATAAGTCTTCTTATGCCCTTTTGAGGTGAAATGCAGCATGTTAAGACAATATTTGCTGCTGGCATGGCAAGAGTACAGATACACATAAATGTTGTGGTGTGGTGCTGAAAAAAGGGGAATTCAAAAAATGTTTTGTGTGCACTGTTTGAGAAGCCCGTTGCTAAGATATACCTTAGAGCCATCCTGCACAGATAAGACTAGATAAAGCTTGAGTTCAATCTCACTTTCTATTAGAATTTCTGGGGACATAACCAATGGTTTTAATGCTAATTGATAAATTGTGTGGAAAGTGTATTCTTTCTGAACATATGGACAATTTTGAGTGGAATACAGATTGTCAGTCTTCTTTGGAGCTGCTATGATAAGTGATCTCCCTGTCTCTATGTCAACCCAAAGACTTTCTGAACCCATTTTCCCCCCTGCCCTGTGGGTCTGGCAGCCCGCCCAGGTCAACCCACCACATTTCATGGCAGGAAAGTAAATAAATATCACGAGTACATCTATGTTGCTAAAAAAACATCCAGCCAGGCAACAAGATAAGGATTTTGATCTTCCTTTGCCCACGTAATTCAATAGCTAATCTACCCCCAGTGACTTTAGGTGCTCCTAAGGAAATATGCTATTTCATTCTAAAGACAGTTATCTCAAAGGAGTACTCATAAAGGACAACAAAGCCATGAGACTGCCCAAAGTTTTGCTCCCTCTCCTCCACCTGGCTACAAATCCAGACTGAACCTCTGTCTCTCAAAATCAGGTAAAAAAAGACACTTTGGTCATGTGCAGCACAGCCTTTCCCTTGCATCCCATTTATTGTGAAAACAAAATACAAAACAGCCTTGCAGAGGCATCACAGGGGACCCAAATGATACAAATCATGAATGATTTCATCCTAATGCAACTGGTACTGAGCACCTGGATGCAAGCCAGCCCACAGTCTTTGGTTTCATGTCCAAGGATTGATCCTGATTCTCTGTTGTTAATGGGAAGAGCTGAAGTCACTGCACTTGCTGCAAGGCTTCCTTCACATCTCCCGTGGTATCTGATTTTGGTCACTGTCAGACTTATATTAAAATTTTTAAGAGTTATTTTCATTATGAACATCCTTATTACTTCATTATTTCTTTGTATTCATCTGCTATAATTTGTCCCTTTTTTCACTAGTAATTTCTTTGGGGTATCTTTTTCTATAGAAAACAAAGTATGCTGTGGGATTCTTAACAACACCTGAACACAAACCAGAGACATTATTTTATTTTATTTTATTTTATTTTATTTTATTTTATTTTATTTTATTTTATTTTATTTTATTTTATTTTATTTTATTTTAATGTATCTGAGACAGATTAAGAGAACCAAACAACAACAAATGTAGAAGAGAAATAAATATAAATAGTATAAATAAAATGCTGTGCTGATTCTGGGTTCCCACAAGCAAGACAATAGCATGATTGGCTTTTATTTTATTTCTCTTACTTTATGCTAAAAACCTTGACACTGAAACACAATTCAAAACATCACACTCCTCATTTTTAGATCTGTGATATCGTACCTTCAACGGTTCATACATCTTGTACAAAGAAGTATTGTTTATTTATCTATTTTGGTTCAGGGTTTGTTTGTTTGTTTGTTTGTGTTGTTTTGAGGTTTTTTATTTTAATGTCTGACATCGTTCTTTCCCAATAAATATGTTCAGATCATCTCTTCCAGCATGTCTTTTAGTAATTTTCCTGGGTTATTCATATGAAGTTTCAATTCTTACCTTCTGAAACACTGCATGCAAGAAAACACACACGAATTTCCCATTATGCTTTCACATAACTTCAGAAAATGAAGTAGGCACTAAAGGGTAGTGCACCATCACTCATAAATAAAGGTAAATGTGCTGCTTTATACAAAATTCTTTCCAGTCTGACAGTATCACAGTGCAATAAAAGCCACAACACCTGCTATTTGTTATCAAAGTTAGAGCTGAGAGCATAATTGATCAAAGAAATAATAAGGAAATACATTACAGGAATGGCATTTTTTTGCAATGGAAGAAAGCAATCAAGAGAAATAGCGATTCAAATGTGTCAAGTGCATTACTGACATGTCTAACATTTACAATGTACATGGGAAATGAAAGTTCTAAACTCAGGTTGTGAACTCAAATTCTCTAGGTATTGAGTGGAGAGAACTAGGCGGGGGGGTTTTTTTAAGCATTAATTATTACAACCACTGCCGAATAATTTAGTGCTTTAGCGACCCAGGAGGAAATGTCAAATAATGAAAGCTCTTATACAACTCTGCTCTTCTCATCTTTACAGGTACTAAGAAAAGATTAATATTCACAGACTGAAGCAGTATTTGAAGGTGGATGCCTGCAGCTTTCCTCTAATGATGTACGGTCACTTCACCTGAGAACCCAGTGCCAAAAAGACGAATAGTACAAATTCACATTGACAGCGTAACCTGTTTTCCCTAGGCCTTGATCCACATACCCTTCCTCTCTATATACTATTGTAATGATTACTGTGATCTAATTCAGTTGTGCACTTACATCTTCTGGTGAAACTACACAAATGTGGGCAAACAATGCAGATTGTTGGTGAAAGTGGTACTGTAAAGTGTGACATTTTTGTCCCATTTTGGGGCTTAATTTTAAACTTTGTATTTAGGTCTAACACGATGAGGTAGTGAGTTTTTGTGAGATATCTGGTCTTGAGTAACTCCTTGATAGTAGATGAAGTCAAATGACAGATTTCTTTGTGCTGTTTAGAGAAAAAGTAAAGTTTTTAATATCTTCAAAGTTACACTTAGAGACTTAAAGATCATATCTTTCTCTTCCTGTGCAAATATCATCTCAATATTCAAATCAATGTTTTGTGCATGCTAAGTAGGATTTCAGCTAATTTGATTACTTTGTCTTTTGGTAAGTTGGAATAAAGTTGACACCTGCTATGCCATGTATGACTCCAATGATTTGGTGGTGAAGTACTGCCTGAAATGGTCATCTTAGCTTAAAATAGGAAATTGTTGTCATGAAGAAGGGCAGAAATTTACTAGCTTAGGGCTAGTACAGCTCTAAGTATTCTGATAGTATAAATACACAGTCTAAAATCTGTTAGCCATACAAAGAACTGTGTTCCCAACAAAATTAGAACAGTGTTCTGAAGTAAAACTTTGTTTTGGAAAACTTTTTATGGAATCACTTCACATTCATTTGCCTTATTACCACATAGGGAAAAAGCAAATATTTTTGTATGGTCTACTCCAAACCTATGTAGTTCTATGTATTATTTATATGATTATTTCCATCCATCTATTTTTTTGCAGAGAGAATAAACAAATGGATCTATAACTGGAAAAAAAGAAGAAAACTTTAAGAAGCGAATGTCTAGAAGACAGCATATCAGATCAGCAGCCAGTAGTTATCAGTACATTAAATGCTATGTTCATAGTAATAAACCATAGTAATAAACCATAGTAATTTGAAAGTAGATCACAACGGTAAGAATACTTGTGCAATTTAATGCAACTTGACTTTAAGAAAATGTTGAGAAAACTCACCAAAGTTAACCCAGAATTGATACAAACTATGATATGCCAACACAGCATGATATACAGAAGCTCACTCTGATTGTGGTTTATGTAATACCTTCATCCTTGAATTTCTTTTCAGGCCTTAATCCATATAACAGTGTCTATTTCAGGAAACAAAGGGATAATCAAATGTGGTAGAAAGGTTGATTTTTCTTTTTTTTTTCTTTTTTTTTTTTTTTTTTTAAATCAAAGACATTTCTTAAAGAGCGAATTTCATCTGATCTCCCCCTGTAATGCTGTTCTGGATTAATTATTCTAATACCAGAAATATTATACAGATATTCCTGCTTTTTCATATATGATGTTATTCCCTTCAAGAATAAAATTATAAAATTGAACTACGTGAAATTATAAATAATAAATAAATATAAAACAAAAAACTTCTGGGGAAAAATATAAACAAATATATATTGGGAGAAGAAAAGAGATTCCTTGATCACTTGGACTTTCATTGATGCCATTAGCCTCCATATTTTCTGAATTGCAATATTGAGATGGATAGCAATATTGACTCACAGAACAGACAATAAAAGCTTAAGTATCAGAGATTTAAAATGTGTGTGTCACTTTGCCCTTTTCCTGAAAAAAACCCAATTAAATTCTTGTGTTATGTTTCAGTGTAATTAGACACCAACATCATACTTAGAGATGAAAGAAACTCTGGATATCAGCTTCTTTCATTAATAGGCGCAACCATAAATGTCCAGTGCAGCTAGCGTATTAATTTTTCTCTTCTTCCAAAGCAGATTATTAAAAAAAACAATAAAAACCTTAGAGAAATATACAAATGTAATAAATCACTAAAGAAACTATGCAGATATAGTGAGATATGAGAGGGGAAGTTGTGAAGACCCTGGAGAAACACAGGACCTAAAATCGTACAAAAGCTTCATAGACAAGCAAGAAACTAAAGAAGTCCTTACAAAAATAAGTCCTTCCATAATATATGCCAAATCAATTTGAGTGATAATATTTAGGACGCCAGTAAAATTATTTTAAATGTGGAGAAACATGCAATAGGAAATAACATCAATGATCCTTTCAGAGATCGCTATTTAAAGTAAAACAAACTGAGGATTTGAAGTAGTTAAACATACACCAGGTTGCCACCAGGTTCCTACATATGCTGGGACTTACAGAAAATATCTTTTCATGAAGTCTGAAGAAACTAATTTAATATGAAACTAGAGTTAAATAAGGATTATTACTTGCAATAGGATGCCACCAGTGACTTCATTCCATAGGATTCTGTGTCGATTCTTATGCTGTGTCTTGTGTTTTCAAACTACTTTGAAAATGAATTAAATAGATTAAAACATTTCAACATAACAATAAATAAGTTTATCTAGCCAGATATGGAGGCCTGCTTTACCTATGAAAGATGAAGCTGAGTGAGCAGATTTTATTTATATTTATTTTAAACCAAAATATTAGCAACTATTTCATAATTGAAGACATTTTTCTATACCTAGTGGCCAAACAGTTAATATTCTCAGTGCAAGTGATCCACATCCTTGTAGTGTCTGTGCCTGACAATGCAAGACCCAGCCATGCCTTCTGTTACCAGTTATGGGAACTAGCTCTGTGAACTTGGCAGCAAGTAGCTCATTACCCAGGGCAATTTTCTTATGGACTTGCCAGTGTGAGCAGAGGCTGAAAGCTGTGAGGCTCTGAGAATCTAAACAATTCCATGCTGGTCAAGTGTTTTTCTCCTTGGTTGAGCAGTGGTGCAGATTGCCCAGGGATGTTGTGCTGCATCAGTCTTCAAAGTTTTACAAGAACCTTCTGGTACAAACTCAGATCCGACCCTTCTTTTGGAAGGAGGTTGGACTAAAGACCTCTTGAGGTTTTGTGTGCAGGCTGCAGCACTAGGACTGTTAGATAAGGACTGTTTGTGCTTTAAAAAACTAGATGTAGCCAAGCACTGGTGGGTAGGAGAATTAGGGTATGGGAGGGTGGAAGCAGGGAGAAGACCTCAGGTGGAGCACACATTGAGCTCAGTGAACACCAACATCACAGTCTGCAGCCTTTAAAGCTGACAGCACAGCATTAGCTTTGTGATTTTGCATATTCACATCTGGTGCAGTATGACTGTTAAAGGAGAATTGCTTTCAGTATGTAGTGATAATGATTAACAATGTGCAATAACTAATTATTATCAACATGTGGTGCTAATTAATGTCAATCTAGTAAAGTGTTGTTTTAGCAGTTTGAGACTGACCTGATTTTTCAGTCTTGTAAGCACTCCAGTCACAGCTCTCTTACACAGGTTGTAAGAGCTGGCTGTGAATTGTTGCAGAATGCCTTAAAAACTCTGTGTTCTTGATTGTTGATTAAAAACTTGCTGAAAAACTAATACATGTAATCTTAATAAAATTAAATGAAGAATTATTTCTAAAAAAACCCAAAGAATATTTTAATGAAAAGCTAAAGTAGATTACTTTTTACTGCTCTCTTCTTTTTGATTAATTTTTACTGCAGAAATGCATGAAAGAGCTCCATCTCAAATATAGAGTGCAGTACATGTTCTGTCACCTGAAAGAGTTTTATAAAATCACATATTGAAAAGAGGGTAAACATGGAATATCTTTTAATGTTCCAATGCATGAAGTCAGGGAAATAAAAACTATGAAAGCAGGAGAAATTATTATAATAAAAAAAAGGGAAATACATTATTTTACAATGAAATCTGGTTTTATATGGAATGGTGGAGGTAAAAAGTGTAAAGATCATAAGTCCTTGGCCATCAGAAGACATGATTATCCCAAAATGCAAGAACACATATTCCACTTAGGAAACCCGTGACCTTAGTGAACCAGGTGTTACAAGAGCATATCTGAACCATTTAAATATACACTGATCCCTAATCACCCACTTCATAATGTCTTATGAGTAACAGACTGGACATATTCAGAACCTAGAAAATATCAGTTATAACTGACAATTTTACTGCTGCCACTCCATCATGTAACTGTCTTCAGACACTGGTGATAGTGAAGCCAATAATTTCTTCAAGGAAGTTTTAACTTAGTCGGTAAGGATAGTTCCACACTGCACCTATCTAATTTATCTGTATAAAGACCTCTGCAGCTGAGGTAAACTTCTTAGATTTCCTTTTCAGTTAGAGGAGAAAAGAAAAGAAAAAAGAAAAAGGTACTTATAAGGAAAGATGAATCAGGTCTATTTTAATGTCCACATTGGTATGCATATGCAAATGTAAAACAGTAACAGTAACCAGGGGAAAAAAGGCTGCATTGGCTGGAGTTCCAAAGAATACATAAATTCAAATAGGGAATTTCAATGCATTTCAATGCAGATATTCAAGTGTATAAATTCTCCCAGTACAGGATCCTGGAACCATCAAGTGAAACTAATAAGAGTCAAGTTAAAACAAACAGTGCAATAATCGGCAAATAGCAGGTTGGAGGAGAGTTACTGATTCTTCTGTTCTATCAGCTCATTTACACACCTAAGAAAGAAGCTGCTGCTTGTGTTTCTAACCATTGCAAAGTATAAGTATCAGAAAGGGGGCAGAATAGACAAAAATATCTATTCTGGATTGTTATTTTGTGAGAGGTACCAAATCATTCAAGTATGTTCCGCCCTCAATACAATGTTTTTCATATGTAACCAGGTAATGTTTCGAAGGGCCGATTTGTTTTTGGTTTTTGCGTTCTTTTGGGGTTTTTTTGCTTGTTTTTTTATTATTATTTTTATTTTAATGTTATCTGATGTGCATAAAGTAAAATGAATGTTAGAAAATATTGTTGAAAAGAGCAGCAGATATTTTGTTGAATAAAGTCCTAGTCCATTCTTCTCTTCACTGACCAAGCTGGGTCATACTTTGTGTCCTAGAGATTATTTCTCAAGTCTTGCAACCACTGTGAAAAGCAGATATGCAAAAGCACGTACATAAAAACTCTTACTGATTCATTCCCTGATCTGAGCTGCACAGCCTGTTTTCCCAAACTACTGACATTTTTTTTTCCTGTTAGGTTTAAACATAGTGTTTGAATTGAATTCTAGGAACAGTAGTTCAAAAAACATGCAAGATAATATGCTTTAAAAAATGAAAATGGCTTTCTACAAACACTTTGAATAAGTGGTTTGAAATATTTTAACCTTGCTTCACAAGTTTTAAAAAGAAAACTGCAGGGAGTTATAATAGTTATATTCTGTAGTTAAGCTGTTACATTGTTAACAATTGTATCAATGGAAGTGGAGCAATCATTATTTTTAAGATACATCTCTTTAAAACTCAATCAACTTCAAACCAAATAAAAGGGTGATTTAACACTGCATGTCCAAATCCAGTTTGCTGCACAGAGAAGGGGGCATGGAAAAGGGTGTAAGAACACCAGACTGGGACAACAGACTGGGAAAAATAGTCAAGACACAAAATCCTGAATAAAAAAGAAAGAAAACTCCTGCTGAAAACAACAACAATTTCTATTTTAATTAAACTTGATTGAAGTGAAAAATTACAGCAATTCTAAGTAACTAAAACACAGCAAAATAAAATAATCAGGTTTTGATTTTAATTGCAATGAGCAGAAAAAAAAAAAGGCCTTTAAATGTTCTGTGACTCTTCAAGGCATTTAAACACAATTTCATTGCTTGCTGTGAGAAAAAGGACAGACAGAACATCATAAGAGTTCCTCTATCATTTTGCTTAAGAAAATCACTACGTAACATAAAAGTCTGAATCAGTCCTTGCTTCTGAAAATAGGTAATAAGTTATTTTCAATCAAAAACAGAAGAAGCAGCAGTTGGAAGAAAAAAAATATCATCCCCTTCTGAAAACCAGAGGTGCTCTGTGCTACTCCCAAAGAACACAATTCTGACAGAAACACAGTTCCTCTCTCCTGTTTATACTCAAGTCTGTACAACTATCAGTTCAACTTATGCATGTTCAGTATCTCTCATGGCCTCCGAGTTTCTGACTGAATCTGTTACTGATTTTTCCTGTGTAGAACGGCAGACTCAGCTGTCTCTACTTCCATTGGAATGCTTGGTCAGGCTTTTAACTGTCCACAGAGCTTAAGTGAGATCATTCTGAAGCTCTTTTTTCTCAGCTTTCGACAGGTGTACACAAAATACCAGAGATCCGGTCCTTGGCTGCCAACCCGGGCTTGAGGCAAAACCCTAGGAGTCTGGTTCCTTGGAGAAGGGCAGTCAGAGCCCTGAATTAATGTAAAATACAAAGACAGTGCTTACCTTGACTATATTTCTCATGTAAATATGTGAAACACTTTGTTAAAAGAATGTGAAAAGGAACAGCTGAACCACCGACTTTTATTTAAATCCCATGACCCAGTTAGAGACTTTCCCTCCATGCGTTCACAAACACACTTTCCTCCAATTTTTGGGGGATTTTTTTTTTTTTAATAGAAACACATTGTTCTAAATTATTAGAAGTAGATTTCAGAATTATTAGCTCCTAGAAGCTTTGAAAGCTGTTAGTCTTGCTTCACAAGGTCTGAGCAAGTATATTTGTATTACTCCAGATTTTGTTTGGGGTAAACAAGTTAGTCTTAGAAGTCAAACAGCCAGGAATTGCAATGCTTCAGCTGGAGTGAAGTTGCTGATACTGTAGCTCTTACTGGTGGCCTTAAATATAACCTACAGCAAAACAGAAGTTTGACAAGCTTTTTGTGTACCATAAATACTATAGACCCAAAAGCCACTGTTACTTTTTGGTAGTACTCACTGAGAGGTTCAAGAATTAAAAAAAAATCTTTTTGTAATCCAATGCCCAGAAGGACTTAATTTCAGTAATGGTAATAATTTTATCACAATATATCAGTCTAATACTATAAACTGTTGACTGTACTGGGCCTGTCAGTCTAATTTGGCTGCTGTCACATATCTTCAATGCGAAATAGGCTAAGAGGTGAGCACTGCTCTATTTCTGTGACTTTTTAGGGTTTATAGGCAAGAGAATCCTAGTATTAAGACTGTGTAATCCTACCTTACATGTAAACTCCAATCTTTTACATAAACCTCAGAAAACCTTTTGCTGAGATATCTGGTAAAGCAGTTTCTTCTCAAATATGATGTATGTCTTAGTGAGCTTCCAGAGAAATCTTTAGGAATAACATCTATATCTATTGCCTTTTCATTAATAGTGGAATGGTCAAATAATTCAGATATATTTCAGATGTTTGTATCACCTACAGTTAGTCCAGGGACAATATTTGCAGATACAAAGGTCAAACAACGTGAAAATGCCTGACTAGCAAGGAAAAGTAGCAGAAATAGCAGAAACACTTCAGCCTCCTCAAGTTCTGTTCTGAGCACCTAAAGTGGTTGCATGCAATAAAAATTTTTCTCATTGCTTTTTTAAAAGAATTGCTAACTCCATAGGGTGGAACATTACAGGTGGTAAAAGGAGAAAACAAACATAGTTTGATGACTCAATGATCTTAAGGGTCTTTTCCAGGGCAAATGAGTCCATGATTCTGTGATTCTTTACAATAACTGTCCCTAAAGGTTTTACAGTGTCTACCTCTATCTAGTGGAGAAACAGTGGGAAATTTTGTGAAGTTTACACTTTACACTCATGTTATGATTGGAGCTTCTTTAAGGAAACACTGTACTTCATAAAAAGGGAATAAAGATAATTCTGGGGGGCATGGGGGGAACTGGTGTTATTTGGGGGTTTAGTTTGGTTCTGTTTAATAAACCTGAAGAGTTGTTACTCACTGATGCCACCAAGATCAACATTGCAAATCAGATAACCTTGTAGTAGCTTCTATGGGTTCATATTTACACTCTTCTCCAAAGAATCTCATCAGCAGAAATTTTTCTTAAAGTTACAGATTCATGCCACACTAAATGACTCAGCTATTTTTTTTCAATTCTATTTCATTTTTGCTTAGAATTTCAAGCTCCGTGCACAATCAACTTGAGAAGCTAAGTCTTCCTCAAGAGAAATCTATCTTTCTTTAAAAAAAAAAAAAGGATTCTTTTCCGCAATCATTTTGGCTAATGTTTATGCTGTATAATTCAGGGCCTATAAGTTAATTTTTAAATTTAAGAAGTTATACTATTTCATATAAGAAATTAGTAAAGAGGTAAAAACCAAAAAGAAATCTGCTCATCATAAAATAGATAGACCTAATTCTTTCCATTAGCTATAAAGTGAATCTAGGACTACTAGTTCGTATTTAATTAGCTTAAATTGCTGTGTGAGATAAGGCTGACCTTTCATTTAGCAGGGCATCTTTCTGGCTTTGAACTTTTTGGCTATTAGTCTAGGTTTCATTAAGGCTTTGACAGATACAGGCTTACAAATCCAGCTGTTACAAATGAGCAAGTTACACTTGCTTCTATTTTTCTGGCTAACTGCTTCTGGTCTCCATCCCTCTCTCTGCTGGCAAATGCCTTCAACAGAGTGGATTCAGTGCAACATCTATCAGCTTTAACTACACTGGCTAGATTTTAAAATAAATTCCAAGAATTTTCACTGAAGTGGCTTACTTTCCTCCTTGGTAATAAAGGTAGATGCTTCTAGAATGGAACCACTAAAAAAAGTTGAGGAAGATAGATAAGAACGTGTAATGGATGTTAATGTGCTATGGCTGGTTAGCTAATTCAAAACATTTTATAATTAACACTCATTTGAATTATCATCATAACCATTCTTGCATTGTACTAAAAAAACTATACTAGTGAAAATTATATGATTTTCATGATGTATAGACTATATTCATTGTGTTAGGCTGACTAGGAAATAAGGGATGGCATGTAGAGTGCTTTCATTCATCATAGTTTAAGACAAATGCTGAATCTATAGGAAGAACTGAAGGTGTCTTTTTAGGGTAAAAGGTTATCTCTTTGAACAGAGCTGTTCTTAGAATTTTAGAGAGGTTCTGGCTGTCTTAGTCATGACAATTAAAGCTATTTAATCACCTTTTTCCCAATAAAAGGCATGCCAATAGTACCCCCCCAAAGTGTTTTCAAAATGCTGTTTCTGAAAACAAAATTTGAATCTAAATATGTCCATTTACTAAAAGGAAATATTGTTTGAAGGGAAAATAAAAAGGTTAATGAGAAAACAGAACTGACTGATACCATTCATTACTTTCAAAAAAACATTGAATATACAAAAAAAATAGAAATGCAGGAAAAATAGTATCATTTCTATTTTTTCTGTGGTGTGTTACAGCATACTGAATTCAACATACGGTGGGAAGGAAAAGGAAACAGGAAATATCTTTGTTGTTAATGTGAGAAACAGGTAACTTTGGAAAGATCCAAGCTGACAATTTGCAACTTCTTGGTTTGTTTAGGCTTAATTTAAAACAACTTGCTACTTTGCTAAGTGATTTCTCAAAGGGTATTTTTATTGAAAAAGTTTTGATTAGGTTTGTGTGTTGTCTCTGTTCTACTGTGGAGCTACAAGTTACAAATTAAGCAATTTTTATGTCTCACATTTGTTTAATGTAACAGAGGTAAGGAATTGTATTATATATGCTATCTATATTTATTGTAATAATATTGCATAACCAGTGTTTTAATATTTCTTTAAAATGAAGAAAGAATTTAAAGGACTCATGAACCTCTCTGGACAAAAAATAATAAAATACAAACAGACTTGTAGACTATGTTCCAAGGAAGCAGAAACTGAATAATTACTGAATTACTGTTTCTTAATCAAGGAAGGACAGGGCAAAACTGATTCTGTCTTTCCTTCACATAGTATTGAGAAGAAATGAGCTAAAAAGTTCTGGCCATAGGATGCTTGGCAGACCTGAAATAAAGGACTGTGTCTTAGAAGAAAAAACCTTCTTTGTTAACTGAGAAGTAGACATTTCTATACGGTCATTTCTTTATCCCCTGTGGTCCATAGAATGCAAAAAACCTCATTTTATTTATTCTATTAACATAGGAGAAAAGCAGATTTGTGTTCCAATCTGATCTCACACAGTTGCTCTGAAATATTTTCCCAACTTATTCCTCATATTTTATGAATTAGCAGTGTAATACTAAGGATTTAAATTAAAATGAATGATGACTTTCCAAAATCGAATAAAATGGAGAACTCCACCTTATCAGCTCACTTATTCTATAGATACTTAATTTCTGCTAAACTTTCTGGCAACAGCTAGGCAGAATAAATCTGTTTTACCACTGAATAATCTATATTTATGGATGTGGTCCCATGATTTAAAGTGGATGTTGATGGGGAACCTTAGTATAGTTGACACAGTAGAAATAACTGCTGAAAAAAAAGAAAAAAAGGTGGTTTTAAAAGTTCCATGTGTCTGGCATAATACCAAATGTCAATGACCCATTTATTATTACATCATAGTGGCATAAAAGTCAAGAATATTTTATGCTGTCGAGGTTTATACACCAACGAATTAAATAGCTGTCTGGGATTTGGTGGGTTTTTCTATTTTTATTGCAATAAATTTCAGCCATGACTAAAAGCTTACAGCTTTCACTTTTTTGTCAAGCTAGATTTTGTTTACTAGAAAAAATAATTGACCACAGAAAATATAATTGTATTTAAAAATATAACTTCACAAAAATATTTTATTTCCTGAGTTTTTGAAAATATTTATTTTAAACTGATTTTTATTGAACATAAATAAAATCGATAGAAAAAATTGAATTTTGTGAGAAGTTCTCATTTTGTCTGAATAGCATACTATGTGTGAATTAAGTGAGATATTTAGTGAGATATCTCATAGTTTAGATTTGCTAAGCATTAACATCATCTAACTTGAGGAACAATTTCCCATTACCAAAAAGCTCTGGCATGTTTTATATACTGTCTTATTTCTTGCATGCAATTATCAATCCTTTGGCATGTGTTATAAAAGTCCATTTTTTTTTCTCAATGATATTCAAAAGTAGTTGTATTTCCTATATTTTCTTTTTACAGAATTCATTATTTTCTCAAATCTATAAATCATTCATGTCTTTTGATTTTTCTGCAAGTATTCAGTTGTTGGTCTTTGACATACATTTAAAATGATCTCTAAGATTTTTAGAAAGCAAGAAGGCTACATTTGAGGTCAAATTGATGAGACTTCTCTTTTCATTTTACAGGTTGGTATATAACTGAAATATTTATTTCCTCTTAAGCACAGGAATTAATTTATCACTCCTTCAGTTTTCATTTTGTGCACTTTGGGCACCTTGATCCTTAGCAACACAAAGAAGAGTGGATGTTCTGCTGTTTGTCAGTTCCGGGAGTATCGTCATGTAGTTTCATGATTTAATAATAGCAAAACACTCATCAGCCAGAATGTTTGGAAATCTTTGTTTAATGCCTTGCAATGCATATTTTCAAAGATATGACTTTAGTGTCTAAAAGTATTTGACAATTTGTGACAGTTTTAAGCTGCAACCGCAAATACAGAGTCTATGTTTACATCCAGAGACATTTGCATGTGCTATATCTAACGTTTATATGAAGTAGCTTTAATATTTATAAATCTTGCACAAATCACAAGGAAACTGCTGTGATCTTGAAGAGTGTCATGTTTGCAGCATGGGCTGCTTATCTCACCATACTTAAGTAACTAAATATAACTGTGCGAAAATTATCTTTTGGTAAAAAATATATGCACATGTGAAGAAAAGTGGGAAGAGGTAAATATTTAAGAGGAATATATTGTCTCTTAGTGATCATAATGAGAGTGTCATGGGAATGATGTGGTGCTTGGATTGGTGATGCCAGACTCAGAATAATTATTCTCTCTGTTTGTTTGTTGCTGTTCTTGTTTATATTTCTGGCAGGTGTTCCAGAGATGCCAATACACTCACACTCACGCACACACACAGAAAAATGAACACATATTTTCTCGTCTCTTATTTATTTATTATTAAATGCTGAATCCTTGTTGACGTTTCTCACAAACCAGAAGTCTTTGCCACCTTGCAGGTGACCATGTACCCTTTCATTCCACATATTATTCCAATTTCCATACACTTCCAGCCCTATCTTGGAAACAAGTGGACTCCATTTGTTCAGTACATAATAGATTATTACGATTAAAACAGAGTCATGGACTAACTATATGAAAATTCAATAAGAAAAATTAGCCAAATTAAAAAGTCATTTTCTTTTAGTTAAAAATGAGGAGACACAGCAATCTTAATGCACTTAAGAACAGAATGAAAATAACCCATTACAGTGATGCAGGCATGAAAAAATAAAATCTATTTTTAGAATATATGAGGTGATCTATTTCTGGCATAGATGGTAATATATAGAACTGTCTAACTTTGCTTCAATATATCTCACCTGATGGAATGACACTTAAATCTATATGGACAATTCAGGTCACCTACATTCTAAAAACAGAATATATAAGAAAAGGGACTTCAATCTTTCAGAATGAGACAATAAAATTCTAGTAGAATAGGAAAACTTACTACTACAGGACTGAGACTGATAATTCTGTTCACTTCTGAAAAATGGTGTGTAAGCTAATGAGCAATGTAAACAAGTAAAATGAAGTAAATGAACACAAAGTGAAGATTAATAAGTCTGGTCTTTAACTGCCCCTAGTAAAGCAGTTATTTTAGAACCTAACTTCCACGTCATACTAGCTGAACAAAAGCTAAACAATTTTAAGAAGATTGATTGATGTCAGACAGCACTGGATTTCACCACAGAAGATAACTTTTTTAATCCTATATCTTCCTCATTACAAAATGATGGTAAACAATGATCTGGGTCTAGGAGAATACAATTACATTTTTCTAAGAGAGTTTAGTGAGGGAGGATAGAGTGATCTGTGGATAAGCATCTACCCTATCAAAGATGTTTTAAGCTATGTCTCTGCTATTGGGAAGATTGATTCTGTGGTGTTCCTTGAGGTGCTGATCCCTCCAAAGTTCAGATACAGGATCTGATGAGATGTGATTCTTCATTTCATTCAGGTTCCAGATGGAAAGAAAGGGAAGATACATGAATTTAGGAAACAGTCAGGACATCTACTGCAAAGTGCTATGCGTTTTTATGAATCAATGTGGTTCTTTTTATATTTAGTGAAGAACTGGAGAAGAAGTTTGTGTGTGCGTGTGTGTGTGTGTGTGAGCGTGTGTGCGTGCATGTGTGTGCAGTACAGGTTAAAGATAGGGATGAAAAGTATTTGCTGGCACCTCCAGAAAGGAAAAATAGATGCTTCAGATGGGACTTTTAAAATAACAGTAATAAACCATAATAAATTTGGTTGAATTCTTTGTCCTTCTTTGCTGAAAATTTTATTGGTAATATGGCCTGGATTTTCAGTTTCTCTGTATCTTCAGAGCCATACTTTCCTAGACATCCCTGATTTTAATTAGATGCCAGGAAGAAGGTAGAAAGTTTCAAGACCTGCTGACCTGTTAGAAACACTAATGTTGACATGCTGGAAAAACGTACAGCTGACTAAGAGAACTTTTGTATCTCTTTATTCCTCTCCTAATGAGGCAATAATGCTGCTGAAGTACAACCATTTTATTTCCAGTAAAACAAGAATATGACAAGGAAAAATAAAAAAAAAATACTATAATGGCTATGAATTACTAATTTCATAATGAATGTCTAGGAATGCCAAAGTAAACTTTGAAACCAACCAGGAGTTTACAACAGGGACTGCAAAGATCTGTCATTACTTAATAAATATTTCCAGCTGACATTTAAATGTTTCTGATCAGAGCTGCAAATTGATTTCATTTGTGGAGTTAGAATATCTGTATGCTAATGAAACACTTCTGCTTCTTTCTTTTTAATGGTGTGAACCTCTGAAAACATTGGATTAGGGAGAACCTTACTAAAGCTGTAGAATATATTTAAACAAAAGGGTCAGCAAGCCATAAAATCTACTTCCTCAAAACCATCTTGAAAGAAACTAGAAACCTCACAGCAGAGAAAACTACTCTGAGAAACAGGATAATCCATACCTAACATGGAGAATATTGTAGAGCAATGTGAAATGAAAAGCAAGACCATTCATGTGGCCAGAAAAAAAAGCCAAAGGTACTGATTACAATGGACTAGATGAAATAGAGTAAGGCATTGTAATCCTAAGCATCTCACAATGTACCTTTTACATGTGTAAGTCCCAATGCAAAATGCAGTTAGTGTGGAGAGCCCGAGCTCCTACTTTTATGTACTGAAGAACTAAATCACTCAGAATGACAAAGTTTATAACAATGGCTCTACATTTGCCTGAAGCAGCTAGGAGGAAACTGCAAAAGAGCTGTGACTCCAGACCAGCCCTCCACAAATGCCTAAAGAACTGGGCTGCAGGGAAAAGCTGTTCAGCACAGAACTTACAGCCCACAGGCTCTTCCTCACTTAGGGAGCTTGAAGGAGGACAGCAAAGAATGTTTTCTTCCTTCATTGATAAGACCGAGTGTATTCTTTAGGAAAAAGGTTGTAACAGACATCACACTTGTGATATATATACCAAATTCTTGCTGCAATGTTTTCATAGAAAAGTTTAAATTCAGTGCTTCCAATAAAGTGTTACAACCTGAGCTAGATGTTGTTCTACTGTGAACAACAAAATTTCTTTTCCCATTGATGCTGTCTACATTTGCGAAATAAGTTACACTGAATAAAAAAATGGATTAATAATAGAGGAGATAGAAGAATCATCGTCTAATCAACAATTTAACAATCTAATCCCATAAAAACAGTACTAATTTAAGAAAATAGAGGCTTATGTTTGATATACGTGTAAGTGGAATTTATTTGATTGATTCAATGACTGCCAAGACCTGAATCAAATCATAAGCTACTGCAGCTGGATAAAACACCTCTACTTTTATTTTTCAGTCATGTCAGTCTGCCTACAGTCTCAGTATCAAAAATGATCATTTGAGCATTACTTCTTTCAGGCATACAGGCAGCAAGATGTAAACATGAAACATCAGTTACTTCTATTATTGTTTTTTGCTCCTTCCTTTGAGAGTTAACCTAAGGATAAATGAAGAAAAATGCAAATTCTTATCCCATATACAAGTCTGTTCCATTCATGGGAGACAGGAGTAACAGTGGTTTACAAGAGATGTGTCTAGGAGGAAAACTTCTGTACCATATTGACCAGGATAACTCAATCCCATTTCTCATCTTGAGGAAGGTTGGAATTTACCACAGAGGAGAAAGGACTCACTTTTTACCAATTAATAAAAGAAGTTGTCAGGTAAGAATTCTAACAATTTTCTTTTACTCATTTCCCACATTTTTTTTTTTATGAGGAATAAATAAAAAGGAAAAAAAAAAAGGACAAGCCAAAAAAGGTACAAGATATTATGAAACAGGAAACATTTTAATTTTGTAATGAAGTGATAATTTTTTAAATTGTTAAGTCCTATACTATTAAGAATTCTATCAGTCTGAGACAAATATTATTTTTAGCATTAAAATAATTTTTTTGCTCACATTTTATTTTTCTCACTGCCGTTAACAGAAACTATTCTGCATAACAATGTAGTCATCCATTTTTGTTGGAGATTTATTTTAATGGTGAAAGGTTGAAAACAAGATGCATTTTAAAAACTATATGAGGTATTGGCTTTACTTCGTAAGAGAAATGTGTTTCTGCTTGACTGGGAAAAAGAGTTTGAAGCAAAGCCCTGTAGTATTTTCCTAGTAATTATTTGAAATTATTTGAAAAGTAAAGGAGCCAGTGATAGAGTTCTTGCCTCAGAAACAGTTAAAGTATTCTCTGTATAGAAAAAGTACTAAAACAACACTTCTAGACAGAGCCTGGAATCCTCTCAAACTAAAAATAAATCTAAAACTCTATTCCTGTTCAGAATATTCTGCTGTTATACTAAAGGTGGGCCTCTGGCATCTCAAAACAACAGAAACAACATTGCAGACATGGTTGTCTTCTGTTGAGTCTATCCCATTCTGCCTCATTTCAGTTTTCCTTTAATGCTTTTAATGTGTTAGGAGGTCTTAGGGATTTAGTCTCAATACATCAATAATTTAAATATAATCAACACTTTGTTGAACATCTGTCCTTTTCCATCACTTGAGTTAGCTTTAATTCCTCTGGTAATTGAGTAGACCCAGGCTCTGAGGTTCACAGTATAACTAACGTGAAAGTTTGTGTGAAATGAAGCTGAAAAGTTCAACAAACTATCACAGAGGATTTATTCAAGTATATGAATATGAGTCGACAGTATAGAAAACACCGAAGTAGAGAAGAGAAACACTTTTTTCCCTTTGAAGTCCTTAGCTGTTATCCTTAGACCATGCAATAATTAGATCATGAGCTAATTGAAACATACAAATTAATTGCACTGATTGCTATTTATATGAGATGATAGTCTTTTCCTGACAAATTTGCTTTGATGAAGCAAAGGAAGCACTTGACATTTTGCCATTGAAAGTCAATTGCTCTCCTGCGCCAATTATAATGACGCAGTATTTGAACTCAATTGCCTAATGTGCTGTTCCAAACAAAAAAATAGGAGACAATGTATAACCTAAGGTGTCCACGCTTTTAAAGCACAGTGTAACAGTGCAACCAAAATTTTAGTAAGCCTAGAAATCTTTTAGTTTTCAGTGGGTTTTGTCAGAAAGTTTTTAATTTATTAGGAAAAGAAATTATAGTCTTTCAGGAAACTGATAGCAGGCTGTTGATTTCTCCATGCTGGTAACAGCTTTAAAGGAAATTTTCTGTGACTCCCTAGATTTAGAGAAAAAAAAACAAACAAGTAATGCACATAAAAACCACTAAACTTAAGCAAGAGTTATGGAGTAAATTGATAAGTGGAACAAATGAGTTTTATCATGACTGTAAACTGAACTTCTTTTGCTGTTCATCTTTGTTACAAAAGCAAGGGCTGTACTACATCAAAAAACAACATAAAAAAGGATATTATGATTCTGCATATGAACATGGATCATGGTGTTCTAATTTTCTTCCACGTCAGTTTCCTCTATGGAATGGAATTCATAGCCCATTTGTGACTCTTCCACCACTGGTTACTTCCAGAGAACAGACAAACAGGCTCTCTTAGCCAAATTGCTCCTTCAAGTTCAACAGTTGGTGTAGAATTTTAAATAAGAAATATTCACTAGACCACAATAAGCACCATTTTATTTAACAGATGTTTATTATAAGATATACAACTAACTCTGTAAAACAAGTCTAGAATTCAGGTTTGTATTTTGTACTGTAATAGCTGATCAGCTTTTATTAGCAATGACTTTTCTTTCATTGTGTATTGTTTCATTATTAACACAGGAACTTAATCTCCTCTTTCTAGTTAAACTGCCTTCCACCTTCACCTTCATTTTTTATCTGTAGTTGAATGGTTACACTGACTTTTGAAACAGATGTCAGAGGACGGGACTTCTGGCTGAGAATCATTGGTAGGCATGTGAATAAAAATGGAACAACTCATGGTGCAAGGAAGGTTCCAGCTCTTCCTGAAGTCACGGGCTAACACAATATCAACATTCCCAACCACAGAGCAGAGACAACCACCAAGTCACTGCCCTCTTCCTATCATCACTGTAGACACATATTTCTTTGACTTGATGGCCTGAAGCCATAAACAGATTCGTCTTTCAGCTTCACTGAACATCACTGGGACTGCTTACTTGAATGCTTATGACACCTTTTTATATCGTGGTCTGCTGGACCACTATTACAGGGTGAGAATTTTTTCCAGTGTTTGAATCTCCTAATAAGGTTTGTTGGCAATTTATTACTTTAAAAAATTTTTGAATGCTACCCAAACACAGGTCTAATAATTATCTACAAGCAAACACAAAACATCAGTGTTACTATTTTTAACCTTTTTTCAATATGTTGCTGTTTATTTTGAAAATCACCCACGTCGAGCATCTTGGGTGATATCTCTTTATTTCAGAAATAAATGACAAAACTTCAATAGAGTTCAGTAACATTGTGGTTTCATACCTTGTATTTTTACTTATACTCAATCTCTCATTTATCACATTAGTCAACAAATAAAATGCATTTATTCTTAGTATTATTAGACTACCCAATTATTAGGACTTTAAAAATACCAGTCGTACTAGAACTGAAATTATTTTAAAATAACTCGTGTTTTCAGCAATTATTAAGTTAAAACTATTACAAAAAGAATAAAGATTTAAATATAAAATTAATTTATTAGAAAACTGTTCTGATTTGTATTCTTTACAGTACATTTACTCTGTTTCTGCTGCAGTTGAAAAGTTACCAAAAAATTAATTCTAAACATTTAAATCATGTTTTGACATAATCTTCATTATCACATTAGTCAAAGCAATACATGCAGTAAAACTCTCCTTCAGATAACTTTCTAATAGAGTTAATACCTTGCAATATAGTAAAAGAAACTATGAAAATTCAGGGTAAAGAGTTGCAAATATAAAATGTCTCTAGATTGCAAACTACTAAAGGATATATTTTGACATTAGGTCTATTGAATTGTTTTGTTTTGTTTTAATTGCATGAGCTAGCCAACACAGAAATGCTGAATCAGACTGTTTTTATTCAGCTACTCTAGAGAAGGATGAACTCTTGGTAGGTGAAACCAGAAATTGATTAAATAAAGCCCTGACACCCTGCTCTTTTTAATAAAACTTTATTAAGTCAGCTCAGGAAAACAGATGACTCTTCAGAGTTTTTGCTGAAAAAAAGCCCCAATGCACCTTTAGAAACATCAACTAAACTGAGCAAAACAACAACAACAAAATCTTAATTGGAACTATTCAACTCACCTCACTCTCTTACAGTAATGTGAAACTTACTGTAAAAGGAAATAAAATATCACTAAAAACCTGTAAGAGATGAAATTGTGATTTTCTTGGAGTATTATGAAATGGGACTTTGAGATCTAGGACATGAACAAGAAGCTGCTAGACAAAACATATTCCCCAACAGAAACCTGATGAAAAGGTGAAGCTAAAGAAAGCCATGACAACTGCTTCTACTCAGGCCACGCATGTTGGGTAAAAAGACAGTTATAACAGAAGCATGTCAACAGGAGATTGCCATGATATGATGTTATCAAACTTTTACATCTCACTATTATAATAGTTTATCTAAATCTTATGATCCAATTATAAGAGATGCCTCTTCCTGGGTTAAGGTGCAAATCAGACCATATGCCAAAGTGAATAGTACTGATTTTATTTAACAGTAAATGTGAGATAGAGATAGGAAGGGAGACAGAAGGTGGCAGAGCAGGGAAAGGATGGTTCGTGAGGAGAGAGAGAGAGCACCATGGATCCCTGTGGCTGTGGGATTCTTCTGGTCCTTCCTCAGTGGTGGGAGTCCCGAGTTCTTCTGGATGCACAACATCAGTGACCTTACTGTCTAGTGTCAGACCCTTATATGCCCTGAAAAATTACTGATGGATGCCATACTGAACTAATACTGAATGGTATTGGGATAAAGATGGGTAATTGTACCTACCTTTTTTCTATTCCACTAAAATAACTTTCCAATTGAAAAAGATAAAATTTCACATAAACTGGAGTTTAACTGTATTGGAAAGAAAGAATCAAGCTGATTTTTCATTTTCCTGTGTTTTTGCCACATAGTCATGAAACCTCCTCTATTTTGATCTGTTCCTTTTCAGTACAGTTAAGATGTACAGAGAGCTGCAAGAGAATTTTTAACTTCAGAAACTGCTTGGAGCCATGAATCTCTTTTTGCAGTGAAGCTTATTATGCCTCTCTGTAGAAGGAGGAGGATGCTCACTCTTCTTAACCCAACTGTGGCTTTCAAATGCCTATCAGACTAAGCAGTATTTTATGAAGAAACTAAAAATACAGAATTTTGGTATAAAGATATGATAAATATAACAATTTAAGCACAAAGTACTGAGAGGAAGAACAGTTAATCTCTTTTTGTTGCTATTATTCTATAAAACTTTCCTCACTATTTTTCTTCATACCTTATTGTCACAAGAAACGTATTCATGTGTTCAGTATTTATATACTGTGTTCTACAGTTGCTAGATAACTGTTTTTTTCCTAGGTGGATCCAGAAGTCATATCATGAGGCTGTATTGTATATGAGTGGTCCAGTAATGGTACACATGAACAGTGGTTCAGTTCTCTTAAACCCTCTGAGGCTCTCTTTTTCTGGGCTAAGCAATCCCATCTCTCTCAGCCCTTACCCAAAAAAGAGAAGCTATAGCACTTCATAGGTTTAATCACCCTTTGTTGAACATTTTCCAGTGCCATTTCATCCATGCCACTCTTGTACTGAGGAACCCATAACAAGACACAGATGTGGTCTCACCAGTGCTGAATAGAGGGGAATGTTCATCTCCCTTTGTCTACTGGCAATACTTTGGCTAACACGGCCCAGGACACCATTATCTTTCCCCTTATTGAGTTTCATAAAGTTTCTACCAGACTACTTCTCCAGATGTGTGATTAAAAAATAAAAATAAATATTCAATCTCACACATACTAACTCAAAATTTCAAGATCATGTCATCAACATAAAACACAGTTGTCATGTGTTTGGTAAGGTGAATGAGAAGAGTCTGATGCCTTTAACAGAATGTTTTACCTTAATCACACATCTCAGGATGAGCAGCATAAAAGTGAGTATGGTAATGCATCCCACACCCTCAGCAGGTGCTTCCAAATATGCAAAGAGTTTCAGTTTACCTTTAGACATTTTAGGAAGTTTAACTAGAAAGTGCTGTGTTTTTTTCCTCACAGTAATCGGCTCAATGCCAGCACAAGAGCATGGATTGGGCTATGAGAGTGCACCTCAAAGCCTGTTGTTAATTTCATTGGCAGCAGGCCAGGTTGTCCCACCTACAACATTCAGTAGTCAGGAAGGAGAACAAAAGAAGTGGAGAGCTTTTTGGAGTGTTTCTAGCAGGATGTCAGAGGTTTTCTCGGACACCTGTGCACAGCTTTTCATTTGTTTTCTGTAACATTTGTTATTTTGTTATTTTTCTTTATTAAACCTTTTACTTTACAAAACACCTCTGAAGAGCAGTCTTGCTAAAATTATTTTAAGCCAATCTGCAAGGGCTGGACTTTCACAGATTAATAGACTTACACGTGGTTCATTACACTCTTACCACCTGCTAACCTGTATCAGGTGAGCATATTCTAATAGCGGCTTTGATAACTCTGAAAGGGCATTCAGGGGAATTCTTTAGCCAAACTCTCCTAAATTCCAAATATTCCTGATTTCTCTTCTGTAGAATGATAGTATTTCCACAGGTTGGGGAAAAAAGGGACTATAGGCTGGATTTCTATTTTGTGGTTAGACCACTCTCCAGAATTATAAAATTAAAAGTTAATAATGCAGGAAAAAATCCTGGCTATCCTATGACACCATGTTCTAGCCTATATGACAATGTGGATCACTAACACAACTCAGAAGATATTGATTTCTATAATTTTTATGTGGAGCATGGTCTTAGAGATGTGCATGGAGTGGTCCAAGATCGGACACTTGATTCCAAGTCTCCAAGATCTTAGTTGAGAAATGTGCCTTCATCTTACTTTTCATTCCTTCGTCTTAATCAAATTCCTGTCACAATTCAGTCCTTCACAGAAACAAAGAAACATTACTTTAGACTCCTACAGATATATCTCAAAAAAAAAAAAAAGAAAAAAGAAAAGCAAGATGTTTATAGATATTAGATATTTTGTGGGTTCTGATGGCAGCCAAGCTTTAAATCCCACATCTAATTTCTACCAATATCATTCATAAGGCACTAAACTGCTTTCTGGCACCTGGCCTTCATTACCCAAGCAGATCCATTGCCCTACTTCAGAATTTACTGGAACTGTTTTTAAAATAAAACATTATTCATAGTCTCTATCTACACTGGTGACTGTATCACTGTATCCATCTTAGGAGAGATGTTACCCCACTATGTGGTACAGTGATTCTTGTATATTTAGCTCAGGGCTAGCTATCTCCAGAGCAGATTGGTCATAGCTGTACTACAGGTAAAGTAACCCTGAGCAACGGGGGTCACATGTAGCCCCTGAGAATCAAAATATTTCTTTTTTCCTGCTTAAAGTATCTGGCATACTGTGCAGATTATGCTGTAGGAGAGTTATTTTTATGTTTCTCTTGATTTAGGATGTGGTATTAGGTAATATAATAATGACTTAATGCCTAAAAGAGTTTAAATGTATTCACTAATGTATGAAGGACTAAGTCTGGTAATGTTTCACCCTTGCTGGATTTGGGGAGCAGCACTGAAATCAGCTTCTAAAACCATGCAAGAATATGTTGAGGGGAATACATTGACTCATTCACAAAGATCCTGGGAAAAAAATTTAATATTTACACAGTGTAGATTTGCAGAGATGGAAACAAAATGGTGATGTGAGGAGCCATAATTAGTAGCCTGATTAGAAGGAGAATGTTACTGAACAGAAGGAAATGTCTATCGAAAATACTGACAGACAAATTGCTTGCCAGCCTGAGAGCCTGGGAACTAGGCCTTGGCAGCAGAAATACCCTTGAAAAGTACAGCTGGCATCTATGAAATACAGCTGCATACATAGAAGCAGGAGGCATCCTGAGATATCATGAATAAGTACGAAACCTAAGAAACTGTAATGGCAACTTATCATCTTAAAAAGTGGAAATGGTCCAGGAAAATGAAATTGGTCTGAAAAAACCACAAAATTTCATCATGTATTGGCTCTTAGATGTGAAAAATAGAGACTGACAACATCTATTGTCTGTTCAGAATGCTGGTTATTGATGTGATCATGTTTCTAGTAAATAAAAAGGACTTAATTTTCCTTTCCTAGACAGGCTGAATTCTCCAAAAGAAATTTCTACGAGATCTTGGACTCAGGCTGAGGATGCCTGGATGACTTCAGATTTTGTGATGTAGGTTATTGTTGAAGAGAGGCTCAGTCTGTTATTTCATTGGTCCTACTTCTGGGGTTTGTCTTCTGCCTCTGAGATGGTTCAGTTCCTTTCCTGTATAAATATGTCCTCCTCTTTGAGGTTGTTTCACCCCCTCTGAAATCTGTCTAATTCACTTGATACTGGTATTACTTATCCATGTAACCACTCTATTGTAACTACACACTATTATATTGATGATAAGTTTGTTTCACTAATTATAAGTTTCTGGTAGCTGGTAATAGACCACAACTGTGTTGCTGTTTTGCAAGTGATTATTGTTTTTGTACGATTGATTGCTGCTATGATGGATTGCTGCCGCACTATTGATTGATACTATATTATTTATTACTGATAGTAGTCTTTAATAGTTTGATATATATGTTTGGGGTTTTTTTCATTTTAATAATCATAGCTTTACTTGCTAGTGGTGATTCTGTGGTAGTATACCTGCTAGTGGTGATATGAGGGAAATATATGTGGTGATCTGCAATAAAGAGACTTTTAGAAGACTGTACCCTCGTGTATTATGGAATCCTAAGAACCCACAGTCACGATTTTTATACACCCACAGAGCAGGTTATTTTTTTGCCTGTGACAAATAATGAGATAAGCTACTTGACAGATTTACCCACTTTAAATATTTCAGAGTGCAGTACACTTTCACTGGGTCCTTTGAGATTGTGGAGGTTGTAGTATTAATATCAGTTTTACTTATTGTAAATATATCTGATGTTGAAAAGGATTTCTGATTTATCACAGTGATTCAAAATAAACTGTATAACACCACCAAATATAAGTCACAGTTAGCGAAACACCGCAAATGCAGTGCTCAGTTCAATCACAATATCATTGTGATTGCCATTCCCAGTGGGTGTGATGTGCTCACTATCACCATCCTGGGTGCCATCAGTCGGCAGGAATGAATACATGTGTTGAAGCCAGTTCAAGCCTTTTGCTCTCTTAGAAATTCTTTTACCAGTTGCTTTGTTTTTCTACTCTGTGTTGAGCTGAGTCATATATTCACCTCCCTTCTTGTTGGTCTGGCTGACTCAGGGAAATATTTACACTTTTAAGGAACACAGGGAGAAACATTTACACCATCAGTTATCCAGCTCAACTGTTGGTAGTGGTTTACCTGAAACAAAGGCCATTCATTGGTCCTTTTGTGTTGAGATTAGGTGAGTTTCTTTGCATTACTCCCTGAGCTGCTTGGACACATCAACTTGACCCATTTCTACTGAGATTTGTTTCATTGCAGGAGTTTGTTGATCAGTCACAGAGTGGCGTATCAGGTCTCCCAATAGGATAAAAATTTAAAAATGTAGGGAAGTTGTTTGGCTTTCATTAGTAATAAAATATGAATTTGTCTACTCTGCTAATGTTGTTTTCTAAAGAGAAAATTTTCTTCACTAAAATGAAAATTTATTGTACTTTATATGATTAATAATCATGAGACTTTCTGTAAAGTTAACAGGGTGGCTGTGTGACTAGGCTTTAGCTCTAGATGACTGATTTGGGATGATAGTGAGTGTACTATCATGCTGATTGTATTGAGCAATTCTTATAGTAATTTCTAAATATTTTATTTCAGCCTATTATGTCATTATAATACAGTTTGTATTTAGTATGCTGTAGTAAGTGGCTAGTTATTTATTGGAACCACTTTACAAGTTTTCTAGTTTTGCCATGCCACCAACAACCTCTGCTTCAGCTGTGGACAAATGTGCATCTGCCATTATGTTGGGATAAGCCATTTTCCTTCCCCCATCCTCTCTGGCAAGAGAGGGACGTAGACAGAGACTATGGGTTGGATAACAATTAACTGAATTTACTGAAAGAAAGGCGCAATGGAAAAAGAAATAACAGCAACAATATTAATAGCAAAAGTATAGAAAAATTTTAAAAAAGGTGCGCAAAAGATGTTCATCCCCTCAGCTTAACTCTGTGTGGCAACTGGAAAATAGATGGTGAATGCTCCTCACAGTGCTCTACCTATCCCCAAGCCTGGTACAATAGAAGACAATGATGGACAAACCCCTGAAAGCTAGATAATTTACCTTTGTTACATATCAAACAAATTTCTCAACTTGAATTAGTTAAATTCTGATTATTTCTAAATTATATATAATTTCTAAATTCTAAATTTCTATTTATCCAGTGTCTGATGGTGTTTGAATGCATGAAAATATAGATCCAGTGTTATCTTTTTTTTTCAGTTATCAAGAATTTTTTCTTAGCTGTTCATATTTATTCATTGCACACAAATATACTAAAAAAAAGTCCCCAAACATTTTGGGCAAGCTTACACATCTTATTAATGTTAAGCTTTCATTTCAGTTTTTGTAAAGATGGGAAACTGAACCTAAATATGCGAAATCGTAACAACACTAACAATGTGTATCAACACAACAATTTACACAGATCACACATAATTCTCTCAAAGAGAATGATCCATATTAATACAAATAAGGTTGGTAGGAGTGAAAGGGGAGGCTGGTGTACTAGAGGTTGTCTGCTAAATTTAAAATTATTTTCCTTTAGCCAGTAAAATCCATAGAAAATATAAATGTTTTAAGATGGCTTATCAAAAATCATTGTGAGGTAAGAAATGCAGCCATAGTGAATGATACAAGAAATTACCTTCCTTGTCATATAGAAACAAGTTATTTCAATGTCTTCAAGGAAAAACTATTGTCATTTAGACAACATATGACCCAAAATTCCAGCTGCCAAAAAATGCACTGCAGTTTGAGTACAATTATTATCCTGATTATCCTGACCTTCAATAAAATGTTCATTTTTAGCCTTTATACTCTTCCGGCATTGTTCTACATGTGTACTCCTTCCTGGAATGCAACTCTGAACACGCCTCTTAGGAAACGTTTCTGCCTACCCACAATCTTGCTGAATGATCAGTCCAAAGTATTCACTTTTGTTTGTGTCAGAATAACTGTAGATCCCGCTGGATGAGTAATTTGTACTGTTTTTTTACATTGCCTTCCATTTCCTTCTGAGCACCTCCTCTCCAAGGCTGAGTTTCATCATTGATTTACATAAACTTCTGGTAGCAGATAAACATGGGAGTGTTTCTTTCCAACAGTCTTATCCTAAGACTGGTAATGAATTACACGTTTATTTTGTTCTCATTTTCTTTAGATGGGAAAGGAAGCTATAAAATGGACAAAAATTCCTGCTAAGTTTTAACCTCATCAGAAGTCTGCCCTGGAGAAAAAAATTACAAAAATACATACAATTAATGATTGATGATTAAAATTCAAAATTATTTGTGGCAAAATAAAGAAAAAAGAATGGAATTGCATTTTACTGCTTCGCATGAAACTCATCTATGAAAACTTATTGGTCTAGAAATGATACATAGCATCACCTGAACTGATTTATTCATTTTTTGGAATGTCCTTGAGTCTGTGTATCAAGCAAGGAACAGCAATGACACTCTAGAAGGAGTGAAATCTTTCCTTGCTTCCATGTGCAACTTGTCAATTCCATATCCTGGGGCTGAAAGGGAAAACTAGGCTATAGCAAAACTGGAGCAATACATTAAACTTCTATTGCTCATTGTACTCATTGTGAAAGAACACTCCCAGTACATATTTGAATGCAGATGATTTGCATTTCTGCTCCAATGCATACTGTGAATCATGGAAACTATGTCTGGAATCTAAAAGTATAAGATATTAGTGTCACACATTTTTAACTCGTTGTTCATTAATAAAATGCCAAGGTAAGTTTGCAGTGAGCAAAGGGGGTTTCCCAACAAGGAAAAATATACAAAAAATCAAGTTTCCAAGCTGAAATTGAAAAAGGCAAACAAGAGGACAAGCAACACAGATTCTAGAGCAAGCACATAAATAAGAATTACTTCCGTTATCATCCCATTCTTCTTCTGGAAGTGTGCACTATTATGGAGAAGCAAAACATCCTCCAGTGGCTGTTGGTGTTCTTTCTCTTCCTTGTATCATGCTGGCAAGTACATTGATGTAAATTTTATATGTTAATGCTACTTTTAGAAGTCCTAACCCCAAAAACTTGGGAATGAGAATGATATATTGTGGGATTCTTAGTTGTATATTTTCAGCAGATTCTTACTGATCCTATGTAAATTCATTATTTTTCTTTTCTTGTCTCACTATCCTTTATACATTCCTTGAAGCCCCATATGATTTCACTTAGAACTTCTTTTGACAGCATGATTTCTTTGATCTCCGTTTTTTGTTAGGTTTTAATGACCAGCAGGTATGTCTTCCCCGTGCTCACCACCTGAAAAATTGTTTTATTTATAATTAGATCCCTGGTCTCCATGGAGTTAGCATTTAATTTCATTCATACTAGTGTAAAACAGCAGCAAATTACAAAAGCAAACTGGAGGTAAATCTGAGTAAAACAATACCAGAATTTGACTCCACTGTACATCAGTTTTGTATCTTTTTTTTGAAGTTAAGGGCAGACCTGAATTTTGTTCTATTCAAATATTGTACTTTTCCTGCTTGACAGCAAACCAAAGTAAAACAAAATACATGACACAAAACCACAAGAAGAGCTTACATCTAAATTTCTTACTATTATCATGCTAAGATATCACTCTCATCTTTGACTTCTGAAATTAATAGTGTTTTTTGCATTCTATGTAGATTTTAAATTAGACAGAAGCTATCTCTGATCACACAGTCTAGACTGAATGAGAAATGGAGAAATGGGACAGAAAGAGCAAGCATTTTATATTTCCTCAATCACATTATAACTTGAGTAAGACTAAAAGAAATGATGGATGGAAAGATGGCACCTCTGTATTCTGGTCATCTTTGAAGACATGTCTATTTTGATTCAGAAAAAATAAAATTTCTGTTAATATCTGTGCTACTTCTTAGTTCATTAAAAAATCATTGTTACAAGGACTTCATATAAAAGAAACATTTTTCCTCTGTTTCCATCAAACATGTCTGTCAAAATGCATTTGCTGTCATGTTAAAAAGTAATATTTCTGGAAAGTAGCACTTGTGGGAATTACATTACTCTTAACATGGTAGCTGACTAGTATGGGGACTACCTGAGGGCATTGCTTCCAGGCAGTTGTTTGAAATATTTAATGCCACGTAAATCAGTTCTGGTATGGTTCTGCAAATGTTCATAGCATATTAATATTGCAACTCTAAAGAAAAAGTGAAAATCAGAACTCTATTTTCGCTACACTTGTGACTTGACACTGAAGAAGATGACACTTGTATTATTTATTTTAACACCTGAAAGTTTATGGTTTAAAATAAAAAAAAAATTGTTCATTGAGTGAAAGTCACACAAATGTATTTCGTGAAAGAAATAATACTTTTATCTTTTAATTTTACTCTCCTAAAGATACCTACATTCTCCAAGAGACAATGAAGAATATTGGCATTCCTTTAAAATCTTCTTTGACCATGCCAAAACTTTGTGGAGCCATAATATTAATTTCTGAACCTTTTTTTACTGTCAATTGGCAGAACAATTCCTTGGAGCAGATGTGTCGTTCTGAAAGCATTATCTTTTTGAATTAAACTCTAACAGTAAAATTTGTGCCTAGATATTTCCATTTCCTGTTGCTTTATATTTATAGAAAAAATACAGTGTTCTCCTAATGAGGAAAGATCCTTTCAGGATATTGGAAAAAAAACCCAGATAGTTTTTTTCAGTTTAAAGGATACTGATATTAAAAATCTGGTCTTAGATGTAGCGTGGGCTATATTGAGTAGCTAAAAGGAGCATTGATTCAAGCCTACGATGTAAAAAAAAAAAAAATTGTAACCTTATTCAACAGTACTAGATAGGGGTTTGAAAATTTTGTAGTTTATTTGAAGTTAGCACAGCAGCACTGAAGGAAGAAAGACACCTGGAAGCAACCAAAGCATATTCATTATCCCTGTGCTCATTAATGGGCAATGTAATGTCAGCTTTTTTAAGTGGTGCTTCTACCAGCATACTGCCAGCTGAATACTGTGGAAACGTGCCCAGTCCTCTAGATAATGAATAAGTATTTTCTACGAACTGTGTTTCATTGTGAATACAAATAGATATTGTTGTAAAGAGATTTATTGTCTTAGATGATGTATTTCAACAGCAGAGAAGAATTAACCCGAGATCCGTCATTTGCAATTTTAAGTAGAATTTGTAATAAAATTTTTAGGATTTAATAATTTATTAATTAGCTTAAAAAGAATTAAAAATATTTCCTTGTATTATTGTCTCATGTAAAATACCAAACCAACCAAAAACTAAAACCACTCCCTTGTGGAGGCCCAGGGGCCTACCATCAAAGCATTTATGTCTCAACCTAGGAGGGGTCAGGGTATGTGAAGGGAAATGCCATTTTAGTTATGGTGAGAAGGGTTTTTCTCCCATGAGTCTTTGCAGCCTCCTGCTAATATCTTCTGAATCCTGTTGTTCTATTGATTTGTTAAGTTGATGTAAGTTGATGTCACCTTGGTTCAGCCCCTGTTTACTATATAGGTCCATTCCCTATGGAACGGACTTTCTCCTTTCCCTGTTTCCCCATTGGCCCTTGTATCCCCGTCCATCCACCCTGGTGCTCCTTATTGGTTACTACCCTTTACCCCACCTATGCACCACCCCTGTGCCCTCAGACCATTGGCCCCTCTGCTCTGCTCCCACTTGCCCTGTACTTAAACCTGGACCCACCACTGAGCCGGGTCTTTTGTCCCTGGACCCCTTTGGCGTTTGGCTGCAATAAACTCGGCTGAAACTCTATGCAGAAGGACCCTTCCTGCCTTTCATTGGCCGAGCTGTCCATGGAGTGTGTGTGTGTGGATTGAGTGACTGTCTGTGTGCTTGCCCCAATGCCATCTAGTGAGGATGCGTTCAGGAAGGCAGTGGCAATTCACCATCTACCCGTGCCAATACACCCCTCCTCCAAAAGAAACTCAACAAAACCCAAACCAACCAAAAAAAACTAATGAAAGAAAGACATCCTATTATGTTTATCGTATGTTCATGGACTGTGTTAGCCATCCCTTTTTCATGAAATTGGAAAACAAGTTCCAATCAATGCCTGATGAACATAAAGACATGGATGTCCCATAAGACCAGAAATATTTTCCCCAGCTACAGGAATGTTAACTTTCTGCTCTTGTTCCTTAAAAAAAATAGATATAAGTTTCTAGTGGACTGTTCCTAATATTAAAACCTGCCAAATGTTGAAAATCTGAAGTTGAAGAGAACATGGAAGGAAAAGGGGAATCAAGTCCTTAAGCAGCAACCAGAACCCACAATACAGGGCTTTTAAGGGAACCTTTTCTTACATACCTTTGCATGCTTCTCTTTCTGATCTCTTTATATATTTTTTTACTCTGTTGTTTCATTGTATCTGTTCCCCTCTGCACAGTTTATGCCCATACTACTGGGCAGCTTTGCCCCTGTCTTTAAAGCTAGGTCTAACTGCCTTATCATATACTCTGGTTACAGGTTGATGATATCTCAGTTTCTGTTTCTGCTCCTTTGAAATGAACAAAAATGGTGTTCATACCTTTCAAAGTGTACCACTACAACTGATTCAGTATGCCAAATCTGGATATGCCAGGTTTACTCATGGAACTGGAAATAAATCTCAGAAGACCTTGTAGAATATTTGTTATAACATTATGCTATATCCTGCATCAGAGGTTCTCCAGTCTGGTTGCCTGTTACAAAAACTGAGTCATTCTGGGCTTTAAAATGGCCGTTTAATTTCCATTGTTTTCTCTGTTACTGTCACAGACTTTTAGAGAGGAATGCTGTGGAGCACTGAAATCAGGTGTGTTCTTCAAAATAACTGTAAGATATATGTTGGTTTTTTATGCTGAAAAAGAAATATATCCTTTTTCCACACAATAGTCAAAGTTTAAAAAGAAAATTAAGGTGGCTTGTTTACACATAGGTCCAGGTAAGACTTTTGGGAGTAGATTTTTATGTATGCCTCTAGTACAAAAAATTCAGTGTGAATTCTATTCTTAAAGATCAATGTCAGTACTTCATATCCATAATTCAAAGTCAGAGCAAAATACTGGGGTCCGTAGGCTGTAAGGAAATAGAGTTTCTACATGTCTTGATGTTGTACTCATGTTTTCAGGAGCCAAAACATGGATCAGTGGAAAAGGCATACATCCTGATATAGAGTAGCTACTGTTGAGGTGTTTCTTACCAGTTCAAGTAAGTTAATGCCATTTCAAAATTAGTAGAAAATCTTTTATCTCATATTGATAAACAAAGTAGCATACTAACTTTATGCTATATTTAATTTGAAATGGAACAAGCCCCATAAAATATTCTAGTAATAAAAAAGATTTTTTCAGTGACCAGTTACCATTTTTAAGATAAAATTTTTGTCATGAGACTTTATTCAGATCAAATTATTAACCTGAAACCCTGTTATGTTGTGTTTTGAAAAGATAAGGGAAGTGCCCCAGTTATTATGATGGCAGCTGAACCGTGTGCTCTCAAGTCATTAAAAAACATTTGGTTTTGTAAGTTCCTCTGTATTTCATTTTCATAGAAATGTTCAAGGCTCACTTCTAATACAGAAGAAATATCTCGAAGGTGTACATGGATCATGAATGTAAAGTCTCAATTATGTAATCCATAAATTCAAAATAACAGACTGTTGCATTATTCTCCACTGCTGTGCTGTTTTGTCTAAAACATTTCCTCTCTTATAATTCCTGAAATGGTAAGAAAGCATAAAGATTGCTTTCTCAACAAAACTTCTTTAAACATGTTTAATTTATGTGGTTTCAAGGCAGGAGTTCATCACTAGCCCATGAAAATTATCCTTGAAATTGTCCACAATGCTTTAAAGAAAAAAAAATAATAAAAATTATGTTTGCCAGGTTACATCTTTAATATTCCTATTTCTTCAAGGCAGAACCAAAAACCATTTCTATAATTAGAATATAACAGCAGGGCCTAGAATAACTGAGTATGTTTACAGGAGACATGGGAGATTTTGTCTTTGTGCCCAGACAATTAAAACGTTGCCTATTTAATTTCAAAAGGGGAGCAAGTTTGATTTGATGAATTTATCTTACAATTTTTTAAATCTGGGTGTGCTTTTTCTGTATTTTTAGCAGATTATTATATTATTATTTACTGGGAAATTTATTAATAATAAATAAGATAATCTTTTACTTATAGGGTTTGATTTCCACCCAGCTCAGCAGGAATTAAAAGCTCTTCTTATCTAATTAATTTCAGTGGTTTATACATCAGAGATTTCCAGTTTGATCTCCAGTGTTACAAGCTCACCACCAAACTTTCCCTAATTGCCAGACTCAAACAGCAAGAGCTTTAAAAACTCACTTAAACTGAACTCTCTACAATCTACCTCCTGTATAAGGGTCAAGCCTGGCTAAGAAGGCACACGTGGTGAGCAATTTTTGTTACAGACCTGTGAGCATGCAAAGAAACGAATTTTCTGAAGCTGTCAGGATGAAACCTCTGAGCCTCACTGGCTCTACGTCATACTTTGAAGTTAATCCAATAG
This sequence comes from Trochalopteron elliotii, assembly GCA_024734555.1. Lineage (NCBI taxonomy): Eukaryota > Metazoa > Chordata > Aves > Passeriformes > Leiothrichidae > Trochalopteron > Trochalopteron elliotii. Next base: position 3,935,018 of record JANPWX010000077.1, read on the forward strand.
GTAGGTTGTAAGTAACTTAGCTGAGGAGAATTTTCCCAAGCATATTGAGAAAAATACTCTGTCACTTAAAACTCAGCATTTCTATGCCCATTCCCAGCACAGAGGACACCAAAAGGTTTGATTCTCTGCAACCCCTGAAGCTCTTCTTCTCTGGACCTTTTTTCTCTGTGTACATTTACCACACATAGAGACACTCTCAGACAACTTAAGAATTATTTATTAACACAGCAATCATTTGTTGGCAAGTATATATACTCGGTAGCTAGGAATAATGTGGTATTAAGCCAATATTATATGAATATACTCAGCACTCTGGATGAGACAGGTCTCTGCTTGCCAGGCATGTGCCAGTTGGGTGAGATATGGTTGCTCCCTTAGAACAGGCTGATCCTTGATGTTGTTTCATTGCTATTTTATTTTTCTTAGGTTGTATATTCTCTCATGGCAGCAACACTTCTCTTTCAACTTTGAGGCTATTATTTATATCTACTTAATAACATTCTGAGCAAAATTGAGGTTACAAAGCTAGACTGCACTGAACTGGGCTTCAGGTCTCAGGAGTATACCTTGTGCATTCTCTCACACTCCTCTATTATCCAAACTGTATAGCTGAATTCTCAGTGGATAAGGTCTCCTCTCCACTAAAATCCTGAAATATTAATGGAGAATGTTTGGAAAAATTATGGGTGGCCCAGGCTTAGGTAATGTTGGAAATTACTCCAATATTTTAGCCATATAAACAATTAAGTACCAGTGGCTTTTACTGCTCAATTTGTAGTCCAGTCATTACAATAAGGTTCTTGTTGCAGATGGAAGCCTCCAATAGCTGATGTAGTGCAAATAATAGATGTTTTAAATCAATAGGTAATTTGACTGAATAGCACATTATTTTCAAAATCTTTCTATGGGCAAAGAGGAAGAGCAACAATCATTTTGTGTAAGTAAAGCCGAGACTTTACTGGTTAGTATAACTGAAATCATAATAGTCTAATTCAAAAATCAGCATTAGTTTATATCAAACTACTTTAGAGAAACAAAGAATTATAATGCTAATAAAATAGCTATACGCAGAAAGAAATAATACCAATAACACATTTAAAATTGTAATTTGCACTCTTACTTTCTTCTGCTCTTTCTGCTGTTACACTTACCCTTTAACTGTCCCTCTGGGACAACAATTTCATTATGGGTTTAGTGGTGATGGTCTGCTATAGCCAGTTGCTAGCATCTGGAATCCTTTCCAGGGAGGATTTCTCTGCACTATATCATTATGTTAGGCTAGTAAATGTTTCTTTCTACCTAGAACAACTGCTTGTTACCATTTTCTATAAGAAACTACAGTCTTACACTGAAAAGATTAACAAAAATAAATGCAAGAAATGAAAAATAGATATAGACATCCGACCAATTAGGAAAAAAAAATGCTGTCAAAACTAAGCCAAGAAAAAAAGTTACAGACAAGTCAAAATAAGCTCAGACAAACCTCAAGCCTGTAAGATCTCAGTCTTGAAACCTTGTAAGTTCAGTACAATATGGAACAAAATGAGAAAAAAAAAAAAAGAGATAAGTGATTCCTGATGCTTTTCAGATTATTTTGAAAGACCTTTTATTATTTCAGCATTTTCTCGCTGTTTATTGTTTTGGAGATGCAGTAAAAGTTGAATAGCAGGAAGTAAGAAAAAGCATATATAATCTTGGTGGGTTTTTTCCTGTTTTCCACACAAATTCTTTAAAATTGCTGTTATCAGAATCAGTTGAGGGGGTTCTATTACTTCCTATTAAGTTTAACCAATACTTCTCTGTTCATTATCAATAACTCACATTATGAGTTACCAAAAGGGCTGGGATTGTCATTGAAGCTGTAGGGTCAAATTCTGTTCTTTGCTGCACATCAGAAAAGTGGAGCAAGTACTTTTCTTAAGGTAGTTACTCTGCTTTTCTCTGAGCAAAATATAGAACTATTCCCATGCAAAATTCAGGTCTTATACAAAACAAACAGTACCATTATCTGTGCTTATGCAGTATATATTTAATAATCATCAGTAATCACTTTGTTGAATCTAACTTATTATCTTTACTACAAATAAAAGCTGCAGAAAATCACGCCTAGGTTGTTAAGGTGCCAAGAGGCATTGTCTCATGAGCAGTAGCAAATATTACTGTCATTGTACTCTAAATTTGAAAAAAATAAAAAAGCCTTTTCAAAGCTTGGTGGATTCAGTCACTTCTTTTTCAGAAAAAGAAGAGAAAAAATAACAAAGGATAAAAGAGCAAAAATATTCCCAAAGCTACGATTTTTTTTAATCAAGCAATAAAAACAGATTTTAGTCCCACATTACTTCTAACAGAGAGGTCCTGTGCATTTGACAGTCTACCCTTGAAGGCTACAATTTTGACTGTAAACTTTGCCATCTTGCATAACGTAATGATAACTTGCAGTTACTCTCCTAACCTGTGCTGTGTTAATTTACTGGTGGAGTTTAATTAGCCTTTTGCCACCAAGTGATTAAGATGGACCCTGTTTTGTCCAAAAGTCACATTGTGTTTTTAACACACTATCTGTCTATTTGCATTCTCATACCTGGTTTTTATAACTCTCTGTAAAACTGTCCTTTTAATAATAAACTTTAAAATTCAGGACCGTTCTGCTGCTCAGAAAAAAAAAAAAAAAAAAAAAAAACACACAAAAAAAACACAAAAAAAACCAACCAACCTACCAACCAAACAAACAAAACAACAAAACCAAGCCAGTTGTACAACAGCTCGTTTTATAGAGTAACTTAACAACTACAGCAAAAGCAAATGAAGCTGTACATCTGACAATGCATAAAGGCAGACTGTGACTTATGGGACTGATACAGCTTTGCATTTTGCTTAAAGAGAGAGATGGACAATATTTTCTCTTGACTTTCTCAAAAATCAGATTATATCTGCGTTAGTTCTACTTATACACATGACAAAATCCAATAATAGACTAAATATATTGATCATTGTGGTTCGAAGCACTCTTTTATTATATGCTAGAGTGACTGATCAGGCATAAAACCATTTATACCTCTGCAAATGAAAACTCAATCTTTTTTTTTCATTTTCAAGGCAGTAATTTACTTTTACTGGTCTTCTACTTGAAGCCATGTCTATGAATTTCATATCCCAGAGTAAGTTAGTTCTTCAAGGTGGGTGAGACACTGTTCTCCAGACCTTTAAGTGGAACAATCTTAAGGAATTCTTGTCTGATATACCATATTTCTTATTATTTAAAGCTGCTATCTTGATACAGTAACAATACATGTACATTGATAAGCAAACCCAACTTACATTGCATCTTGCATGTTTTGTATGTTACAAAACATACCTGCAAGAATCAGTGCTTCCATGTTACACGAATACATCTTTCCAGTAAATGAGTAAACCATATATTTTATACTGAGAATGTATGCATATTTTTAGAAATAGAAGTTGTTAACTTTTGCTACAAGTTTTTTATCCATTTGAAATGATGTAGTTGTCAGAATTCTTGATGCCTTCCATTTTGAGATTAGCTCAGCTGGTTAGAGCATGATGCTGGTAATGCCAAGGTCACAGGCTTACATGCATGAACATTCACTTAAGATTTGTACTTGGTAATCATTGTGGGTCCCTCATAACTCAGAATATTCTTTGATCCTGAAGGATTCCTGTTCCACCTCTCTGTTATCTTTTTTATAGATATTCTGATCTGCTGGTATCAGAAATTACTCTGATGGCTAACACTCACAAAATAAATAGATACCAAGAATTAAGATGAATAAATAGATCTTTGATTATTTTACGAGTATGATAATGCAGAAATTTTGTTTCCTTAATTTAATGTTTTGCAAAGAGTTGCCATGCAGTATGAATATTAGATAAAAAAGATCCAAACTTGTTCACCTGCAAAACAAGATGACAACACCTTTCAGCAGCTTGCTAACAAACCAGGAAAATGACTAACCCATATACATGCGTAGTCTTGTACACTACAGTTTCCCAGATAAACTAACCTCATGGTCAGAACCTCCTTCTTATTTCCATGTCTTAGCAGATAGCAATCTGGCTCACAAACACTACTGGCATTCATAAAGTAGTTTTTAATACCTTTCCTATAGAGAAAGAGTGAAACTTGCGATAGGAATGACACTTTTTCTATTTTCAACTGAACAGTCTTGGATTGTTGCGGTGTGCATTTTTGGTTTCCCAAAATTCTGTATGCTTTTTTTATTCATTTTATAATGGTGTATCCCTACACCCCCATACTCAAACTCCCCTTGGTTTTTCCCTGATGGCAGGTCTTGTCAATCACCCTGTAATCCTGCCCAAAAGTCTGGAAAATTCTGGTGGGGGTGCTCGGTGATTTGGCAAGTTCTCAGGTTCCCTCCTTCTTTTATTGCTCTGTTAATTGTTCCGTGTTCTGGGTCACACCCCCCCCTTCCCTCCCGCTTCAGTGGATTGGTTCTAGGTTCTCCCTTGCTCTGTCTACACTCCCTGTACTTAACCTGAAACACGAAGGCCAGACCTCACTTTCAGGTGGGCCCTCTGGGTGGAATAAACCTCATTGCTACCCAAGTGAGAGTCCTCCTTTCTTCCACGCCATTTGACACGCTTCTGCTTGAGGTTCAGACCCACCAAACCTAAAAGGTACAAAGCTGTACCCCTGAATGCAGACCTGGTGAGCGAGGTAGCCGAAAGCAGCCCCGGACACCCTCATATTGTGTGACATACTCATATGCCAATGATTCTGGAACAATGGGCATCTATCTTGCTTTTAGATCCAAAGATTCAAGGGAAGTAACAGTGACCCATGATGACTTGTAGGGAGAACAGCAGTACCTCAGTCAGTCAGGAGCTCCTAGATTTTCACATTGCTTTTCCTTTCAGATACGCCTTGGGAGTTCTTCGGAAAGACAAGATGTGAAACCTGTGTGGTAAACAGCTTCATTCAAACCTTGTACCTAATAGTACATAAAGACAGTATCTACTGTTATTTTAACAAAAAAGCATACCTTCAGGAATCAGTGCTTCCATGTTTCACAATATCTCACAGGCAGCCCTTTTTAAGGACACTGAATATCCAATTTAAACTCCTGATGCAGTCACAGAGGATTTAGTTCAACAAAATCCTACCCTCAGAAGTGTGCTCTCTCCTGAGTTAAAATTTTGAGGTTACTAGCAAGAGAAGTTATTGAGACCAGTCCATTTAATTGTAGAAAATCAACATACAACAAAAGATAAGCCATATAAATTGCAGGATGGCAACTCAAATAGCAGAAGAGATGGATGGAATTCAGCTGCAGTTCAAGAGATATTTTCTACACTTTCTTCTGAAGCAATCTGATAAAACAGTGAGTAGAACTTGATTCTGAAATTGAAAGTCTATTATTCTACTATCCTAGATGTCTGACCTAATAATTAATCTTTAAAAATACATTTATTCTTCTATATCTCTTTCTAGCACACATTTTTATTTGTGCATTTGTTTTAACACAAAGGAGAAACATCCTTTTAAAGTACCTTACTATATAATTACTGTCTGCATGATCTACAATATGCAGTTGGGTAATTCTCTTGAAAGCTTAATGGTGCAGTATGTTTTCCATGATTTGGGTGAGAGTTTTGAAGATTTAATTGTTTAATAAAAGGTAAGGTTATGATACTGTTTAGTTATCCTTATGTGCTTCAAATAAGAAAGAAAAGTTTATTCCTTTTTGAAAAAGAAATGTTGGCATTTAAAATTTCAGAATAAGACATTTCTCCTAGTAGTATTGAGTGAAATTATCAAATCCCTCATGACAGTCAGTTTTGGTAGTTTTCTCTCAATAAGTTGTCATTCTGGGTTCTGGATTTCGAGATAATCAGGGCAAATTAAACCAAACAAAATTTTGTGGGGAAAAAATGTAAAGCTTCTCCTTATGCTTAATAACATAGGCTTAAGTCGCAATCCAGTCATTCAATCAGTTTTTCAGGATGAAAGGGAGCAGAAATTCACTTATTCATACAACTTCATGTAGATACATATCAAGTCACTATAAATGCATATTGAGTCAGCAAGATCTTTGAGGCAGATTTACCCATTTTGCTTTCAGGGAGCAACCTTATAAAAAAAAACCCATTCAGATTATCTAAGAATTGGGGATCATTCAGATTATCTGAATAATAATGAATAATAAATGGAGAAAGCTTTAAGTAAGGAGGTAAGGTAGGAATGCAAGTTAAAATAAATTATAGCAAATTTTTCTTCTTTTTGTGTTGGGACTTTGTAGAATGAGTCTCAGCTTTCAGGCCTGTTTTTAATTAACTCAAGGTATTTTATGATCTGATATTCCTTAAGATGCCAGCATGTGGTGGTCGCGGTGTTTCGGGAGTCCTGTCCCACTTGGCCTGGCTAGCTCTGACACCAGCTGCAGTGCGAGTTATAGTCCAGTATCCAGGGATACCTTCCCAATCCTGTGGGGCCTTTGCCATGACAGCAGCATGAGCGATGACGAGGAATGAAGGAAGGACTCTGATGGGTGAACAGCAGCTGGCGTTTATTGATGTCCATGCGGGACCACCTCACCACCACAGAGTCTGCCCAACAGAGCACAGTTCATCTCTGTACGGCACCTTAAATGCAGGGGAGGAACAAGGGGAAGGGTACAGTGTGGGTCCAATAGGGATAACACCAGGAGTGGCTCTGTACGTAAAAGACAGACAGTGGAACATATCAAGGAGGCAAGGGAGGGAATAACAGGGATCCTACCCAATCATTCAAGGCCCTCACTGGAACTTTCTAGACCCAGGGAGAGGCCCCGAAGTGACTGGCAGGACCCAGGGTTTACAAAACATAATGATGGACAAATAACGGTAACCGGGGTAAACCATGAAAGGGTTAAACATGGGGGTACAAAGAACAAACCATTATGACTTATATAAAACTGCATAAAAGCAAGGAACAAATACATACATAGAACTGACAAAACTAAAAACACACCACTACAGCCAACCAAATGCCTTTTTCCAGTCTCTGCTTGAGCTGCTATTTCCTAGTTCCTTCCTGTGATTATCATATTTTCTGCTACAGGCAAACACTGTACTTTGGAGTCTTCTTCTAGGTACGCTTAGTTGCTTTTCAAGGGAGGAATAGCCTTCCTTCCTTCCTGAGCATGTGACTTGTTTATGAGATATTTTAAAGAGAAATAAATGTGCAGTCAAAGAACAAATAACATGCTGTGATACTGAAAGGAAGCATAGCATCTATTTTGAGATGGGTTTCCCCTTACAGGAGGCAAAATGTAGGTAAAACTATGCTAGGCAGCTTGGGGCTTCTTTTTTCTTAGGATTTGCCCCTTACATTGGTTACTTTTTGTTTTAAAACATTTATCTATAATTGTCTTTTAAAAATGCTATTAAACAGTGCAAAATACATTTGATATACAGGCAGAAAAATTGCAGGAATTCAACATGCTCAGCAAAGAAATTACAGGAAATCTTGTTTGCGTAGAGAAACCCTTATCCATTTATTTTTACTGGAACTTATTGTAGTTCAATAAAAATTGTTTTACAAAAACAGTTCCTCTAACACTAGTGTTTTAGTGTATATTCTTCATTGAATGTTTAATTATATACTAATTACCTTGAGAGCAGAACCAGATTCTTACTAAAAATATATATATTATTTCACAGACAAAATTTTTATTCAGAAATACGTTTTTTGGTTAAAAGATAAAATATTTTTATGTGACAGTTGAGTCGCCTTTATTTACAGCTTTATTTCAAAGCACCTAAAAGCAAAACTTTTTTTTTAGCTGAAGACTCCAACTTGATCCCTAACCATTTCTTCTAAGATCTTTCCTTCACACATTGTAATATTATTCTAGGGTGAAGACAAGCCTGTTGTAGTTATGCTAATACAAACCATCACAAAAGAGATCCTGTTGATAGATTTTGATTATGTTCATATTGTCTAAAGGTAAATTTAATCGAGCCTAGACACATACAAAAGTGTTAGTAGCAGTAATAGTAAAATGATCTGCTGGATCTTTTGTTGCAGATAAAATGTATTTTTACCACCACAGAGATTTGACTAGCAATGTTATAATCGTGTGGCTGTGACATGGAGTATTTATATTCATTGACCCTTAAAACTTTTCCAATAACTAAGATAGGTAATTATTGAGAATATAAAACTTGGAAAATGGCTTTAGAAGAAAGCCAGTACAAATGAAGCTTATGTGCTTGTATAGCTCTTCCTGCTGTAAAATGTTGCAGCAAAACATTGTAATTAAACTGCATACAGGCACAACAGAGCTCTTCCGCCATTTCTGCTGCACACACTCCGGGGCTTTAGTCCATCATTTCAAATCTCCAAATGTTCTTACAGCCCACAAGGGGTCCAAGACTGTCTGATAGTGACACATTTCTTAAACCTAAGGATAGCAGTGGAAAGCCAATTATAATAGCTTCCCTACTAGGTCCTGTGGTGTTTGAATCTTTGTAACCCTTGTGGGTTAGTTTTCTCTGTACTGGACTGTTAAATTTCTAAAGAGACCGCCCTTAGAGGCAGTCACCATTTTCTGAATCAGAACTGTTGAAGAACACTGTGGAGGTGACATGCTGTGCTCTTTCAAGGGGATTTTATTATAGTAACTTATGCTTTGTTAAGTTCAAACTTTTAAAATGAAGTTGAGGTGAAGGCAGTTGTGCTACACCATCACTTCTCATTGCCACTAACTTTATGAAAGAGATTTTTTAAAAGGTTGTATATATACCTGAAGTCCATCCTTGCCTCTACCTTACTACACACTCAACTGTTAAAATATTGTACTGTCAAGTCCAAGCATTTAAGATTTTGCACTGGATGAAACATGATATGTGTCCTGTAAATAATTAATTTTGAATTTTCTTGAAGTTTAATGACATGATTCAGGATAAAAGCCAATTAAATCAAATTTCTTCTGACTGGCAGAAAAATTATTATTTCTCACACACAGTTGGCTTCTACATCAAATGAGGAGCAGCTTAAAAATTAAACACCAACTAAATTTAATGAGAGTGACCTTGAAAGGACAAAACATGGGTTTGAGAGGAAAAGATAGGCAGTAGCCTTAGGGAGAGAAAAAAATCTCTTTAAAGGTTTATATTCTGTAATTTTCTTTATTATTTGCTCATGTAAAATCAGATCACAACGATTTAAAAAACAAATTTTACAAGAAGATTAAATTTTTAGTGACTGGAACTCTTTGTGAAATAAATTAGTAGTTTCACACTGTTTCTCCATCTTGCTCTGGAGAGCTGCAGGTAAAAATATGAAACTTGGGAAGATTTTATTTCAGTATTTTCAGTATAAGATTTCCCATAAACCTCCATAAACTTACTTATTTTTCAAACTATCATACTGAAAAGTTCTTTTCTCCACCAGAATTTGAGCAGAAATATAGCAGACTACAACCTTTTTAATACAATAGTATTTTAGAATACTTTTGAACTTCTTTTCTCTCTGACAATGTTAGAGAGAAACAGAAGAGCAACTAAAGACCTTGGGCTTGTCTAGTTTGGATAAAAGGAGACTGAGAGGTGAGCTTATTGCTTTCAGGATCTTCCTGAGGAGGGGAAGTGTAGAGAGATGCTTATCTCTTCTCCCACTATTCAGTGATAGAATACAGGGAAAAGGTTCAAAACTGTGTCAGGAGAGGTTTACAGGCAAAATGAGGAAGCATTTCTTTATCCAGTGGGTGGCCAAACACTGGAACAGGCTTCCTTCCTAGGGAGGTGGTTGTTACCCCAGGCCCGTCAGAGTTTAAGAGGCATTTATTTGGACAACACCCTTAATAACATGATTTAATTTTGGTCAGCCCTGAAGTGTTCAGGCAGTTGGACTAGATCACTGTAGGTCTCATCCAACTGAAAAAAAACCCAATTCTATTCAGTCATGTACAGGAACATATTTATCATCATCAAAGTTCTTGCTTCATGCCATCTCCTATATTCTCCTGAGTCTATTTGATTCTTAGGTTGATATCTTTCTCTCTAAGACTTTTATTTTTTCCTTTGGTCCACTTCTAAGACCTACCTTCAAAGGATTTGAAGTATGGCTCTTTTATGAATTGATCTAATTTAAGCTCATCAGAAATCACACCTAATGTATCACTTTTCCTTCACAGAGTAATTGTCATTAATCTTAAAAGAACAGGTCCTAAACTAATAATGAAGAATGGAGTTGCCTAGGTCTACATATAACCAGAGAAACTCTTGACATAACTTTAAATGGTTGGAAAGAAGCTGAAAAAACTCAGTTCATTAGTTCAAACTCAGTTCAAAAAACTGAGTAACTCAGGGCTGAATTCTTTCATGTATGGAATAGTTTAAGTAACTCAACAGTTGGAATATGACTAATACGACTTTCTTTAAGAAACAAAATTTATTTTAAATCAAACAGCATGCAAAGTTATGTAGAATACTATCATGCTGCATTAATAATTACATATTTCACAAATTAATTATTTCTGATAATCTAGTGTAATTCTTTGTTTCTGATCATCTAGTCTAATTCTTTGTTTAAAGCAATATGAAGTTCAAAATTAGATCCGATTGCTGTACAATAAAGTTTTGAAATTCTCAGCCCCTCTGAGAAGCCTTCTGCAGTGCTTTTTTACTGATTAATGCTGAATCCCAGCATTTACCTTATTTAATATATTAAATGCAATACATATTTAGGTGTGTCCCTGGTCTCCAGACAGAATATAAATCACAAGCCATCATGCTTTTAATTTTTATCCAAATTCCCATAGGTCTCAATTCTATATTTTGGGGTTTTGGTTTGTTTTTTTTTTTTTTTTTTTGTTTGGGGCAGGGAGTGTGTGTGTTTGTTGTTTGGTGGTTGGGGTTTTTTCCCATGCTACAGCATATTTTCAGTTTTGGTAATACAGGCAAGATGCACAAAAAAAACCAGCAAACTTCCCACTTCTGTAAACCTTTTATGGTTATAAATATAGAAGCTGGACAGTGAAGTGTTGCTACTTTTTCTAGACTGACCTGAAATGGGTATTTCCTAACTTACAGTTTTGCTTACACAGTATTTACTTAGATCGTGTTTTAACAATTTAGTTTACAGAAGTCATAATTTATGAATGGCTATCACAGTTACTGTTTTGTTTCTGGGTGGTGCCAATGTTTATAAGGAAAGAAAATCTGAAATCACAAGATTTCTGCATAGATGTCAGTCATATGTTTAGATGAATAACAAGCCTTCCAGGAGCATTTTCAAAGAGACCAAATGAACAAGTGCAACATTTTTTCTGAAAGAATATATTCTTGTTGTACACTTACCTATTTATTATTTTGGACATGAAGACCAAGCAAATACATGCAATTTGCATGTGCTTCACCTGTCTCCAAATTTAATTATTAATTTTTAACAATTAAACCTCAGAAGTTTATTTTTAAAATTAAATATAACATTTTTTGCAAAGATGCGATAGAAACAAACTCCTGCTTTTTAAGGAATATTGATACTGTTCTTCCTTCCACCCCCAAAATGACCTGCATTCCACTGTTCAATCCATAACAACCAATGGCAATTTTAATGGATGCATTTGGCAATGATGACTGAAAACAGCTCAAAGTGGATTTGGGGGAAGCAGATTCCAACACAACAGCCAAGGGCTAATTTAAACAATGCACCAAACCTAATCACATTGCTGGCAGATGTCCAGCTCAAGCCACATCTGGAAGAAACTAACATCTCTAGTCAGAATGTAAATGCGATAAGTCAATCATTTTACTATTAAACTATTGCTCTTAAGAGAAATGTTTGTCATTACATCTGTTATGCAACTGCCATTTTATATACTTATACCTCACAGACAATATAGGTTTCTAAATTTATATCAAAATTACTTGCTGATAGTTGTGCAAATTTTTAGAAATGTCACTATGATACATCAATAACATGATCAGAATTTGACTTTCAGGCCAACATTTACAAATCTGGTATTGCCAAGCCTAAAGGTTTAAGCCAATGTCAGAACTATTGCTCAATGATATGTAATAACATTTCTTTTGGAAAGCCATTTCATCAGAAATAGTAAGAAAGTTGCTTGTGTGACAAGTCTTTTCCTTGGTTATCACACACCAAAATGCACTGACCTGTAAGACAGTCTTCACAGAAATGATGTTCACTCTCTTTTAATGGAATTTTCTTTCTAATGGATATTCAATTTTACAAGTCTTTCAGTTTGGCTTAAAGAATATGAACTCTCCTGCTGTACTGAGTGACTAGATTGTTTCCCTTTGGTCTGCTCCAGCTTGTGTCACTAAAAGAAACTTTCTCCTTACCTATATTTACATAGTAAATTCTGTCTACACAGGGTATGTATTTGCTCATAATCTAATGTGAAGGTGGGCCTGTGCTTACACTTACATTTACCTTGCAATTATACTGTTGGGAGTGACAGTGTTTGTACTGCTGGAAAAGTTTAAAGAATGTGAAACTATGAGTTTATAATTGGAGTGAGTATGTATTTAATTGAAGTATTGATAGGCTACAGAGGGGTTGTCTCATTTAAATTTAGACAGCTAAAATATAGGAACCTACCTTTGTCCTGGACCTTTTAGTGTATTTTTCTGTTCAGGAAGTTAAGACATAACCAGTGTATGTCAGATATGTGCTAAATGCATCTACACTCTGCAAGTGACTATTTTTCTACTTTGACTCAAACATACCTGATGGAAGGGAAGAAAGATGAGGGAACTAGGATCTTTTCAGTGTTGTTCAGTGAAAGGGCAAGAGTCAAAATGTACAAACTGAAATCCATGATATTTTGTCTTCATAAAAGCAAAAAAATTACTCTAGGGGTAGTAAACAGAGGTGGCTTAGAAGAGATACCCTGGAGATATTCAGAACTTGACTCAATAAAACCATAAACAAGATCTGCCTGACCCTGCTTGAACAAGAGTAGATGATCAACAATTGTCCATTCCAATTTGAGCAACTCTGTGATTCTGTAATTTTATTGCTCTTGGTTATCAAAAGGTATATTATGTGAGCTGATGTTGAATGTCATGTTTGTAAATAATAGGCTGCTTTCTAATGATCATTCAGAACCTCCTGGTTCTTGAGAACAGTAAAAGCCACTAATTATTCCTCCAAACTGAATCATCAAAAACAAATAAAAGACTTCAAAGAGCTATTCAAGTTGTGATTAGAAAAATCTGAGCTCAACAACAAAGTCATAAAAAATTAAAAATGTATCATGCAAAGCAAACAAAGGTAGATGTGTAATTATGTTAATATTATGTAAAAATCTACAGGATATCTTCCACGTCCACAGGAAACCATTGAAATCCTAGCAATGCCAATAGACAATGAAGTAAACTGGAGCACAAGAAATAGAGATAGATTAATTTAATCACATTAACGTAAGGACTAAAAATGCAGTAAAATAGTTACTGCCTGACTATTTCAAACTAAAACTCTATTTTGCTGATAACTTAAACTAAACAAGAGAAATGGCTGTATTCCTACCTTTAAAAAAGCCCTTTGAAAATGTAACTGGGCAGTCTTAAATTATCATGTTCACAAAAATTATTATCAAAACATCCAAGAAAATGTATGAAGTAAAAATTGAAATATTTTCTTTTCCCTAGATGCTTATAAGTGCTATCGCCCCCAAGGTATCATTACACTAGTTCTACAAAGACTTAAATATTCATTTAGTACTGTGTATTCTATTAAATCATCTTCTCTTTTGGTCTCTTTCCAGAAGGAAATAGAAAATTATAAGCACACCTCTATTTCATCTTCTTTCTCTTTTGCAATATTAGCATACCACCAAAAAATACCTATTTTTTAAAAAATAGAATTTCTGTAGTATGTAATTGGTTATTAGTTTTAAAGATTTGTGAAGTACAGCTTGCAGGATCCAAGTTTTCAAAAAACTTATTTGGCTACTAATATAATATTTTTAGCTGCTGATACAGAGGAAAATACTCAATCATCCCTTTGTACAACATCTTTATCTCAAAATACAAAATAGAAGTATTTATTTACACTTTTTCTTAATTAAATTAGTTTTTCTCAGTTAACAAATTTAGCTTTGTCATTTGTTAGTGTTGCTGTGTAACCTGCAGAATTTATTTGATAATGTATTCAATTTATTTACATTAGGCTTTTACTCCTCTCCTTCCAAGAGGAAAGGCAGCCTAATAATATTAATAATGTTATTTAATTTTGATTTAATTTGTAAAAAAAATAAAGCTTGATAATTATTTGATTATAGTTCAATATATGTATCTAATAATTTAAAAGCAAGAGCTGTGGAAAATACGTACCTTTCTGAACGTATTGTTGGAGATCAGGAGGGACACACTAAAAAAAGGGGGGAAAAAAACTCATCAGAAACTTATTTATGGGACATCAGATGTCAGCTTAGCCTTTACTAATTGTGGGAGAAGTTAAGATGCCTGGTTGAAAGCAGACCTCAACCTCTAATTGTAGGTTTCAGACTGAATCTCATCAAGTAACTGAAGAAACTTAGAAGTCTTACAAGCTAAATTCCCTGTGGAAGACTGAATTTTTCTGTGGAAAAAAAAATGATTTGATGTTGGAACTACATGTTCTAAAGATGAAATGAAATATATAACCCATTCTCCAGTGAATAATTACTAAAATCACATCAACATGGAATCTTTAAGATGGCAAGGGACTCAGAGAAGAACCTTGGTGCATCCTCCTTATACACACCTCCCATATATACACACAACCCATTCATACACATCAGTAAGATCTTTCTGAACATTCATGGGGTTTTTTTCCAGGCTGAGCACTTACAGCTCTCAGATTTTCCTCATATGACAAATGTTCCAATTTCCTGATTATCCCCATGGTCCTTCATTAAACTTGTTGTTAGCATGTCTACATATTACTTATACTGGAGACCTCAGAACCTGGACCTGGAATTCCACATGATGCCTCCTTTCTTACTCTTTCCTAGGTAAGTACTCTGGACCTCTGCCTGTGAGTTGTGTGGTAGGCAATATGAATATGTTTATTTATATATATATATATATATAAAAAATAAAAGGTTTTATGTATTTATGTCACATTTACATTCATTATGCATGCTCATGCTGGTAATACACCTTCAGGCTCACCACTGGCTGGACCTGGAGACATAAAGAAACAGCAGACTCACTTCTCATGGGCTGTTGAATCTGGAATGAAAGATATTCCTCTAATAACTCTAAATATAGAAATATCCTCAATCAAAATCCCTGAGTTATGACTTTGACCAACTTTAAAAGACTGTGACAAGTGTATACTGCAAGCTACTAAACCCTAAATATTAGAGTATTAACTTCATAGTTTTCCTTTATCTGTGTCTTACACTAATGAATAAGTATAATAAAAGTGATTTTTTTTCTTTAAGTATTAGTAAATCTGCTTACAGAACCTATCTCTAAGACTTCTACAATAGCAGATATCAGCCATTAATTTCTTCGTACCAATGAAGTAAATTTTTGAAGTAAAGGTATTTTTTTACCTAACAACTTCCAAAATTCTTAAGGTCACAGTGTAAGAGACGGTCTGAAGATCTCTCATCTGCCTCACGACCATTGTCAAGGACAGAGACTGAGACCCCTAAAAGGACTCTAAAACCCAACACAGGAGTTCTGGCCTGGCTGAGGTGGGATGTTTGCCAAGTGTTGCCTGCAGGTGTGTTCAATGGAAAAACCCAGCACGCACTTCCATCGGAACATGGGAAGCTGAGCAGAAACAATGGACAAGTCATGGTGAATTGACTGCACTTGCTGAAGGCTGTACCTGTTCTTGTTAACACTGCACTTGCTGAAGGCTGTACCTGTTCGCAGTTCTCTCAAGATGAACACACTGTGATGATTTCCCCACCTTTTGGCCAAATGCCTGTTGCTTTGGAAAGGACTATAAGGACCCCTAAGTTAACCAAAGACTTTGAGATCTCCCCACTTAAGAAGATGGATCTATTGGCTGGGCCACGAGGACTTCGTCTCTCCATTGGTAGCTATTACCCACCCCCTCTTTCTCTTTTCTCGCTGTCCTTTATTTCCCTTCAAATCCTTCTATCGCATTTGCTGTTGGCACTAATAAAAGTGCGTTTGTTTTGATGAATACTGAAATCCCCTCTGTGTTGTTTTTTTGCACTCTGAGATCCTTAAAACGAACCATCACGAACCCCGCTTGCATTAGCGGATCCTGACACACAGTAATCTTGAAAATACACAATATTTTAAGTAATGGATTAAAATTATTAATTTAATTGGTATATATGATAAGTCAAGTGACACATCAGTTCTTAGATATTCCAAAATCTTCTCTTACTAATCTTCTGGTTCTGGTTGAACTGAAAATGTGTACTAGACTTGGTGGAAAGTTCATATCATTTGAGCTATAAAGACCTTTCTTCAAACACAGAACACCTGTAGGTATAAACTTTTAGAGGCAGAGTATGGCATTAGGAGGAAAGATTAAGGCAGTATATTAAATTATTCTGTAAAGAGAAATTATGCAGCTTCCCTAAAAATTACTGTTAGAAGACTTACATTTCGCAGTACAATGTCAATGCAAGCATAGATATATAAGAAAACTACACATTTCTCATGAAAGCAAAGGATATCTCCTCTAATATTCAAATATTTCATGTCACTTACACCATTTATCCTGTTCTTTAGAGAAACATTGCAATTAATATCTCAGTGAAGTTTAGAATTTTTAGCTGATAAATTATGTCTTTCTTTGGCCACTTTCCCCCTCTTCTCTCCAAGGGACATTAGAATAACGGGTATTCTAACCTTCATCGCAGTCCATTCACCCTCTAGCTATAACTAAATTAAACAGTAAAATATAACTTTGATCATGCAAAATTTGTGTTAATATACTGTTCAGTGCAGGATGAAATTGATACTTTAAAAAGGTAAATTTAAAGGTCATCTCGTCAGGGTGAGAAGAAAGGTTCCTCCTTTTAGACCTATTTAAACATTGCATCAAATTCAGAAGTGTTTAACTGTTGCCAAGCCTAAGTACGTAAGGTCTCAAATGCATAGACTAGACTTCAAATAATAAAATGCATAGAACTATTATAACACATAATTTAAAGATTTATGAGTATTTGGTCTTAACTTTTGTCCTGCTTTAAGACTTGTCAAAATAAGATATTCAGATACATAACCTGATCTCTTTTACATAGTTTAAATAGAAACTCAACTTCTCATTTCTTCTCTCTCTCAAAATATCATGACTCCTATGCTCTCTAGAACACGAAAAATCACCCCGTTTACAGCTACTTACCTTAGGTTACATAAAATATAATGAATTTTACTGTTGTCTATTCCAGCCTATGATGCTTATTTTTCCAATACATACATACTTTACTGATTTCATGACAGAGAACAGAATTTACACTGTAGAGATCAAAACAGATTTTAATTCAATTCCACATTCTTATTCTTGTGGGTTTTATCACAGGTTTTAAAGTTGATGACTTTTTTAATACACTATTATATTTTTTATTTTCTTTTTTAGCTGTTTTAGTCTAAAAGTCAGATATAAAACTTAATTACTCTTTCAAGGAATGCTACTTTGTATTAGTCAGTACAAGACATCATTTCTCATCATACTAGATAGCAAGCAGAGTCTCTTTAGCTCTTTCAAAGTGATTAATATTATTCTCTGGTTTGATTAGCTAAAGCCAGATTTGTGTCATCTGCACAATGTGGCTTAAATGTACTTGTTAGTTTTAAGCAGATTTTGACAGCAGAATGCAAGACAGAAAGACTCCAGAAAAAAAAAACCAAACAAATTTTCTTTTGTGGTTTAACCCTATTCAGAAGCTGAGCATCACACATCTTTTCAGTCACTTCCTGCCCTGTTGCAATGGTGAAGGGAATCAGAAGAGGAGAAGTGAGAAAACTCATGGACTGAGTTAAAGACATTTTGAATGGAAGAACAACAGCTTTGAACACAAGCAAAGCAAAACAAAGAATCCATTCACAGCCTCTCATGGCCAGGCAGGTATTCAACTGTCTTCAGAAGAGCAGGGCTCCATCACATGTAATGGTTATTTGGGAAGATAAATGCTATCACTCTGAATGTCATTTCTTCCCTTTTTTTTCTCACAGATTTATATACTGAGCATGACACTGTATGGTGTGCACATCCCTTGGGTCAGTTGTGGTCAGCTGTCCCAGCTGCATCCCCTTCACCTGCACCTCCAGCCTGCCTTTTGCTGGGATGGGGTCTGAATGAGAAAAGGCCTTGATTCTGTATAAGCACTGCTCAGAAGAAACTAAATCATTCCTGTGTTACCAACACACTTCTCAGCACCAATGCAGAACATGGACCCATACAAGCTGCTGTGAGGGAAAGTAACTCTACCCCAGACAAAACCAGTACAGGTAAGAAAGCAAGCAAGCAAAATTCCCCAGCATTATTAAGAATGTAATTTTTCCTGTTTTCTTTCTTGAAATTTGAAAATTCATAAAGCTGTTATTATTTTTTTTTAAGAATCAGAAAAGCATAAATTAGCTACAACAAAAAATATCCTGAAACCCAAAGCACGAGCATTACTCAAAACTGCAATAGTGTTTTCTCCAGCAGCCAGAATATACACAAAAACCCAGCATGAGTTTGGTAGAACAATAAGGTGGAAGTGAATACCATGGAGAATCTTTTTCAGAAAGACTGCTTAAGCATATGATTATTTGTATTATATTGTGCATGCTGTTTACTATGTGATGACATTCTGAACCCATTGTTTTGAAGTCCAAATTACAAGTCATTATGTTGTACAGTAATACATTTTGAACTCAAAATATTTATGTTTCATCAATTTATATTGCAGATAAAATTAAATTAATTTATCCCAGGGAGAATTAGATACACTTGTTTTTCTCACAGACTTGTGGGAGAGCCAAAAGCCAGGGCTTCCTACTCCAGATCCTTTTCCTTATGAGAAGGAGTGCCATTTTTTCAGTAACACATGATCCATGTTGTGTGTTAGGTGTTTAAAATCAAACTAAGACCAAGACAGTTATCTCTTCTGTGTTTTTCCCATGACTGCTTAAACTCACTGGCATTCTGAAATACATAATTACTTCCTTTATAGTCTGAGGTTCCCTGTGTGTCTGACTGTACAGGATTTCTTTGGAACACCTGTCCTAGGACATTTGGTGTTGATCTATGTCAGGTAAAGTGAATGAAAGTCACCTTAAAGACTCTTCAAGCTTCCATGTAGCACAGCTAATTTCAGAATTGATGTTGGAGGGCCCTGGTCCTAACATTTAACCAGGAAAGGGTAATTTTTTAGTCCCAAAGGAGGCTAAACTGTTACAGAAGCCCTCTCATTAGAGGGTAGAAATTAGCTAAGACATAGACTTCGTGTTTATCACAGCATGAAAAGGATCCTGCTTTATTCCTCTTTACAACTTAGCCATCCTGACTCCACGACTATTCATTGACTCTGGCTGCAGCAAGGTCCTGCTGTAGGTTTCCCTTGCAGCCTCTGACTGCTGGTTATTTTCTGCTAAACTCACTGCAGATATTAGTTTGCAGACCTAACAGTAACCAACAGAGAGTATAGTGGTTTGTTACTTAATGAGTAATAAATGATCTAATTGTCTCCTTAAAATTGTTTTTATGCTTCTTTAGTGAGGTGGTTGTCTATTAAGCTTGGAATTTTATGGTCGGTCTAATAATTCACTCAGTTTTAGTTAAATTTAGTTTTAGTTGAATTTATAAAATTTTGATGGCATCATCTGAATGTGGATATGACAAACTAGTTTGGAGTTTTTTTCAAATTATTTATTCTTCAATAATAAATATTCTGGGTTTTTTTTTCTTCATTGTATTGAACTATATGTGGAGGATACACATACAATATATGTTTTACAGGTTATTTTACCAATAAATCTTCTATTTAATCAAATTCCTTTGTCCTTATAATGGTTGAATGTGAAGAAAACGACATTTCTTATAAAATACTTGCATCATTTAGTGAATCAACAGACAAAGAAGTTCTCCATAGGCAAAATGCAAGTGATAATGTTCAGTGGAATTTGGATTATTAGATTGCAAAATTTTTGGTTAGATTCATAATTTTGTTTAGGTATTAGGACAGATATTAAAAAAACCAAAACAAAACAGAATCAAAACACACAAAAACTTAAAAGATAGGTTGTGAGTAATCAAGTAAATAGCCATTGGAAACAGCCACAAAGAGAAGGTATTAACAATGACTTCCAATTCCTGTATATGGAGAGATCAGTCAGGAAGACAAAAGTAGCACAGCAATCAAACTTTATATGTCCCACTTCAAAGACTTGCTATTTACAGATTCTGTTTCAAAGATTTAATTTGATTTTGAGGTACCTGTTTTGTGATGTAAACTAACAAATGAAGTTTGTGATGTTCACCACATGCTCCACTGAACCTAGACAAGATGAAGCCCATTTCTAAACTTATCCTTGAATATCAGCATCCCATTTTGCTGAATGTAGGATCATTGCAAGGTCAGTTTACAGACTGTTGTTTGTCTATAATGAAGGATAAAGATCATAGGCTTGTCTCCCTTTCATTGTCTTTTGTGAAAACCGTAAAGAAATAAAATTAAAAGTTGATTTTTTTTTCTAAAATTGGATTGAAGCTTCAAAAATCAGAATTAAATCCAACTATAGAGACGTGCTTCTTTTGAGAAAAAAAAATGTTATTTTCAAATTGTCACTTTAATGTATTCATAGCCCACATACATGGTGTCCAAATAGATAATGATATCAAAAATGTGCCATTTGAAGTTTAAAAATATACATGACAGAGCATTGGAAACAATTGTCTTACATTAAACAGTAGAATTTAATGTGATGAGAAATAAAAGAAATATTTGCCTCTCAGATATGGAAGTGTATTAAAGACAGAGAGAATTGAATTTGTGACACCTTAATGGTATAGGTGTTCTAAAAGGTCCGCTAAGCCCAAAGTGAATTAGGGGCTTAGTAGTTACATGCTAAGTAGATATACTCACTAGAACTCAAGCCAAAATTCAATATACACCTATATTTTGGATTTAGCCTTTTTTTTTTTTTAATTTTATTTATTTGCAAAACTAGATCTATATTTACTTCTTTCTCATGATCCTTTCTCCCCATGTGATTTTGGAGAGTATGGTCAGTTACTACTGTTCTACTCCATTTGAGGGCTATTATTTAACCAGGTCCCTAAGATGAGAGAACCCAGCTGATAAAAGATTTATCTACAATCTGTCAATCAATATGGTACTGTGATAGAATACAAGCAAGGATTAATCTAGTTTATATTAATTACTGAAAATAGAAATAATAAAAAAAATTTTAGTCATAATTCAGTCATTCTGGATGAATTAATCCTTTGTACACACTTGTGTTGTAATAGAAAAACATCCATTGTAAGAAATCTGTATTTTCTTTTAATCTCATCTGAGGATGTAAATATATTTTCTTCCCTTCATATTTGCTCTGTACCTGCATAAAAGCTCATCTAACAGAAGCAAAGAAGCATGCAAGTTGAAAAGGACCTTCAGAAGTCACACAGTCCCAAGTGCTACACCAAACAAGCTACTCAGAATCATGGCCAATCTGGTTCTGAAAATCTTCATGAATATCACCAAGAAGACTCTTACTGAGTTCCATCACTCATACAGTGAAACACATTTTCCTTAGATCAAGTCAGAATTTCCCATTTAGATTTTTTCCCACTGTGCTTTTTCGACATAATTTTTTATCCACAGTTTTCCTTGGAAAATTCTGGATCTGTTTTTGTTTGTCTCAGGTTTTGGGTTTTCTCTCTGACCCGAGATTCAGGTGGTGGTTCCGGGTGGTGGCTCAAGTGAGTCTTTTTTGCTCTCTGCCCTCTGAAGGCTTTGAGTTTGGCACGAGAATGAAGAGGAGTCTCAAGATCTTGTTGTTTCTTGGTTTCTCACGTGTTTATTATTTCTTATCTTACAATTTTCTCTGTGCCTGGCAGAGGTGTTCACAGCAGGTTGGACACGGGATGACTCCCCCCGTGATGGGAGGTTGCTACCTTCTTATACAGATAGTTACGTACTTATTATTTACAATTTCGTGCCAATGCCTATTATCTATACTAAAAAGGTCATTTCTACTTTGACTCAATCTCCTTACATTACTTTGTGCCACCATCACATCTTCCACAGAAGATGGAGGCCAAGGGAGAACAAGAAGAGCCCAGGGCACTGCCCTAAGACCACCATCTTGTCCCCAAGTCAGCTCCATTCTAAGAATCCCAAAACTACCAAATTTTCCACCCTGTGCTGTGCTAAACTACTGTTTTCACACCTTTGTGTCTTGTAATTCTTCTCTCAATATTGGAAGCTTTTTCCATGGACTGAAATCAAAACCTGTGTATTTTTGGGCTCTGTGCCAGGCAACCCCCCTGGACAGACCTCCCTGTCCAGGATTCAAACCCTCTTTCTTGGGTCCCAGGCCTCTCTGCCGAGGTCTGTGTCCTTCCAGGGCAACCAAAGGGATGCCCTGGACTCCGACAGTTTGTTTTGTTTTAATCACCTCTTGTTGGAGCTTGAAGGCAGCAGTATGATCCCCATGGTGTCTTCTACTTTTCAAAGCTGAACAAAACAGGTCCGCTTATCCTTTCCTTGTATGTCATGTGGTGCAGTCTCTATACATTTTGATTGGATTCTGCTATTCTAACTCCTGATGGTGTCTTTTTGTGTTGTGGAGTCCCAAATGGACACAGTCCTACACATGCAGTGTTCAGGCCGCAAGGAGAAGGAAATAATCACTTCTCTTTATCTGCTGGAAGTGGATTAAAGGATTAAAGTAACTGTTTTGGTGCAATAGCTTTCTTAAATTGTGCAGCATTTCTCCTTCAGATCCAAAATAAGCACCTCACTTTCTGTTGTCTGTCTCCTGGTTCTGCAGTGCCACTGCCACTCCAGTGCCACTGGGTTGTCTCTTGTCTGTCTTCTGGGACAACCTGAGTAGCTAAACATGGGTCACATAAATGAGAACTCCTTAGGGGTACTCCACCTCACCTTTCAGGAAAACCAAATTTATGGAATGCATGCAGAGTCTACATAATTGAAGACTTTAAGGAAATTGGAGTTTAAAAGAATGGGAGAGCACAGTGATTTTTTTCCTCTTTCTTTCTGAATCAATCTATCACAAAGTTGTTAGGTAAAACAAAGACATAATCAACTGAAAATTACAGGTAGGTACTAAAATAATTAATTATTAATAAATACTATAGAATGTGAGGAAAATCCTAACATTTCACGGTCATGACACAATGAAATACATCAGTGTGGAGGAAGTACAGAGGGAGACTTCTAGAGAGGTCACATAAAGAGAGCCTGACAACTTCTTTACATATATAAGTATTTGGGGACTGATGTGGTTCTGTCAAATGATTGGGTTGAACAGACAAGGTACAGATTCTCAAAATCAGGAGTGGCAGGATAAAGATGTTCCAAACATTGGTCACTGTATTGCCTCAGCCTTCCAAAGTTTCTTCATACAGACTTTTAATCAGAGGTCAGAGTGGGAAGAAGAAAGGTCCTGAAGATATGTCCTTCAAAGTTGCTTTACTTCTTATGCTTACCAAGAGTAGAATGTCTAAACCATCTATCCTCAAATAGTACAAATACCAATAATTTTATGTACTTATTTAACTTTTAGATGGGGGAACCCAGTTTTGAAAGATCCCAATAAAAATATTATTAAATGCTGTTCAGTACTAAATATTAAATATTAATTATTGTGTGAAATGCACCATTAACCAGAGGAACTGTTCTTGTGGTGTAATGCCAGCTGGAACTAAGCATCACAGCCATTTACTCATTTGCCATCATTGCAATGGGGGAGAGGTTCAGGAGAGTAAAAGTGAGAAAACTCATGGTTTGAGATAATGACAACTTGATAGATAAAGAAAAAAACACACAGAAGAAAAGCAGAAGAAGGAATTCATCCACCAGTTCCCATGGGCAGGAAAGTGTTCAGCCATCCCCAGGACAGTAGGGTTCCATCATAAGTTAGAGTGACTTGGGAAGAGAAACGTCAACATTCTAAACATCCCCTCCTTCCACCTGCTTTATATGCTGAGCATGTTATCATATGGTATGGGATATTCATTTGGTCATTTGGGGTCAGCTGTACTTGTGCAAAGACATATAGAGATAGTGACAAAGGCAATCCTACCTCTGATATGTTGCAGCTGTGTTAATTACCAAAGAATGGGAACAGCCTTGGGCTCACAGCTGGGTGTGGTAAAAGAGTGGGTTAGTTGGTAGAGAGTCAGCTGGAGTCTGCTGGCCATGCTATGAGGAAGAAGGGGCAGAAGGTTGTGTGAGGGACAGGAAGCAGTGAGGTGGGACTGCAGAAGGAAGAGAGAAGAAGGAGAGAAAGAGCCAGAGCTGTGTGGAGCTGCCCATAGGAGGCTACATAGAAAAGGTATAAAAGACTTCTAGATAACATGGTGCTGATACTTGAAGCCTTCTGAAGTTTTATTGAAGCATTCTGAGTGTCGTGGCTGTCTCAACTCTGACAGTACTGGCTGTGTCTTCTCCCAGATTTTTGTGCAGCGTGTGTCAACTGGCTAGTGAGGTGGTGTGAGAGTCAGAAAAACTGTGGAAGCACTGCTTAGCAGTAACTAAAACATCCCTGTGTTGTCAACACCATTTTCAGCAGAAGTTTAAAACATGGCACCGTATCAGCTACTACCAAGAAAATATACTCTATCCAAGCTAAAACCAACAAAACCATTTATGGAAGCATCTCTAAACATGAACAATTAGAAAACAGACACATATATCTGCAATGTGTTGGTTACCTTAATAGCTTGATTTCTCTTTGAGTAAATGTCATCCAATTTTTCTATTTACAGCTTTATGTTTTCAGTTTTTGTACCCTTCTAATACTTCAAATTGCTATTCTCATTAGCAATTTCCTGTAACTAATATATAATAGGCAGACTTTTAATTCTTTAATATTCTCATTAGTTCTTCTAAACCGTGAATTGGGTTTATTTGAGTTTCTAAGCTCCTTTTCATTATAAAGTTTGTCAAGCTACTCTTCATTATAAAGTGTCACAGTCTTCTCAGTGTTCTGAAACCTAATTTCTAATACCAAAAAGCAAGGTGTATCTGAATTTATTTTTCAATATCGTATTCTTGCATTTCAATGTTTTGCAGGGGTTTTTTTTGGTTTTTTTGATTGTTACCATACCTTTAAGTTCACATTAGGTTTTCTATTCTTTTTACCCCTAGTTTATATTGCCAAAAAAATTTTCTCTATCCCTCAAATGGTCTTTGTGACTTTTTATTCCCCAGACGTACAGCTTGCATATTTCCCAAGACTAAATATCATTTTATTTCCAGCCAATAATTCAAACTTCTTTTGGTTTTGCTAGATTATTTCTTTATCCACAATGGTATTTGCAATACATTCCAATTTCATATTATCTGAAAATTCAATTAATGTGGCATTTGTTCATTCATCCAAAACAGAAATAAATTTGCTAAATAAAATTAGGGCTAACCCAAATCCTGGCTACACCTCCTTGGCCATTGCAATTTAACGTAATTTTGTTGGTTGACCTTCAGCAGTTTTCCATCAGTGTAATGATGCCTGTTTTTGTAAATAACTTTGGGGTTTTCTCATTAAAAGTATTCAGTACAAGATAATATACAAATGTTAATTTTGCAGCCATATTCTATTTCCTACCCTGAAAATTGCAGACCAAAGTTAAGTGTCTTTTTTTAGAAAGCAGAAGTCCTGAAATAGCAGAGGTTATTTGAGACTTCTGTGTGATACTAGTAGATGCCTCTGCAGGAAACTAGCCTGAGACTGGGCAGGATACCACGTAATGCCAAAAGTGACGCTAACAAACAGTATCTTAAACCAAATCACTCTTTTATTTTCCATCTTTAGTCACTGGAGTCCAATATCAGGAAGAAAAGGTTCTTGGCTTATAAGCATAGATGTCTACTGTATTGTCTCGCAGAATAGTCCATTTTTTCCTCTTTGACTAATGAAAATTTCTAATTGAGCTACATGGCCCAAGGATACTTCTCTGGTGACCCAATTGTTCTTCAGACCTGTGCACTGGAGAGAGGTTTCGCTTTAGTTTTCTCTTTTCCTTTCTTTCTCTGCTTTGTGTTTGGTAGCTTTAAATTCATGCATGCCATCAATTAAAGACACTAAAAAGGAAGTTGTCTTCATTTAAGACTATTCCATCTTCATGCAAGAGCTGTACCATCACCTATAAAAACAACCACACAAAAAGGGAGATGAAGCTGGTATGTCTGAATTGGTTTAAAACAAAACTGGGTTGTTGCTGATGCCTATCTCAGGATCAGTCATCAAAAAGATTTCAGGTTTTTCAGTCTGAATGAACTTGAATTAGATTAGTTATTTTTTGGAACATAACTACTGAAAAAACAGATGGAGATCGACAAAACCTTTTGTATTATTAAATGTGATTAAAAAAAAAGTATAATTTCCTTCTTTGTTTCTTTTCCCCAGTTTTATGTTTACAAAATTGCCTTTTTGTAAAGTATCTGTACATTCTTTTTTACCTACAGCATATAGGTGTTAAAAAATTCACCACAATTAAATGAAGTATCATGAATAAATCTCATAAATCACACAAAAATTTTACTTTTTAGATAACAAGTTCTCAAAGCTCCTGAGAATAAGCAAAATAATGGTCTGTAGCAATAGTTAAAGCTTTCTACGTGTTTGCTGTGCTTAGTTCTATAGTGTTACTTATATTCATGATTATTTATGTGGTGTGGAACTGCTGGATAAACAAGCATAAATAAATATGAATATATATCTCTAGAAAAGACGTTTACCAACACACGTTGAGAGGACACTTGAAAAGGAAGACAAGACAAGTCAAGTACATGTTTTAAAGGTCCATTGCTATATCTGCTTCACAGCCTGAATATGAAGTAAGATTTACGAAATTATTAGTCTACATTAAACAAAGAAATCCCTAAGAAAGTATTGGAAGCCATTGACAGTAATTAAACCATTGCGACAGAATGTTAGCATGGTTTGGTTGTAGACATCCTTTTTTAAAGCAAGTTTCTGTATGAAGAAAGACAGATGTGTGGACCTAACTTGAGCCCATACTAATGCAGTTATCTTGAATTAACACGACAACACAGATGAAGCCTCTCCCTTTCTGTCAGGAACATTTGTTTATCCAGTATCTGATAAGACAGAAGTAGTACATTGCTAGCCCTCCCTCTGACATTTCACTTAACAGGCTGTTTTATTTAAGAGTAAGTAATAATTACATTTGTTTTCTGAAATAGTTTTCCAACTCTTTATTTTACCTACTTCCTCAAAAATCCTCACAGTGAAAAATGTCCCTGGCCATGGCAGCAGAATTGGCCTAGGTTACTTTTAAAGGTCTCTTTCTACTCAAATCTTTCTGTGACTTTATGATTCTAGAAATTTGTCAGGAAGCAGAGCAAAGACAGCAGACCCCAAATGAACGACCTCTATCATACGCCAGCATGCTCAGTAAAAAAAACTGGAGAATGAAGGAGGAAAGGGTGGTGGGGAGTTATGGTATTTGTCTTTCCAAGTGACTTTTACACATGAGGGAGTCTTGGAAGTGGCAAAGCTGTGAAACAATTATTTTTATTGGCATCACTTGCATATGCTGCTTTTGCTCTTAAACCATCTTTACCACAACCCACATGTTTTGGTACTTTTATCTTGGGGTTACCTCCCAGGTTCCACTGCAGAGGAGTGAGTGAGTAGCTGTACAAGGCTTAGTTTCCTGCTAAGGCTAGTCCACAAGAACTGGAAGCTGTGGAGTATTGCATTTTATCTCTTTTCTTATTAGATCTGAACATGCCTTTTCAAATTGTAATCATAACTTCTGTTTAACTGTAATACTGACTGGTGTTTGCTCATGAACACTGGGCAGTCAACTTTTTATGATTAGTTAGACTAATATAAGCAGTATCTTCTCAGAGGAATTCCAAGCTAAACCAAGTTAGGCCTGCTATAGGAAGGTGGGAAAGACTGGTTGTAACTTTCTTCACATACTGGGATGACTGCAGATGAGTTATCCAGAAAATGGACCCAACTAACTTGTCTGATATTCTCAAGTTTATATTTCCTTATTTTAAGGGAAGCTGTTAAAAAATTGATTTTGCCAGTTTAACATATTAAAAATAATGAATGAAAGAAACATATTTTCTAGAGTCAACCCATGAGTAATTCCTTGCTAAAGAGCCAGACACACCTTGCCACTTTTACTTCACTATTAAATAAGAGTTTTAGTTCTGCTTCCTCATTTTTTCCTGTGGTGAACACAATTATACAAAGATCTCTCATGGACTAGTTATAGCAACTGTTGTTGTAGTGGTTAATTTGAGCCTCCAAGGTTTCATAGATCTTGCTGACAGTTTATGTTGGACAACAGGAATTAAATGACAAAGTTAAAAATCTCATAGGCAAGTACAATGTAGTTGTACATAGAATACTAATATTTAAACTATGAGAAAAAATGTAATATTGAATATTTCTTATCTTTCATGTTACCTAGTTCATGGACTTCTATAAATTCTGTTAAAAATATAATTCAGGCTCAGGTTTTTATTCATACTCTGTCCCTTTAATCAGAGTCTGGAAATTTTGATACTGATTTAAGGCTTCGTCAGACAGGATTTTTTTGTTCTGATTCTAATCTGCCCTATTTCCTTTTGTCTTTGTTTTAGGGAAGTCACTTTCATCTCCTGCTATGGCTCCTTCCAATCCTTTGACAATATTTCTATCTATTGTAGAGAGAAACGGAATCCTAATGAGCTGGTTTGTCAGAAGAGAGAAAACACAATTAGCATGAAAATTACATGAATTCTAGAATCCAGCTTTAAGGTTATGTTTTCTAGTTATCCTTCATATTGATCATATTTGAAAATAGAGGTTTAAATATATTGGTATTATGATTTCTTATAGCGTTATTTGGAAATAGAAATACATTACTTTGGTTCTACTTTGGATATCATTGGTAATTCAGACACAAACCCAGTTGACAAAACCAGAATATGTGAAGATGTAGTATTAAATTCAGCATAAAATGGATGGTGTTTATCAAATATTTTGGCCCATTCGCTGGCACAGATTTGACCCATTCCAAGTAGCACTTTCCCTAGTATTTCCTGGACATAGTTTAGCTCTGAAGCTGTACTTGCCCAGTCAGTATGCAGTGCTTGGGAGCCTAAGGCACCTTGCTAATATAGAAACAGGCTGGATCATAAAGATATCTTCAGTGCCCAAGAGCAGATCAGAGCAATTTTAGTGCCCACTTAGAACTACTAGCATAGATAAAGCTTTAAGGTCTTGCTTATTTTTTTCTTATTTCTGAGGATCTTCTGAGATCAAAGAATTACACTTAAAAATCAATATGTACACAAGATTAAGAGAAATAATTTTAAGTCCTGATAGCCTGCCAGATAATATTTATTTCATAGGAATGAATACTTATTTTCAATATTTATTTCAATCAATTTATTTCAATTAATTTCATATGAATTAAAATTAATGTATTTACTCACAAGCACAGCATTTTCTTATGTCAAGTATGGTAAAAAAAAAGTCATTTGCTTATATATTTGAATGATCAAGAGTCAGTCAATCAACTTCCTTTGCTCTGGTCACAAATTTTTCTATTCAAGCATATGAATTTCATTATATGCATGTCCAGTTATGATTTCAATTTCATCCTCATTTTTCAAGCCTTTTTCTATTTTCAAGCAGAGAGAGATTTGAAATTCATTACTGTCCTCTAGAAGGTAGTCCAGGGTGAATATATAAAACAGATTAATATTATCTGCTGCCAGAAACCTCGAACATTTAGATCTAGTATCTTAGAAGTATCTTTATGTCTACACACCTTCTATTTCTGTGTGTTCTTTATAAGTACAAACATTGACATTTTCCTTAATACAGTCACGATACACCAACTTTGTGAAAAATATGAAGTATATTTTGGTGAGATGATTAAATACAGGTTAAAGAAATCAAACAAATTTGAGTGACTTGCTTGAAGTCACCAAAGTAGTCAGCAGGAAGACTGGTCTTCTGATCTAACTGAAAGAGTTTGTTCTCTCTGTAATGAGCAAAACAGAATACTAGATCTCACTGCAGATAAACAGAAAGCAAAGATCACTTTCAAAACTTCAAAATCTCTTTTTTTCTTCTCTGAAATATGCCTGGAATATCATTCTTCATTTCATAAACCAGTGAGCTCTTTCAAATTTTCTTATTCAATGGTGCATAGCTTTCATCACTTTCCCCCCTTTCTTCACTGTCATCAGCTTTTTCTCTGACTTTTAGATAACGCTTTTCAAAAAGGACTTGCAAAATGAATGCTTATTTCATGGTCTTTTGATGCTGAAGGCTTAACTGTTCTTGGAAGCTCACTTATCTAACATTGTGTATTGCCATTGCTTGAAGTACCACATGGACAGGCACCTAGAACTTGTGCTATAAATTTACACCTGCCTGAAATATTGTAAGAAGGTAGACAAGTTTCAGTCAGTAATTTCTGTTTCTACTGTCTTTTTAGAGATAAGGTTGAAATAGTCAGTTTGCTGTTCAGTTATTCATCATATAACCAGTGATATGCTTCTTGCTTTGGGCTATCCATTGGCCCACTAGCAACAATAACATGTACAGACGGTGTATGTGCTTATGTGCATGTTTTGCATGTAGCTGTATGTGTTTGGGCTTTGCAATAGCATAGTATAAATAATTAAATGTTTAAAGGGGTGCCAATGAAAGGCTTGGTCTGAAGATTTTAATACTGGAGGAAACAAAGAATCCCATAGAGGATTTAAAGAGACAGCAG
Organism: Trochalopteron elliotii; assembly: GCA_024734555.1. NCBI lineage: Eukaryota > Metazoa > Chordata > Aves > Passeriformes > Leiothrichidae > Trochalopteron > Trochalopteron elliotii. The sequence goes on from JANPWX010000077.1 coordinate 3,965,925, forward strand.
TTACAGGACAAAGCTGATAGTGCCTTGTAAATTATGTGCTAAGTTTTAATAAAAGTCCATGTTCAGTGTCACACATTTTTTCATTGTCAAGAAGGGAGGGGATTGTCCCACTTTGCCCTGCACTGGTGGAGCCTCTTGTCAAGTGCTGTGTTCAGTTTTGGTCAACACAATATAAGAAAGATATTAAACTATTACGGAGAGTCTCAAGGAGGGAAACAACGATGGTGAAGGACCTGGAGGGGAAGCTGTATGAGGAACAGCTGATTTCACTTGTTCTGTTCAGCCTGGAGAAGAGGAGACTGAGGGGAGACTTCATTGGAGTTACAGCTTCCTTGTGAGTGAAAGGAGAGGGGCAGATACTGATCTTTTTTCCCTGGTGACCAGTGACAGGACCCAAGGGAAGGGTGTGAAGTGGTGTTAGGGGAGGTTTAGGTTGGGTGTTAGGAAAAAGTTCTTCACCCAGAGGGTTTGGACACTGGGACAGGCTCCCCAGGGAAGTGGTCACAGCACCAAGCCTGGCAGAGTTCAAGAAGTGTTTTGACAATACTCTCAGGGACATGGTGTGTCTCTTGGGGATGGTGGTGTGCAGGGCCCGGAGTTGGACTCAATGATCCTTGGGGGTTCCTCCCAACTCAGTACATTCTGTGATTCTGTGAGATTGGAATCGCATACAATTTGGATCCAATGCACAATTGAACAACTCAGTGAAATAAATTTTTAAAAACATTATTTTCTGAATTGCTGTGGGAGTTGCCTATTATTCTCCTCCAATGACTTTTTAAATATTAAGCAGTTAACCCTTTACTACATTGGTAGCAGTTGTTACTTATGAAGGATTTCCAGTGGTGGTTTTTTTTTTTTTTCTTATTCTGGGACTACATTTTTTCAGTATTGTTTTGTTCTACTAGAATTGTGTTTCATAGATGCATCAGTTTAAATCTTGATGTACAATGAACAGAAGTGTCCTGAAAGTATTATTTCATTTTTTCTTTCAACTCTTTGCAAACGTTTAGGGTCTATGACACAACAGTGTCATCAGATAAAGGAGTTAATAAATGTGAAATCTATAAATGCAATAACCACACAGGCAGAATTATATTAATCTGACTTGAATTTTCATATTTAGAATATATGCATGGAAATAACCTATAAATACAAAAAATATAGGTGTTTAATGTAGGTTTCTAACTAAAAGTCATGTTATCTCTTAAGTGTCAGTGGCGATTTGGTGTGGGATTCAGTTGTCTAAACATATGCATCTAATGTTATTTAAGATATTCTGTGGAATCCAGGGGGTTCTACTGAGGGCTGGAAAATATGTTGCAAGGTTTTAATAGTCACATACATTTCTGGGCATAAGACCTAATTTCATTGTTGCCCCTATGTGGGAAGCTAGTGTCATGAGATAGTCCCTTGGAGATACTGGCTAATCTTCAGTTGCTGCTAAAAAGACATAGATCTCCCATTGGTGTTCAAACTGTGTACAAGGCTAATAGATCTACTAGACGACCCAAAGAAGATCTGTTCTCAAGCTGGTAGCTGGACATCAGGAGAAATCCCAAGCAGCACAAGCCACCTGACGTTGTTTTTTTAGACACCTAAATCTATATGCCTTGAATCTGAAGCTGAATGACAGCCCAGAAAGTGTGGATGCCACCAGTCAGCTTTAGAGGGTCTGGCCTGAAAAACTGTTGACATGAATCACTCTGGTACAACTGACCAGGGAGTCAGGAGTTAGATTAAGTAGCAGTGTAGATGTGACCTAATATTCTCCATTCATTATGCCAGGAGTCTACAGGATTAACTCAGCTGTATAAATGAGAAGCATAGTTGTCCACATTTGACTAGATGAATACAACTCAGAACAGTTTATATGGCACTATTCATTCCATTCATATGACAGTCCTGAAACTTCTATTTATTCTTTCCAGCATGTAATTTCCTATGCACCCTTGTAAGTTTAAACAATCTCTTGAAAGGTCAGATGTCGACTACTTTGATCCATTTCAACATTTATAAAAGGTGATGTTTAACATGGCTTGCTGATAAAACAAACTCCATCATTTTTATGAGAAATGCTTGCTGTATCAAACTCTGGAACACTAGCATTTTTGAATAGAGGTGACTTAAAAAGACCAGTTTTAAACACATGTATGTATTCTTCCCTAAATTATACATAGCTGATGGAATGTATTCTGTGCACATAACTCAGTAGTAAGGAAACAAAACTACTTCCAACAACTAAGCGTACTACTCAGAACAAATTCGGAAACCACCTCTGTTCTATGACAAAAAATGCAAAGAAAATAGAAGTTGCAGGGACACTTCTACTAAAATGGAAAGAGTAATTTAGCAATCTACACTTCAGAAGTGGAGAAACCATCAAAAAGCAAGTTAAGAATGTTACATCCTGTTTTAAGCTGTTGATTTTTATTCTGCAAATACAACTTATGAAATATTAGGTAATAATATATAATAGAGAATTTTTGTACATTTATGGTTGTATTTTTAAGTTGTAATTCTTACCTTAAGTAACTGTCTCAAATGACACTAAATAAGAAAAATAAAGAAGCAATATTTTATCAGAATGTATTTTTTTTGTTCCACATAAATGTCTTTCTATTGCCAGTTACCTTATCTACATAATATTCAAAATGGTGTTTATCCTTCCAGTTTAATTGCATATGTTTCTTATTTCTGTGAAATGTTAAAGACATGAAATAATCAGTAATTTTATGAAATCCATTTCTGCCTTCTTATTGGCATTGTTCCTCTTTTGGCAGATTCTCAGGCATGGCAGGTTTGTTCACCAAGAATGACTGTGTCTTTGTTGTGTGGTAGCTCTAAGTTTTGATGCCCAGGTGTTGGTAGCACAGAGCCTTCAGCAATGGCCTCTGTGAGGAATGGCTGAGGCTGCCAGACACAGAGGGTTCCAGCTGGCTCCAACCAACCCATCTCAGGGCATGGCTGTGCCAAGTCATGATGGTGGCACTGCCAGGAAAACAGGACTAAGAATGGGCAGAATGCTGCACAGGCAGTGAGGAATGAACAAGGAAAAAGCAAAAGCATGAGGAAAAAGTCTGCAGAAACCAAAGTGAAGGCATGGGAGGAGTTGCTGTAGGTGCTGAACCATTCCCCTGGAGAAGACAACACTGGAGCAGATATCTACACTGCAGCCTGTGTCAGACTCTGTGATGCAAGAGCTGGATACTCTTCTGAGGTAATGGCAGCCCATAGAAGAAACCATGCTGGTGCATGGAAAATCTTTGAGGAGAAAGAAATGTCAGTGAGAATTTGTTATGGACTGAAAATAAGCCCCACAGTTCATCTGTTTCTGGGTACATAGCTACAACCATAATGAACACCTAACTTTTGAATTAAGGATATTGCAAAGGACAGTGATACAGTTATTAAAATGCACCTACGCATTGTATGAATTCTATCAAAATCTGAGTAGACAAGAGAATAAAGAGCTTGGAGAAATTTTTCATAATTGCTTGTATGTTCAACTCTGGTTCTAGTTCTAGATAATAAAAAACCCACAGAAAATAAATACTTCAGCAATAAATAATAAGCCTTTATCATCCAAATAAATGTCATATTCTGGATGGTCTCTTGAAGACTAATGTTTGTTTTATTAATGTACCTTATAACAAAAGACACAGACTCAACACACCTTCCTAAATTCATGGCAGAGGTTAAAAATGTCATTTTCCACAGAACATTTATACTAAAAGGGTTTTCATTTAAACAGAGGTATCACTAAACGTTGGAGGACACCTTTGTATCTTTTTCGTTGTCTTTTGTTGATGCTGCAGCTATATGAATGAATTGTCTCATGTTTCTTATGTGCTACTTCCAGAACCTGAGTAACCCTTACACCTGAGGTTGGCTGACACTTTCTGTAAGACTTCTACAATCCAACAGAATTCACTTTTGCATATCGCATTTTTGCCTGGGGCTTTTTACTGGGAGAAGTGACAATCAGAAAAAAGTGGATGTGAGAAAGGTTTGAGAAAGTGTTATTTTTCTCCTGTATTAATAAGTAGTTGGAACAGGTTTTGGGTTGTTGTTGTTGTTGTTGTTGTTTTATTTGTTTGTTTGCAAAAAACAAACAAAAAGAAGTAAAAACTGCTTTTTTTTTTTTTTTTACAAGAAGCTTTTGGTAAGCATCATGTTATATTGGGATCAGAAATAAGCCTCAAATTAAGCTCAAACCCATCCCCCCGACCATTTCTCCTCATGTTTTATATATTGAAAGCTATTCTTCACATATGATCATTATAAAATTACCACATATTATCAGATAAAACCCCAGCAATTACTTCTGGAATTTGATTTGGTTGTGGGAGATGAGTAGGATTTCTACTCTCACTTTCTCCAAATTTTTCAGCCTCTGAGAGGCCACACAACAACAAAATGAAAGTTGTTCTGGATGATCAAATTTCTGCCTGCTTCTGAATCAGAAGCATGAAGGGGGAAAAGGGAGGCTGTTTCATTCAGATTTGAAGTAGTAGTTTAATATGCAATGATAAACATAATTCTGTAATCATTTAAAATAATAATTTAAATTGAGAGTTTGCCTTTTGTTAATTTCTGGACAAATTCCCAAGCAATTCTGTAGGAGAAAAATGTAGAGCATTCTTTGGGGTTTCCTCAGAATCAATAATTCTACCATAGGGCCAAGTATGGCTATTACTCATTGTATCAAATTTCAGTGAGTGAATTGGTATGTATAAAAGCAAAGCAAACCAAACAAAGAATACTGCTACACAAGCGACAGACCCCTTCTCTCCGGTGTTCATTCATCACACTAACAAAGTGTTAACACAAAGCTGCCTATTGCTGCTCACAATTGCCTTACTTACTACAGCTGGTGTTTGTAGTGATTGCAAAGATCCAACCCTGCAAGCAACCGCTGTAGAGGAGCTAAATGATTTCAAATAATAGTATGTTTATTCTTTGGAAGGGATAGTTTTAAATCTCTAGGAAGAAAAAAAAAAAGTTATATTGCTAATCTTGCCAAAGAAACATTAGAAACTGTGACAACACAAATGAAAATCCATTTTAGACTCTTGAAGCAGCATAGCTCTAAGTGCTATCAGTACCCAGTCTCTTTTCTTGTTGAAATTGCAAAGTGAATGAATACAACCCAGAAAGAAATGGCTGAGGCACCTGGATGTCAGTACTGAATGTTCAATTATTTCCTCGATTCCTCTGTAGATTTTTAATGTGATGCTGAACAAATTATTTCAATATAACTCTTCACAGGTGATCATTAACTGTGCATTTCTCATTCCCTGGTGTTTAAACTGAAAATCAGGGTTCCCACAAGCAAAACCACTAAGCATTGGAAATGCACTTTGAATGAGAAATATAATTGGAAAATATTGCGTTGTTAGAATGCTAAGGCTCAGAAACAAACAAACAGAAAACATCAAACAAAAAACTCCGTAGTGAATCAGGGGCTAGGCTATCAAGGTTTTTCTTCATCACTCTATTTCAATGTTTTTTCTATAACGTGAAGATTTCTCTATGTATAATTGTGGTGGGTTGACTACTCCATGTCAACAAAGCCTTTCTACTATTTCTCTTCCTCAACTGGATAAGGGGCAGAAAATCTGCCAAAAAGCTTGTTTGTCAAGATAAGGACAGAGAGATTGCTTACAATTTACTGTCATGGGTAACATAGACTCAACTAGGGGAAATTAATTTACTATTTCACCATCAAATAAAAGTACGATAATAAGAAATAAGAACAAAGCTAAATAGCTGCACATTTCCCCCTCCCCGTCTTCCTGAGTTCAACTTTTGTGATAAATTGTCAGATTTTCTATAGAGGGCCTTTAAGTTGGTGAACAACTTGAAGAATTCATGAAGGCTGGTTGAAAAGAGAGTGAGTTGGTCCCCCTGCTTGAGCAAGGTCCTAACAAGTGAAGAATGTCTGATGTGGAGGCTCAAAGAAAAGCACACATACATCTCTACCAGCTTTTGGCCTTATGCCTCTTTCACCCTGAGAAACAAGCCTTGTTATAAATCTGGTCATTTAAGGAGTTAAAGGTGCATGGAAAGACTGACAAAGGTCAGACAGATTTTACTACCACCTTTGGTGTAGGAGGACCAAAGAGATTATTCCACCTCTTCAATCAACTATAAATGCTGACTGAAAGAAACTGAGATCCTCATTAAATTCTATTTGCATATTAACATTCACACCCCTCAGAATGCAAATAAAGAGAAAAGACAACACATCTTATAAGACCATCTATAACATGGGATTATTTCACCCCTTTGGGAAGAGACAAATTAGAGTATAGAAGGGGGTTTGGGGCAAAAAGAGAGAGAGGGAAACACTTCTGATTGCTCAGGATCAGTCAACAGACTTTTTCTCTCCTCCTCCCCTGAAGGGTCACTTTTAGGTGAGCTGTGTGCTTAACTGAATTGGAGAAGACTTGATAATCTGTCTGTATGTCTATGTATCTATCACCTCGTTATTAAATCTCTATTACTATACATTCTGTCATGACACCTATTAACATTGTCATTAGTGAATTTATCATCAGCAATCCTGAACCTGCCTTCCTCTTGCTTCCTTAAACTCTGCTGTTTGTGAATATGGATTGTGTAAGTTCTTATCGAACACGGCCAGAGCTGTAGTTTAGAGCTGGTAAACTGCACTATTTCTGATCTGTGATTGTGCAATTTCTTATTGAACTCAACTAGGCTGGCAGTACTAAATTGTCTATAATCAGAAATTAAGGCACCCAGCTCCTCTGATCTCTGAGGACCAGCTGTAATGCAGAGGGCTTTTTTCTCTCACAAATTTCTATAGTGTTAATGCAACAACTTGACTCGCAAATTCTCTACCTCCTCCCATCACAGGAGCATAGGAAATGGGTGTTGCAAGCACTTTACCAAAGTCTCTCTCAGCCAGTCTTTTCTCCTTTGCACCTTCTCTGCTCCAGCATGGGACCCCACCCATGGGAGATAGTCTTTCATTAGTTTCTCCAATATGGTCCTTCCAGAAGGCTGTAGTTCTTCACAAATGACTCCAGTTTTTCCTATCCTTCACAGACTGCTCTGGCATGGGTCACCTGTGGATAGAGTTCCTACCAGACAATCTCCTCCAGCACTGGCTTCCCTCATCCTTTCTGTCATAAACCTTATTCAGCAGAGGCTCTCCACAGGGACACATCTTCTTTAAGGACATATCCAGAAAGCCACCATCTGCTACTCCGTGATCTGCAGGTGGATCTCTGCTCCCCTGTGGACTTGCATAGGCTGCAGGGGTACAGCTGCCTCATGATCTTCATCACTGACTGCAGGAGAATCTCAGCTCCAGCACTTGGAGCAGCTCCTCTCTCTCCTCCTTCACTGACCTTGTGTCTGCAGTTGTTGCTCTCACATATTCTCACTCTTCTGTCCCAGTTGCTGCTTTTTTTCCCCCTTCTTAAATACATCATCAAAAAAGTACTATGAATGAGTTTAATTTTGTCTAATAGATATATTTTAAAGACAAATTCCTTTATATTTGTGACAAACTTATCTTTAAGAAGCACCACGGAGAAGCTTATATCCTTTTATATCCTTTCTTAAATATATATTTTGAAGTAATCTTTATATATTAAAAAAAATATTCATCACATGTAGAAAAAGGTGAAGGACGAGCGTGGAATTGTTTCTATATGAGCTGATGCAATTAAATACTTTCCCATTTATACATATACATAAACAAAAGGATGTATTTGTGGCTTAATTTTCCTTTGTTTTCTGTGTATTTGATGCATATTTAAAGCTCAGACTTATTCCTTTCATCTGATGAAATTTTACTGCACCAATTCTTATCTGCAAGAAAATACTCCAAGTTTAGAAGTCCTATTTTTTTTTATCTCACTTAAAAGACCACTGTACTGTACTACATCTCAAATGGAATGTCAAATCATGTACTTTGTTTGCTCCCTTTGTTCTTATAATTAAAGCCTCAGTTAAGGAAGGCTAGCAGTCAGTTTGGCATTAGTTGCAGTTCAGTAATTTGTGCTTAATCTAAAGCTCCAGTTCTTGCTCTCTTACTCTTGTTGATTGGTGCTTTTCTTCTGTGGTGCCTTTCAAACAACAGATTTCTTTATGGATTAAAATTACATACAACATGAAAAACAAAGAATGAATCAGTTAGTGAATTACTCACATTCTATGCCACTAAGCATAAATTATGCTATTATGACCAAAGTTGGAAACAGAAAATAGTTATATTGCAGAACTGAAAAAGATCACAGATTCAGAGAACAATAGAATATTTTGGGATAGAAAGAATCATTAAAGGTAGTCTAGTTCAAACACCCTACTATGAGGAGGCTCATTTTTCATTAGATTGGGTTGCTCAGAACTCCATTCAGCCTAACTTTGAATGCCCTATCAATCACCACTCCAGGCAAACTGTCACAGTGTTTCCACACCCTCCCAGTAAAGAATTTCTTCCCTATATCTTAATCCAACCTTTTTCAAATTAAAGCCATGCCCTCTTGTCCTATCACCAGATACTCTTGCAACAAGTCCCTCTCAGCTCTTGTAGGTCCCTTTTAAGTGCTGGAAGACCACAATGAGATCTCCCTGAAGCCTTTTCTTTGGGCAAAATATCCTCAACTCTCACAAACTTATCTACACAGGAGAGGTGCTTCAGCCCCCTGATCATCTTCATGACCCTCCTCTGGACTCACTCCAACAGGTCCATGTTTTTTTCATGCTGGGGAGCCCAGATCTGGACATATCACTCTAGGTGGGGTCTCACCACAGCAGAGTAGAGGGGCAGAATCACCTCCCTTGATCTGCTGGCCACACTGCTCTAGAGGCGAGTGCTGTTGGCTCATGTCCACCCTCTCATCCTCCAGAATCCTTAAGTCCTTCTCAGCAGGGCTGCTTTCAATCTGTCCATCATCCAGGAGTTATTAATACCAAGGGGCATAACTTTTCACTTGGATATGTGACTCTCCAACCACAGCTGCAGTGATTTCCCACTCATTTCTACTTCATGGTATGAAATATGTACCAGTAGTATCTGAAAGTCCATTCCGTGTATTGTTTCTTTACACTCAGCAGTCCAACAATATTCTGGAGGGCCTATGCATCCCCAGTTCCATAATCTGAATTCCACAGAATGAAAATTCCACGCTACATCTAGCTTGTGACTTTAGATTGCCTTATCTGGATAATTTTAAGTCATCCAACATGTCACTGGACTGCTGACTCTTTTTGACTACACATGGCAAGTAAGTAAAAAAATACTTGCTGTCCATAGTAATTGTTCATTGCCAACCAATTTCTAAGCCTTACCACTTTGTTGTGATGGTGGGAAAGAAAGTGTGGGTCAGCTACAGAACTCAGTTTTTAGTGTTTCTGTGCCATCTGGTTCAGCCCTGACCAATACATTTCTCTGTAGTATTTTTAGAGTGTGTAGATCTATCTTTAGAAGATCTTGCTGTTTATATGGGTACAAAATTAGAGGGGAGGGGAAGTTTTTTTTGCAAGATTTATGATTTTTTTTTCCCTAGGACGGTGTTAATAAATGCATTTTGGGACAGAACAAAACAGCCAAGAAAAAATAGAACATGACAACAGAAAAAAAGTGATCTGAAGTTCAAGTACTGACTGAAGTCAATATTGACATTAGCAAAGATATTCAATTTAACAGTGTTTGGCTGCAATTACCTCCCTGAATTTGCCTGCTAAAATTATGGAATAACTATACAGATTTCAAATATTGCTGAAATGTCAGCATATAAAGAAAATTTTACTCATATGTAATAAGTTCTTCATGCTATTGTGGTAAACTTTCTTTTCATATATACTATTTTATTTCTAGTGTTCATGACATGCATACCACATTTAATTTTTTTTAAAATTATTGTCCTTTTAAATATACTGGGGAACTGAATGGATACTAGGAGGTACATCTTAAATTAAAAAATTCCCCCTAAAAATTAAATTAGAGCATGAAATATTGGTTTATCCCTGAAATAAAACCTCCAGAATATAAAAATTGTCATACTTAATTGAGAAAGTGATCCATCTAGTCTACTATCCAGTCACTGACTTTAGTAGTAATAGTTGCAATATGAATTTATACATTAATTTGCAACAGGAAAATTTTCTTATAACTCCATTAGATGGATTTATATCATGGGCATATTTAAAGCAAAATATTAATATTTATAGTCCATGTTAAATGCTCAGGAGTCTAGATGTACCCCATGAACAGCACTGACTGCCAGCTGATGGGGTGGAGGAATTCTGCCCCAATACAACTGAAGAGGGAAAGGACCCTGCTGAGGGGCTGTACCTACAGACACGCCACTTCACTCCTCCCAGCACATGATTCAAGGTACTGATAAGGTGAGATCACATCCCCAAATCCTGCAATCCTGCAACCTTGCAGATGACTGACACTGTCAGCCTTCAGCTGCAAAGTCAGAGTGACAAAGTCAGGTGATTTCAGCACTGGAGCAAAGGTGTACATATTCAGAATTGCTGATGGGGGAGGCTGTACAATTTTTATCTGTATTACTACAAAATATTTTCTATATTCATTACATAATTTGTATGGGTAACAAATTAATTGGAATAACATTTGAGTGATATAGTTTGTTCATTTTCCTGGTAATGAGATTTTGAGAGTATCAGCCATTTATTTTTGTGACCTTCAGATTTTTAATCCCATTAAGTGGACATCCTTCTCATGAAGAGAATAGAAAGAATTTTTTTAATATATTTTTTATTTCATTCCTATATGTTTTTATAGAAGTAGTCTTTATATACTTGCAACTAACTTATTCACTGCCTGACCTTCCTATTTTTTTTTTTTTTTTTTTTTTTTTTTTTTTTTTTTTTTTTTTTTTTTGTGGTTGCATTAAACTGAGAATGACCTATTTAAAACTGGACTATATCAGGGAGAGATTAGAAGAAAATCTCAGAGGACATTTCATTCTTTTCATCTGTGCTATGTTAAATAATATGAAAAACTGTAAAATTATGCAATTTTTCTTTGCAGTTGAATCATAACTCTTATCATCTAAGGTTTTTTTTTCCCTGAACAAACTGTACCACCAGACTGAGGGAATTTTTTCAGTTCACTCATTGATTCCTTCAGAATACTGGCAAGGGACACACTGCAGTAAGGAAACAGCTTTTCTAGCATATCATACCTCACATTTAAAGCACTGACTCAGCAAGAAGTACAGAGAGGCACATCTCATCAGCTCAGTTTAACTCTGTGTCTATTAAATTGAGCTATGTTATGCGTAGTCATAACAAAGAAATTGTGGATTGCATTTTCCACATTCCCATAGGGTGTCTGAAATCTAATGCTCTTTCTTGGGTTGTGGTTTTATTCCTGGTTGCAGATAGGCTAGGACCACTTAGCCTATTGCTTTCTGCTACCACAGCACTCGCTCTTTGCAAGCTCTTTGTAAGCTCTGGTAGGGGCTGTACACAATTTAGGACTTCTTTCTAATCACAGAGCTCGTGGCATCCACCACAGACCATCAATGACAGATCATTCCCAAGCTAATGCTTTCAGCTGCATGCAAGCTAATGTAAAAGAAAAGAGTGGAATGGATGCAGGGGCCCAAGCAGTGCTAATAAGTTGTCACATGGGTTATGAGGACTATTATCTACTGTAGTAAGTCCAGATAAAAGATAAAGGTTCAAAATCTCCTGTTATTTATCGTTTTCACATGTAGTTAATTCTGCTTCATTTTCTTGCTACTTGATACATACAAAACCAGCTCAGCTTGAATGTTACACTCAATTATTCTGAACACTTCATAAAATACAACGCTTGTTCTGCTGGAGTTTCTGGGGTGATGAATGTACTTTCCTGGCCCTTTGAAACTGCTATAGAAAATTCTGTTTAAGCACAGCCTTCCACATTTATCTTTGTCTGGAAATCTTCCCCCTGCTTATGGTCAGTGCTGCATATCGTATTACTCAGTTTTCCAGCTCTTCTCATTTGGGGAAGAAATAAATTATGCTCTTCCCCTGAATCAAAGGAATCATCAAAAAGGGTTACCTTGCTACATTTTTGTTTCTGGTGTATGAACAGACAGAAAAACAGATTTCAAGACATATAAGCAGCAGATTATTAGAAGAATCTAATCAGTTATTTCTCATATAATAAATGTTCTTATATAAGCAATTTGCAAAATCACACAGTACACAACTTCATCATACTAACTGCTTCTGCTTCCTGGAGGTTTGCTATGTATTTTTTAATACTGTCTAATTGTTATAGGATTTCACAGAATCACAGAACTGTTGGAACTTGAAGGTACCTCTGGAGCTCACCTTTTCTAATGTCCTTTCAGAAAATAGAGCCTAAGACCAGTAGGCTGATCAGTGCCTTCTCCAAACAGGTTTTGAATATCTCCAAGGATGGAAAATACGCAGCCTTCTTGGGCAACCTGTGACAGTGTTTGATCACCATCATAGTAAAAATGTTTTCTGAACCTAAAGGCAATTTATGCTATTTCAGTTTATGTCCATTGAATCTTGTCCTTTCACAGGACAGCACTGAGAAAATAATAGCAGCACTGGCTCTGTGTAAGTAACAGATTCAAATTTAGTTTGGACAAGCAGCTGCTGAAACATTTGGATAATCCAGTAACTGTTTCCCCACTGAGACTATTAACTGAGTAATAATTAATATGAAAAGTTAGAGAGGAAAATTGTGTGCTTTCAAAGATTTTAATTGAATTTCACTCCCCATTCAAAACTCAACACTTGCTTTTCCTCCAGTGAACCAAGAGGAGGTAAATAGATAGCAAATAATCTTATAGATAGCACACAGATATAGATAACTGCTTATATTTACTAAAAGGTCAAAAAATCTTACAGTGTTATGATATCTGACAAGATAAAAAATAAAATATATGATCTGTGAAGTGACATATGATCACAATGAAATTCATTAGTCACTGACTTACTTCAGTATTTAAACAAGGATCTATCTAAACGGGCTGGAGAGTTATATAATAAAACTTTTAATGCTGAATGGTTCACAGAATTGCTACAGTGATTTTGTTTCTTGTGTTTCTTATAACTATTTTTTTTTCTTTTTTTAATGTATCTACTGTTATATTAGCTATTAGGGCTATAATTGGTGGGGTTTTTTTTAAATACATTCTTCTTTCTTCAGGAAAAAAAAAAGCAAGGTGATGCTAGGTGTGATAGTCTAGATATTTTCTGCCCAAACAAAAAGCCCTGTATTTACACTTAAATAAGACTTGGGTTTCACTTTGTGAAGCAATGTCAACTGTATGATTCCATATCCTCTTCATGAACAGGGCTGTATGGCTTTCTGTTAAATTTTTATAGTACCTGGTATCTATTTGTGAACCCTTAAAAAAAAAAAAAAGGTGCATTTATGAATGTGCTTGCGGGTTTGGACAGAAGTGTGTTGAGAGTGATGATCTGTACAGAAGTTGCTCAGTTAGTCCATTACACATTATTTGCCCGTCATTTTTTAAAGCGATGAGCACCAGCATGCAGCAGCCTCCTTCATCCTGACATCAAAGAAATTTTGGATTGTTGTGTTGGTTGCCTCCAGCTGGTGAAAATCTCTGGGGAAGAGTGATACTCTATGCAAGTACAGATCCTTTGAGAAAACTTGGCTGCCAAGTGCTTCAAAGAAATCCAGTCTGGCCCAGAGAAGATATTGGTAATTTTGACAGTTCCATTTTTCACTTAAGATCCTAGCACTGAAGACTGGCTTTGGAAGTTATGGTAATAGTTTAATTAGTTTGAAAAAAAAAAAATAGTCAACAAAAAAAACCACTTAAAATTAAAGATGCCAGTTCCAATCTTTATTTATTTGTGTGAAGGCATACATACAATAAAGTACCATTGCAGACATTTGATGGATTCAGATCCATCAAATGGTAGCCACAATTTATCTACAGCAGTAGTGATCCTTCCTTAATACACAGAAGAAGAAATGAACCACACCCGAATGTCTACATATTTAGATGCCTATATTTACACAGAGACAAAAGTCTAAATTAAAATAAATGTCTATTCATTCTGATAGAGAGTTGGGATTTATTTTCCTTTAATATAAACAGCATATAACCGAACTGAATGAAAAATATCCAGTTATTAAAATATGCTCTTTGCTAACTCTGTTTATGGTCTAATAATTCCAACACTGTAAAAAAAGAATGAAGAGAAAGACAATATTTGTCACTGATATTTTTTGACCATAAACTTTATGATAAAAAGACTTCATGAATAAGTAACAATGACTCATAAAGCATATCTGATTGGGCAGGGTCTTCCAGTATCCCCAGTTTTGGGATATTGTTTAAAATGCACCACAAGCAGAAATAAAGCAAAACTGGATGATTTTCTACTGTTCTCCTCCATATTTCCTGCTGTTAAACCCAGGTGTAAAGCTTTTTTCATAATTTTATATGTGGTAAGACGCATATCCGAGCATCCTAGGATATAAGTGGATCATTATTGTGCTTGATATTGACATTGAAGAGTGACCTTGGTACCCTTATTTTGTTGTGTGTGTATTATTCCAGTTGGCTTAAGTCTATAAATTGCTCTCTGTGGTGTGCTGTAATTTAAGTCTGTGAAAAGCGAACAAACAAACAAAAACAACATGGGAAACAAGCCTGGAAAACATAATTTTATCTTAAAGTTGTTTAGAAATTAGGATAGCTTGAAAAGATGCAGGGGTTTATTCATAATACATCCTTGAAAGAGCTGGCTTCTGGCTCTGCTGGGCTTTCATTGCTTAAGGATGCAGTAACCTTTTACCTGAGATTATCCTATTGACATAACAAAGCATCTTGAAGATCTGTGTTTTGGACTACCCTTTGCCACCCTGTAAGATTCATAAGTCTGTAGTATAAACAGCTTAGAAGTGAGTTTTTCTGTACTTTTCCCTTGCTACTCCATTATTTTTTCCAGATCTTCCATCTTTGAAACTCGTTTTTCAACAGGATGGAGCTTACTGTAATTACTGAATTACACCTGGGGAGTAGAGAGGGCATGACATCATAAAAAAAGAGTCCTAAACTTCAATAAACTGGAGATCTATACTTTCTTACTTAGGCCCTTTTTATAAGAGCTCGGCTTCAGAATTACTTTTTATTTTAAGGCACCTGAATTTTTCCATTGCTTACATTGCTTTAAACTTCATGGAAAGAAATCACTTTAGATACATGCCTCAGTTCAGTACAATTTCTCCCACTTTACTGAGCCTTTATTGGGATGGTTGATAATATTTTTTCATTTTTAAATGTATTGAGCCTCATGGGTGTAGAGGAAGGCCACAGGAGAAGTTGGTCAAGATCATCAGGACCCAATAGCATAAACAGTGGCTTGGCAACACCTATGTTTATTTCACCAAGTACGTTTATTTCCAATCAATAGAATAATTTCATCATCTCCCAGCAGAAAAGGCCTTGGGGGTCCAAGTTGTCAGTCCCATGGGCATGATCCAGTAGTGACCCCAAGAGACTAAGAAGGCTGATGACATTCTGGCCTGTGTTAGTAATAGTGTGGCCACCAGGACCAGGGCAGTGGTTGTTGCCCTGAACTCGACATGGGTGAGGCCACACCTCGAGTTTTGTGCTCAATTTTGGGACCCTCACTACAGGAAAGACACTGAGGTGCTGGACCATGTCCAGATAAGGGCAACAAAGCTGGTGAACCTTTTAAGTTGTGAATTGGATAATGGGAGTGTGAATGATCACACTCTGTCTGAGAGGTAGATTGGTAGCAATTCCTGAGACAATCCTAAATTGGTCTAACATGTAGTTAAATGAAAGATTACACAGGAGTTCAGAAACTGGAAGTTTGGAAATACTGCCCTAGCATCTTTTGCATGAGATAGATAGATACACACACATATACACATACATACACACAAACATAAAGAGGATTTGATACCTGATTCATATAAGCTCTGTTCCATCCTCTGAAAAACTGTATTTGACAGTAACCATAGCAGCACAACTGATTAGGCGTACTTGAAATACCAAATGACATAATAGAATTTTTATTTAGGGCTTCAATGAAGGAAACTTAATACTGTAAACAAGAATATTCAGCTCTATACTAAAATGTTTTGGTGGATGAAATGGCTGAAATAGTCACATTTTTAACAGAAGTTTAATATTACTTTTTCAACAGTCTTAAGAAATTATAATCAATATTGTGTGGCTGAATTCATGAAAGTAACCTTCAGTAGTGGTATAATTATTTTTTTTTCCAGCTCTGTCTTATGGCCTACATGTTTGACATCTTTCCAAGCATCTTCTGCTTCTGCTGGGTTGTCTCTCAGAGCATGTGTTATTTCAAGACAGATGCAAAGCAGTTATTGTGGTGCTATTGTTACTTGATGTACTGCTGTAAACCACTCAAAATAAAGGAACAGCACACGCTGGGAATCTACAGATGAAGAATTTCTGGAATCCCTCTTTGCTTACCTGAAGCAAAGTGTTATCTTTATAATGCTAGGACTTCTCATACTGATCTCCATAAGGAAGATATTTAATGGCTATTGCAGTGCAGAAGACATCATTAGAGTGAATTAAATACATGGAAATTCATATCTTACTTTTGCCCTCTAAGGATTTAAAAAGCAGATAGGATAATTTCTTTATCCATATGATTTTTACAGTACTGCATACACATTCCTGGAAGCAGGAACTGAAACACACTACTATTCACACCTTAAATTAGCCTTGCTACATTTAGAATATAGTTTTCACCTCTTCCTCCCTGGGTTTTTATTTTTTTTTGTGAGTTATCATCATATTTAATCAAATAATCATTGTATGTCTGTGTTCCAACTTGGTTTCAACTTTACTTCTTGAGTATTGCTACTATCAGGTGTGAGCCTAAAGCTGAGAAGTAAGCATCAATATCTCAGTTCCTGGACTATTTCATTCACCTAACATGACAGGTTCTGAGAGTGTTTAAAATAGCAAAGAATGGCAGTTATCCATATCCAAATATATGAGTTAGGTAGATTGAGTTGTAAGAAGGGATTTCCAGAGACTCCTCATCTGACATTAGCTGTGCTCATTTAAAGAAGCACAGGGAGAATTCCTACTCTTTATTTCAGCTAACCAGGCACAAACAGAGAGAAAACAGTATTTTGTTTTACCTAAAAAAAATAAGTTATTCTTGATGGCAGGACATACTGAAATTATACTACTGGTATGGGTGAACCTCACTATCTCTGAATTTCAGCTAAACTTTTATCTCCAATCTTGTTTGTAAATACATCCTAGGGCAACCTAATTCTTCCTAATTTTGTCTGATTTAACTAACCTAAGACAGTTTGTCTCAATTTAATTGATCACACAAAGGCATGCCGTACCATTTGGATACTAAATCATTCCTCACAGCATTCACTTATTGCTTCAGAAAAAATAAACAAAAAAACAGGTTTCTGAACTATAAAGTATTATCTACTTGCTTAGGAAGTTTCTAATTCATGATTTCTGGAAATGGAAATCTTTGTGGTTTCATGGTATCATGCTGTTCTTTACTACTGGTGAAGCTCTTAACGTCATATCAAGCTTCCCTGGCTACTTCAGAAATTACTATGCTTGAAAATTTTGCATGCTTAACAGGTGTGATATATCAGCATTACAGAAGAAAAAGAAAAAGCAACAACATCGGAAAAATGTTACATCTGTTCTAGGAAAGCCTATCTACTAATAAATTAAACAGAACTCCAAAAGAGCTTTTGTAGTAATTTCACAGTTTTCATAGTTATTAATGAAACAAAGAAGATGTGTCACATATATTTTACAAATATTTAAATACAATGAATACTGTGAACTCATTTTTGATCAACTGAAGCTGAAACAGATATGGGTCTAAAAAAGAAATAGTTTATGTTTTCTTTTTTATATTAATCTGTTATTAGAAAATAGACTTTATGAATTTCTTTTGAGAAAAGAGCTTTGAAATGCATGACAACCAAAGGAGAAATAATAGAACTTATCAATTACTATATAGCCAGTATTCTTTCACATGTATAATCCACTACTTGATGAATGCATTCGATTTTAAAAGAAAAAATATTTGAAAATACATTCTCATATAATGAATATGCTTAGATGACTCAAGCAAAATCAGAGCTAGTGGCAGAAGAGCATCAAAAGCAGAGTTGTCAATAGTAGAAATAAAATTGTTTGAGAAAATGCACTGATACTTATATGCATCTCAACCATGTATGGGTTTAACTGTTGCTGAATTACGAAGATGAGGAATCACTAGGGTTTATGTCCACACAATCACACCAAAAATTTACCGTTTTAAACAATTGTACCTGTTTAATCTTAGAATGTGGAGTTATAAACTTTGGAGACTGTCATAAAGAATATTTAAAAGCAAAAATTGAACTGTATTTGAATTACGCCTTGTTTTAACACATTTATTGACTGACACCAACATTCTACCTAGCACTGATTAATCCTGTTTCCACAGGTGGTTTGAAGAGGTCCTTGTAGAAACTGAGCTCTTCAAACCTATCTGGAGTCATCTCTTGACTGTTCAAGTAAAATTGATCATTTGGGGCTTTCTTCACTTACAGAAATTAAAAGTGTTACTATGTTAGAGAGGTGCAAGCCACTCTTTAACCCTCTGCAGACAGCAGTCTTTCCACCCTGAAGCACAGATGTTTCACTACCAGAAACGAAACAAAACAAAACAAAACAAAAAGACCTCCCCCTTAAAAAAAAAACCAAACCAAACCAAAAAACCCTTGAAAACAACAAAAAATATATTACTAAAATGGGTTTGGATCCATGATAATAAAGGTGTTAAATTTTTCATAAGAAACATGCTCAAACCACGCACTTTTAATGCATCTGTCCATCAATGTTCCCAGAAAAAATTCTTTAACAAGTATTTGAATATCCAATAAAAATAGTTTGAAGAAAGTTAGCAAATATTTTATTTAAAAAAAATTAAAATTTCTTTAAAAATTTCTTAAAAAATGACTGCACAAAAACTAGTTAAAAACCAACTTATAATAGACTATTGTGGTTTAACTCTGTTAGGCACTTAAAACCAAAGCAATGTTTCACTGTGTTCCAGTACAATTAGGGAAAGAATTGGAAGATCAAAAGTAGGAAAACTCATTGATTGAGATATAGACAATTTAATAGATAAAGTAAAATCTGAACTTTGAAGCAAATGAAAATAAGGAATTCATTCACTATTTCCCAACCACAGGCAGGTGTCCAGGCTTCTCCAAATATAAGGTTCCATACCACGGTCACTTGTGAACACAAATGTCATTGTGGTCTTCTTCTTCCCCCCGATTTTATCACTGAGCATGATTCCATATGGTGTGGGATACCCTTTTTGTCATTTAGGGTCAACTGCCCTGGCTGTGTTCCCTCCCAGATTCTTGTGCACTCCTCACTGGTGGGGTGGTGTGAGGAGTGGAAAGTGCCCTGACTCTGTCTATGCACTGCTCAGCAACAGTTATAACATCTCTCTGTCATCAACAGTGTTTTCAGCAACTATTGTTGTAATTGCTACAAATCTCTATTTTTTTCTTATATATATTCAATAAATTATACATATATAAATATATATATATATAATATTCACATGATATGTTTAGATTAACCTCTGGTAATGAAGTCCTATACATATTTCCCAAAATGTATTAGTACCTTAGCCTGTATCAAATTTCTTAACTGATCTCTGGAAGAAAAGATGAGGTGGTATATATCTTGGTGTCTATCATGAAGTCTATCATGAAGTCTATCATGAAGACCATGTGAACTTGTGTCACTAGGATTTCCAGAGAAAATAATACAGTCTGCCATGTGAACATTTAATTTTTCATAAGCAGTCAAAAAAAGAGTTAAATTTATTGTTCTCAAATAGCTATTAAATCAAGAAGTGTCAAAACTAATTTCTTTCCCTGGAGGAATTTGTAGAATAGTTCTTACTATGAATTTTTTAATATATATTATACTATTTGATACTTTAATTAAAACAGAATTTCAGGAAATCTTTGCAATTGAGAATGTTTGTCCAAATTGTCTTCTGGGGTACAATTCCTCTAAGAGGATATAAATGAATAATATCTTCATATTCTTAAAATCTGTAATCTTTTTAAAATACAAAAGTACTATCTGTGCTTAAAAACTGTCAGACTGGAATTATTAACTATTACAGTGAAGATGAGAAAGTTCTTTGATCTCAATTTAAAGTTTTTCTATCTTTATTTTTCATAAGGAAATGAAAACAAAATTAAGCATTTATCAGTTTAGGTAAAGCACTACGTCAGAACTGACCAAGTGTCAGTCTATTGGAGAAGAGAGAAAAATCTACTTTCCCTTAATTTTAAGTGTTGTTTTCAACAAATCCATGTGTACTATTAAAGTCAAAATCCATATAATAGAGAGATAAGAAAGCCAAATACAATTTGTCATGTGTGGTACTTTTGCAAATATTTTCAAATATTTTCTAATGGTTTTGAGAATTATGAATTAGTCTAATAGCTTAAGAATAAAAGACAGATATATTGACATGCATAAAGGGTACAGAAAAGTGATCTACAGCATACTTTTTCCTCATGTAACCTACCAGTTCCACAAAACAATAAACAAAAACAACACCTATATCTACAACAAAGTAAATGTACAGAAAATTTTGACTCTTTATCCTATTAAACTTTTATTTTGCTGCACTTCCCTAGGAAATATCTTGAATAAAATCACAAGATACTATTTTTTCCATCAGAATATCTTCTTGCTTCCGCTCTTTCCTTTTTGTAGCAAATCTGGAAATATAGGTCATTCTAGGTTGTGACACTGGTACCCGTGTGTATGAATTAAATATTTCCTATCTCTGGTTCAGCATTAGAACAACAGAAAGCAGGCTGAAAGCTGACAAAACAGACATGAGTAGCAGCTCTTTTTCCTCCGAGAATCTTTCAGGAATGGTGGGAAGCAACTACTTCCTGCAAATCCCAGGAAAACGGCTGGATCAATTCCAAAGCCAGCTTTGGAAATCTGAAAGTGAGTTTCAATCTGGTTCTTCCTCTTTCATGTTGAGGAAAAACTAAGAATATCACAGGTTATGTGTTTGTTGGTGCTTTTGGGGGTTTTGTGGGGAATTGTTTGGGTGTTTTTTTTTCTTGTGGTGTGTGTGTCTAGGATAGAATGGGTCTCATAACCATATAGTTAGAATCAATGTGTAATTTTTTCATCCTGTCCATGATTTTATCATAACTATAGCTATAAAGAAATCTTGAATACCTGAATAGCCAAAAAAGTGATGTCTTCCACTTTCCACACACATCATAAGTGTGGCAATAAGTGTGACAAGACCCTGTTAAGCAAGAGATTACAAAGTGGCTTTTAAGGTCAGAAATCAGCTGGCCTTAGAGTTATAGGAGCATCCTCTCACCTCACATAAGGTTCTTATCTAAATAAAATTCTAACACTCTATCCTCTTGAGGTTTAGAGCATACTGTATACTGCACTATATAAAATTAAATTTTAGGAATCTCATCTTTTTCATCCTCACATCTTTACACAAAATTTTAGTGAGGACTTGTTTCACCAATTCTTGATACAAAAAAAGCAAACAAAGAACAACAATAACAACAAAAGTATTTTAAAGCAAATTAGAAATTCTGAAAATATATTTTATTTGGGGGAAAATAGAAGTTCTCAGGCAAAAACTCCACAATTTTTTAATGTAATTTACCTATTCACAACAGTCCAGATAGGAAGATTTTGTATTCATTTATTGGCATTTATAATTTTGAACTACCAAACAAATTATATTATTAAATGATCTCAAAAGGTAAAATAAAACCATATCAGAAAGAGGTGGCAAATAATTTTCTCTGCTGATGGTGTTTTTGTTTTGTTGGGTTTTGGTGGGGTTTTTTGGTGGGGATTTTTTTGGGCTTTTTTTTTGTATTTGTTTGTTTGTTTTGTTTGTTTGTTTGTTTGTTTTTATGATGACACATAGTTTGCAATTATATATATCCTGCTAAGTCTCTAGACATCTACATATTTATTTTCTGGCTCACCAATGAGTAGCAGCTCCATCTCTCTTGCCTGCCCTCAGGCCATTAACAACTCTGTGGCTCACTGGCCAAACTTGGAAATTAGGCATCTGTGTGCAACCGTACATCATGACAGATATCCCTTGCCCAGAGACACCCCAGCTTCTGCCATGGCCTCAGCTTCCAGGTCCTAATGTTCATCCATCCCCATGTTACAGATATCTGATTAGTATAATGGTATCCCACTTCTGATATCAACATTTGTCCTTGTGGTTTAATAACAAATTGACTGTGCAGGGAGTAAATGGACTTGAACACCAATGCACCCTTACAGATAAGTTTAATGTTGACAAGTGGTATATGACCTCCTTTTTTCCCTTAGGGAAAAAAAAAATGCAGTCTCAGAGAAAGCTCATTTTGGACAGTGCAGAAGTCTGTGCCCTGTGTGATGCTAGTCTCCTTGTGGTCTCTCCCTCAGTTACTCCAGATCCTGTCAATTAAAAGGTTGGGCAAAGAATATCTATATCTGATCAGCCCACTCAGATTTTTGAAGCATCTGAACAGATTGTCACCATTGCAGATGCTCCCAGTCAGCTCTTAAGAGATTCTCTGCATCTCTCACAGTGACTGGTGTGTCTCTTGCCTTAAATTTCGATCTCACTCTTGTCTCAACTTTTACAACTGAATTTCAGCCACTCCCAGGCTATGCCATTTGCCACAGGGCCCCATGAAATACGGGAAGAGACTGAGACAATTGGGTTTGTTCAGTCTGAAGAAGAAAATTCTACAGGGGACTTAACTGCTTTCTACACTGCCAAATGAGAGAGCAAGGAGCTAAAACTCCACCTTGCTGTGGAGAGCAGGGAGTGAAGGAAAGAATAAGAGAGATGGATTTTGTAGGTAACAAATAGAAAGTGAAAAAGACATCAATATATATGAAAGGTAAAGAGAAAAAAAATGAACAAAACAACAACATTTAGAAGCAATCAGAAAAATGATAGTATTTTTTGTACCCTGGGTTTGCAAACCCAGTCGCTAAGGGCTGCTTGCCTTTTGTTTTAGAGGAGTGATGTTACATGTTGACATTTAATGAGCTTCAGTGGACTGCAGTGTTTTCACTTTTAAGATGAATTGTCTCTGTTATTATCTTCAACTCATGCATTAACTGAAACTCATGCTTTTGAAAGAAGTGACAAAAGTCTCCACAAGTGCTAAGCATTGATGTGATTATCTGAAAATAAGTTTATAAAGATGAAGACTTAAGAACCTGGCTCAGTTTTTGTGTGATCACAGTCTCAAGCAACAAGTGTAATGGGTTGGGTCATTTAAAGTAAACATAAGTGGCATATTTAATGTGTTTAAAAAATGTAACACATTACAAATTGTAACAAATCAATATAAGAAATTAAATTAGTGTAAAAACCTATTGATACAGAAACTAAACTCTGAGTTTTGCATTGAAAAATAGGAAAAGAGGCAGTAATCTGTTTCACTTTCTTACCACCTCTAATAAATAAATAAATTGCTGGATTAAAGTTTTCATTAAATCTAATTGCAAGGAGTAAAAAAGAAATGGTATAAAATTATATTTCAATTTAAATTAATTAAATTTAATTTAATTAAATTTAAATGAAGGTTTTGGACGTAACTCTGCATCCACAGGGTAATATGAGTATGACTCCTGCTAAGTGTTATATTTTTCTCACCAGGTAAGTACAGAATGGGTGTATTGGAAATAATAACGTGTTTTGGAAAGGCTCAGAGTTTATCAAAAAAAAATAGAGATAAGAAAATGTTCTTGAAAATACTGCAGCCTTTAAGGGAGTTATTCTGTGTTTCTTTTTGTTTGTTTCTCATTGAAAATCAACTTTCTATATTAGTCAGTGGTTTTGAATGTAGAATGTTCAGGTATGGTAGGATGTTACTTAGAACTGATGTTCATAACATACTTTGAGTTTCACAGGGACTAATGGTATCTTTCTCAGGTGGCATGTAAGGTTTGTCTCAGAGAAATGTGTTTGGATCTGTGGGACTCAATATGACCTTCAGTTGTCCCTCACATGAAGTTACCCTGATTTCTTGACACAACTGTCATGTATGTGTGCATTATAGGGAGTATAAGACCCAAATAGATGTTAATATAGGGCTAAAGACAATACTGCAGAATAATCTAGAGACTAGGAGGATGATGTGAACTTCAGGTCTTGTTAATTTGCATGGTCACTTCTGAGCAGGAATTTCTGCGTCTGTACAGATGCAGACTGCACGCCAATATTGTATTTTCTTAGTTCTCATCTGATTCTTTTCAGGTGTTGAAAGATTTATGTTGAATTTTTTTGTAGCAAATCACAGGAGTAGGCTTATTAGCAGTTCTTGGTGGGTGTTTTATCTCCTGACTTTTATGGATCTTCTGCAGAATGAGAACAAACAGCAAAAGAATGCAGACTATCTCATCCTTTTCCAGTGAGATACATGCTCTGGGGAAGTTATTGAAAGAACTTGATATTGAGAAGAAAAAGAAACATTACATGATTTCTGATGATTTATTGTAAGAAATAATGCTTTAAATATCTACTATTTGCGTAGTACTCCCCACTTTCGAGGGATACAGACTTAGACAGACTTGTGAATGGCCCATTAAATTGTGGAAATTTTTGCTCAAAAAGATGTCGTGAATGTAAAGAATATGATCAGTTTTAAGAATTGTCAGACAAATTAATGGTTTCCATAGTTATTAATTAGCTTCTGTAATAGGAAGTGGCTAAATTACTGGCTGAAGGCAAATGAAAAGGTATGGGCAATGAAGGATGTTTTTTAAGCCTGGTTGTTAACTCCTGGCAGAAACAGGAGCAATCACTTTCAGTGAAGTCAGATTTGATTTTGGTCCATGCTTAACATCAGTGGTCATGTGTCCTGTTTAGTCATAGGCAACTACATGAAGAAAGTTTCTGTGCAAGTCTACTGCTGAGAGCAGTGATTTTCACTGCTGCAACCGCTATTAGCAGTATGTTCAGGGTCTCATACCTATAATTTCTCTCCATATTGGTCTCAAACTTGTTAAAAAAAATATAGTTTTATTTTTTCTTTTGTTCTTTTTCTTTTTTCCATGCATTAGGAACTCTCTAGCGGTATGAGTAGGGTCACCAACTTGTTGGACTTTGTTAGACAATTCAAACTCTTCCAGGTTTAAACTAGATCCTTCAGTTGCTCTGAAATATCTGTCTTCATCTTTTTTAATATCATGATCCACCAATAAAGAATTATGGAAAATATTCAAAGATAAATTGCAATCTTCTTGTGAAATTTATTTTTTATTATTATCTAGAAAGTAAATAATAACCACAATATATTTCTACAAATAAATTCTTGAAAAATCAACATCTGCCTTCCAGCATCTAAGAATATTTTTCCTGTCAACACATTCATCAGAAGCTATTCATGTATCTTCATGTAAATTAAGTATATTTCATTGTGCTTTGTATGTATCCCAATGTGACTCTATCTGTTCAAAATACAATTTTCATTTCATTGTTTTTACGGTAAAATATTATAAAACAAGGAGAAAGAGAGAACTTTTTATCTTCTGTATGGATACTTCCTTAACTATAATTGCATGTGAAAGCTAATTAAATCATATTTTTACATTAATTTTAAATTCTGCTATAATTAGAGATTTATACTTTGTTCAAAGATTTCTACTTTGTTCAGAGATCTGTGAATGTCTCTGCCTGTATATAGTTTCCTAAAATTAGTAAATACACCACTTCTTACTGCTCCCCATTATTTGAACGATATCTTGCAAGAGGTTTGAGATTAGTCTTAATTATTACAGAAGATTGGACAACCATCAGGTGGGGTTAATTTGCATAATTCAATTCAAGTCCATGGAGCTATGCTGATTTATGTTGACTGACGATATGGAATTTACAATTCTATTGTAATATTAATTTATATTTAACAAAAAATAGGCTTTTCTGAACACAAAATGGTGTATTCTGATTTCACAGTGTATTGAGTTTTCATGGCCAGGTTTTGCTAGTGGGGCAGGTTGTGGGGATTTGCCAGAGTGGCTTCTGTAAAGAGAAGCCCACACTGGAGCAGGTGTCCTGGTAGGATTTGTGACCCCATGGGGGACCAACACTGGAAGAGTTCATGAAGAACTGCAGCCTACGGAAAGTACTCACACTTGAGAAGTTCATGAAGGACTGGACCCGACACTGGAATAGGGACTCCTCCCCTTGAGAAGGAAGCAGCAAAAGAACCATGACCTGACTATAAGGCCCATTCCCTATCTCCTGTGTCTCTCAGGAGGGTGTCCGGTAGAGCCTGGGAAGGAGAGAGAGGTGGGGGGAAGACATTTTTAAGATCTGTATTACTTCTCATTACTCTACTCTGATTTGTTTGATTATTAATTAAATTAACTTCCAAAAGCTGAGTCTGTTTTACCCACAACAGTAATGAATGATCTCTCCCTGTCCTTATCTCAACTGTCAAGCCTTTCTTTACATTTTTTCTCCCCTGTTCAGCTGCAGAGGGGAGTGATTGTGCCGGTTTGATGGGCATGTGGCACTCAGCCAGGGTCAACCCACCACCCTCTTATTCATCTAAAACTAGAATAATGTGAATTACTTCAGTCCTTATGTAACTGAACAAAATCTACCCATATGTATTGAACAGAATAACAAGACACACATGATATCATCCTCAGGAAATGATTACTAGTGTAATTTCTTTTTGTTTGTTTAAATAAAAGCTACCAACATGAATGCATGTTCTGGAGTGTGGGTTTATTCAGCTTCTAGCAAGCCAGCTGCATGGAGTCAACAGCTCCTTCAGAGAGCCCAAAGGGAAGAAAAAAGCATCGACCTCTCAGTGAATGTGAGTGCCCTTCAGATTAAGGGTTTATAAAACCTATTATCTGATAGCTTTCCTTTTTTAAAATCCAAATTGAACATGGAAATAAAACAAATGTGAATTTATACATCAGGTATCTGGGAAAGTTTTCTAAACATCTAAGTGTCCGTGTTTACTTCATGATAGAAGAAGTATGGACTGTCCTTTTTGATGATAATGCCACGGGAAACAAAACCAAGCTGAGAACCAATATAAATGCACTGTTGGAGTCTTGTTCAACATTATGTGTTATTTCTTAACTCTGAGAGTTGGAGGGTATGGAAATAAAAGCTTTCAGCAGAACAGCCCATATGGTGATTTCATAATGTGTGATCAGGACAAAACAATTACTGTGACTAGTCCATGAGTGTACATTTCAGTGATTTTAATTAGAAATAAGAATATTTTCATACCCTCAGATGCCTGTCATGATTTTTGTCTTGCTGTCCCAAAATCTCTCATTCTATTTCTATATGCAGTTACAGAATCACTGAACCAAAGTTATGAAGAGTAGACTAGTAAGGAGAATAAAGAGCGGCATTCTTTATGTGTTCTTCCATTAACACTACCAGAGCTATTGAGCTTCTGATGAGAAACTCATGAAGTGACACAAGTACAGTTACAGGCTGCTATTAATATATGAAATAACTCTTGCAAAAGTCAGAAATTATTCCTTCAAGGTCTTTATCTATGGTTTTCTGATGCCCTTGAACTTATTATCTGGAGAGATGTTGCAAAATGACCCAGGATCTTGACCATTAATTGAGGAGATCAGATGCCTGTTGGAGCCTGAGTTCCTTTTTTCCTTAAAAAAAATACATGGTGGTTTGCATTCAGTCCTAACCATGCTGCGGAGGTTGGAAATGAATAAGGCTGGATTCAGAGGCAGCAAAAACACCTGCACTCTAGAAATGAGGTTTAGACAGAAAAAAGAACCTGTATTATGGACAATATTGTTGAAGGAGAGCTGTTCAGTTGTTAATGACAGCCCATCATGAATAGTAATGAGATATAGACTGCTGAGACAGACAGTTGCTACTTATTGTCAGTGATATATATAGAGAGATTATGTATCAGATAAAATCCCATAAACTCTGCGTGTGTGGCTATAAAAGTTCCAAGTCTGTACAGCATGCAAAGTCAGGGGTTTCTGACAGCTGCAAAATTCATTAAGCAGCCTGTGCAGAACTGCAGCCACAGAGATGTCCAGAAGATCATCATAACCAGGAAGCCACGTTGTAGGGAAAAAGAAAAACAAACACCCTCCCCCACACATAAAAAAACCCAAACCAAAAAAAAAAAAAAAATCCCAAACAAAAAAACAAACAAACAAGCAAACGTAAAACCCAAAAAAACTCATCAAAACACCTCCAAACCCCAACAACCAAAAAACCCCCACCTTGCACTACGATATTAATTGTTTTCCTCGGCATGCTGCTGTACTGACGAGATTTTAAGTAATGTATGGTCTGTGACTTGTAATAAAGTCATAGTCAGTTATAAATGTGCAACAATTTTTCAATGAGCTCTTGATCATTTGTCTCGGATGATGCATTTTTAAAGGTACTTAGTGTTGGTAGAAAGGATTGTAAATGAACACTTCACAATATAAATCTTGACTTACTACACAACAGCAATAAGAACTCAAGATGCTTGTACAAGATGGATCCTAACAGTGTGTTCCCAGTATACTTAGCCCTGAAATAAAACTACAAGAATTCACATGTCTACTGATTGTTAGAGCTTTTTCTTCTATTTTGATGCTTTTTATTTTGTTCCATTCCTTTTTTGTTTTTTAACTTTTTTCTCCTCTGATGGCTCTTGGTATGACAAATTCTATATGCATTTGATCTCATCATCTTTTTCTGTTTCTGAGAAAACTACAGTCCCCATCCCACACAAGAAATGAATTTGCAAATAAAACAGACAAATAAATAAATAAATTAAATGAAGGCAATAAATAAAATCAGGCAATGCCTTTGTTCTTGCTGATTTTTTTTATACATGGATCCCTATACAAATTATTTTGGAATGAGTGTGTTCTGTACACCTGTAGAAAAATGTGAAAAAAATTGTTTGCAGGGAAGCCCATGAATTTTTCCAGCTTAACTTCCTACTTGATGTATATCTAACTTCAGAGCTAGATGAGGTTGCTCTAGGTCTTATAAAGTTGTGTTCTGAGCAGCCTGAGGAATTAACAGGCTGTAATTTCTGTAAATGCTACAGAAATTTAATTCCACAATAATTTTGTGAGATGATACCCAGTCTGGGCCACCCTACTCATAACTTCTGTGTGAGTTATGTGTTGGAATTGTTTCTTAACAAGGTGTTATGACCTGCACCTTAAGGCAAGGGTAACTGAAATTCTTGTTAATGTATCACTTGGGGAAAAATAGAGTGAAACAACACTGACAGACCTGTGTTTTTATATATGTATATGTGGCAGGTTTATTTCAGAATAATTTGATTGAAATGGAAAGCAGATATGTAATTTTTAGGAATGCATTTCCATACCTGAACAGATGTTTCCATATAGGGAAGATTTAAGACCCACCCAAAAACCTTTTAAGGGAAGAACACTAGCAGTTTCTTTGCTCTCCTGGCAATAATTGTCTCAGTGCCAAGACAAAAACACTGATAAGTCTCTTTACATGTTCCTCAGACAAGTATCTATTCTCTATTGGACTGTCTGCCAAAAAGCCCACCTAAATCGTCCAATATTTAAGGGAGAGCACAAAGATTCTCAGTGCATTCTCTAGGTGTTGTAGCAAGTGTATGGGACCTGTCCCTATACTGTGTCAGCTTTGTTCTCTTTTTTTGTATTATTTTTTTCTTTTATTAAAATCTTTTTTCTTTTTCAAGACCTACTTGACCATGCTGTCTCACTAAATTCTTTAAGCCATTTTCTGTAAGGTGCTGGACACCCTCAGAGGTGTTACTCAGAGGTAATTGTTTTAGTCATTATCTATAGAAATATAGAAACATAAAAACATAAGGAAGGAAGGAAGGAAGGAAGGAAGGAAGGAAGGAAGGAAGGAAGGAAGGAAGGAAGGAAGGAAGAAAGAAAGAAAGAAAGAAAGAAAGAAAGAAAGAAAGAAAGAAAGAAAGAAAGAAAGAAAGGATAAGAGTAGACATTGGAGAGAAAGGATATTACTACCCACGGACACAGTGATGAGACTTGAACGTGACACTTTTGATGTCCATTGGTTGAAGTGATTGGTGCAGACTTTATCCATGGGGGGTGGGAGAAGCCCACAAAACACAAAGGTCAATGACTTGACCTATGTTCAGATTTGGGTGGGAATGTCCAGGTACCCCCCTGAGCAGGTAAACTTTCACACTACCTTTTACAACACTGTGGATTGTGCAAAGTCCTATGGTGGAAGGCCCCAGAAATAATCCTGGGAGTGCTTCAGGGATCTCTGATGGTTTATGAACCATTTTAATGACATGACTGCTGTTTGCTTGTCTCACTTCAGCTGAGCTGGTGGTGCCTACCAAAGGGGAAATGGCATGACGGAAGCATCACACCACTTCTGCAGGATCTGCATCTTATTGATCTTTATCTGGCCAGAAAACAGCTTGTTTAAGACATTACTTGCAGGTTATCAGGTCCACATAAATTCCAGGGTTCAATCATTTTATATGTAAGAAGTGAGTTCATCATGCTCATCCTCTGGTGCTCACCCCCTTTATTTCACATGGACAAGAAATTTTCACCACCACACAGCCAAACCTCTCCTCCTCCACTTCAGTTTGGAGGTGTAAATCTGGCCTCAGCAAAGTACTTGCTCCTTTTGCAAACAGCCAATTGTTTGAGTCATTAGCCTTTGACATTTCAGCTTCTCATAAATGGTACATAGTTGTGTTTTTTGATCTAACTATAATTCAGAGTAAATTTTTTCACTCACTTTGATTGTATATATTAGTTTCAATTTCAATTCCTTCATACTAGAAACAGCTTTGACTCCAGAGATTTAACTTTTGTAATTTAGAAGATTTACTTAATTTGCCTCTATTCATGCCTATTTACTCTTTGTTCAGTAATAACCTTGAAAACAAAGAGGATAAAGATAGGAGTAATTTTTACATGTCATGACAAATTGTAAACAGTATGCTCTAATTGTTCTTTCAGCATGCCACATACAAGTGTGTCAACACTCTGGATGAGGCCTTCCCCTTCCTCAGTGCCTCCAAAGACTTTCCTTTTGTCACTCCTGCTAGAGCATACAAGATCTGGAATGCTCTCCTGCTCATACTACAGGAGGAATGCTGCCACTCGCAGAATCAATATTTTGGGTGCTCTCTCTAGTTTCTTTCTTCCAAAACTGGTCAAAGGAATCCTACAGTAGCAACAAATAGGTGTTCTGACTTACCATAACACACATACAAATCACAGATATGGTAATACAACCTGTCACCTGTAGGGTAACTTTATATAATACAGTGGGTCAGTTTAGCTCCACATCTATTACAAAAGTATCACTTTATGGTTAAGAAACTGTTGATTACATCTTTCTCATCCCCAGAAACAAAGCTGAGATCCAATGTGTCTTTCTGGGTCCTGGTACTCTTCTTAGATGATGTTAGGCCAGGACTGTAGAGCTTGTTAATTTCTTCTCTGCATTCTCCTTCCACAGCAATCATTCTTTGTGTAACCTGTGAAGGACTGTGCAAAAGTGGTTAACTTTGTTTAATCACAGTTGTCTGGTTGTCCACTGCAGATTGCAGTCATCTCTTGCGTCACATTCCTTTTCACTTGTGATAACTTTCATAACATCCTAAATCTAGTTTAAAGTATTGTTAAACTGGGTTAGAGATAAACAGTGCACTTGTGGGTAAGGGATCAACTATTCATCATTTCCTCCCTTTTAATTTTAACTGGCCAGATGGCTTTACAAGATCCTCAATACTACTTGAGTTACAATACCTCCCACTGCTTCTGTAAAGTGTTTGTAATTCAATATGTGTTGCAAAATATTTTTGGATGTCCTCCTGTACAATCAATGCCCTAGATACTAAGGAACCAGGTTCAAAAGTGAATTGAGAAATCTAAAAGCAAGTTATATGTGGCATTCAACCTAAATACAGATTCAGAATTAACCAAATTTTACATAGCCCTAACTTTATATTTTAAAATAATCCAATTTGATATTTTTTTCCATTTTGTCTGCAAATTATCAACTAACATTTTTGTAGGTTTTTCTCTTCTCTTCATTCTTGAATCTACTCTAGCTGAAGAAGTGTCTGTTTTCGAAAATCTGCCAAACTTCAAAAAATGCTGACGTTATTAAGAAACCCCACCTAGAAAATATGTGTTGTGCAAACATAAACCATAAAAGAAATACTAGGTGCATTCTTACCTGTTTGCCTCCATTCTGGAACTAATGCTGTCTTTTGTATTACAGCCTCCATACTGTACAATAAAGTGTAGCTCTTTGTTGTTTGGTTGGGGGTTTGGGTTTTTTTTGTTGGCTTTTAGGTTTGAATTCTTTTTTTAATCTGGCCATATATTAAACTTCATACATTATTCTTTCTGAGTCTCTTTTATTTAGAATAGGATATTTCTCTTTCCTGCACTATTTTCATTTGAATTTAATACTGCAATACTTAATGCATGATTACAAAGATTATCCAAACAATGGAGAGCAATTTTTTGAAAATTAAATTTGAAATTACATATTATGGACTTAAATGCTTGTTTTAATTAGTTTTATTTTATTTATGACTTTGCATTAAGCATTTTAGCCCCCAAAATAAAATTTATTAATAATTGAAGCACCAAAAATATGGCTCTCAAATTTATTTCTATAGTTTCCTATACTTATGTAAAATATAAATTTATGTATTATAGTTGTAAAAAGCTGTAAAAATCTGTTCAACCTCTTAATATTTGTAGCAGGACTTGCTACAAGATAAAATTTCAGCAATGGAGCAGTTGCATCCTTTAACATTTTCAGGAAGATGAAGCATATTTGAAGAAAGAGGTGAGTGACAGCACAAATAGAATCAGGCAACCAGAAATCTTGAAGGGTGTCAAGACTCCACAAGCAGAAGATACCAAAGGTGGAGGCACCAAGGCAGAGGTAAATTGTAGATGAACAGAAAATGAGAATGGGAACATTTATCAAATCTCTAACCTGCTCAAGATTGCAGTTAATAAATTAGTATAAGGAGAAGTAAGGAGGGGGGAAATGGCAGAATAACAGCAAACAAGCAAACATATGTTATACTGTTTTTTTTTCATTGCAGCACTGGACCACAAAAATACATTAAAAATACAGCAATACTTGTTAATGTAAAAGACAAAAAAAGCCCTTCTCCTATTTAGCAGCTGTAATTGGTGTTGATGAGATGGGTTAATAGAATTTAGAATCATGTAATTCTTTGCTTCTCAGCATCTCCTGGATGAGAATATAAGGTATGTTGAAGGAAAACAGAGAAACCCTCAAAAACACAGCTTATCCATGCAAGTTTCTTTCTGATATTTCGTTGGTGCTATGGTCTCATTCTAATATTGTCTCTTGTTCTTACAGTAGTAAATGTAATTCATAATGAGGAATAACAGGGAAGAGACTGTAGTTTAAAGAAACTATAAACACAGGGAACAGCTTTCCTTCTGTCTCATTTTGTGAATAATACAAATATCTGGTATAAATTTTTGTTTCCCAATACATGTTATAGTACTGAGGTTTTGAATATCATCAGAGCAAATTTGGTTTAATTTCCTTCTGTTTAGGATTACACACTACTATTTTTTTTTAAGTATCAGCAAAAAAAAATCTAGATTATACTTGATAAATTTGGGCATCCAATAAATAGATATGTGAATACTAAAAGAGGTGATTTAAATGTGGACTTATTTCTCCATACTTATTAATATTCACCTCTACCATTGCTGTTTCATATGCATCATTTTGACAATTACAATTTGATATTACAGGGAGTTTATAAGAATGAACAGTATATGAAGGCATAAATATCTTATAAAGAATCCACTATGAAAGGACTTCAAAAATTAGTATTTTTGAAGTATATTTTCTGATGGTGCTGTATATTTTCTGATAGGAAAGAACTGAAAAAAGAAACCAACACCTGAAAACAACACTCTTTCCTCTCATGAACTTTTATTCCTGACTTGTAAATGCAGCAATAAAATATATAAAATATGAATATATCTTACATAAAATAAAATACAGGTTTCTCAAGACGGGCTTTGTCCTGAGATTCAGATACTAGAATTAATTATGTCTACAATGTAGCTGTTAATAACATTTTGTGAACTCTGCACTTTTGTTTTTTGGATTACGAATTGAACTTTTATTCAATCTTACTTTTAAGTGGGATTGGTCATGACCTTCAAAATGTCAATTGATGTTTGCGCTGCAGTTTTAACAAAGGCCATTTGAGGACTAAGTTTAAGACATTTATCATTACACTAGGTAGTGATAGAAGTGAATTGTACTGAGTACAAATACAGAAATCACTTCAAAATGGAAAAAAATAATGGGAAAAGAAAAAGAAGTCTTTGACCAAGGATATATTTTGATGTAGGAGTTGTCTATGTATGATTATGCAGTCACAATCCTACAGGTCATGATCTTACATACAGATTCTGAGTCAGCACATCTTTTCAGATATATATTTACCCTGCTCCCTCACAGCTATCCAGATTACTCTTATTTTAGGGACCATAGTTCAAGATAAGACACATATGTAAATATATTATGAGCTTGAAGCTATATTCTTTGGAGCCGCACTATATTTCAGGATGATTTTCACAGAAAAACCTGCAACAATTTATCAGATACTGAGTGTCCTAGTACAGATCAAAAGAATGCTGAAATACTTTGTTTCAGCTGAGATCCTCATAAGTGTTTGATAATTTTGCACAGGTCTAAGGTTGTGTTAGTTAGCATAAATTAGCATAAATTAGCATAAGAACTTAAGTTAGATTTAGAAGCAATGCTGTAAGGAAACCCATGAAAAGGAAATAATCATAAGATGAGAACACTTAAGAGGTGCTGAATGTTCCACAGCTGACATTTAGATGTATTTAAACACAGAATGATGAAATTGGACAGGTTAGCACTAGTTTGATTTCAAATTATCAGAGTGAAGAGCACTTTCTTGAAATATTTATATTCAGATAGCTTCACACTGCAGGAACATCCGTGGATGGAAGGGAGAGGGAATTCTGCAGACCTGAGGCACTCTATGAATACGTGGTTTTATTGCAAGGGTGGTGGGTAAAAAGGGCCTTGCCTTCAGCCACCAGCCTCGGCTGAAGGGATGCCCCAAAGAGAGAAGGGGAGAGAGAGAGAGAGAGAGAGGGAGAGGTAAGAGAGGTGGCAGGGGTAAGTGAGGTAAGGTAAGAGGGAGAGAACCTTGTTACAATACATTATATCTCCTTTTGTGTTGAATATTCTAATTTACAGTGACCAACCCACACGAGATACAAAACCAACAGACTTTGCATATAGCCTATGAGAACTGCTATATTACCATATCACTCTGTATTCTAAACTCTAAAGGCTATCTTCTTATCTATCTTTTTCCTGATACCTTGGCAGGGCTACTCCCTTGAGTCCTTTTGTTTTCTATCACTCAACCTATCTCCAGCTAATCACTGTCTTCCTGCCTGCCATGATTACATCTCAAAGTTGGCTTTCATTTCTATTTCACTCATAGGTTTTATATTTTTACTATTTCTTGCCAGGCAATTATATTTGTAAGTTTTTGCTGTCTCATCTTTCCCAACACCACATTAGTGATTTTATGATAAAAATATGTCTGACATAGAACACTGAGATGTAGTATTTGGATCCCAGAACACAAGGCTGATGAAATCTAGGTTTTGCAAATATAGTTTATTTGTAATTTCACCAAGATTTTTTAGTGAACATGAGTATTAAACAAACTTATAATAGTTGTGCGGTTTTTGTTTGTTTTTTTCTAATTGTTATACAGCTCACAAACTGATTACTTTTCGCATTCCAGTTCCTTGAAATAAGCTATTATTGTTCAAAGTTCTGGCTGTCTTCTCACCTCTGCATGACCAAATTCCTTCCTTTTTCTTCTCTCAGCTTCATCTCATCTAGCACTCAATTTTCTGTTGTCAGATTTGTTGTTGTTGTTATCCTCTGAGATTTAACAGGAAATTTATTATCTCCAGTAATGCATCTGTTGCATCTGGTTTTTTCTAGCAAAACCATCAGAATTTATATACTCTAATTCTCTTCTACACGGCTGATGACTTGAACCTTTGGTAAATAACACTGTGTTTAACACTACTGAGAAGACACCAAAAGATAACATGGCCAACAAATTCAATAACAGAAGGGCTTGAGTGGGAAGATGTAAGTAGAAACATTGTGAGTATTGTGTCTGAAATGAGCTGTAGACAAGATGTCTAATCAAGAAAGAAACTGGCTAAACTGTGAAAAAAGAGAAAATAGAGCACTAACCTGAATCCAGACTTCTTACTACAAAAATGGTCTTTACACCCATGCTTGCTTAAACCCTTTACAGCTGTCATCTAACTACAGTCTTGTTCCTGTTCTGGAAAATCTAGTTTATTTATGTTAGTTCTCATTAATATCTCCCTCAAATATCCTTTAAGACAGAGCTGACAACAGGAAAAAATGGGACTTAATTATATATTTTTGTCTTGGCAGTGGGAGTAAAAGGCTAAAAATCCAAATTGTACCTGAACCTCTTTTAAATTTAGAGCTGCTGCATTATATATATATATATATATATATATATATATTTCCCCTCATCAATTTAAAGAACATAACGAGTAACAAAAAGACACAGTGAAGTTTTCATTACAATTTTGCATGGGAAGAGTCAGAGGAAGAAGATCTGAAGTTGACTTCTGGAAGCTGGTAAATTTGGTGAATTTTGAATATATACCATGCAGCCATGAGAGAGAGTATAATAAATGGTTAGTTTACATTGGGAGTGGGAATCTCTAAGAGAATAAAATTCACTTCACCCTGCACTCTTCTTACTTTTAGGTATGTCTAAATCTGAGTAATAAGTAGCCTTCAAAACCAGTTTGTTATTAACTTGTGAAAGAGATATTGTAGAACAAAGAAACAGAGCACCTTCAGGGGTGGCAGAAGAAGGTGTCTGTAGCAGCAATTTTGATAATTATTCAAGTTGACTGCTGATTTTGTGGCACTAAAAATGATCAAATAAATCTATTTGATGTTGAAAGGCAGAACTATTAGTCCTAACCCATGCTGGTAACAATAGAGTAGGGAAGCATGGGAGGGAAATTTAGGGGTGAAATTCAGAACCTGCAAGGCTTCTGACCAGCAGGGAGTCCAAATCTCTTGTCAACAGCTTGTGTAATACCGCTGGCTGCATATGCAAAACCTAAAGAATCTGTATGGGACAGATGCAGTTCAAATAACTAGAAGAGAACCAACCTGAATAGAAATATCATGCAGGATTATTTTCAGCAAAAACAGAGGGAAAACCAACAGGCATGGAAGAGTACTTGGATTTGATGTAGCCAAAATCTTTTTACATGAAGAAAGGAAGCATATATAGAGCTCTATTACTCCAGGTAGAGAACCCTGCCTGTGTCCCTGGGGCCCTTGAGCCAGCAACACCAGACCCCTCAGTGCAATCTGTGGATGCAGTCCCTAAGCATAAGGGGGCATGACAGTAAGACTTACTAGAATAATTCATTAAGGAATTGAAAAAAAAAATGTGATAGTGACATTTCATAATAGAGAAAGATCAACAGAAAGATCTCTCAGGATGACTGGTATGATCAATTTTTTTCAGTATCTTCATTATTAGCCAGGACAAAAATAAGGGTTATATCTATGAGTTTGGAAAAAATATTAAGTTATTTAAATATAGTATTGGTGGCTAGAAGGTCTGAGAGGACTTTACAAAACTGCGCTTGGAGTTGAAAAAAGAGTTGCTGTGCAAAAAAGTAAGGTAAATTCTAGGTGAGTTGTTTAAATCATGCTGAACACAGCTTATAGTTAAAACTTAGGAGACGCATTGTCTCAGAGATACACAGCAAAAGGATGAAAGTCAGTGGTCAGGAGCTGCAATAAAATGTATGAAATCGCCAATAAATGTTACAGGAAAATTAATTAGTCAAAGGATGTTTAGAAGTTGTGGAATCTTCATTTTGGAGACAGTCAAAACTTGACCAGACTCAGGTGTGATCAACTTGATCTGAATAGGTCTGACCTTCAGAAACAGAGAAGATAGTATAGGAGATTAGAGTTATGAAATCATTAGTAATGTTAGGAACACAGTTCAGTGATGTACTTGGCAGAGCTAGATTTACATTTGAAATTGGTTATCTTAAAGGTCTTTTCAAGGCTAAATGATCCTATAATTACATGTTACTATGATCAGAAAAAAAAAAAGATAGGGTAATTTTTGGTTCAGATGTTTACTTGTAACAAGTAAACTTGTGGCAGAAAATATAGAAAAGGTCAAGGTACTCAATGCCTCCTTCACCTTGGTCTTCACAGAATCATACAATGCCTTCTTGAAAACTGAAACTATATTTAGCAGATACCATTTGGCTGGGACCTCTCCAGACTGCCAAAACCACTGTAACAGTGGAGAGAGTTCCTGCAATAAGACCAGACAGCTCTTTTAGTACCCTGCAATGAATCTTACCAGGCCCCATAGACATATGTGTATCAATTACAATACAGCTGGAGAAGGAAGCACTGAAAAAATTCAGGATCAGGTGGGAGTTTATCACCCCCCAGGAATGGCCTTCCAACACAAGACTCAGAAGACCCCTGATTGATTACCTTTGAAAAGTCGTGTTGATTAGAAGAGGATACCAAAGACTGCAAGAAGGCAAAATGTCATTATTACCTCCCAGGGGAGAAAGAATGAAGAACTAAAGGACTTCAGCTGTTGAATTTCACATTGATTCCAGGGATATGTAGGACAAGAAGAGAATGGAAGTTAGCGGAAAGAATTTATGGGTTAGAAATCATGCTTAGCCTATAGCATAGCCCTCTATGATGAGTTGATTGGTTCTGTGTGTGATGGGACAGCATTTAATGTGATTTTTATTTTATTAAGGCTTTTCATAATGTAATACTAAAGTTATCTGATGAAGTACAGATTTGATAAGTAGACAGTGAGGGGGACTGAAAACTTAAATGACCTATCTGGGGTAAGATAGGTTGGACTATACAGTTTCCAGAGGACTCCCGATTTCAGCAATACTGTCATCCATAATAACTAAGATTATGGAGGTATTATGGTGTTTTCTGTTGACAGAAGGCAATATAGAGTGAGGTAACCTCAAGAAGAGATCTAGGCTACTCTGTGGCATAAAAACCAAGGTGTGAGTGAGATGGGTATAGCAGGTTGTTAATGATTTCTCTATCTCACCCATATACATGTGGTCTGTAGATAACACACAAATGACATTAATAGTGTCAGCACCAGGTCAGATCATTCACTCCAGCTTGTTGATTTCTCCAAATACTGAGAGACAGGCAACTGTTTCAATGCCACCTTGGCCCTTCAGGATGGAGGTGTGTGGGTTGTGTGAAGGGATGGAGACATGGATTTTAACTATTCATTGCTTCTCAAGTTTAATAGCTGGTGTGAGCTGCTAATGATGACTTTAAAATATTAGATTTTGTTTAAATTTTTTTTTCCTTAGATTTTTTTTATACTCATGTGAGGTCTAAATATGATCAAAGACTGGGGTAAGGTTCACATGAGCTGCCACCTTAGGGAAGTATCTTCCTTTATTTCATTTCCAATGAGCTTGACAAGCACTTGTCTAATGGTTGTGTCCTCATGTGTAATTCACACATTGCAAAAACACTTCTGAGACAGTAACTTCAATAGAATTGCTTTGAAATTCAGTATGATTAGGCTGGAAAATTACACCATCATCAGTCTTGGGACTGCAGAATTACTGCTGTTAATATACTAATTCAAGCTAGGACTGAAAAAGGTCATTTCAGACTTTGTGGACCAGCATCCACAGAACTAATGAGTTCGCAGAAATTGGGGAAAAAAATGAAACAAATGAAACACTTCAGTAAAAGGATTAATTTTATATTTATTTAATTATTTATATTTCCTGATGCGTCTAGGAATCTGGAAATGGATTATAGCCCTGTATTGTGGTACAATTAGGCACCTACTGTACAGGATTTCTAGTTATTTGTGTTACTTGTTTGTTTCATGATGGCCGAAATAGTGCAATAGTTTCAACAATATTTTTTTTTCCCCAAATAAGCAAAACACTGTCTTTGACTATTTATGCTGAGCTTTTGTAACAGACACATACCCAGAGAGACAACCTGTCTATTCCAAACCTTCTAGAAAAATTAAAGAATAAAGCAATAGGGTTCTTGTCTTAGTGCCACTGTCTCCAACATGAAAATGAATATTCAGGCAATGACTGTAAGTTTATGATCATGGTCAAAGGAAAAAGAAAAGATTATAATAAATCACAGACAGTATTACTTGATAATAAAATAAATATTTTTAACTTAAAAATCAGTTCTGGATTTCCTACGTATATTTCTTTTGTTTTAAATCTGAGATTTCCAAATCATGTGCTGAATGCAGAGGAGATATATTGCAAAATATCCTTTCATTCCAGAAATTCAGGTTTTTAAAATTGAAATTTTATTTTGATATTACATATAGATATCCTTTGTGCTTTTCTCTCATTTTAAGCCTGTCCTGATGTGAATTAGCTAAGCAAAGCATCTCAAATTGACCTATGAAACTTATACGCTCAGAAGTGTGACTGCCAGAGCCTTGGGAATGGTCGGACTAGGAAGTTTCCTTAACACTTGAGAAAACAAAGGGGTTTTCCGCCTTTAGAAGATCAAGGGGGATCTTTTTATTTTTTTTTTCTTTCAGCAGTTACCTAATGGAACATCATAGTAAATACAGGCAGACTTTTCTCCAAGATGGACAGTAGAAGCATGAGAAGCAATGAACACAAATCTAAAAATCCTGGGAAATTCTGACTGTATAGAAAATCTGTCTCACCATGGAAGTGACCAAGTGTTAGAGCAAGTTTTTAGAGAAAATGTGGAATTTGTATCATTGGAGATTGCTAAAAGTCGAGTAGAAGGCCTCAATGCTGTTAGAGAATATTAAGGAAGGCCTTGATACTATTACAAGAATAAAGTGATATTTAGTGAGTATTGCATCAGTGTGAAAGCAGTCCATGAATAAACACATGGATAAAACTATAGAATTTCATTCTTATTTTCCCCCTGGTCAGTTTTTATCTTTTTTTTTCCACTCAGGTAATTATCTGGGGGTTATTGGTTTTACACATTACAAAATATTCCAGACTGTTCCTTTAAAACAGCATCTTGTTTTAGTACTTCATTAAATACCACAACTCACACTTTGATTTTTCTAAAACAGATTTCAGAAAGAGAGAGAAGGTTATATAGCTGAAGTTCTGGTTTACCTATGCTTAATTTGGCAGAATAATTACTTTAAAAACAAATTACTTGGAATTTATACTTAAAATGCCAGAGAACAAAAAAACAAGGGTTAAAAACATTTTTAATGTTATGTAAGATGATGGAAAATACAGGTAAGAAAACTTTTTTCCCACATGAAAGTTTCAGGTGGTCATGACAACAAGAATATAAAATGAAAAACAAACAAAAGAATAAAAGCTTTATGTATCTAGTGAAGCTGAAACACATTCAGGATTTAAATTCAAGAGAGTATGTAAAAATTAGTCCACACTTATGATGCCTTAAGTTTTAGCTTTCATATTTTTCAGATTCTATAATGCATTAGTATATAACGCTTAATTTCATATAAAGTGTCAGCAAGTTCTCTTCACAGTTTAGTTAGACAAAGCAATCCTTTTCCAGCCCAAGAACCAAGAAACCTGCAGCTTCAGGCCCAAAAAGTATGAACAACAGCAAATTGAGGAGAGCAATCTGGGAGGATGGGACTTCATAACCTGAAGCTGTAGTTAGCTATTAGTTGGATAGGAAGTAGCTATCACATTGACTTAGGAAGTTTGCTAGGCTTTTTCCTGTTTGGTAGATTTTAGGTTGGTTCTTTTTGTGTGTGTGTGTGAGATTTCTGTTGTTTGATTGTGCTTTTGTTTGTGTGTTTATATTTTTCTTTTCTGAGTCTCTCAATGTAGCTTAAGTCCATTTTACAACTTATTTACAAGAGACTTGGAAAACAATTTATCCCCCTCACATTCACAGCAGCCTTTCATCTACTTGAATACTATTATCATGACTACTTCTCTGTTATAAAGTAAGCATATAAAATGCTCAAATACGTATGTTGTGTTGTTTTAGTATACTATTATCTTATTTTAGTATGTTATTATCTTATTTTAGTATGCTATTATCTCACACTCTCTGAAAAAGATAGTATTCCTTTCCAGTTATTCAATATACCAGGATCTGGAAATTTCAGGAAATTCTGTGACCTCCTTTTACTCCCTAATTACTTGTTTCCTTGTTCTATACATGCCATTTTAATTTCAGTTCTTCCTATTGCTGCCAATCTTTATACCCAAAATTAGCAAAACACAAATTAAGTGAATAAATAAAGAGGATGGAAGACTGGTGTTTGACAGTTCAATATTCAGTCTGGCAGAGCTCCTCATTGCTTTACTGTTTATCTTGGCTAATAAATTCTCCATTTCAAATGAAATCTACACGTCACTTGACAGTATACAGCAGTTCAGCAGTCAAGGACCTGTCCCAGATTTGCGTAACAGAAACAGTGTAAAGTTTCTCATAGAGTGACAGACCTTGTTTTTTGTGGCATAACATAGGCTATACTTAGCTGAAAACAGTTGCATCAGTTCCTGTGAGACTCTTCCATGCGTAGGGAAATATTCAGCTGTAGGAAAGGTGACAAAGATCAATGCATTATGTTTGAAGCTTTAAGAGGAACAGTATTCTTATTCCTCCAATTCATATCAATCACAGAAAAAAAAGTCCTGAAAAAAAATATTCTGAAGTTAAAATGTTTTTCAAATGTACTTTTAAGACAGTTGTGCCAAATTCAATTACTTTACTGGCCATTATATATATTTCATAGAAAACATGAAGATGTAAAAGTCATTCTGCCGTTATGTTTTAGCATATGTAATTACATATGTCTTACAAACACTATGAAAAATATCTATAGGTAAAAACATGTGTTAGATAAACCAGTAAATGGATATGAGAGCTTGTGGTTTTTTTGTCTGCTGAAAGATACGTAAGTGGTCTGATATGCCCAGTTTATGTTTTTCTGTGTATCTTAAAGACCTTCTTATTTTCAAGTGAAGGAGACACCATGAGTGATGGCAATGGAGTGCTGAGAGGAAATTAACACCCTTTACTTCCTTTTCTATCAAGTTATTATTTCCACCTGCCAACCTCCATTTTCTTTTACCTCTCAGGATATATGCAATACATGTCATTCAATTGCAATAGTAATGCAATTGTAATAGCAATGCAAGAATAGCAGTAAATTGCTTTGCTTACAGGAAAGTGTGTTAAATCCATGATCTACTCATCATACATATGTCCAAACTGCCAACTGTGTAGCCAGATATGAATTTATTTAGTGGTTAAAAAATAAGAAAATTTTTAGTACATGCTAAATTGACAATTAATGACTAGACCCACTGGTCCCGTGTCCAGGTTCCAGACAGCAACCTAGAGGCTACCCCCTGCTTTTTCACAGCCATTCATTCATTCATTCATTCATTCATTCATTCATTCATTCATGCTGTGACACTGCCACATTTGACTGTGTATTGGGTTAATGTGTCATGTCCTGTGTGTTGGGGGCTGTAGGGGTCACACTTGGGAGAAGGAGGCAGGGGCTGATGCCAGCCTGCTTTACAAAGGAGACACAAGTGTGAGGAGGAGGGAGGTGAAGAAAAGGTCATAGCACGGACTGACCACAGCCACCCATTCTCTGCTGGAGGTAAGGGCTGGGGAGACAGAAGAGTCAGAAAGCAAGAAATGAAGTTGAGATGGTGAAGAAAGGAGGGTGTTTTTATTTCCCACTTTGTTTATCACTATCCAACTCTGCTTTTAACTGGCAATAAATTAAGCCACTTTTCCCCAAGCTTTGTCTGTTTTGCATGTGGTGGTAAGTTTGAAGATGAATTATTTTGACCCACAACATTTTGCATCTTATTCCCCACCACCCTTGAAGAAGGGGACTAGAAAAAGCAGCTGGCCTAGGCACTGTGAGACAGTGAAGTTCAACTTAGCACACTGTCTTAGTTAATAATTTTTTTAAAAATGCATCATTAAAAAAATAAATTTAATATTTATGCTTTTATAAATAGCATTATTATTATTTTCAAATATTTTAATATGCAGTTGTGGAATTATAATTATGTTAAATTAAATAATGCAACATTGTTCTGGAAAATTCTTACTGCATTTTCTTATT
Source organism: Trochalopteron elliotii (assembly GCA_024734555.1). Classification (NCBI taxonomy): domain Eukaryota; kingdom Metazoa; phylum Chordata; class Aves; order Passeriformes; family Leiothrichidae; genus Trochalopteron; species Trochalopteron elliotii. Next base: position 4,010,317 of record JANPWX010000077.1, read on the forward strand.
TCTTTCCATATTCACATTCTCCTCTAGCTTCTGGATTATTATTTATTTATAAAACATTCATGATTTTCTGTCTGCATATGCTGAATGCCTCTATGTTGGGGGAAAGAGATGTAATTTATATTTTATAGCCTCTTTCCATTTGCTTCACAGAAAGTATAGATTTTTTTTGCTTGTGTGTTTTTACTATTTATTTTCATACTAAAGTTAGCAATTCCAGATATTGATTAGCTTGGAAATGTCTTAAATATTTACCAATTGTTGTAGTACATTTCTGCTCACATCTTTTTCATCTAAACTTTCATAGTTTTCAAATTCATAAGGTTCACTTTTGTAAAGCTGGCCTTTTCCTTTCACCAAAAACCTTTGTGAGATACACCGGAGTTCTGACCAGTACTGGATAAAGGTCCTTCAGAGGAAAACAACTTTTTCTCTTCAACTTATAAATTCTAGAGATATTTTATATCTGAAGTTTGAGCATCACAGGTTTGAACACCACAGGTTTTGCTTCTCTGATGAAAATCAGTAAACTACTGCTTCATGCACTGGTTAGCCTCCTTTGTAATGTGTTTTGGGGACTTACTGCTATACATTTTGTTAACGGAGTCCAAACAATAAAACCTTCCTTGACAAAATGCACTCTCACTCCCCTTGTCCCAATTCAGTTTTAACTGCAAATGCTATGAATAACATTCCTGATTTTAATGTTTCAGTCATAAGAATGTTGCTAACACAGACATGTTTAGATACTAAAGTAAGATTTCCATTTATTTTGGTTTAGTGTTCTTGGTTGTGTACAGGCACTCAAATAATTCAAGTTCAAGATTATATAGTGTCTCTCTTGTTATTAATGAGAAAAAAAAATCAAAATCATTTTTCCAATACTATCCATAATAAAATTAAAAACTGAATTAGAGAATGGAAAGAAATTTTTCGTATGTTCAATATAAAGCTTTCCCTTTAGGCATTCTTTTCACAATTCTAGGGATTGCTTGGCAGCTGACTTCAAGAGTTGGCTACATCTTTTCTCAGGGATCAAAGAGTTGATAGGCATCTCCATGATTGTAACACTTTAGTGAGGGTAAACTGAGATGTTCTTCATCTTAAGAATATGCCACAGCCATAACCAAGAATAACAGAATCTTTCATAACAACTGTGATCACAGGATTCGACCTCTACAATCTATAACTGTGTCTTCTGAATTCCCTGATGCAACTATTTTTCATGCTTCTGAATGGTGCTCACATTAATGTGCTAGTTGAATAGATATGAATAATCATTTCAAGCTAATCGAGCAGGACTATTAAAACTATGCAATATCAGATTTTAAAGAATTATGTTGACATGTGACACATGGATGTTTTACTAACACAGCTATTAGTTAAGTCTAATTAAATGGTAAAATTCAGGATAATGGGCAAATCCACCAAAGATTTTTGCAATATGTATTTGTCATGTTGTTCAACATCTTTGACAAGAATTATTTCATGAAGATTTACATGACTGAAAATTAGATTTCTCAGTTTAAACCAAGCTTTCATGGTAGAATGAAGAGTAGTGGCATATGCCTCAGAGCAAAGTGAGCCAAACTTCCTTAGATAGCTATTGCACGTTTACATGTGGTCAGACAAATCCCACACAGCACAACTAAACAAAGTTCAGCCAATTTGACCAAAGAATTCAAGCTATACAGACTGAATGCATGTTTTCTTTAACAGCTTTTATTTCAAATTGTATTGCAACAATACTCATGTATGCTAAGAGAGTAGGGACAGAATTAATTTCATTTAACTTTGCAGAGGAATTTCCAACACAGCCTAAGATGGATATGTAGCATGCATGATTATTAAGCATCTAAAATTTATGAAGTGGTCACAGCATTTGTAGACACCTACCTTAGATTAGATGCCTAACTCTTAGTGGGCTAAATTTAGGAAGAGATTTCCCATGGTTATTAATCACTATCCATCCTTAAAAGAGAATATAATTGAAATATTTTTATAAAAATAAATATGAATATAGTACAATAAATTTAAGTCCTTTCTATCCTCTTCCTTGCAGCTGCTGTACATATGAGGAATTAAAAAATATAATTTCAATTCATATTTATGAAATATTTGTCAAATAAAATCATAAATCTGAAGATTCTGAAAAATGAAGAAAATTACGACATTGTCTTTCATGTTCTTTCATATTAGCTATTCTTCAGTGACTTCTCTCAAAGTCTGTTTGTAGCAAAATTCAGAAATAATAAAATGTTAATAAAATCCTTGTTGTTGTTATTATTACTGTCAAATGTTAGGACATGTTATTACATTTCATATGGAGTGTTCCGTTTAATGTATTGTGATTGACAAGCAGTAACTGCAACATTACTCCAGTCCCTGAAAAAATGAGTCATTTCAATAGAGATTTTGATGTTAATTTTCTATGATTTTACTTATGTTTTCAAAAGCTATCATCGTATTTGCAATTTAATATATTTTATGCATTTAAATTGTCATATATTATTTATGGAGACAGCTGTCAGTATTAACCCACTTAGAATGTCACCTTGAAGGTACTGCTGGTTTTGGCTTGACATAGCTGTTGTGACAGCAAGGAAAACCTTCTAGGAGCTTCCCAGTAGTCATTTTTTGCTTTTACCCAATTTTTTCTTGTAGTTTTTAGTTATATTTTGATGTCTGAAAAAAAAAAAAAAAGACCAAGGTAACCCATAAGTAGGATTTTCAGAAGTAAATAAAAACATCAGATAGTGCTTTTATTTTGGGGCATCTTATTTGGCATACACTGTAGTGCTTTGATTTTTTTTGTAGTGGCATGCTTTTTAAATTCTGAAAATCAGCAAATCAATAAAGTGTCTCAAGAGGTGGCACTGCCTGCTAAAGTAAAAAAAGAAAATAGCAAGATATTTGAATGTGTTAGGGACCTTCTTGGTCCTCAAGGTCTTCAAAAAATTCTTACAAATGTGTATAGGCAATTAATTCAGAATTCAAATGTCAGAGACTTAATGTTGTACAACTTTCCAAACTGTCACAAATTCAATCTTTCAAAAGAAATATTAACCTTAACATCACATTTACTCAAACATTTTTATCCTCCAAACTATGTAATAGTGCTGTCTAGAAGAAAAATTTTAGATTGTATTAGCAGTGACCTGGCCTAAATTTTTCTTCATAACTGCTTTTCAAAAACTTTTCAAGTTAGTTACTTCACATACCTCATAGAAAAGAAAGCTAAGGAAAATATAAACAGCTTGAATACAATTGTTTTAAATGAAAAAAAATTAAGCTTGTGGAGATCAGGAAAAAAATAATGAAGAAAAATATAAGAAATGGAAAGCAATTTTGAAGAATTTAATATTTTTGTACTTAGTTTAGATATACATCTGTATATATCTAATTTCATAATAATTCTGAATGAGACATAGATGATTTACATTTATTTTGCACATTAAAGTAATTGTTTCAGGAAAAGAAGTGTTTTTTAAAAATTGTCCATTTATATTGTCTGTGCTTTCTTTATATTTCATCATTTTATGTTTCTATGAGGTCACATAGATATTAAAAATAAGTATTTAATGATTTCTGAATAAATGAAAAGAAATTAACATCAACAATTTACTAGAATAAGAAATACTCTACCAGGTTTTGTTGTGAAAAATCAAAATCTGACAAATAATATAGAATTTTTGTAATTTGGTTTTAAAAATAGTATTTTTTCAGTCTTTTTGGCATAATTGAATCAAATGTTTCTAGGAAATGTATCTATTTATATGTATTTATATGTATGTATAAAACATATGTATATATGAGCTATAAATATATATTCACTATGTATTTTATATGTACATAGTTGGGGGGGTTGGAGAGCTGTTGGGTTTTTTTTGTGATTTATACTCTGGTTTTACATAACAAAAAATATATTGCAGGGGATTTGAATAACAGCAAAAATAATAACAGTAATACTGAAGGGCAAGACACTGAAATGCTTTCCTTCCACCATCCTTATTTTGGTAATGAATGAAACAAATAAATAAAAGAAATTGTGCATGTTTCTGTTATGCTGGGTGCCAATCCATATTCTGAGATAAATAAATGAAGACAGTGGCTTTCCTAAATATGCAAAACTGGGTTTCTAAACTTTACCAATAGTTAATGTTTACAAATTGTGTGCTAAATCAGCTGATGTGTATTGATAGAGTTAACCCTGCAGTGATTTACACATTTTGTTTCTGAAAAGAGATCCTTCCTGATCTCCTCTAACAATGAAATCAGATGACAAATCTGAAATGTATTTCCCCTCAATGTCATGTGGCTTTACAATTTTCTGGCTGATCTCTTCATGGTCCTGTAGCTGGTTCCACTTTCAGCCATGGTTATTGAAACAAGTGTAGTGCTAGTTCAAGATCAAGCTTAAACACTGGAATTTTGCACGTTCCCATTTGAATTGCTGTTGGCTTCAGGGACAACAATTTGTGTATCATTGGTCCTAGAACTCTGCACATGGCTTTAAATACATTTTAAAGCTGATCCACTTTAAAATACCAGCATTCTACTGCATGTAGAAATGAAGCATACCACATATATTTTGGGTATTTTTCTGAAATTTCTGCTATGCAAATGATTGTAAGTGGAATCTATGCATAAATATGGTATGATGTTTTAGGTAGAAGTGGTCCTTTATGCTTTACACAACTTCTCTTTGTTATCACCACAGAAACAGATGTCTCAATGGTGTCCATATAAATGCACACAAATAAAGATCAGGATTAATTTGTTTTGGCTTTACACATTGTCATTGGCAAAATACCTACCTGCTATTTTGTAAGTTCTTGTTTAGAAAAGGGCTTTGTTGTTGTTGTTATTGGTTTTGGTTTTGTTGTTGTTGTTGTTGCTTTAGAGAGGCATTTGTTGCTTTTTATTTGGATAGTTTTGGTTTTGTTTTTTTCCAGTGAATGTTCTTAATATTTGGTACAAGAAGACTACACATAGAATAAATATCCTTTTCTCATACATATGCTCCTGGTTTTTATTGGAACTGGGTAAATATTAGATTTCTCAAGTCAGCAGTGAGAAAAAAATCAATTTGAAAAATAAAAAGTTCAGGGGAAGAAGAAAAAAGTAATGTCTGGCTTAAAAATAAGCAGAAAGGAATGTCTATACTTGAGCATCAAAGATCTCAGATCTGAGATTCCTTCTCTCTTAGTTGAAAGCAAAGTGAAAACATTCACTTTCATAATTTAAAATGCTTTGGGATATGCAGACCAAAGAGTCATTGATAGGAAGCAAAAAAGCAGAGACTTTAACTTGCCTCATGTATATTATTAATAAATCAAATAAACATTGCATGACTTCAGAGCTCTCAAAATCTATCCTTCGTCTGTGCAACTGTCTAATAAATCCTAACATGCTACAAGAAGCCCCATGCTCTGAAATATAAAAATAAACAAAAAAACCAGAAATTGCTTGTTTGTTTCTTCTTTCTTTAAGCCTTAGGGAAAATATTAGTTTGTCATGTCCTAAGTATCTACAATCTACCTCACAAAAAGAATTCTGAAATTTATGTAGAGACAAATCCAAGAGAATTTAAAGCTATGCATACTCTAATGCTATAAAAGAATATTTTTGATTGTCTATGGTTCCCATTCCTTTCAAATTCATATTCATAAGATTCTCATGTACCTTCCCAAATAAAGTTCCTCTGCAGATAATACAGTTTAAAAAAAAAAAAACAAAAAGGAAACAATCAAAAGACTTGGCAAATAAACTGGAAGAAGATATCCTTTAATCTGTTCATCAACAGGAAAATTACATGAGGTAATGTCAGTAACTATTCTCAGACCACAGGATTCATACACATTCTCCTGGTTTATCTGTGTGAAAATCAAATTCAAGGCTACCATAAAATTATGGGTTCCCTTTCTTGTCCAGAAAAGTTTTACAGTTTATTTTTTAAATTTAACTCAGCCATGACTCCTTTTCTCAGGTCAATTTTCTGCTCCATGAAAGGCCTCTTTGCCCTTTTAATAGCTAATGCTCTTTGTAGGTAAATTCAGAAGTGTTTTAGCTTTTTATCCCACATATTCACTACATTTTCAACTTTCAGCTTAATCCTGAAAGTACCATAAGGCACTTGACCACGCTGATTAATCAAACCAATTAAAAACATCACGATGTGGTTTTATTTTCTTTAAAAAATACATACATACATACATACATACATACATACATATATATATATATACACACACACACACACACACACATATATATATATATTTGACATGTAACTACTCTAATTGGGTCAATATTGTTATGGGGTTTTTTTTCTGGAGAATCCCAGGATTACTAGAAGCAGCGGTTTTCAGTAGTTCACCTCCCATAAACCCCAAGTCCCACAATTTTTACTGAAAAGGAGAGAAATCCTTAATATTTTTCCCATTTAAAACAAAAACAAACTACAATTGAATTCTTATTCTCATAAAACTCTTTTAAGTTAAAGAATTCAGTTGTGGATTATATAACTAATCATTTTTATTTCAAATTACTCTAATTGGATTTTTATTAACAATAATGTAAATTAAAATCTGAATGAGTGCCTACCTGCATTTTTATGTTAATCACATAATGAAAAGTACAAAATTTATTAGTGTTGCATCCCGAGAGCAACATTTAGTTAATTAATATACTGAAAGCATTATTTCTGTATAAGCAAATTCATTCAATCAAAGATTACTTAATTTCTTCAAAGATGATTGTTAAAGAAATCATATTTTACTTTCTCAATAGAAATCTTAAATATTAATATATTCTGACTTGACTGCTTTATCTTGGGAACCAGAAGTTATTAAGAGGATTTTTAAAGGATAAGACTATCCCTGGGACAATCCTTTCTCAGTGGGAATACTATCACAATACCATATTTGCATTCTCAGAGTAAGGTAAAATGAAGAGTCAGTATTTTTTATTAGGCCAACTCTCATATTTGGGGAAAAAGTTTTAAAAAAAAAGTCTTACAAGTGGTTTTTTTATTATTATTATTATTATTTTTACCATACATTCAGCTGTATAATAACTGCTGACCTTATATTTTATGACTATATGTATTCTAGAATATCCAGGAAGAAATTGGGCCAGTTTAAATGTGGCGCTCAGTGTCTGCAAATCTTCAAGTACATCCACTTCTGTCCATTGATTACATCCAGAACTTATGTTCTTTCTTCAGAGGATTGCTCCAACATATGCTGAAGATATAGAGGCAATTTTGACGGCTAGGCTGGTTAAAATACTTTGAATATTATAGTTTTAGCTTTTATGTACTTAAAAACATGATTTCTACAGCAATTTTAGGCTGGTGCAGTGATTTTAAAGCTTGGGAAAAGATCAAATCTAATCATTTTGGCTGTGTGATTAAAATAATATGACACTTGAGACCATGATTAATGAGGAATTAGATTTGGGCTATGTCTGGAGTCGACCAAAGGAATGTGAAGAGCTACATAGAGGGTGTTGTACAGACCCTTTTGGTGGGCAGAATTCAGTTGAGATATAAATGTTTGAAGATTATTTTGGCAAACAGTTATAAAATATGTGTTTCTTGTGCATCTTGCACACCTTGAAAAAAGGACATATAAACATGTGTAAGCCTCTCACAAAAATATACAAAAAAGTATATTTTTTGGTGATATGAAAATTCTTTGGAAACTTAAGGTAGCTGACAGCAGAAAAATAAGCATGTGCGATTTCATGGAAACTGTAAACCAGTTAGAGTTTCAGATTAGGAGTAAGTTTTGCTTTACTTCACAAGGAATAAATAGATGACATTCATAAAAAATTGTTTTGTTTTGTTTTTTTTTTCTCCAGAAAAACAGAATGCTCACTGGAAGAATACAGCAGGATTATTGCCTTCATCCATTTGCAGATACTACTTTTGCTTTTTCTCAGGTAAGAAAGAATGGAAGAGGGTAGGAAGGTTTTGCTGACGGTCAAGAAAGTCGTAATAGCATTCATGGAACAGGGCATTTAATTGGTGTTCTACCTACACAGTGTCAACCCCGAACCTATTGAGTTATGGTATTGCCAGAACCTAGGAAGTCACACAGGATTCATTTGGACAGAACTCCAAGGGTCTCAAGACTTTTCATCCAAAAAAATATTGCAGAAATACAGAAATCTTTTTTTTTTTTTCAAGTAACACAGCCAAACATCTCTTAAAGTTAATTAAAATATTTAATGAACTGAAAGAAAAAAGTACCACTTACATACTGATACAAGAAAAGCAGACAAGGAGGCACATAATATTTGGGTGTTGTGACATTTGGCATTACACTTTAGCTTCTCATTAATGATGACATTTCAAAGATTTCGTTTTCTATAAGTCTTCCTCACAAAATGCTAACAAATACATGAGCATTGAAAGCATAAATACATTTAATACAAACATCCAGAATACTGACTTCGGAAGGTAAATGAGATAAGACAAGAAAAAGCTGGCAGCATGGAGCCCTTTTTTCCCTACACAGTATTTTAAGTCAACACAAAAATCCCAACTCTTCTAAATAGTTGTGATGCTTTTGACTGGGGGAGAATTAATTTTCCTCACAGTGGCTGGTATGGAGTTTTGTTATGGATTTGTGCTAAACGCAGGCTTGATAATATAGAGATGTTTCTGTTATTGTTCATCAGGGCTTACATAGAGCCAAGGTCTTTTCTGCTTTCTGTACTTCTGGCAGGGGGGCTTGGGGTACATGGGAGGTTGGGAGGAGATACAGCCTGGACAGGAGACCCCAAGTGACCCAAGGGGCGTTCCAGACCATATGGCATCATGCTCAGTATATAAAGTGGGGGAAGAAGAAGGAAGAGAGGGACTTCTGGAGTGATGGTGTTTGCATTCCCAAGTCGCCATTATGTGTGATGGGGCCCTGCTCTCCTGGAGATGGCTGAACACCTGCTTGCTTGTGGAAAGCAGTGAATTAATTTCTTTTTTTTTTGCTTTGCTTGTGTTCTTTCCCTATTAAACTGCCTTTTTGTCAGCCCACACTTTTCTAGCTTGTACCCTTTCAATTCTCTCCCTGGTCCTCTAGTGGGTGAGTGAGCGAGCAGCTGCCTGGGGCTTGGCTGCTGGCCGGGGTTAAACCATGACAATAGCAGGTTTTTATAACTTTGTGCATTTCATTAATGATTTAGCTAGACAAAACGGTTCCTGCTGAAAGAGTTTAAAGCTTTTTATCCTAAAACACAGAAGTGATTTATTTAGTTAGAGCATTAAAATATAAATATCTTTACTATAAATTGAACGTCACAAGATAGAGAACATAGGATTTTCATAAGAAATTGAATGTGTACAGTTCATTACATCTAATTTATTGCTAGAATAATTTTTATTAATGCAGAAACTAAATTACTGCTAATGGGGCAGACTTATATTCCACTCTTACCTAGATGAATTATGCATAGTATGCTTTGTCTTTGTTTTCTTTCTGGTGGTATCTGAAAAATCATACAAGAATGAAAGCGTTTTCATCAGAAAATTGCTAAAATTTTTTCTATATTTGATAATGATTTTTTTTTTAGTATTATTTCTAGTTGCAAATTTATACCTGTCAGGACTTCTCTGTCAATTAGTATGATGGAAAGTCCAATATTTGGTCAGATAAGGCAGTGTGTATTTAAATAGTAAGACAACTTGATAAGTACAATGAAATTATGTGTGACATTATTCAACAAAGTTTCCAGTTAGAGAAAAAGTCTTCCATGTAATATTCTGAGATGTAAAATTTTCTTCTATTATCTCTAAAGGAATAATACTTTGTTTGTCTTTGTTACAATTTCACATATAAAATCAATGAAAAACATAGATCTAAATATGAGAATTTGAATATAAAAGTTTCTGGATTAACTCTGACTATTCAGAATTAAGGTTTGAACCTTTGTCTTCCATTTGTAACATAAAATGCCTAATGCTAGAGTCCTTTCTGATGTCTACTAATACAGTAGTAGAATTTGCTTGCTTCACAGTGACACTATCATATTCCTCTATAATACCGATATGAAATGACAGACATTTTAAAATAAAAATAGTTTTCCTATAATTGTTAAACTCTGTTCTTTCTAGTTTAAGCATTAACAGTGATGATAAAAATTTCACATTTTGAACTATAATAAATGTGTTGATGAAACATGAACTAAAAAAGAACATCTGCTCTCATTCACTTAAAGGAAGCTTTAAATTGATTCAAATTTAGTGAGTGGAGTAGTATGGTCAGGATTTGTCTTACAAATTCCCTCTCTGACCTGAACTGGTCTTTAAAATATATCCAGAGGGAAATTCCATTATCTATTTAAAACTGAGGGCAGGAACATGAAATTCAAGGTCATACAATATTCCAAAAATTAAATTCTCAGTAAAGTTTTCATAGATTATCTAATAAAAAAATTGTAATAGTATAACTGACATAGATTTAATTCTGTTGGCATATAGAGAATGCCATATACATTCTGTATACCATATAGAGCAATATGAGTGTTATTTTAAGAGCCATCACTTATAAAGGATCACAATCTGTCGAATCTTTATGAACTAATTTCTTTTTTAACATACACGGAAACCAGCAATAAATAAATTGTTTTTCTAGTTCTAAATACCATTTACTGTTGGATTTAAACCTCATGATTTCTGATTGCATCTCCTAATTTCCTATGATGCACATTAACTAGGAAATAATTAGTTTCACTCAGAAGCATCAAAATGTGTTCTCTCTCAAGCACTGGAAGTTTTCACTTGTCCCACAAACACTTCGTAACTGCCTGTTCTTTTTTCAGAGAAGTTTCTTCTTTCTAGATGGAAACAAAACTAACATTTTGAAGACAAGGATGTTCTTACTAACTATCAGTACAACCTTGATATTATTTCTTTTTAATGATAAAAAAGGTTAATACTCTATTTCCATTTCACTTATGATTGCATACTACTGCTGGTAAGCTATTTTATTCTGGGCTTTTATTTGGTGGTTTTTTTTTTTTTTCTTGTGTTTCAGTTTTTGGGATACCTTCTTTTTCTTTTCTGTCTTAAATGGAATTTATAACTCTTCATCTTTTAAATTAAATCTACAAATTCTGAGAAGACTACCATAAAGACAGTGGTATGAGACAAGTATATCTTTCCCAGATGGTTCTTAAACACTAAGATAAATTTGATCTGTTCTTTGAAATCTTTCCAGCTTTTAAATTAATTTTATTTTCTTTTTAGGAGTATTGATCACAGCATTGTATTAATAGTGTCACCAATAATATCTTTGAAACTTATACCATCAATGTACTCTTACCTAAAATTTAATTTTAAATCTTTTATGTTAGGGTTTTGGGGTTTTTTTTCTGCACACAAAAAATAATTTATGTTTTTGATGGTATCATCATAGAAGAAAATCATGTGTGTTCCACATCCCTAGGGGTGCAACATGAACTGAATACTCCAGGAAATATTTACAACCAAAGGAAGGAAGAAGCCATATGAACAAGAGACATCCTAAAGAATGTTTGTGGATCATATCTAAATGGATCAAATAATAAAAGAAAACCAAAAAAGCTGCTGACAGAAAAGACTGATTTTCTCATATCATGTTCTCCTCTAGAAGGCTCCCAGTTAGGAATTTTCAATTTAGTCTTTTGCTTGTTTCATCTTGAAACAGAATATTTCTGATAGTTAAGTTGAGTGAAACCATTTTGTTTTGCATTTACTAAACATTAAGGTGAGTTTCTCTGGGTAGATACTGTGACTAGAAGAAATAATCCTGCAGAATACACAAGCCTCTGCTGTCTTTCAGGGAATGGACTCTGTACCCAGGCATCACATATAGACCACACGTATGTGTTAAGTTCTGGTTGTATCTTTGGGGCTTACTTTGAAAGACAAATAAGCAATACATAGTGAGAAGCGTTGTCAATTTTTTGACCTTAGGCTCAATTAATTCAGTCAAAAAACTACAGGACTCTCAAAGTACTAGAGCAACTATAGTGTACAAATTTACAGAGGAAAGGTAAACAAATTAATTCTGAGTTGCCTTGATAAACCAAATTAATTACTTTAGTACTCTATGGAAGAGTAAGATATTCTATTGTCATTCTGACAACTTTGAGCCTTCATTTCCTTGTGGATTTTTTTTTCTGTCATATGTGTTTTTCATATTTCATTTACCTCTAATTCATAAGTTGCTTCTCTCCTCTGTCCTATTTACAGGCAACATTTTGGAAAATTTTGTGACTGAGCTAGGTTGCAAAAGCTATTAAGATGCAGCCTCAGATTGTCACTGTGGAAGATCAGAACACAGCTATAAAAATGTTGGGAAAAAAAATTCTATTCAGAGTTAGATGGAAAATAATAATATCTTTTTCTAAATCTTTCTCTATGAAATACAAGTAAATATTTCATATTTTTAATGTGTTATTAGCAATGGTATATTTTTTTCACCTTGATATTTTCTAGAAAGCTATGTGCTAACACTTTTATATCCATACTAAAATGGCCTTTGAAAATTAAGGATTTAAAGACAGTTATTAAGAGGAGGGGAAAGCATACCTGTGATAAAAAATGACATCTTATACGAAACTGAGAATTTCCTGATATTACTTTCTGACTTTTGCGTAGTGTATTATTTTAATATGCCAATCCAGCTTGGGAGTTTTTCAATTTATGGATGTCAGTTCCTAATTAATTCTAAGTAGTCTATTAATAAAAAAAAGGAAGTTCTTATAGTCTCATTAGAAAGATCCTTTGTCAACTTTCTATTCTTCTGTAATTATTCTTCAGTACATTTGAGCTTTCAAAGGGAACTACTCACTATAGTTTCTGCAGAGGGGGATTGTATCACTCCGTGAGATTTCCAAGGAACTGTAAGCAACAAAATCTAAGTAGAAGTACAAGAGTCCACATAATTTTAGCAGACCTTCAAAAACCTTGCGACAAGGTGCCACACAAGAAAGTACTACAAAAAATGAATAATCATAGATAAAGATTAAATATTGAATCATCTGTCCAAAAGTATATAAAATACTCAAAGGAAAAATAGATTATCATTATTATATTCCAGTATAACAAAAGATTAATAATAAAGTATTTTGAAGTTATATGCTAGTTTCATGTAGTTAAATATTTCAATTAATGACTTAGAAATTAAGTTAATGGTGGAGAAAATACTACAAAAAACAGATTTTTTGATGGATCGGTTCTAGACAGATTGAAAAGAGTGAGAATGTTTCTACTTAATAGAAGTCAAAATGAACAAAAAAGAAAATATATTACCCTATAACAGTTGAACTTTTCCTTAATGAGCAAATGCTTCCAATATTTGAATTCCCACATTTGTATATGTAGTTCTGGGCCTAAGGATTTGGCTACTGCAGTTCTGATGCTAATGGTACTTCCTGATATTTGGCAAGTAGACCATTGAGAAGAAATATTAATGAGAACATATGAAAGTAAATTTTATCATCATCAGTCAAACAGCAAAAACTGCTCTTTTGGACCAAGATGGAGCTGACTTCAGATTAAAGCTCTAATCACATCAACAGATATTTTTGCTAATGTAACATATGATTTTTTAAATTACAATTTAGAATAAGTTTAGATAAATTCACTTCAATGTACAGTATTTCCTGCCTTTCAATTAACCAAAAAAGTACCCCTAAAATTTTCATAAAATTCTAGATTTCTGCTCAGCAAAAATATATGCAAAAATTAAGTCAATGATCCTGTATTGCCAAAATCAAAGCAATTTATCTCTGTATAGATTCAGAATAGAATAGGAAAGATCAGCTGTGACTTGTGTCCCCCTGCAGTGAAAAGGGGTAGCAAGGTATACTAATTCTGTCTCAGGAAATCTCAAGTGAGCATTCTTATTGATATCCTAGCCTACCTTCCTGTATCATTTAACACATGATTTTCCAAGTCTACACTTGGTTACAATGTTTGAATATTTAATTCTGAGAGATTTTTCAAGGAACTTCTTCACCCTTATGTCAATCATTTATGAATTTACCATTACCATTGTAACGAAGCAACCTTAGAAGTGATTTGTCAAAATGCCTGACAACAAAACATGTCTAATGTGTAGTTGCTGTACTATATAGCGAATATAGTATTCCTCAATTAACTACAAATTTATCTTAGTAAGATGATGTATTTCTCATTCATTGCTTGCCCAAAATCTTCCTCTATACCTTAGTGAGAAAAGGAAAGAAATCTGTTTGAAACAGCAGCATTTAAAGTGGGTTTTATAATAAGATGGGGGGACTGTTCATGAATGAATGCCAAACCCCCAATTTTATTTAGGTTTTGATTGCAGGAAGGAAGAGGAATATTCTGGGAAACGGCACAGATTTAAATGAGAAACAAGGCTTCTTGCTTCCAGGAAAGAGACAAAGTAGGTTTTTTCTCATACACTTTGAAATGTTCACCACTCAGAGAAGTAATGGATCTATAAGAGAGTCCCAAAGCATAAATCCCTTTTATCCAGTTTTAGAAGTGTCTTAAACACAGCTTGAAAAACAGCAAGAGCAAGACATTATTTCATGGGGAGTAAAGGTTATTGCTTCCCTGGAACCAAATAACAGGTTCATACAAGGTCAATACACTGAAAGAATTCACTTATTGCAGGTTACTTCTTAATACTATAAGCCACTATAATGGACATAATTATTCTTCCACGTGAGTGAAAGGAATGAATTGGAAATATTCCTGATTTTCTATGCAACGTACATGAAGAAATGCAGCTTAAAACATTTGAGCTATGTCAGCAAAAGATGATTCTAGAGACAGAAAATTTCAAGCAGGTGACAGAGGATCCTGCCAGTTCTAGCTGTTCATCACCACAGAGGAAAAAAATCACCATAAAGAGGACAAGCTGGGTAACAAAGGCCTATAAATTCAACTTAGAGCCAGTGTGTTCTTTTTTATTATTCTAACTGTGCTGACCAATAGATTTTATTTAATTATTCTGGAAAAATTGTACATGTACAATTTCTATGAGTCCTAGTTTCTCTGAACTATTAGAAAAAGGAAAATTTGTTTGCATCAGCACACTTCTGACTTTATTTTACATTCTGGTGCAAATCACATTTCTACTAAAATGAGCTGGGAATGATTTCTTTGTTATTGATTTTAGATTCTGTGACTTAATGATCTATGCTTATTCTGCCTGATTAAACAAATCAAGATTTTTCAAGACAAGCAAATGTCTATGCTTGTATAGGACTTTGTATCTCTTTTGAGCTAATGCTGTGGTAGGGGTAATACAGTATTTTGCTTCTTGAATGTGTCATTTTATTTGAAGTGGTGCTTAGAGATAATTATATGTTAATATTAAACTATATTACATTCATTTTTTTTCCTGAAGTAGTTAATTTTTGGAAAAAAATCTATTTTCCATTCATGTGGTTATGACCTATTTGAGAAAACAAAAAAATAATATATTGTATGTGGAGAGTTTACAAAAAGCCAAATATAAAACCCCACACAACACAACGCTCCCTCAAAACCCCTAGAATGTCAATGACCATGCAATCAGGAAGCAAAGTGAGAATGCCAGAACACTGTGCTGAAGATATCTCCTATAGGACAAGTTTAATTTAGAAGTTGCCATTTTAAAGGTGCTATAACCAGTAACATTCCCTGAAGGTTTCTTCAGCTCTTGCAAGAATGTCTTGATGATATGCTGATTTCATTTCAGCATTTCATAAATACCGTGTTTGTTAAACTCTCTGAAAAGGCAGCAGGAGCTTTTCTGTGCTGCCTGTAGTACAGATGACTTCCTACATTAGCTCTAAAAGCACAAGGGCAGGAAGTTTTCATTATGCACAGAGCAATGACATTCAAACAACTTTCAGTAACTCTGCCACTGGATCCCTCTCTGCGTATCAGAAATGGGGTGATACTTAGAGGCAGGTCAATGAGCACAAGTACAAGGGAATCTCACCAATTTTATTTTTGGAGGTCTCTGACATCCATAGAGTTAAAGACTGTAATTTTTGTTCAAATTCAGGTTCTTTACTAAAAAACTGTTCAGACTTAGTGTATTGCTTTCAAAGTATATAAACATAAATTGCCAATTTTACTTTCTCATAGCACCAAGCATTTTAAAGACCCTCAAATATTTCTTCTCAATAATTATCACATTTTCACAAGCATCTAGTTTCATTTACCAGCTGTAAAATATTCTTATCTTAATTGCTTACTACTGTATCTGTCTATTCAATAAAAGTATCATAATATTGTGATATAAAAGAACACGAGAAATAAAAAAGGAAAATCCAAAGCAATGTTTCTAATTTTGCAGAAACAATAGTACAATGAAAAACCAGAAAAGCATTATGAGTCATTAGCATACTGCTAGAAACCTTACTTTTTAAACTTCTGTATATCAGACTTATATTTAACTCCATTTTCCAAAGTTCAGGATAAGACTCGTTTCAAAGGGTCTGTGCCTGTAACCCCTATTCTTATTTTCTGCTATAAAGGCGTACAGAAAGTGTGACTGACCTGGAATGTCTTTTTTTGGCTCAAGCCAGTACATATAGAGGCTTTTCAGTGTTAAAGTAACTGCAGATCCAGCCTTCCCCTTTCTGTTTAAATTAAGATGAAATCCTTGTACTTTAAAATATAGGAAAAATTATGACAGAAAAGTATCTAACAAATTGAGATCTGTTTTAGTAGAGGTGGAGGAAGTATGCATATTTTAAGAAATTATTTCAAAGTAACATAGGAAATTTGATTTGTAACACTTCGCATACTATGTCAAATATTAGTACTCAGTTCTTTTTGATTAATTCATTCTGCACTGAGAAAAATTGTCCATACAAATTAGCTTCTAGAAAGAATTGTAAGAAGTGCCCCTTCTTGACCCTTCCAGAAGAAATGACTAGCATTTTTGGTATACCTGTTTGACTGTCAGACTAAATAGTATTTCTCTCCATTTTTATTTCAGGGAGTATTTTTATTTTTTCCGATATGAGTTTCATTTACAATTTATGCTCATTTGCTTCCTGCAGATCTGCACAAAATACTTCCTCCATTCATCCACTGCATTTTGCCATCAGACAGCTAAATACTCTAAATTAATTTTAAACTGATATCTGAGGTAATAATCTGAACATTAATGCCAATAAATTTGTAATAACAACTTTTACAGCAATAAAAAAAATCAACCATTTCCATTTTTATAGAACTGTAAGTAGGGAAAAATCATTATTAGCATTTAAAATACACAAATGAAAGATGCATTTTTTAATTCAGAGAAATGTTTTATAGCTTTGGAGACTGATTTTGTTATACTGAATTTCTCACAGTAGTTTGACTGGATTTTTAATTTTGACTCCTAATCTATGCTTCTAGATGTCTCCTTCATGTAAAAGCTCCTGTTTAGCTATGACACTATCAATATTAATTTTTCTAAAAGTTTTTTCTACAACATCAATACTGTTGAATAAAATAGGACTAATTTTTAACAATTTTTAATTCCAAGGATGTGAGATAAAATTCAAGTTGACATATATGGTTCATGTGCTAAACATGTATTAGCACTCAGATCATAGTAAAGACTACCAGTCAGCCAGCATCAGTCAGAGTATTTTTGTGCTGTCAGTTTGGTCTCAAAATCAGGACATCCACACTTATGGAAATGTAGTTATGGAAAAATTCTTTGACATATCACTTCGTAATACCTAAATTTACAAACCACTGCAACTAAAAGAATAGCAATTGCTATAATCAGTCTCAGCTATTTGCTTCTGTAGATCTCTATTCTCTGCAGACTTGGTAAATCATGTGATTTACCAATGACAATGATATTTTTTGAGTCTTTGTAAGGTACGTGCATGTGTGCATGTAAATGTGAACATGCTGTGAACATGTCTCAAAAGATCTTGAATTGTGGGTAAAGATCTAGGAACCAGTCAATAACCCTGTTACGTGCTGACACCTTTATGCACCTACTTAGGTATATAAAGTGACATTTCTACTAGCAAAATAAATGTGATAGGTCCTGTTATGTGGCTGGCATGGATAACTTCCATCTTATTAAGCACTAGTATTCCCCAAACCAAGGTGGTCCTTGCAAACAATACATTGTAAATGGTACCTAATGCCTGCCAGCTCCCAAATCAAATCCAGGAACTGTTTGGTTAAATATTGGCTGAAATAATCCAGAGTCATGCCTGCAGATCATTTAAAAATCTTAGCATTTCAGACGAGTGAGATCCATTGCATGAGAACATTTTCAGGGAGTGTCTGATTTGCTGGCATAGATATAGTCTAGCTGAAACAGTACACCTAGAAACAGAGGGTACTTAAATTCTTAGTAATTAGTAAGGAATAGAAAGTAAACAGGTTGTTTTGAAGATGATGGAGAGGCAGAATCTGCTTCCCTGAATTATCAGAATCAGATGGACTTGCTCCATGTATTCATCTGACAGGTCATGGACTCTATTATAAATAATGAAAAAGTAATGAACCTGTAGACACATATGCAAAAGATGTTGTAAACAAAATAGGAAACCACAAAATATTAATCATCAAAATAAAAAAAAAAAAACCTTTGTCAAAACAGATAAGCTATTCTAGTAATTAGGTCATAAAGTAAAAAGGCATGGAAAGAAATGACTCTTTGTAAAATGTCTATTAAAGTTAATCCATAGAACTAACTACCAGCATGACTGGTTCATCAACACGTTCTGTTAATACTGTGGTCTTTTAGCCACACTAAAAGTTTACATGAGAACATGGTAAAGTCAGTAAATTCTCAAAAATTAATGCAGTGCTTTGGAGAACAGTAGTGTATATATGATCTTTCATTTATAGCTCCAATTGCAATAATGAAAAAGCTCAAAACAAAATGCCCACTTTGTAGAAATATGTTTGCACCTGTCAGTCATAGTATTGTTCAGTCTCATCTCCTCAAAATCTCATCTTTGTCACAAATTTGAGATGTCACAAACTTTGTTCTGCTTGACTCAGGCAGACACACTGGAAAGAGTAATTTAATGCTGAAATGAAGTATAACAAAGCATTCAATTCACAACCAGATGCTTTTACCCACAC
This sequence comes from Trochalopteron elliotii, assembly GCA_024734555.1. Classification (NCBI taxonomy): domain Eukaryota; kingdom Metazoa; phylum Chordata; class Aves; order Passeriformes; family Leiothrichidae; genus Trochalopteron; species Trochalopteron elliotii. Next base: position 4,029,404 of record JANPWX010000077.1, read on the forward strand.
ATTTCTGTCATCACAACCCTGTAGACCACTCTTCCAATGACAATAAACCTGTTATGTTTGGTTTTTCCTTTTTTTTCACATTGAACACTGATTTCAAAAAACTATGTTTCTTTTAAACAATTAGACTACATAATATGTGTTGAACTCCAGTTGCCTGAACTGCAGTTGCCTGTGGTAGCTAACAAAAAGATTTTCATTTCCAAGTTTATTAAGTGAACTCTACTGAAACTGCAGAAACAGCTGAATCAGTATTTACTTAATATAATACAGACATGATATATATTCTGGTTATGTGACCTGCCATTTGATTTTTCTTATTATTTTCACCATTCTTTGTTTATTTATTTGGTTTTTATCTATTATGCTTATTATGAGGAACTTTCAGCTTATATTTTCTCTGGAGCAAGTCAGCCATAAAGAAATATTACAAAAGTAGAAGGACACTCAACTCTTTGTAATATAAAATTATTTGTATGTTTCCAGTGTTAGACTTTAAAATTCCTGTTATTTCCTATGAAGAGATGGAAAATTAAATATGAAATTTGAAAAAAACCTCTATAAATTGTCTTTACAAATCCACATATTTTACAAAAGAATGGGGAAGGAAAAGTTCTAAGAGTGGGATTTACATTTCTTTAATTTCAGCATAAGAAAGCAAGTATCTAGCAACTCATATTTTAGTAGTTGTCAATAAATGGTGCAGCTATACCCTGGGGGTAATTAACATTATTTATCTGCTTTAAAATGAAATTAATTGCTAGCTGGAAATGTCTTTCATTAACTTGAAAAAGAACTTTGATATGATTCCTTGACTACACACTTTGGAGTCCAAGTGTCTGAATCTTCAATTTGAGTTATCAGATCTGTGAAAAAAATATAAACCAGAACTTCAATTTTCATATTGCAGTTTTATGAAACGCAACATAGCTTCTGATTTCACATTAAGAAGACTTTAATTGTACTTTATATTTACTTATTAATTTGTTTATTCTCAGAAAGCTTGGACCATGGGAAGAAAAAAGAAAAAGTCTTCTTGGACTCTCTGTTTTTTGATTCATATTTTTTACCTTGTGTATTTGCCTCACAGTGTATAATGATTTGTGCGAGCATGGGTCTTACGAGAATTTTCTACTATTGGTCTATACTCCACGACAGCAAGGCACAGATTCCAAGCCATTATCCCCCAGTCTATCTCTAGTACACATACTCTGTGGCACAGCCTGTAACACTGTCAGATTAGTTATGCACATTTAACCTACAAGGAGATTAAACTGCTTTTAACTGCACCCCAGGCAGATTTTTAACCTTGTCCAGTACACAGCTGTATCCTTTATTCTTTAGTTCCGTTTAAGAACTTGTGTAGTTCTTTCAACCGAAAGGAAAAAAAGGAAATGGAAGAAGACAGAGAGATAGAAGGGAGTCTTCTTTCCTATAGAATTCCTGTCTGTTGGAGGTACAAGTTTCCTGGAATAGATCAGACTCTTATTGAACTTTTCAGCTCCTATACAATGTATGTGATTGAATTATGGATACTTTCTTATTGCATACTTAGTGTAGAAGAGCTTAGAAAATACATGGCATCTTTTGATAAACTCTTTAGCTAAAGCCAGTTAAATCTCTAGTATATCTAAAGAAAATCTGCAAAACTGTTGATTTAATTTAAGACAACTAAAGAAGTAAAGAGTTCAAAGCCCACGAAAACAATTCCATAAATGTGAATTTATTGTATCGAAATATCCATTTTATATTTTTTATTTGATTGGTTCCATTGTAAGAGTAACTTCAGATACCCTGAGAATGTAATAACTGTAACAAATAAAGAAAAAGCCCTGACATGTATTATCAGATATCTTTCATAATCTAGAGTTTTAATACCCATTGACACACAGAAATGTCATAAAACCTATTGTAACAATATTTGTGTTCACTCAGACTATAGTTTCTCTTCTTAATCAATACTTTTTCAGAAGCCTTAAAAAATTTTAAATGGCTTTTTCATACTCTGCAAATTCTGACAAGCAAGCCAGATTTTTTGCCATCACAAAATATAGGAATATAAATTAATGTTTGGTTTCATTTTTCCATCCAGTAAATAACTTCACTGTTTCCACTGAGCAAATGGAGTGTCAGTCAGAAGAAGTGACTCATTTAATGGAATGTGAGCTCACGCATAGTATAGTGTCTAAAATGCTGCTGTATTCTCCAACCAGTTTAGTACCTAGAATTTAAAGTGGCAACATTTTATTGAAGTACTGTAATAGCAACTTTGTTAACTACCCACAACTGTCACAAATATTTTCAATCAACATTTTACTTCATGAAGCCAAGCTGTGTAAAACTTTCATTGCAGAAAGCAAGCCCATGCAAAACAAGATTGTGTCGTGTTTCATTTGTGAATGCAAAACTCATCTCAGTTTTCTGGCAATATCTGGAGCACAGGAAAGACTTTGGTAATGTATAGCTGTCCCTGCTAGTGAATTTATTCTTTTTCTTCCAAGTTCTTGGAGATAAAACCAGTGCCCATAAAGACTGCTGTTATTTTCCAGCTTATCACATGCTATTGGCAAATACATTTTACTCTATTATATAGTTTTCATTCCCAAGCTTTCTGTCATTAGGAAGGAATGCATCTAAATAAAGGTGAAAGGGGCACACACAATTGCCAGCGATATCTAGTAATCCAGGAGAAATGGGTCCAGCCTCTTCCATTTTTGAAAGACTGTTTTCTGACTGCATTATGTGTTTGTTCTTCAGTATTTTGTCTCATTTGTTCTTTTGGAGACAAAAGATGAAAAAAAGGAAAGGCTGCAAATTTCCTGCCAATCAAAGAAATCCTTATATAAACCCCACTAGCATCTGAAGGTGACTTTTTTCTGGTTTGTTTCTCTAAAGAGGGACTGGTGACAATCTCTGGAGATCCTCTTAGAGAAACACAATCAAGAGAAATGGTCAGTAGGCACCCAAAGAAATAATGTATTGTCATCCATTTCCAGAAGGGCAGGAATTTTTTCTAGGTAAAGAATTTATGACACATGTTCTCTTTTAAGGGATGGAATAAGTAAGGATGATTAAGAAAAGTTTGCCAGTTTTTGGGGTTTAGTTTTGTTTTTTTTTTTTTTTTTTTTTTTTTAACTTATTTTTATTTTTTATTTTTTATTATTATTATTATTATTATTTCTGACTTTCCCTGAGTTCTGTGGCTTTCCACAGAGTCTGGTATTTACACTTTTGACAGTGTGTATATTCTTACTGTTATTTGTGTGCATAAAACATGCAAGTGAGGGATTTGGCACAACTTTCACTGTACATACAGATTTTTTGATTAATAGCTTGAAAATCAAAATTATTCTGTTTCATTTTCCTTTATAGTTGAACAAAATATCAATGAATTAAAAATAAGTATGATGAGGTTAATAGAATGATGGTATTAACTAAGAAAAGTCAGTAATAATCATTATTAGGACATGTAAAAAACTAAGAAAGAGAAGAATACACAAAGAGAAATAAAAAACCTTACTTTGTAAAAGTACAAAAATCCTTTGTAAAAAAACCTTACTTAAAGGAAAAATTCATTAACAAGAAGATATTTGGTTACATTAAGGCTTGAGGAAAGGGGAAATCTACCTTATACATGGTCCTCGAAAAACATTTGTAAATCCCGATTGAACTTAGCCACTGCTAAATCACTCTGTAGGAACCATTACAGAGGTGCAAGTAAGCCTTATCTACATCTTCTTTATTTTTCCTCTATACTGGTTGTTGCACCTAACTCAAATATTCCTGAGAGAAACTAGAAATTTCTTTGCCCTAATAATAAAAAAATGAGAAAAAACATTAGTATGTGCCCATTTGCCTAATCTTACTTAACATGCTGTTTTTTGTTGTTTTGGTTTTTTTTCATAAAATAATTGGAAATACTTTTAAAAAACCTAGAATATTCTTTAAACTACTTTTGCATAACACTGGGTTTTTGAGTTTGCATTTGGTTAGGTCTGGGTTTGTTTTTTTTTTCCACTCTGAGCTAGACTTCAAAGTGTTCACAGATATCCATAGCAAAATGTTGCTACCTTTTGAATGATTTTGGTTTTCAGAGTCTTCTAAAATACATGCATGCTATATGGTATTTTTCTACCTAATTTTGTAGGACCTAGGAGAATAAGCAGAAAATACATCCATTGGTAAATTACGCAAGCAAAAGTTACATAGAATGAATCTGTTAGTAAATTTTAATGGCTTTTATTTCTTATTTCTCAGAGAATAAATTGGTTTTGGGTTTTGTTTTGTTTTGTTTTTTAAACCCAGCAACAAACAATGAGGTCTACATATGTAAATGGATGCCAACAGTATCACTCTAAACTTTTAATGAAAGGAAAATGGATTTGGAGAGGGGCAGAGCAGGGATATTAGTGAATTCAGTAGGTTGGAATAAGAGTAGAGTTTTATGCTTCCCATTTCCTTCAAGTTTTTCTGAAATATGACTATATCAAAGGGGCCTTCTTTCCATCTCCTTTTTGGAAGTGGACAATTATATTTCATTGTCAAAAATATTGCCGAGAACATTTCATTTGTATAACAGAAGTATTTAAATTTCCAGTGCACTAATGTTATAATACATACATAAAATCCCCATAAATAGCCCCTGCAGTTTTTTTTGTATTTACTAATTTCCTCTGTAGAATTTTTTTCTGTTGGTTAATCCTAATCATGTGATCAGACAATGGGTATAAGGACACCAGTAGGTACAACCTCTGCATAGTCTTTTGTGGTTCAATCATGAATGAGCATGTTAGTCTAAAAATGCAAGTAAATATTATCAAACTAGGAGACAATCTCAAATAAAGCAGAAGAGATATCCTCAGCTTTTGCTTAGTACTCATAAAAATTTTAAATAGTAGGAATCTAATATCTTGAGTTATTTCATACCAAAATCAAGAGCAATGCCATAGATTTCCTTTAATTGTGGAGCTTTGTGTCTTAGATTAATTTGCTATGTATCTGAAAAACTAAAGGTTCTCCCAAAAATTATCTCCAATTTCTTCAAAGCTAACAGATAAAAGTAGAGCTTTAAAACATGAAGAAAATAGAGCTAAACTATTGATGCATATACTGGATCAAAATATATCTTAAATATGGTATAAAACTCCAATATACTCAGCAGGAAAAGAACTCTATTACAAAATTTGTGGAGGAAAACCAAAATCAAATCATCCCTTCATTTTAGGAACAGATGTCCATAGAAATCTGAACAGTAAAAGTTTAAATAGTCCTGGAAGCCAGAGCCATGTGGGATACTCATCTTCATTTGAGGATAAGGAATCACAGTAACTGTAGATTGGGACAATGACTTTTGTTAATTTGCATAAGGTGAGCCATCTGAAAATGAGATCATGACGTCACCCATTACCAAAATATAACTCAGGATTGACAGTACAAGAAAAGGCGTCTTATGGGTAGTTTCAATTCACAGGGAATGTCCTGGCCTCCCTTTCACTCTGTATTGGAGAAGCACATCTGATCACACATTGATCTGGTTCATGGGGCAAAATCATCAGGGGTAGGGTAATGCGTGTGTGGATGTGAGGGGAAGAGGAACCGGGCCACATCTTCCAATCATACAGCCAGGCTTTTACACACATCTGAAGTGGTCTGTGCAATGCAATTTACAAACCCCCACACTTAGTAAAACTTATTAGACCTGGGGGAGGGTTTTTTTGTTGTGTGAGTGGGCTTTGTTTGTTTGTTTGTTTTTGCAGGTTTTTTTTCATTATTATTTCCTATGGGAGCACCTAATACACAGTAAAGTCAATGAATCAAACACCCAAGAGGAGAAGGATCCTTCTTTCTGCAGAAAAGTCAGTCATTTTTTTATTTGCCTGCAAACACTTGACTGCAGTTCAGGTTCACTTCTCTGTTTGATCCCCAGATCTGCACAGATCTAAGCTCCAGCCCATAAAGTAATGTACAAATGCCCTTCTGAGCAAATACATGGGAGTCTACTCCTGTGGAGAGGATGGGTGCGATAATCTGGGAGAGCATGAATGAGAAAGAAAAATATCCAAGCCTAGAAATAGAAAAGTGGGACACTGAGCAGGAGTACAACAGCCAGCAGCCTACAAGAATAGCAGGTAGGTAATATGATTTTTCCTTAAGGTAGTAATTAGGAGTGGGAGAGCCAGCTGAGAGAGAGCAGCTCATACCAGTAAGACATTTTTAGAACACTGTCCGTCAAGACTTTCAGTACCTTATCTCTGCTCTTTATAAAATTATTTATGAGTACTTTCTTACATGCCTACACACAAAAGAAAAGCTGGTAGATTTTTCCCAAAAAAGGATTTAATCCTAAAATAATTTGTGCACAAATAGCACCATAAAATGTTGTTAATTTCTATATTTTCCCCACAAGTATCACATAAGTTAGAAGGCCAGAAAACAATTGTTCAGGAAGCTGCTGTGATAGTTTTCTATCATGTTCTGTCAAATTACCTTGTTCTTCACTGCAAAAGTCTTATTTATGTATTCCAGGTCTTACACAAATAAAACATGACAGTTCTGCTGAGTTGTACAGTGGATTTTAGTGAAAGACTGTATTTGAAAGAAATTAGAGTCAGTCAAAAAATCTCAGGGTGTTTGAATATTTTCAAACTGATTTGGTTCCAAAACTCACAAAATTAAACACTACTAATTCTATTTTTATTTAAATTAACTTTATATATATATGTAGATGTATGCAGATAGATGGATAGATGTAGATGTAGATATAGATATAGATGATATAGATATAGATAGATATAGATAAAATAGCTGTACCTTCTTCATAAATCGGAAGATTGAAATACAGACACAAATGTCTCTAAAACAATATTTTTATAAATTTAGAAATAGTCAGACATGCTGACATGAAATTTGTGTGAAAAAATTAAAATCCCCACAATATTTATGGATTATGAATATCATTCCCTACTAAAATCATTCATGTTTGATCAACACATCTACTAGTGATGTTAGTTTACCACTCAATAACATTTGCAGCAGACAATATTACATATTCAAAGATTGCAACCCTTTCTGTTGATCTAAGTATTGAAGCTTCAACAGAATTTAATGGCACCTAATCAAATTTAAATCACTTGGAAGAAAAGCATTCTTAAATATTACTTTTTCTCTTTTCTTATTAAAATATCAGATTTTTCCATGCTTACTTGTGACTGAAACACATGGTCTTTTCTGAATTTTGTAACCTGTGCATAGGTAACCAGCAGTGGGTTATGCATACAAGCTGTCCATTAATGCAGTCTTCAGTTTGTTAGAGGTTATTTTTTCTTACTAATCAACCCTCCCTCTCTGTCTCTCCAAAGCAGAAGTTTCTAAATGAAATACACAATCTTCCTGAAGTAGATTCCTTGCTTTTCTGCAAATTGATTCTTGTTTCTGTTGTGATTGGTTTCCCTTCAAAAAATTTCACCAGGATTTGCTGATTGAATAAAAAAATTAAAACCATATCAATACCATATTAAAAATATTCACTATTGTAATGTTCTTGCTCAGGTGTTTTTCAAAACGTGTTAAAATTAAATCTGAAAATTAAAAACACACACTTTTTTATCTTATTTATTATTTTTTAGAATAATCCACCAACAAATCTCTGCAAGTGTTGAGTATCTATTAGTGGGAGTTCACAGACCTGAAAGAGATCATAGAGAATTTTATAGTAAGTTGACCAATTAAAACAGAAAACTTTTCTTTGGGATTCATCTCTCCGTGCTTTATTATTTTTCTGTGCTTATTTGTTGCTAGCTGATTGATGTTTCTGTGAGAAAAGTATAATGGGGCAGATCTTTTGAAGGCACTTTATTACACAAGTAACACTGTGGGAATGATTATAAAGTCATAAATAAAAACCAAAACATCTTCCCCATATCAAAGGACGCTTTCGGCCAGTGCCAGTCAGAAGAACCTGTCATGACTTCACCATCTGTATTTTCAGGTGGCAGGGAGACAGTAAAACACATCATAATGTGACAGTCCCCTTGGGGAGGGGGGTGGGGTGTTGTTGCCCTGATGCAAAAGCCTTTTGATTGTTACAGTCTTGAACTGGAGTTTCTCACGCAGCTTCAGAAAAACAATATGTATTTTTAGCATTTATCTATTGTTTACATTTTTCTGCTATGGGTAGAGAAATGTGATGGAAGGTGATGTTCACCATCCAGGTCAAAGAGGTGGCTACCTATGTAGCCAATCTCTTGACCTCGGTACAAATGTATATAAGTAATGGAGTCAGATAATTAGAAGAAAATAAAGAAGTAGAAGCCTTCCCTTGGCCTGCTGCATGCCTATGTCTGCCTCGTTCCTTGGGTCGTCCCTGCACCTACCACAGGGTGTAAAATGTTTCAAGCAACTTTACTCCCTAGAAATGCTTTTTAAATGCTGTTATGGCCATAACTCTGATACAAGACCTAATTTTCCTTGCCTCAACCAGAATTCTTGAGTGGAGCAACCCAATCCAATCTATTGAAAAGGCCAGTTCAAGCAAAGAAAAAAAATTCAAAAGACATTTTTGATTGTGGCACCCAATCCTGAAGACAGCTGGAGTTAAATGGCTTTTTAATTACTAAGTATCACTCAGTGCCCTGTAAATTCTAAATAAAAATAAAAATGGAATTAAACTTTTAGTGACTAAGAAAGTCATGAGGAAAGATTTGTCTTAAAATGTCATCTCAGAATCCCAAACAGCATGATGCTATCAGGTGTATATATCACATCAAGTTCATAACACTTCCTGCAAATACCTTAGGAAACCTCATTATAACTTTAACTTCTTCAGGTGACAAAGGTCATGTTATAAGTACTATTCTCTACAGGTTTTTTGAAACCAGCAAAAAATCTTGTGGAGAAAAACTGTATTAAAAGGGCTGATCTATTTTTTCTGTAAGATCATCAAGGATTTTAACACACAGATACATAGTATAAATTGAATAGAAGGGAAAAAATAATCTGAAGTATAACAATACTGAAGAAATTATATTAAAATATAGTACTAAAAGAAGAATTTAATAAATAAAACACTGCACTTGGACGAGGTGCCCAAATGAATTAGTGTGTTTAGTTGAAACATATATTCTGTCTGTGGTGTTGCAAGATTCTCAATTGAAATAGGTCCTTAAATTTAAAAAACATATTTTATTTTCTGATTAAGTCATTATTAATTTATAGCACTTTTTCTGCAGATTATTCTGGAGAGACAATTATCTTGAATCTTTATTTCCTTATGTTACATTGATTTTTTGATTTATAGTTCTTTTTATATGCTACGCCTCATGATGGTTATAATGGACTTCCAGTCTAAGAAATAGTAATTTTGAATGTTAATTAACACATTGCTTTTCCCATTTTGGTCTCTTTTTCAACGTTATTTATGGCTACACAGATCTTTTTTTTCTTTCTTTAAACCCATACAGGGAGCCCAAAATCATCTCCTGGCCTGAGAAGGCATCAGGCACCATACTTCTCCTGGCTGTGCCTGTGGGGTACTGGTGTAACTCCACCATAAGTCCGTACAATTTTATTTTGCTCAACCCCAGGAGCTTTTACACTCTGAACCCAGAGGAACATTGGTTGACTGTAACACCAAAGAAAACAGTTAGGAATTGAAGAGATTTTGTTTATTAGTGAGTCTTCCTTCTGTTACTCAGGACTGTTTGTGTTGGCATCGTTTGTTGAAGTCTGTTAAGAGTGAGGCCTCCCTTCATATACTCTTGCATTGTTGTAATTGAGTCAGCAAAAATTACTTGTTCAACCTTCATTACACCGCTGAGATTCTAAGAAGGCAAAGTATGTGCTTTTTTTCCCCGAAAAACCCTTTTGACTAACATTTGAATCTACATACATGCACTGAAGTCAGTGGTAAGAAAAGACTTTAAGTTCAACAGGCAGTGTGGGGTGAGGTCAGGTACAGAAGTAGACACCTGCACTTGGGCATTTGAATTACTCGTAATACAAGGACAAGACTGAACATAAATGCTCAGTGGTACTTCAGATGCCTTAACATACATATATTGTTTGAACTTCATCTGACCTTACAGAAAGCATGATTGCTTCCAACATCTTGTGGAACATATGACACATATATATACGTATATATGTGTGTGTATATATTTCCCACTGTTTGGGCCAACTGGACCAAATTCAAGGTTTGCACTGGCTGTAACAGGAGCTTAGATATGCAGTTTACATGTAGACATCTGCATGTAGATATGCATGGGCCACATAATTTCAGTAACTTCTAAGACAACATGACAGTAATGTTTGCTTTATTTTAGAATTGCATCAACTGTGAATGCTACAAATTCACACATTAAACCTTCATAGTTTTCACTCACTCATTTACTTCCTTCACCCAGATTTATTTTGGGTGAATATTTTTACCCCAACACATCTTTGAAGATAATGGGTCCCAATTTTTCTCACAGATATTTAAATATGAAAGCTTGTGATTATCTCTAAACCTTGCCAGCAAGCAGGACTCTGAAAAATGCATGATTGCTTTAGGGTTCTGATGGATCTCTAGAAGCAGCAAGTAAAGTGTAGGTGGTTAACAAGATCTACTGTCCCCTAAGGTCTAGTTTTTCAAACAGAGTGAAAGAAAATGCATCAGCTGATGTCATGAGTTTTAAAACACATATTGAGTAAGTAACATTTTGGGAAGTCAAATAATTACATTTGTAGGCTCAGGCCTCACATTCAGGCTTTGTCTAGCTTAGGAATGTAATAGTAAATAGCACCAGTAAATTTAGATAAACTTGAACATCTTGCTTTAAAAATCCTGAAAGATTGTCATGGAACTTAACAAAAAATTCCTAACGTTGTCTATTTTATCTAGCATGTTTAAGTTTTGACTGAGATGAAGGTTTTAAGACAAAATGTTCATAATGAGACTACCTATATGTAGCAGTGAGAATTACAACCAAAAGGTGGCAGTACTGTAGGCACTAAACACTGGGTCTTTAAGATTGTTACAGAATCACAGAATATACTGGGTTGGAAGGGACCCATGCCCTGCACAGCACCATCCCCAAGAGTCACACCATGTGCCCAAGGACATTCTCCAAACGCTTCTTGACCTCTGTCAGCTTATTGTTGTGACCAGTTCCCTGAGGAACCTGTTCCAGCGTCCAACAACCCTCTGGGTGAAGAACCTTTTCCTAATATTCAACCTAAATCTTCCCTGATGCAACTTCAGACCATTCCCTTGAGTCCTGTCACTGGCCACCACAGAGAACTGTCTGAACTGTCTGTCCCTCCTCTTTCCCTCATGAGGAAGTTGTGGCTGCAATGAAGTCTCCTCTCAAGTTTTCTGTTTTCCAGGTTGAAGAAGCCAAGTGACCTCAGCTGCTCTTCATAAGGCTTCCCCCACAGACCCTCCCCCATCTTTACTGCTCTCCTTTGGACACTCTCTAGTAACTTGATATCTCTGCTTTTTTGGGGTGCCCAAAACTGCCCCCAGGACTTGAGGTGAGGCTGCCCCAGTGCAGAGCAGAGCAGAACAATCCCTTCCCTTGCCCAGCTGGTGATGCTGTGCCTGATGCACCCCAGGCCCTCCTGGCTGCCAGGGTACTGCTGGCTCATGTTCAACTTGCCATCAACCAGGACCCTGAGGTCCCTTGTTGTGGCAATGCTCTCCAGCCTCTCATTCCTTGGTCTGTACACACAGCCAGGGTTGCCTCAGACCAGGTGCAGAATTCAGCACTTGCCCTTGTTGAACTTCATACTGTTGTTGATTTCTAGTTCCCTAATTTGTCAACGTCTCTCTGCAGGGCCTCCCTGCCTTTGAGGGAGTCAACAGTTCCTCCCAGTTTTGTATTATCTACAAACTTGCTTACTACCCCTTTCCAGTCCTGTACACAGGTCATTTATGAAGATGTTGAAGAGCGCAGGACTGAGGATGGAGCCCTGTGGAACCCCACCAGTGACAGGTCAGCAGTCTGCTGTCACCCCATTCACTGTAACAATTAGTGCCCTACCTGTGAGCCAGTTGCTCACCCATCACATGATGGGTTTATCTAGCTGAATGCTGGACATTTTGTCCAGAAGGATGCTGTGAGAGAATACCAAATGCTTTGCTGAAACCCAATTACTGTTTGGAAGCCTTATATACACATTTCTACACGTACCATGATTTAAATACATTTATGTGTGTCTATACTATCTTACTGTTGTTTGTGATTATGAATGAAGAACAAGAAGCAGAAATTCCATTTTTTTATGTTACTTTAATGACTTATATACTTCCATTAAATCTTTTAAAGTCACAGGCTAAAGGCAAAAATAAGATATATCTATATCTATATATCATGAGAAAGTGGAATAAATGGGTAAAAGTTAAATAAAAATTTTCTTCAGAGAAGTGTAGTGAAACTTAGTGGCTGAAATACTCTGTATCTCAGAAGATGTATTAATTTTGAATGGGAAACCTTGTCCTAAGAAAATTGTTTAGACTTGGGATAGCCACTTCATGTTCTTCTTCTGTATGTTTACAGAACACACATTTATTCTTTTGCAATAAAAAGGAAATAGTTTCTGGAAAGACTGTTGACCAAAAATAAATTAACTACAGTTAATGCATATAACCATTCTGCATCAAAATCAAAGATTTGTATTGCACTGGCTTTTATTATGTAGAAAAAAAATATTTATTTAAAACTTCTAATTTCAAGAAATAGAAGCATCAGCATAACTTGTAAAATATGAACTTAAAATGAGTAACAAGCACTAAAAATGGACAGGCTGAACAGAACAGCTTCCTAATATTCCAGAATGAAAATCACATGACATATCTCTGGGATCAGAGTGAAACATGTTTGTCTTACACAAATGTCTCTTAAAAAAATAAATAATAGTTCTTAAAGTTTTTCAGTCTAATGTGAGATTATTTACATGAAATTAAATTAAGAATTTGAAAGAATCCTATTTAACATTTAGTGTTACAGTGCATGATTTAGGTTTTTAAATTTGTATTTGTATTTTGTTTATTTGTCTGTACTTGGTATGTCCCTTTCACCCCCCCTTCCCTGACCACACCTGGTATCACCCTGATGTAACCCCACCCCTTCCCTTTCCCCCATTGCCCCCAAGTTCCTTCCCTGCCCAGGCTGATCCCTGCGTACTTAAGGGAGAAACAGAGGCCAAGAACTTGTTCTGGGTTGCTGCTCCGCACGTGGCTCGGCCACAGGGAATAAACACCTTCCCAAACCCAAGCCGGAGCCCGCTCCGTTCTTCCAAGCCTTATCCACGCTTTAAGGAGCAGAATTGGAGGACCCACAAACTGTTTTAGATTGTTCTGGGGAACTGCTTGCCGGTAAGCACTCCCACTGAGAGACTCCAGTCTTTAATTTAGTTTTGTGTAATTTCTTCAAAGTGTTCCTTTGTTCTTGAAACCTATCAGAAGTAAAGATCTCTTGCTCTCTTTGTATCTTTTATCTTTCTTACTGTACACTACAAGTGCTTTTCCTCTTCCTCAGTAGGTTTTTCACGCTGCTAATTAATAGCTCCTTAGTTCATCCCTGGGTCTTGGTAGTCTCACCTTTATGCTGCATAAATACAAGTTTACTGCTTTGAAGTCAGTCAGCATTTTCCCTCTGAAGTATGTTCTTGGTTCTGTGGATGGCCTACATGAGGGCAGCTCCCACTGTGAAACTTAGATGAGATATGTAGCTGGGACTTGGCCCATCCAACCTTCTGAGCTGTCATGCACAGTTACAGCGGGCCGTGAAGCCAAAACTCCCCCATGTGTTGTCATACTGCTCTTTTGAAGTCAGAGAAACATTGCTCTTACAGTCACCTCTGTGGTGACCATCACTATGGTGACACAATCATATTATTTTAGATGCTGTGAAATAGAAATGCAAACATGTTTTTGGAGCCACAGAGGATGCAAGGAGACTCAAGGCCAAGTACTGTAGGTGTAGCATGACTGATTAAGAAGGGGTTAAGCTTGAGCAGTCTGACCACAAGCCCAGTCAGTCTGCACAGGCTGGCCTCCAGGTCAGTGATCAGGTCCAAGTGGAATATAAACTTAGAAAAATACTCAGAAACACAATGGTGTTTTTAATTCCCCTTTTCTCCCCCGCCGCAAAGGTAGAGTATTTTTCTATGACATTTTTGAAATCAGGCAAGTTGTGATGGATGGGCTCAACATCATATTAAAACTGCTTTTGTTGATACCTCTGATACTGAGTCTTTAAGCCAACCAAATCATTCATTTGTGACACAAGTGAAAATATATGGGAAATAATGAGCAATGTCAAGGACTCTACAGAACTCCAGAGGACAATTAGTAAAGGTTAGTGATTTAGGAGACCCAGAATCAAAGGACGGAGATTCAAACCAAGTTACCTGCTAAGAATATAATTATGTCTAACCTAGAAATCTGATATTTCTCACCACATCAGTAAAAATAAGGCTGACTGACACTGACCTTCTATGTTCTCAAAGAAAGATTGATTATTTTTAAGAAAAAAAAAGATATTCCTTATGTTCCTTCTGCTTATAACATATCAGAGGAGCAGAAAGCAACTTCAGTTCTCCCACATCTCTGCAAGTAGAGACAGAAAGAGGAGAGCTGTTTGAAGTACTTTTTTTGCTTTCCTTAAAGTTTTGAGTAGCATAGGAGGATTCTGAAAGTTTCTGATGCCTTTTAAAGAACAGGTGGAATTTAACCTGACCTACTGTAGAAGAGAACTCCCAAGAAAAAGGAACAGAGAGAAGACAGAAACGACAGGTGAACCACAGGTGAAGCCAAGAGAGCAGACACAAAGATGGATTCACAGAAGCTAATTTTAACCTATACAAAACGACTTCATAAAACTGTCTCCATAGGACTTGCAAAGAGTCAGATGTAATACAAAAAAATCTAAAATTATTCTCTTGTTCTGAATTACCTAGTGGACTTTCCTGTCTTTTGCAAATGACTAAACTGTGGTATCAGGGAAGTTAGTGCTTTTGGGCTGAAGTTCACAATTTGAGTAAAATGAAGTTTGCTAATCAGACAAGAATGAAAAAAAATAGTACTTAAAAGTCAGTAATTAAACCTGAACTAAAAAGATTTTCTTGTTCTTGAAAAAAAAACAAACAAAAACAACCCAGAAAATTAATTTCTAGAATTTTAAAGACACCAAGATTGATGACAATTCCTGAGGGTATTATTTGTTCTTCTAGAATACATTCTTTTTCTCTTTTTAAAATAAATAAAATTAAGTAAGAAATAGTAATAAATTGAGTAATGATTAAAATTTTTTGAAAATATTTTTCTATGTTGCTTGTGACATTTATGCCTTCTGCCACTGTAGTAGTCTTATCAGCATTTCTCTGAAATTTCATAATCCTTGTGAAAGAATAGCTAACACACTGAATTTCCTTCTAAGAGGAACATACTGCTTCAAAAACAGGGGCAGAATGCATACAGAAGTGGAGTTTATAGAGTAAATATATAGCTTGTCCTGATATAAACTTTGTTACAAGTCACATAAAGTTCTCAGAGCTTCTTGAGTTATCCAGTTTGAGACATGCATCAGGTCAGTGGCACTTCTTCTTTTAACTATACTCAATATTTTAAAACTGATTGATACCTGCCAAACAAGCTCAGGCAGCATAGGAGTAGGTTTACTTAATCTATGAATCTGTCTCTGCGCAATCACAAGTGTGACTATGTATATGAATTTTTATATATGTATTTATACATACATACATACATACATATTTATTGTTCTGCTTTGATGAATTTCATTAGGTCTCCTCCTTAGTATTTGAAGTTGCAATAAATTTTAAAACGCAGTATAGAAGGAACACACAGGGACTCCCTGTTTTTCATTCTCCCTTAATCCACCCACATAAATGAACAAACAACTCTTCCCACTGAACACTCCCTCCTAGCACCTGGGAATGTTAGGAAACTGTTACTTTCCTTCTGCTTTTGCTTGTGGAGAGCTTAAAAAAAAGATCTCCAGATTTCAGTGTTGACATATTTGGCAGAGGAAATAGTTGTTACAAAATGGAAAAGTAAGCAAAAATCAAGCAAATAATGGATGCAAATTTGCATAATAGTTTTGACTGAAAATTCTCTAGAGGCCCTGCTGAATGTTAAAATGAAGTCATTAATGCACTGGTCTTCTTAACCTATTAAAGTAGTAGTAATTTTTATAATTACTATTCACTGCTGAAGAAAGCCTAAAGTAGCAAGGGTGTTGTTAGAAAAAAAAATTAAAAATATAAAAGGCAAGAAATAAATATCAATCCTCTCACAGAATTGTAAACCTGGAAAATTCTGGATGTTTATTTTCATCCCAGACTTTTAAAATAAGGTTTCTATTTTATTAAAATTGAATTTTAAAAAGTTCTTTAAACAAAAAAAAAATTTGAAATGTTATTACAGATTTCAAAGTAAAAACATGTAGCCTGTAAACATACAAAAAAAATAAATCTGAACATTTAATCTCCATTAGAATTCATTAAAATCCAGGTGAAACTATTTAAGACAAATTGTTATCCTGCTATGATTTTGACCTTTCCCTGTTTATGGTAGTGTAATTCAAATTATTTCCTTGTCTACCTCTCTCTTTATAATTTTCATATGAATATCTTTGTTCATTTGACGAGTAGATTCTCTGTGATTACCCTTTGGTGTATTTTTGTTTCCTGGTTTTAGGCATCTCAGTGCTTGTCATTCTTGCTGTTCTAATTCCCTGAGGATTTTAATTCCCTTTCAGTTTATTCATAAGCACTGATTTCAAGAGGATGCACGTACCCAGAGCACAGATACTTCTGCTTTTGCAGTAGTGCTGCCCAGCCTTCCCTTCACAGACCTAACTGTAACACATAAACACAGAAAACTTCTGTCATGAAGAAAAGCCCTGCTGCAGCAAGTGAGAAACAACAACTAATGATGGAGTCAAGTCCACTGAAGTCTATTGTAAACTGAGAATCTACAGAGAGTAGACATAAATTCCAGAGCAAGAAATATTTACCAAAAGTTGAAGAATGAAATATGAGACCCCAAGTGAGGAGGCAAGCAGAAAGAAATAATTAGAATATTCACAAGATTTTTTTTAAATTTATTTCTCTATTTACTAGAGGATTAGTTTTTGTCTTCATGCTGTATTGGCTTTAATCAGTTAATCTCACAAGAAAAACGGATTGCAGTCTAGGGATGACAAGCCAATATACCAGCTATGGCATTGAACTTCAGCTACCATTCCAAGCAGTAAAATGAACAGTTGGACTGTGTGTATTTGACTAATGTCCTGGGTCATTAGTGATGTACAAACAAATGGGTAACAAGTGGTTTTATCATATTTTTCATTTTTTTTCAGTCTGGAGACAAAAAATTTATCCAGCAAATATCACAAGATCAGTCCAACATAAAACTGACATCAGGGGCAGCTGAGGGGAAGCAAAGGGAAGAGAAAATTTGATTCATTCTAAACCCTTACCCTTGCAGTCTAAATTAAAGGCTTTTTAACAGCTGTTGCCTCGCAAGTATGGGGCCATTCAATGATGCACCCTTGAGTGCACCAGTCATGTAAGACTTCACCAGATCCATTCCTTTCAAAATTACTTTTCCAAAACTGACAGTCTTTTTCCATTAGTGATTTGGGGAAGTCTAGAAAAAAAGGATATTTCCTGACTTATTTCCTGTTTCCAATAGACCTAGTTGTAACCACTTGGAAGTGGAATTTTCTGATATAAATCATCAGCTACAAGGTAGCCAGCTGCAAGTTTCAAGGACTTTGACAACATCTGTTTTTTCTACAGTATCAGATTTAAAACAATGGCAGTTTTTTGACAGAAGATACTTCTCAGTGTTCTCTCTCAAGGTATTATGGAGAGCAAAAGGGATGTGTTGATTATTAAGGATTATTAATACACATTATATCACTGAATGGAAAATCTGAGGGGCAACTGGAGAAAAATTAAAGAGAATCGGACATAAATCAAAACTACATATTCACAGCGTCCTGCTGTGATAATAATGAAAGTGGATAAGTTTCATCCATACACCCTGAAAATTAAAAGCCATAAAACAGATTAAAAGCTAATATATACTGAGGAGAAGTAATTTTTATTTTATCACTTCCAACATTTTTTAAAGATTCAAAACTTGTAGATGTTGTGGCAGAAGTGAGTTAGATAAGGAAGCAGGGAATTAAATGAAGAAACAATGGTATCTTTACAAATAGTGGTCAGAAAATAATGAAAAGAGGACAGGGATGCAAATGGAGGGAAGAAGATATTTGAGATTCAACATCTTTAGAATGAACTGCATTTATAAAAGAGACTTTGTTTTCTTCATAACTTAATACTGAGATTTTTTAAGATGTTAACATGATTGCAAATGTATTTGTGACAGGGGCAATAATTTAATCTAGGAAACCTAGAAAAATTCTGAGTAGGAATAATAATACTGCCTGAAGCATTTACTTTTTTTGACACAGAGAGCAAAAATCTTATTTTAAGAACTTGAGAATCCTTTTTTATTCCTCTCCTTACACTTCATAGATGCCTCTTGTTCCTGATAAGATTGCCATGAAGTTGGCTAAGCACAGTCTTCAGTTTCAATTATGCACACAACCTTGAAGATGTTAGAAGAGATTTTATCACCTGCAAAGATGGGCATCAATTATGTATGTGCGAGCCAGATTTTCTAGGAAGTTAGAATGACAGAATGTGATGGAAAATACTGTGAATATTTTCTCATCCTCTCTCCACCAAGAGTTTTCTAACAAATATAATTTGATGATTGGCTTTGATTACTAATTTAGCTGTGGCACTGATAAAAATAAATGGCATATATATATTTCAGGGAAAAAAAATATTTTAAGGTTCTGAATATATTGCTTACATTCTAAACAAAATGAATCAATGTTATTATTTGACTTAGATTTCACAATAGTGTAACAGAGTTAATGGAATTACTTGCACATAGCAGGAGAATAGCACAGAGAAAAGCAGGCCCTTTTTTAAAACCTTTTCCCCTTTAGAAAGTTGCTATTAATCAAAATTAAAATACTTCACTAATGCAATAACATTTAAGTCACAAATTTGAGTGAAAACAGTTTGCTGTGAGTTTCTAAATACTAAGTGGTAAGAGCTAGATTTTTCAAAAGCAAGAAGTAATAATGTTTTAATTAACAGATTGGAGTACTTTTTTTCTATATTAGGCCTCCGTCATTTTTAAGAGAAATTTCATCAGCCCAAGAATATAAGATTTCCTTTAGAAGTACACTAACATTACATATTTAAGACCAATGAAGATGTAGTGGGTGAACTGTTCTTTGAAACATGCAGTGTTGGTCAGCCAGAAGTGTTCTTGAATCTGGATTTTACTCAACTGAAAGGAAAGAAAGAAGTAGCTGGCAGAAATGATGGATTAAAAGAAAAAAGGAAGTAGCATTTTACTTTTCATGTAAAACAATTTTCATTAGAGAATTGGGAACATTAATAAAATATTTTATTTGAAAATGAGAAAAACACTTTGATTAACCCCAAAAAAGGGTTTTTTCCAGTTGAATCACCAGACTCCTATTGTTACTCTTGTTCTAATTCTGGATAGTATTGTTATGGCTTTAAATGTTCCCCCATCATCTAGTATCAGTAGGAGTCTAGGGTATGAAGTTCTTTCATGTAAAATTACTTTGTCAAATAAATGCATATTGCAGATTTTCATTCTCAATCAGGATGAAAAAAAAATTGCAATATTGGACCTTATCACAAAAGACTGTAGAAGAAAAGGTTAGATATGTAACCAGGTATTTATTATAGAAACCTAAAGGTAAATCTCGTATTAATTAATGAATTTGGAAAATGGAGCACTCATTTCAGAAGGAAAAAATTAAGAGACAAAAACCAAAAGATGTTCTTTGGACATCATCTGAACACTAGCTGCAGTGAAAGCACCTTTAAAAGTGTTCTGTATTAATGACTCATTTTAACATGATGATAATTAAACCTTTCACCTTATGAGCCAATATGTGGTCTGTGAAAAAAAAAAAGTGAAGACTTTTCAAGTAGCTGAAGTTGGAGAAGGAAATTATTCAACAGGGCAGATATCATCTTTTGGCAGACAGCTTAGCAAAACAGTTGAAGTTTCTAACAGCTCGTGTTTCTTAGTTCATTCCCTTTCTTCTCTCTTTGATCACTGCTTTGGCAGCATCCATTATATTACTGAAAAGCACATTTTCATTAAATGGCTGTGTTGATTTGGAGTGACAGTGTTTTCCAGTCACTTTAGTAAATGAGCATTTCTCCTCAGCAATATTCTGAGGAGTGTCAGGAAAAGACAGTATTTTCAAAAAACTCTGAAATTACATTTCTGGAGTTGCGAGATAACTGCATTACTACAACTAATGCCTTTTCTCTTTTGGTCAAAATTAACCCTTTATAATAACATCAACAGAGACAGCAGACACCAGTTTTAACCCTCGAAAATACTGGGAGTGGGGGCACGGGGAAGGAGAAGAATACTAGGAATATTTTGTGTCAATTTAATGACCATCAACATTGAAAAGAGGAGATTAAATCTTTTCCTACCATGTAATTATGTCAGAGGAGAGGTGAAGTTTTGTGTTTGGTGTGTGTATTACTTGTTCTATTCTCAAATAAACATTTGACTATTTGATTGCAAGACATCAGCAACAACAAAGAAATAATAAAAAGGAATTGTCTAGAGATATTATGCTCCGAGTTATGCTTCACAGATTTTTCTATGAAGAGGAGTGATGGTGGATGAGGGAGAAAGTTCCTGATAGTATTTATTTAACTCAATTGCTACAATTCGGGTAATAACTTCTCCTTAGGCAAGTAATTTTCTTATATCATCCACTGTGCTGAAAGGACTAAAAATAATTTCTAGTCCCTAAATTGTAAGCAGCAAGTCAGACATGAGACATTTCATTGTCCACAGACAATCACAGTAGGCTGGTGCATTATGGGATTATTTGTGCATTGAGTTACTGTCATTTCTGTTGTGGTATTCTGGGGAAGAGATGGGAATAGGTAATTTAAAGTCAGGAGTGGTGACCTGTTCTTATTCAGGAATTTCACAAAAGTCTTCTCCTTAAGTAGCAATTAGAAGTGAATAATTTCTCAACTACTTGGTTTGGAGTGGGACAAAAATGAAATAAATATTTCATTTTTTTGCCAATCCTTCCCAAAAGCAACAACAGTTGCCAGTCGAATTTGAAAAGGATAAAAAAAAATCATTCTAAATATTCAGAGAAAGCCTTAGTTATGAAGACTTTGGATACACTAATAGATGTCTTACACCTTTCCAGTTTACTACTTCTATACAGGGATGTGTTTGCCAAAATATTTATAAGAGAGAGAACATAAAATAAAAAGATTGTGATTTGGATACCAATATGCATGGCAGAAGCTATAGGATGAGACCCTGAGCTAACAGACCTTTATTTTGCCAAGCAAATTTATTATAGAAAATAAACAAAATAAGTTCAAACTTTCTTTCTGCTTGGTTCTCTCCCTCACTTTCCCACAATATTAAGTCTACACACTCATAGAATCATTTAGGTTGAAAAATACCATAGAGATCATGAACTAGTTCTCTAGAGGTTGGATTCCCTTCCCTGCAGGAAAAGCTTTGCTGCTCTGGGAAAGTCAGGCATAAAGTTCTCTTGCTTCCTGCCATACAGCTGCTGGTAGCTATCTGTTCTGGACAACACTAGCTAAGGTCAGGCATTTGCCTGCATGCTTCTCTCCTATCTTCAGGACCATCTCCAATTTTGAGAGCTTTCTTACAGCTAAGATCTTCCCCTTATTCTTTCTGGACTTCTTTCTTCTTTCCTCAGCCTCCTCTTGGTTTCAGAATTCCCTTTTTTTTGTAGCACTTTCTTTCTGGAGCATCAATTCTCTGGTTTTCACAATCAAAATGGACAGTGTGCATCAACAGATGTTCTCAGTTGTGTAATTTTGGAGGTTTTTGTCTCCTGTCTCTACTGAACGGAAGATTCACTTCTGTTTAATCTAAGTATTTTCGAAATTTGGAGCAAGTTCATACCAGGGACAGCCTAGCAAGTATCAGGCTTTCCCTTGAAAGTTCAAGAACTCACTTCTGCACATTTACTCACAAACACACAGATATCCAGTTAGATTTCATGAGTTTACATTCAAAATTAGGGACTTTTTTTCCTTATTTTTTTTTCTTATCAGCACACAGGAAAGTGTCTTTCCCCAATAAGCAGCTTACCCTTAATAAATAGACTCGTGGAGAGAAGGGAGAAATCCTTTCCATTTGCTTTTGAAATGTGAAATGGTGATCCATATGTTGTCAAGCAGATCCCTTGATCATTTTGCTTTCTGGCTTTGCAAAGTCTGCTAGCTCTGGATAAAAGTTCCTGCTAAAATAGAAGTATTAGGGAATTTGACCAAAATTTCATCCTCACCTGTAATGCATATTAAGCTATTGATTAATTCTTTACATGGGGAAACATGGATTTTTCATCTTGCTTCCTCAAGTCCAGAAGAGGCAACCTGAAGATTGTTTCCTGTATAGACTCTGAAAATGTATATCATTTCCAATTCTGACCATTACATAATTTATCTGTAGAGATTGCTGATCTGAGAATAAACTTAGGTTCAGCTTGAGTCACAAGTTGCCATGAATTTCTGGAAAACACAATGAAACATATTTCTGCCTAGGAATCTTTCAGGTTCAGAAAGAGCTGAGCAAGGTTTTGAAAAGTTCATCACTACATTCACTACATTATCATTTTATTAAGTAGCCTAAATTCATACAGCTGCTCAGGCTTTAATCTAAACAGACAAAAGAAAAATCATTCCTCTTACTACTTTTTTTTAACAAATTGTTTCACTACTGAATTGATTGACAACTGCATCAGCTCAGAGACCTAACCAAGTTCTCATGGAATGTCTTTCTTTGGAGCTGAACTAATTGAATGGCAGGAAACATTTCAGACAGTTCTGTAGCTGTTACAAAGAACACAATACTGTAATGAAAAAGACTATAATCCATTGGATGTTATATCTCATTACAAGTATATCAAACCTCTTAAATATAACAGGAAAAATAGCATGAGTGCTTAATGTTCTGTCTACAGACAGATGGAATTCACCTTACTGTATACACATTTTTTGAGCTTAAGGTGTTCTTTTAATGGTAATGACGGAGGATTTTACACATAGTAAACTAATTAATGGCCTAATTAGGTTTCACATAAATTAAAATCCTCAAAAAAGTATAAATATTTAGGTAGTTTGAATATTTGGATTCATTAGCCACGCTTCTGTTACTTCTATTACCTTTTGTTTAGCTGGGGGGGTTGTTTGTTGTTTCTTTTAAAGAGTTTTAGTTTTACCACAGATTTTACTAGGAATTCTGTTAAAGACTTTGAAGGGAGGATGTTATTGTGTCTGTTTTAAAGACAGATTTAATTCATTGTTGTATTTCTCTGGGTTAAGGTTTTTCCCCTCAAGGACCCCCTGAAACTTGAAGCCTAAAACCTATAGGGCTTGACCCTTCATTCCTTCCTTGACCTGGTAGTCTGAGCCCCAGCTATGTTTCCAGCCAGGACACTAGAAAAGGCCCTGGTCTCCTTTGTTCTTGCTCTCTTACCTCTTACCCTCCATGGACATCCATCGAGAATAAAGCCTGGAAAAGACACGGGGTAAGAGCCTCTTTTGAATCTTTTGTCTTGTCCCTGATATATTCCTCCCAAGGACTGAGCTAGCCAAACAGCCCTGGGGGCTGCAGGGGGGGAATATTTCAATTCATGTTCCTACACATAGTCTGATAAGAATTTCCTGACTGAGGTGTGTGATGTAACCATTTAATTTCTTTGGTGTTTACTGCATATCCTTTTTATTTGTGTTCTGTTCAAAGCATATGGCAGAATACCAAAAAAGGCAATCACCTGTTTACCTTATTGTTGGATAATACTTTCTGAACTAAATGAAACTGCAGAGAAGGAAAAAGGGATTGCGATTTTTCTGTAGCCAAATTACCATGACTAGTTTGGAGAAATCCAGAAAGTTAGATGAGATGAAGGTGATGTGGAATCACACAAAGAAAGAGAGAAAAAGGCGAGAAAATAAACAAATAACAACAACAAAAAAGGTAAAAGAAATCTTCCTGGGGACTGACCTTGTTGCAGTACAGTAAGACCCTGAGAGTCTCTGAACTCAGACCTAAGCAAAAAGCACAGCCTTACCCAGGAAGAACAGAGAAAGAAAAATAGCAGATTTGTTACCAATTCCTTTTATTTTAAACTTTTCAATAAGTACAATTCTATTCGGTTTCAAACAATGCTTCATCTCAATGTGTTTACTAGCAATATATCTGGGTAGGGTTTTTAAGGATGACAGCATGTGAAAGGAAAAGTGTTACAAGAATCTAGTGAAAGAAAATTATATTTAACTCCTACTAGATATACCATTGCTAAGTTGCTGATTTTTTTTTTTTTTTGGGTCAGATTTCTCTGGTAGTTGTGGTCTCGCTTCATGTGTAGCAGATTTCTGTAATTTTACTTCACATACCTACTACATTTACTACATCAGTAACAGCCGCTGGTTAAGTGCAAAAACACAAGTAATCTTTCTTTGTAGCGTTAGTCGCTCCGTTGCCAATACAAGCAGCTCCAGTGCCAGCATGATCTGCACCAGGGCCCTCTAGTACAGTGGACTGGGGGGTTCTGAACTGGAGCAACCTCAACGGCAGCCAAGAAAGCCATTGGGAGCCCCCAGCTCATGCAACAGCAGCTGACAGACCTGAGCAGGGCCAGAAGCAATAGTGGCTGGGCCTCCCCATTTATAAAAGAACCCTTAGGTAGCACTAGCAGCAAGGGGTGGCACAAACAGTGTGGGCAAACAGGCATGGTGCATAAGCCAGGCCATGGAACAACCATTTGTGCTGCAGTTCACGTAGAAGGGCATGCAGGAAGGGTGCTGCAGCTTGACCCGGAAGAAATGGCATCTGCCCATCACAAAGCCATGGTGTGCCTAAGCTCTGCACCACCATGACTGCATACAGCCCAGACCGAGCTCCGGTGGGAACACGCTGCACACCCAGGATCTCAGCTGCAGGGTGTGTCCTGCTTTCATGCCAGTACTGGACATGCAGTAGAGAGCACACCTGTGGGACGAGTGTCCTGGTAAAGGAAATCCTCTGCTTAGTAAGAGATGTCAAGGAGGAAGTGACTAAGCTGGGAAGCACCAAGGGGGATGAAAGGTAAATTACTGGAATTACTCTGTCATCCCTGGGACAGGCCAGACAGGCAGACAGGACACATGGTATGGTGGATTCTCAATCTTTTCTCTGCCTGGTTGAATGCGTTGACTCAAGCAATTGGGGCCAATGATGATAAATTCCTGCATGGCACAGCAGACACATCACTGAACAGTGGCATGACTTCACAGGTACAGAGTTTTGGAAGTGAAAACTCAATAATAACAAGCATAAATGCTCATCTAGGTTGGAAGTGTTGCTCAGTTTAAGTTGTCTTAAACCTGCATCATAATTGCTTACATAAAGAAGATAACTTGCAGACACAGCTAGCGAATGAGTCAACCAGGGGAGGTGTCCCACTGGACCTGCTGTTAGTGAAAAGACAAGAACTAGTGGGTGATGTGATGGCTAAAGGACATGTTGGGCATAGAAATAAAATGTAGTTTTCAAATTACGGGGACATAAGAAACTGTGTACAGCTTTGGGCACCTCATTACAAGGAAAACGTTGAGGTGTTGGAGTGTGTCTAAAAAAGGGCAACAAAGCTGTTGAAGGGTCTGGAGCATAAGTCTTATGAGGACCGGCTGAGGGGTTGTTTAGCCCAGAGAAAAGGAGGCTTATGGGAAATCTTATTCGTTCTGCAACAACTGGGAAGGAGGTGCAGAATCACAGAATTCAGAATCACAGAATATTCTGAGTTGGAAGGACCCAGAAGAATCATTGAGTCCAACTCTTAAGTGAATGGCTTACAGGGGTATTTAACCAACAACCTTAGTATTATCTGCGTCAAGCTCTGAGCAACATGGTGATTTGGTCTCTTCTCCCAGGTAAGAAAGTTACATGATGAGATTAAATAAGAGGCCTCAAGTTGTGCCAGGGGAGATTTAGATTGGATATGAGGAAAAATATCTGCCCCAGAAGAGTTGCCAAATTTTGGAACAGGCTTCCCAGGGAAGTGGCTGAATCCCCATTCCTGCGGATATTTAAAAGCCCTGTACCTGTGGTGCTTAGCAACATTGTTTAGTAGTGGACTTGGCAGAGGTGGGTTAATAGTTGGGCTTGGTAATCTTCAAGGTCTTTTCCACCCTTAGCAGCTCTATGATTCTGTGAATAATAAAAACTTATCTACATGATGGAAAAATATTAATTGCATTTTTAAAAGAAAGCTAATGATATCTGAGTTTCTGTCTTGATTTCAGTATTTCTGCTCTCATTGCAAATTGCATTGCATTTCTCAAAATATTGAGATGATGTCAAATACTCCTATTAATATGGGCAAAAGGAAGCATATTTAACAGAGATGATGGGTAAACATTTAATGAGGACACTTTGAATAATTCCTAGCTGTCTATAAATAGTTGACAAAACTGATTATAAATTTAGGCATCGTGCCTGGTGTATGAAGTGAGAAAAAAGCAATCTGAATAGCTTTAAAGCTTGTCTTTGAAGTGCTAAGGGTGATACCTATTAGGTCACTTAGGTTTTGGGTGGAGGGCTTGTTGGTTGGAGTTTTTTTTGGTTTTTTTACTCTGTAATGGTTTAATGTACTTATTGATAAGGTGGTTTTTAGGGAATCCTGAAATTCCTGTATTTACTATAATTTGATAATATGTGTCTGTTTTCCTTATTATTAAATTACATGATGGTAATTTAAATACTCCAAACTAGAGTATGGTAATGAGCTCTTCAGGGAATTAAACTTAAATCAGCCTGGTAACTGAAACTAGTAAAGAACACAGAAGCTTGCATATCTGCTGACATGTTGTTTTGACATCCTATGATACCTTTATGCTCTCTACCTCTCCTGATGGAGCTGCTGGTATTGCCGATTTTGCCTAAAGAGCTGAAGGTCCAGATTTTTCAATCCCCCCATAGCTGGGATAAATTAGACATCATCAGAGGGTTGATGGATATGGTAGAGGACCTGTAGAATACTCCTTCTCTTGATGCAACCAATGATCTACCAGGATCACCTTTAGCATGTTAAATGGCAGAGTACGTCTTTCTGTGCTTTCTTCATGGTTATGTTTTAGTGTTGGTTTTGCTGCTCTACGGTTCTCAGGACATGTAAATCTTTTCCTCAAATCATGGGCTTCACATTTCAAAAAAATACTGAGATTTTACAAGCCAGAGCTACCTTTTAGTAAAGTGAAATATCTTCCTTTTTCCAGAATTTAATTGTATTACCCTATTTTCCATGAATAATGTTCTAAAGTTCTGTCACATTGCCAAGTGACAGTTTTGTAGCATTTGCAACTTTTGTCAAGTTCTGCAAGTACAGTCTGCATGACTGGTCCTTCTGGTATGCCTTTTCTCTTGCTATGTTTCTTTTTTTTTCTATATTATCTCTTTCGGCTCATCCTTACATATATTGTGCCTGTGTGTGCTTAGCCTTGCTCTACTTTCTGAGGCTCATATACATAGGTTATATTTATGTCTATTTAACCTCAGGATTTGCCATATATATTTCACAGCATAGTTTGCTACCGAGACATTTAGCTTTAAATGTCTGCCAAGCAAATAATAATAAATGTGAAGAGCAGATGATAAAGTGTCACAGTTTGTGCAGTCAGTTGTTTTCAGGCACATTTCACATAAAATAGTAATTGTCGAAACTTTAAAGGCTGTCTCAAAAACATGAGGTAAAGCTATGTTTCTGCCTTCTGGGCAAAACCATTCTGAGCAGTTCAGTTCCAGCACTGATTTAATAGTCTTTATTTTTTCACAGATTTTGAGCTGCCATTCCCAATAGTAACAAGCCATTGTGATCATCCAATGGCTAGTTGTAGCATTGTGGCAGGAATGCAGAATGCTGCTACCTTCTCGAAACATCTCCTTCAGAAGCTGCTCAGAGCAGGCCATGGGAACAACCATTTCAAGTCCATGCGCACACACGTGCCTCAGTGGAGGAAAGATAGGAAGGGACTCCTGTATGGTATTTTCCAGCAGGGTTTATTTCAGCATGCCAAAGGGATCAGGGACAGAAGATGAGACCATGTGCTGTGCACAGGCTTAAGTATGGGGTCAGGAACCAATGGTCGGAGGGCACAGGGGTGGGACAAAGGCAGGGCAAGGGGCAGCAAACATATAGGGGGGATGAGGGATGAACAGTTGGGGTGGGCAGGGTTAAGTAATCAATGGGGGAAGCAATCCAGGGTAGATTGGCAGTAGTTCTGCAACGCACCACAAGGAAAGTCTTCTTTTTCAGCCTAGGCTGAGAAAACTCTATGACAAATCTTCCCAGGGCAAAGCCTGGAAGTTTCTCTGAGGGCATTTTTAGGGTTCTCACAGCTGGTGATACAGTGCTTCCAGAACTTTTAGTTTTTGCCAAGAAATCTGGGTTTTTTCTCAGGTAGTTTTAACCATCTTCGCAGTCTCTTCTTGAGGTACTTATATTTGACTCCTCACAGCTGAGGCACACAGTCAGGAACAGAACTCAAATGGATGATCAGTTGTTGAAGTACATTTTATGACAAAGATTAATTATTTCTAGAAGTGCCAATTCTTTAAAGTTAATCTGAATGGCTAACTTGGATAAAAAAGACATTATAGGTATGTGGAGCAACAAGCTATGTTCCAAGACCTTTTGAAAACCCTTGAGGCTGAAGTATACCAGGTACAGCTGACATTCTGTCTTTATAGCCAGGAAATTGGTAAGAATGTTACTGCATTGAACATCTCCAGCATCTACACAATAGGTGACATTTCAGAAAAATTGTGTATTTTTAAGCTTTTTAATTATTTTGGATTTTCAGATTTTTTGGAGGGGTGGGAAGGGACGATGAAAATACATTTGCATTTAATTTAGACAAGATTCAAACTTTAAATATATTTTCACATTAAAATCTTGACTTTCATTAAAGTCTTATAATATCAGTAAATCAGAGTTTCTCATTTCAGGTACAAATAATAGCTTTATCTTAAAAAAAGATTTAAAATAAGAATATTTACAAAGCTATGATAAGTAAGCTTTAGGGTTTTTTCTGAAAGAAATAGTGTAGGTATGTGTTATTATACTATTCCAATGGCACCTGCCAGACAGTTTCCTTAGGCTAAAATTTTTATTTTTCTTTTCATATGAAATAGAAAAGAAAGATTCATAAATATATATACTTCTCCATTGTCCATTTGAGGCAAAGAAGACCATTTCAGCAATTCAATTTCATTTGCGTCACTCTAACAGCAAAGTCATATAGCCTTAAATTAATGCATAAGACAGAGAAAGATTCTGTTTCAGTTTGTGCAAAAGTTCTGCAGCCAAGACACAATGGGCAGTTAGAAACACTGGGCATCACCACTGTTTTTATCTTTATTTCATTAAACTGACAACACAGTCACAGTACTTTTAGTTACAGCTTATACTGCATTTGTTGTGAAGGTTCTTGAGTGTTTTGGCAAACTGAGAACACTCAGCATGAATTTCATTTAAGTAAAAAAATCACAGTGTGACTTGGCATTAGGTACTGAGCTGTTTTGAAAAGAAGAAAGGTTGCTAATATTCTCAGTTTTTTTAAAGAATACAACCAAAATATATTTTCATTTTGCTGTTTTCTACACAAAAGCAAGCTATAAAACAAAGGAAATGAGAACTAAAACAAGTCTGTAGAGATTATCAGTCTCTAGAGAGATTGGTATCAATCTCATCAATCTCATCTCACCCATTTGAAAAATGTGTGAAGGCATAGCTAGAGAAGCTGCTGAAATCATTGCAAATTAGTGCTTCTTGTGGCAAAATGTGATTGTACTGCACATATCATAGAATTGTTCAGGTAAGAAAGAACCTCTGGAATTCTTCTAGTTCAGTGTTCCTGTTAAGAGTAGGATCAATTACAATAGGCTACTTAGGACTGTGTCTAAATTGAATTATTAAGGTCTCCAAAAAAGGGAGTATCCACAACCTGTCTGGGAAACTTGATTCAGCTTTTGACTGTTCTACAGTAAAAAAAAAAAGCCTTTTCTTGTGCTTACACAAGATTTCTTGTATATAAATTTGTGTCTAGTTCATTCATTGAATATCACTGACTGTTTTCTTCTTCACACCCCCAGCAGGGTATTTAGACACATTGATAAGATTTCCCCAAATCTTCTCTTCTCGAAGCTGAACAATCCCTGCTCTTTCAGCCTCTCCTCACATGTCTGACACTTGAAGTCCTTAATGATCATCATGATCCTTCCTTCTTATTTCATCATTTCTTTAGATGCATCTAATGTAAAACCTGTATAGTGCTGTCCCCAAGACATTTAGAAAATACACACTGTGCTTCAATTAGACAATCTTAAATACTCTTTCCAAGAATTTTCTCCTTATGAGAAATGCTAATAGACCTACAGTACACTATCATCTGTTCTTTCAATGTGCATTGGTTCCTCCAGATAAAAATGGATATTTTAAGTAGTGTTAGTCATAACAGGGCAAGAAAATTCAGTGATCAACTTGTTAAGATCCATTAACCGAGAAATGCCTCTGCCTGAATTAAGGTACAAACAAGGCCATACGACAAAGTAAATAGTATGAATATTTTTTAACAAAACAATATGAGGTAGAGAGATAGAAAAAGAAAAGGTTGGGAAGGAGAGAGACATATGAATTAAGCAGAAAATTGTCACCATCCATGGATCTAGTGGTGTCCCATTGGTCCTTCTTCACCCTGGGCTTCTCAGTAGTGAGGGCTCCCAAGGCTGTGCAAAAATTTTCACTATTTATACATTTTAGTTAACAGAGGAATTAATGCTTATTGCCTACACATTTCTCTTACTCTATTGGTTAAATTATTCCCCCAACTCTAATGCTAATCAGTTTGCATGCTCATTCTTTCTTTTCTTTTGAGTCCATGGGTTTCCTGAGTCTGTGGCTAGTGACTGTGGTGTTCCCCAGCTGGAATTACCTTTTACCCATTCTGAGCTGATTTCAGCACTGCTGCTGAGTTGCCTTTTCTTGCCATTCATAAATTCTCATTCCTTTTGTCCCTTTTACATTCTTCTCCCCCAGGTTTATTAACCACACCTTTAGTCTGAGGTAACACTTGGACAATTGTATCACTTTCATCTCATCTCAATTCTTGTCAAGGTGGCTTAATTTGCGGTCCAAATTCCAGGTATCCACAAAGGCATATTTGGGGCGGGGGGGGAGGATGGATCCCATCTGTCCCATAACTTGGGTTTGTCTTTGACCAGGACTAGTGATGTGTGTGGGACCAGTTGCTTCTTTACAAATTTTTCCACAGTGGGAATGTTTGGCTGCAGTACCCAGGTTGTGCTAACCAGGCTTCACCTCTGCCAGGCCTGGAATCAGCACCATCCCATCACTCCCTTCTGTGCTTATCTCATGGCAAACTCATTCTATGGCCTTAACAGTGTTTAAGACATGCAACTGTTCTCTTTAAGTCCTTACACAAGTATTTTTTACCTTCCGTCAAGTTTATTTCCATCAGAAATTTCCTAATTGGCTTCTGTGTTCTAATATATTTGAGAGATACATATGTCATACATAATAAGGTATGTGTTTACATATGCATATATATTCATAAATATATTTAAGATTAAATGTATTTTAATTATCAAAAAATAAATAACATATATAATAGATTTGATGTAGTAAATATAATAAATGTGTTTAATATATTTCTTGAATATTTAATATGTTTTCAACAGCTCTCTCTCTCTCTACTTGACAGCAAAATGGGCAAGGTATCTATAGCTGTATTCAAAAATTAATAATATTGAGAATTTTCCCTAATGTTTACTATTTAAGTGTTTATGGAAAATTTCCTCCTATACCTGACTTTTCTCCCTTTATTTTATATTTAAAAATGGTATTAATTTTAACTTTATTCATTCTCAATGTAAGTTACTACTGGTTGTAATAAATCTTCATCAATGAATCTGAGAAGCTACAAATCCATCTCCACTCTGTCACACAGTAAAGAGTTAAAATTACTGTATATTAATATTCATATTATACGATTTTTTTTTTTGAATAGCACTTGGCTAATTTTAAGAGGTCAGCCATTACAAAGAGTTTTTTTTATAGAATGCTGAACTCTTTTGCTACACAAAATTTTTCATAAAATATCTGCATTATGAAATAGCTCCTATTTTTCAAGGAAGTCAGTAAAAACAAGCATCCTAATTCAAATGTTATAACATCTTTGTTTTTGAACTGTATTGTCATAGTCATCATTTTAAGGATACATTTTGCAGATTTTATCAGTATATTTTTAGAGTTCATAACTGAATAAATCAACTATAAAAAATACATTATATGTTTTCTTTGTTGTTAGTATATAAAACCTCTAACAGAAAATAGTTCCACTGTAGGTACTCTGTTTTTCCTGCAACACTTTTGAAATAGCAGAAAATTACTCTTTTCTGTCTGTGGTTCCTTGTTCTCTTCAGACATTTCCTACTAAAATTAACTAGAGCGGGCTCCATTTTCTATCTATTCAATTACTTTTATTAGATTATATCATGCCTTTTCCCTCAAGTTGCTCAAGGATTCAGAACACAATGCAGAAGAAAACCCCCACAGCCAAAAGTTATGCCACTGTTAGCATGACATCTTCTTTCAGCACTCTCTTGCTTACCTCTACAATTTTGCTGTGCTGGCATCAGAGCAGGAGCAATTCTTTTCTCTGTGTGGCCATGCTGAAGGCCACTGTGAAGTCTCTGCAGTACCTAACTTCAATGTAGAAAGTTAATGTCAACAAAACAATTATTTAGGGCCTGTTCCTGTAAACTCGTACTACTGTGGAGCTGTAGTTGAACTAAAGTCTAATGAGAATCACTAACTTACCTCAATTCCTTTGTTATACTTGCTTCTGGAGTTACCAGTTATTTTTAGTCTGACAAAATATGACTGTTTTCCTTAGTTTATTAAAATCTTAGATACTCTTTTAGCTTCATAGAATTGTTGGAATTAATTTGTCCTTTCTACCTAGTTAGTTTCAACCAGACTGGCTTATGTTCAAATGCCTGTCATTTTCTAATAGTCCTTTTTGGAAAGAGAGTAGCTTATTCTATTAAACATATTTCCACTCTGTCATTTACCTCCAACAGAAATACAGTCAAGAGCCAGCTCATGAATGTATACACAATTTATTACAAATACCAATGTAAATGTAAAGGGGGTAGTAGGGGATGGGAAAGATTATAATAGGTTTTGAGGAACAAATAGTTTAAAGGGAAATAATTTACATACATAAAATAAGTGGGAAAAAATTCCAAATGACAAAAAAAAAAAAAAAAAAAATCATGACATAATAGTGACACTTCATAGTAGAGTCATAAGCCTGCTGTTACTGTGCTTGAAGTTTCCAAACTGGAAGTCAACCTCATCTGCAAAGATCTCACCCCTGAACTGAGATGAATGAGCTTAATACCTCAGCAGAGACAGAGAAAACCTATGACATCTAGCCAAGGCATTTATAAAAATACCTCTTAAATGATCTTGAAAACAAGGACAGGAGAAGTGTTGTTACCCCAAAGCCTTTTCATTCCCAGGCTGAACAATCCCAAGTCTCTTAGCCTTCCATCATAGGAGTGCCTCATGGGAATTTCATGAGGTTTGACAGGCCAAGTACAAGATCCTGCACCTGGGTCAGGGCAACTGGAGTATTGGGACAGGTTGGGGGACAGAGGGATTGATAATACTCCTGCAGGACTACAGGATTTGGGGATGCTGGTGGATGAAAAGCTGGATCCGAGCTGTCAATGTGCGCTTGTAGCACAGGAAGTCAGTCGTATCCTGGGCTGCATCCAAAGCAGTGTGGCCAGCAGGGTGAGGGAAGAGATTCTTCCCCTCTACTCTGCTCTTGTGAGATCCTACCTGGAGTGCTGCATCCAGCTCTGGGGTCCTCAATACAGAATGGACCTGTTGGAGTGGGTTCTGAGGTGGGCCATAAATATTTACAGGTGGCTAGAACTCTCTTGTATGAGAAAAGTCTGAGACAGTTGAAATTGTTCAGCCAGGAGAACAGAAGGTGGGGGGATCATAGTGTTGGTTTTCAATATTTAAAGGGGGCTTACAAGAAAGATGGGAACAAATTTTTAATATGGCCTTTTGCTATAGGACAAGAGAATGGTTTTGAACTAAAAGAAGATAGATTTAGATATATGTAATAACTTATTTTGAGAGGGTGTTGAAACATTGGAGCGGGTGGCCCAGAGACGTGGTAGATTCCATCCATAGAAACATTTAAGATAGGTTGGACAGGTGTCTGAGCAACCTGATGTTGTTGAAGATGTCTTGTTCATTTTAGGGGCATTGGACTGTACAATCTTTAAAGGTCCCTTTTAAATAATACTACTCCATAATTCCATAAACATACTTAACAATATAGGTGTTCCATAGATTTCTGTTGTGCTGATAAATTATAAGGTAAACCAGAAAGACAAAGCTTGATCATGATTTTCTGAGAATGAGAATTCATACCACCTTTTCCAGCCCTACCAAAGAAGCTTCTTTTACCACAGATCATGAAAATGGAAGGCAGGAGGGAGACCGTTCTGCAAGTTATCTCCATCTGCTTCCCAGCCAGTCTCTCAAGCTGCATGCCAAAATTAGCATGTCACCTCCCAGCAAGTCATAGAAGTATTACTAATTAAAATATTATCAACATGTCAGATTTGATTTTAATCTAGTAATTACTAGTGCTGTGCACTAAAGTAGGTCTGAAAAACACTGGAAAGTGCATTTTAATCTCTTTTCTTCATTTGTTTAATACACAGTATAAAATTGTTCCAAGTAAATCAGCTCTGTCAACTAATTCAATTTTCTTTCCAATGTGTGACTTCACTAAGCACTATACCTACCAGCTTAAAAAAGTGGGTAATGAGCTAGGAAGTACATGGAACTAAGAGCCTAAACCACTTCCATCTTAATACTTTATTTTTGACAGATGCATTAAAAATTACCCATTACTTTGAAAGTACCTCCTCTCTGGATGTCATCCATAGATACAACAAATTTTAGATAAAGATCCCAACTTATTAAGTAATGAAAATTCTGTAAATCTTGCTTTCCTAAGTGTCTTCTTTTATCATTTTACTGCTTGAAAATACAAAAAATAAACCAAAATGTTTTATGAGAAATGTAAGAATGTAAACATTATCTATATTGTGTAAGGTCCATAACCTTTTGTCTGTTAGGTAGTCTAGATGGCTTGGTTCCAATGGTAAAATTTATCACAGAAAATTTTAGCTGATTAAAATTCATGCATCAGGTTTTAGTAACTCGTGTGCCTAAGATCTGGCTAAAGAATTAAGGCTTGAGGTGGGCTCATCACCAGGTTTTACATCTAAATTTAGCATTCAAATGTAATTGGCTAGGCATGAGTCCAATGACATGATTCTGTTTCTAGAACACAGGCATATATCATTAGGTGGAACGCTCTTGAGAAGACATCTGTAAGATGATAATTCTGACAACAGAAATTTGTACTTTCTTAGAGCAGTATCTGGAAAGTAAATGAGATACAGCAGAACTTGTAAAATAAAACTTAATGCTCTTTCTTGCACTACTGAAAACTATTACTAAGTAAGTTACTTCTACTGCAGCAGTAACTTAGACACTTTGATATGGGCTTCAACGATTAAACTTATGGTTAGTGACATTGAGGTACTTGAGTCATCACGTCCTCCCATCCGACTGGTGTGACCCTGGAACTGTTAAAAGCCTTAGTCCTGCTAGAACAGCAATAACAGGCAGCTGCATTCTTTTCTTAGTTCACGTGTACAGATTTGCACCTAAATACCTAGATAAAGGGGTTTAATAGCATTTAAGAAGCCTTAGGTAGATTAAGATGTCTCCATGAATGTAGCATACATGTCCCACCAAATATAAGTAGCTGAAATGGTAGCTAAAGAGCATGTGGGAGTCACACTTCAGGTCATCTAAAGCAGCATCAGATTGCTCTGTTTAAGATGCTGAACCAATATCCAAGTACAGAATACAACTGCTGTATTGGGCATCCAATTTTACATGCAAATTTGCCTCTCTACAAACTGGAGTTCATCTTGATATTTAATAACTCTTGCCATACTGCCAATAAAAATCTCCAGATTTCAGTCCCTTATTTCTCTAGTTTTCCTATATTTTCTAAATAAACTGAGGTTGTTTTTTTGGTTTTTTTTTTCAGATGTAAGTTCTCTATTATTATAAGATCAATTTTTCTTTGTATACGCCTCCTTAGGTACCTCTTTGTTTACTCAGATTTTACATTAGTGCAAGCAAATTTGCTTCATTTTTATTATACTATCTCTGAAAGTAGAACAATATAATTTCCTTTGGATACAAATCTAGCTCTTAGCAGTAGTCCCCTGTGGAAATCCAGTTTTTGGAAGGAGCCATTATGCTGCAGATAAACTTAGATGTGTATAAAGTGGCTTTTCTCCCCAGTCTATTTAAGTGCCCAAAACAGGATGTCAGTTTTTGTATATCCTGTTCTGCCCTGAACAGATGAGACTGACATGATACATGAATCAAAACATGTCGTTGCAGAAATTTGTAATTAAACTAGACTGCAGTCCTTGATAAGCAGACCATTTGAAGGAATTGACTAAAAGATTAAAGTATCACTGTGAGACAAGGTGAAAAGATCAAAGTACAGTTCTCTGTGGCCATGTTGAAAATAGATGAAACTTAAATTAGTGGCATACACAGTAAGACAAAAGAGAATGAAAATAAATTAATTTCAAAATAATTCAATTTAAATATATATACTTTATAAATTTTATGGTGCTGTCCAATAATTTATTTTTTAAAGCCATTTTTCAAACTAAAATTCACATAGATCAATCTTCCAAAGTTACTGAGCTAAAGAACTACTACATTCACTAGTATTGTTTAAGAGTTAAACATATGTTTTCTGATTCCTTCTTGATTTTTCACACTGGACATACTCGGGCATCTTCTGAATAAATTTTCACAGAAGACATTTAAATTCTGCTGAAGAAAAATAATGAATTTATTTAAAATTTGTCTGTCTATAAAAGGGAACAAAACCACACCCATATATTAAATTAATTCCTGAAATATGTTCCTGAGGTCTTCAGGTTAATGACTATTAACAGACAGAAAACCTTTACAGGGTGAGAGATGAGGCGCTGGAAAATGTTGTCTCAAGAAACTTTGAATGCTCCATCCCTGAAAGTGTTCAAGACCAGGTTGGATGGGACTTGGAACAACCTGGTCTAGAGGAAGGTGTCCCTGTGGCAAATGGCAAATCCATTCGAAAGAGGTGAACATTAAGGTCCCTTCCAATCCAAAGTATTCTATAACTCTGTAATTCTATGACATGTACAAAATCAATACTCTAACCAGTGAGATACTGAGTAATCGGGGTTGAACTGTGATTCAACACAGAATATAAGTTCTGTTTTTTTAATTAAGTTCTAAAAAAGTCATGCATTCCCATGGGGAAAAAAAATGTTGAGAAACCTAAACTAATTTCTCTTTCTCTGAACTAATGTTAGAACATATGTGACTGAAACCAGCTCCATATTGCTATCTCGACTTATACAGAAAATAAATCCCGAGTAACAATGGGAGGTTATGCACTGGGATTAAGAAGTGGGAACTATGAGCCAGATGAAGTAACAGCTTGACTAGAAACAAGTCTTTTGAGGTAATCTAACCATTCTTTATTGACTAATGTAGCCAGAAAAAATCTTAGAAGAAAGTCAATATTTGTAAAAGAACAAAGCTGAAGATCATAACATACCTGGGACTGAATTTAAGGAGAAAATCAAGAAGTTGGAAAGGTTTTCGCATAATGTTTTTGAGAACTAAAGAAAATTATGACTTTTTGCCTTGGATTTCAAGGCAGGTGTTTGCAAGTAAAGCAGCTACTATCCTGTTATGATTAGCTGATGTGTTTTATGCAGATTTTTTTAACAAATATTTATAAAGTGCTGCCTGGGACAAGTCAGTGAATCACATTTAATTTTCCCTTCAGGGAAATTATAGACAGAAAACTAACACTTTGACACAAACTTACAGTGAATTTTCCACTACTTTTTAACAAATTAGCAAAATGAACCTAAAAATGACATTTACAAAGTCACATTATGTATGACCAACATTTTTTACTTTTCTTCATTCAATTGGACTATTTTGAAAGACAAAAGGGGGTTTTTTTGTTGTTGTTTTTTGGTTTGGGTTTTTGTTTGTTTGTTTGTTTGTTTGTTTTGGTGGTGGTTGTTGTTGTTGGATTTTTTGGTTTTTTTTTTTTCAAACTGTTCATATTTCATTTACAGTATATTTACTGTCTTTCACTCCCAGTACCCATGGAAATATACCTGTAATGTCTCACAGAAATAGACTCAAGCGTGTTCTGCCTGTTCAAACTGGCTCAATATGGCAGAGCTTTGATTCAAAGCCTCCTATGCTGCCAACATAATTCATGCACTTGAAAAACTGGGCTGATTATCTCAATCATACTG
This sequence comes from Trochalopteron elliotii, assembly GCA_024734555.1. Lineage (NCBI taxonomy): Eukaryota > Metazoa > Chordata > Aves > Passeriformes > Leiothrichidae > Trochalopteron > Trochalopteron elliotii. The sequence goes on from JANPWX010000077.1 coordinate 4,068,087, forward strand.
TCATCCAATGCAGCAACACACTTTTTGGACTGAAACTGGGTTGCACCATGTCATTTTGGAACATGAGCACTTTTGTTTGGATGGTCTGCAAAACTATGTATGTCTCTATGTATTCATACAGGAATAACAAAATAAGGATATCACTCTCCAGTGTCCTTTCGTCTTTGAAGGGAGGATGTCACAGAAACTGACAACATCTTTCCAGAAAAGAACCTTAGCATCTTTCATGTCATTCATGCAATACTTTTATTAGTATTCCTAGAATATCTTTTCTCTTTTTTTACAACAACAACACTATTTTCAGTATATTGAAATACTTGAGGAACCTTCAGGTTACTTTCTGAAAGTTTGCTCTATAAATGTATGTGTAACTAATTTTCAAGTTAAATTCTTTTACTTTTTTTTATTATTTCTTAAATTTTCCCAAAGTTCATTACCTTGTGTTTCTCATTCTCCATCTAAGTGAATAATTCATTCATATCTAATTTTCTGCAGGCTGGATTCGTCATGTCCCATGTGTAACTATTTGGCTTTAAGAAGCAATATCACCTCTCTTAGACACCTGCTGACATGTATAGGCCTACATGAATACACATATCCTTAGTCCTTGGGGAATTTTATTGCTAAAGTATAGCCTCGAAGTCAATATTATAAAGAAATTTCTTCTCTCTTTTTTTTTTTTCCTTCTTTTTCCCAAGCAAATGTTTTTAAATGTTTACCTCAATATTATGGACCAGAGATTAAACGTATTCACTTAGAATGTTCTGAACTGTAGTCTAGCCACTCAAAATGTTAGACATTTTTCATTTTTTCATTAAGAAAATAATAAATCAGTAAACAATACTGGAAATAAAACAGAGCCCTTTGGGGTATGACAGTAAATAATCTTCCACTTTTTGGAGCATAATATTAATAACTTTTTCCAAACAATTATGCATTTCTCCTACATGGACTTTCTCTTCATCATATGTCTTTTAATTTAGATGTCAAACAGAGTGAGAAATTAATATTTTAGTTTGACAGATATCATAATCAACAATTTTGAACAGATGCTTTTTTTACAAGCTCCTCAATAGAGAAACAACCGTTTAGTTCTTAGTGAAATGACATCTCCCCAGTACTTGGCATTTGTTTGGGTCCCCTGCAGCCACAGCAACTGTGCCTTTTTTTAAAAAAAAATTGGTTTAGTTCAAGCAGAAATTATTTTTCCTGTCTCTTTTGAGTGGGATTAAAATATCAGCACTTCAGAGCATTGGAATTGTATTCCCTGAAAAATATTATGCTTTTTAGAACATAAAATATTTCTGTTCAATATTTAAAATAAAAATGATATCTTAATGAAAGTTTAAAAATATAATTTTCTGCTTCTGAAATGAAAAATGCCATCAAAATTTTCGGTTTTACAATGCATATACATTGGGGAGAGGGAGAGAGGTTAGTTAATTTCAACACTAATGAATGGTTTTCAAACACCATTTTAATTATAATTGCCATTAACTCAGAAGAACCTAATTCTGAAAATTACAATAGGATGAGTGAATGCATCAAAGGGTTTAATAAAACCAATATAGATAACACTGTCTGGCTATCAAAGAGAAGAGACATTATTATTTTGATAGAGTTTATGAATAACTACCAGCATTTCAGGCATAAAAAAACACTTCAAAAATTCTTGAAGGTATATTTCAGTAGACACTGTGAATTTGCACACATGTAGCCCAGTCATTTGCTCTTTAATAAATGCTTTTCTTGCTTCAGCCTGGGAGTGAACATCAGTCTTGCTACACTTCCATTGCTATCACCTATAATCCTCAGAAAAGTCATAAATTCAGCATTTAAGTTCTTTCCACAGTAGTGAAGATCTTAGGTGTCTGTGGTTTTTGTGTGTTAGTTAGCAGTTTTTGCAGGTAGTTACCTTGTGATATTTCTTACCTGCTTAGAAAAAACCTTCATTCATGTTTGGCAAAATTTATTAATTTATTTATTTAGGTCATAACAGAGAACCGTTAGTCCTTACTTTATTCTTTTTTATATATAAATTCTTACTGTTTTCTTTTTATGATGTTCATATTCTCTCTTTTAAAGGTATATTCATATCTGCCCTCAATTGCTTCACTTTCTAGACATCTTATGTCAGAAGGCTTTTTTTGTGTGTGTATGTGTGTGTGTGTAGTACTTTGCTGAATCAATATTAACAACTTTCATTATGTATGGAATCTTATCACTACAACTGTTTCCTAGACACTAAAGTGGTTGTAGTCAATTTTATTTGTAGCGAAATAATGGAAATATCAATGCTTTTCATGAAGTTAATATGCAACAGATTTACTGCTATATTTTCTGGCTGAATGCAGTTCATATAGAATTACAACATCACTTCTTTCTGAGAGAGGAAGGGGATAAATCTACATCATTGCTCTTGGGTCTTAACTCTTTCAGCTTCATCTAGAACTTGCGTTCTCTTTGATATTTGTTTCCCATTTCAGTACCAAGATTTGTAGTAACAGCCCCCTCAAGACTCATATACTAATGCACAATTTCATCTGATATTCTAAAACTTCAGATCCTTCCTGAGTGTTACCCATACTGCTGTCATTCTACCCATATTGCTGTCATTCTAGTAATATTTGAAATATGTGGGAGATTATTTACCCCTTTATTTTCCCTATGAAAGTTCTTAGCTCTCAGTAATCTGTTGCCCCCACACATTTCAATGCTGTTTTGAAATTGCCATTTTTGTTTTGTTTTTAAATTGTGAAGGTTTTTTTGCTTGGTTGGTTTGGTTTTAAACTGGTTTTAATGATTTACATTTTAAAATATTGGCTCTTTAGAATTACTCCCGTGGAATTATTTTGTTCTCTGTCAGAAGTTGTCCAACAAATAAATAATTCTTTTTGAAATAACAGTGCATAATAAAAATCAAGTTACATGCTTATACTTTTGTGAATCTGCTAGTAATTTCTTGTTTTCTGGTGTTAGCATGTGGACTTGATTCAATATCATATTATAGTGGTCCAGTACTCATAACAAAAATACATCATTCCATGTCTAATTTTATAGATTTAAAAGAGAAAAAATTACCTTGCTAAATTATTTAAAAATCTCCAACCACAAGCTATCAACAAAATTATCAATAAGACTGCAGATTAACTACAGACAATTTCCACATTGTGTATTTTGCTTTTCATGATGCAAAAGTGTAAACCATTATTTATGGCGACAAAATAAAACAGTAAGGAAGAAAAAGAAAAATACGATAGAAAAACTGTAGTTGTAATAGTAGTAGTAGTAGTAGTAGTAGTAGAACTAGTGGAAGGATTATTGATTAAGTGTTTTGCAATAAGAATTGTGTGCCAAATAGCAAAATTGCAAATTAAATTGTAAAATATAAAAATAAAATATTGGTCTGGCTATGAAAAAGTTAATTTTCTTCATAACATCTCACACGTTCCTGTGTTTTAGATTTTTTATCCAAAAGAATACTGATAACACACCAACATTCTAGTTTGTTCTGAAGAGTGGTTACAGCATCAAGACCTACTTTGTTGCTCACCTTGTCCCACCAGCAAACAGATCAGGAGGTGCAGAATAGCCAGGGAAGGGGCATAATGATGCAGATAACTTGAAAAATCAGAGATATTCTGGACCATGTAACTTCCAGGTGGGAATGACTAGGTACCTCCTCTGAGGGAAGAGGGGGGCAGGCTTGACACTGTCTTTTGCAATGAGCTGGATCAGTTGCATCTCTTCACATCACGTGCGGTGCTCTGGTGCAAGGCCTCAGGAATTGGTCTGGGGGCACTTTGGGGGTCTTTGATGGATTATGACACACCCTCAGCTGCCCCTCACATGAATGCTCTGTGGATGTGGCCTCCCTGGGGTGGGGGGCTTTACAACTGAGCCAGTTTGTGTAAGGTAGTATGGGTGTTCACTCCCTCTGACCAGAAATTACACCACATCCCCAAAATTCTCCTCCTTCCTGCTTGGTTGTGGGGAAATCTGTGCAAACCTAGCCTCAGCAGATGGGCCTGTGAGCAATGGCCTCCCTCTGAACCGAGCCAGGGATGATTTTTAGGTCAGCTGCAGGATTTGATTTTCTTGTGGATAAATTCTTTTTCCTCAGCCTTGTTTACTTCTGCCTAGACCTGAGATACATGAACAATAATGTCAGTTTTGTCTTATCTCAAATTCCCTTAGGCGACTTAACTCAGTCTGAATTCAGGAAATTCCACTCCCTATGTCGTCAACATAGCTATTGAACAATACTGGTTGCAATGTAGAGTTTTGAGGACATCACTTATTAGCATACTCCTTTTGGACTCAGAGTCATTGACTAGAACTTGTTGGATATGGCTGCCCAACCAATTTTTCACCCATCAAATATTCCACTCATCAAATCCACATCTGTTTAATATATAGACAAGGATATTGTGTGATGATGTCTAAGCTACTCTGTTCCACTTCAGTTATGTTGGGGTGTGATAGATATCTAAATCCCACTGTAGTCAGTGAAGATTTTGTCTTTACAATCAGTGAAGCTTGGGAAAATTTTCAGCTGATCAAACACACAGGAGCATTTTTAGAGTAAGCTGAATAGACTCCGAGACTTCATTAACTATCGTGGGAATTTTGGAAACCCAGCTTGCAGACAATCCTCCACCTTCAGAAACTGAATTGCACATATGTGTAATCTAGTGTTGAAGTGTATGTCTGACTCTTAGTTAGTATGTCTTTGTGTAATGAAGTTTGTTTTACTTACGGAATGTTTTCTATTAACCTTAATGATATTTTCTCCCCAAAGTGTTTCTGCAGGTTTTAAATTAATATAGCTAAATAGAACCTGTTAAAAAAAATCACTTAAAATTACTATATAACTTTGTTGATTAACCATTGCTTAAATTGTGAGGTTTTTTTTCAAGATATCTACTTTGCTTTAAATGTGCTAGGCGAACATCTTTACAGAAGTTTTTGGTATTAACACTTTAAATATTTTTTTTTCCTAGCTGAGGACAGGGGATTTACATTACTAGCATGCATAGCTAAAAATGTCTTTGAGTCAAATGTTGCACTTTTTTGTAATAGAGCACCAGATATTCCCCTCCCCTCCAAACTCAACCAGTGTTTCTGAGGTAAACCATTGAAGGACTGAAAAAAACTTTATATAATGTCTTACTTCTTATATCTTTATATAAAGACAGATCCTTCCTCCCGTACTCTTCTCTTCTCTCTTTTTCTCTCCACTCTTCTCTTTCTCTTTTCCTTTCTTTCATCCAAAAGACAGAAATCTCACTTGCATTGAGTAATTGTATATTTTAAGGAAATCAGTCAAAAGCTGGGAATGAACTACACTTGTCTGTTGCATTCTACAGCTATGATGAGTTGAAATGTGCCAGCTGTACAGCTTGTCCACAGCTGTTGTCTCTCAAATCTTTTTATAATACCCATTTTCTCTCCAACATTTACAAAGTTTATAAGTGCAGTGAGAGTTCATCAAAATTATTCTAGTATGGAACACTACTAGTGTTATAGCTCTTAGTTTTAAGCTATGCATAAGGGAGTCTATGCCAGAAATAATTCTTCATATAATGCTTAAGACAGCACAGATGTCTGTGTTTGATCTAAGAAGGCATCATTAGGAGAAAATGCTGACAAATACAGAGTATACATACCACCAAGCAGATCAGAGGGGAAAAAACTATGCAGAGAAAGCTGAAATGCTAGTATTTGGGGAGGTTATGTATAGTTTGACTGTAAACCGAAAGACCAATAGAGAGGATGGAAAACAAACAAACAAATGAAACCAGACATTAGCTAAAAATATCCCACCACCACCAGAAAACCCTATTTGAATACTATTTGCTGATGAAAACTGAAACTTCTCCAGATAATTGTTTTGGTGTGTGAATACTTGTACTACCAATTCACAGTAAACTGCAAGAAAAAAGCTTGTTCAGAAGGCAAGTTAAATACAAATCTGTGTACATTTAAATGTGTATACATTTAAAGAGTTTGAACTTCAGTGCTGAAACCATAACACTGTGAAATTTTGGACACATGGAGAAAACAACATATGCTCTCACCTGTACAAAGAGCATCTGTTTCCTTGCTTACTTAAATCTTTTTCATATCCCATGAGACTTATTGCAGAGTCACAGCTGATTTGGCAGTTGCTGAATAGTTGACTTTTGTGCCAAAAATGTATGTAGTCTGACCTGCTCCTGAAGTCTGGGGGAGCCAATCAGCTTGCCTTTGTCTATTATGATAAATAAATTAAAAAATAAAACAAACCATGGACATGTCCCTGACTCTGAAATCTAAGATGGTATATATTTAACCCTTTTTATGGATTAGCCTCAGTGGCATATTTATACTAGAGATGCAGTTGGATTGGCCCAAAATCAAGGTGGGAAGTATAGAGATCGGAAATACATAGTGCTCAAACAGTGTTCAAACTTTCCCTTTATCTATCTTTTCTTCAGAAGCATGGATATATACCCTGTGAGACTTCTGTTACCTCACTGAAAGAAAATCAGCTGTTGGGAGGGATGGGTTAAAAGTGGAACACTGGCAAGGAGGATTGTAAAGGGCCTTGCATCTTGAAATAATCCTTGATAAACCTGTGTGAACAGGAGGCCAATGATCCTCCAGTATAGAACAGGTTTAACAGTGCCTGGATCTCTGCTTGTGTTCCACTGCCCAGGTGTTCCTTCGGTGATTCCCATGTAAGCAAGGAAACAGATGCCCTTTTTAAGCAAGGTAATGGAAATACATTTAGTCAGTGGTTTAGATGTGTGTTTGTGGCTGCCTTGGCTGCTGGCCTGTGCTGACTTTCAAAGATGTTACAACAACTTTTAAAGATGTTACAACACACAAAAATAGTAAAACCTGGAATAACTGTTGGTTACAGGAAGAAGCCAAGGGAACCCCAAAAATAAGTGGGAAGTTGGGCGAGAGCAAACACAGATCCGACCAGTATGGTTAATGCTACGTTCTCCGTTTATTCTGGCTAACATGGCAGGTTATATACACTTCTACATAGCTTACTTTACAGGTGCATCCTCATTGGCATACAGCACAGGGAAAAATGCAAACACACATTGTTGAACAAACTCTTAAGGCAGCTACTGTGTCCTCACTAATTGCTATACGTATTGTCTACTAAAAAACCTTCTGTTCCTTGTTAACACCTTAAGGTGTAATTTTTTACTGCGCCACGGACTTGGCAGCTGAAATACCAGCTGTGCCACAACTCCTACAGGCCTCACTATGAAGCCCAGTCTGGGTGATTCAGTCACAGTCCAAATACAGATCACGTCCACCTTCCCTAAGAAATTCTGCTACAACAGGAAATAATGTCTGGTTTCTATATAGAATCATACGATGGTCTGGGTTGTGAGGGACCTTAAAGATCATGTCTTTCCAATCCCTCCTGCCACGTATACCAGAATACACATATGTCAATACGCATTTTATAAATCTATATAAACACCAGCATAGATATACCGGTGCAGAGAGACACATGCAATTACGTAAACCCACAACTGTTTTCATAATGAACCAGAGCTGGACAAAGGGTCTAGTTTTTGTTTTCTGGTGAAATCTTCCTTGTGGGAGAGGTGAATTTCTCTCCTACTTGAAAAAAAATTAACTATGACTGCATACCTAAGGAACCTTTTGGGAAAAGATGATGCAACAATAAAAAAGTACTACAGACTGTAGGGATGACATAACATAGAGGGTCTTAAATGACATAACATAAAGTCTTACAACATATCTCGTTTATTTCAATGAGAAAATCCTGTGCATTCAGTTTTTGTTACAGAATTTATATATATTCATATGATCTGTAAGCTTTAAAATATCATTACCTAAAATGGAATTTATCCTTTAGTCTTTACTAGCTCATAAAATGTCTGTTCTCTAGAAAAAAGAAAAGTTCAGTGAAGTTAATATAGTTCTATGAAAGAAGAGGAATCCTCCCCATTCAAATCTGCAATGACTTCTTAAGAATTATACCAATCCACTTTATCCAAAAGCTTCAGTAGTGATCTAACTGCTTCAAGATATGATTTAATGAATCTTACAATGATATATTTCTTTATCTGAGAATAGTCAAATGATATAGTCTTTGAAACAGCAGATTGAAAAATACAACAATTAAATTTTTGATTGAGTATTGAGCTATATGAATCTCGTCTGTATATAAATATAAAGCTTATGTCCCAGGTACAAGTTTCCTGTAAAGACAAGAAGTAGGAACAACATGTAGTAGATCTACTGTCACTTACCCAGGGTTTTGCTTGTAATGACTACCCAGCCGTAGAGGCTTCTGCACTCTTAGGTCCTGTCAAACTCTAAAGGACAATTCTTTGTATCTGCAACATTTTTTTATTTATGAGACAAAGTTTTGTACTGTTCTTTTCTACAAGTCAAAAAATTTCAAGGAGCTGTGGGTCTGTGTAAAACTCCTGTCTCCAAGTCTCTTTGGAATTAGTAAAAAACATCACAGTAGAAGAGAGCAGGGAAGAAAAAGGCAGAGGCAAATTTTATAAAAGCTGGCCTTAATGCAACAAAGAGACAAATGAAAGAAAAAATTAATTCCTATTCTTTGTAAATTGATAAGAACATAGTTGATTATTAAGCATTGTAGAGAAATAAAATTTCTTCTAATTACCTCTTTTTGGTAAACAAAATTTAAAAGACAAAAAAATTTAGAGCTTCTTTCTATCATTATAATTATAAAATGAGTAAATAAGCATTAGATGAGCTTTTAAATTTTAACCTTAAAACTTGTCATTCTGTGAACACCAGAACTTAAACTAGGGTTTATAAAAATTTCAATTATATACTTCGTGCAGTATTCAGCAACTAACTTGGTTTTCCTTGGCTGCTTGAGAGACCCTTGTGAAACTTGGCAGAAATTGCACAGATTCAGAAGTTATTCATGGGAGGAGGAGAAGGACATGTGTAGAAAACTTGCATATAGCTACAAGCATCCACACAAAGTTATAGCTCATTTCTAATTCTCACTTAAATAAATAAATAGGTGAAATAAAACAAAAAACAAAACAAAAACAAAAGCAACAAAAAACAAAAACAAACCCAAAACAAACAAAAACCCCCACAACCCACAACAGATTACAGTGATTTAAGTGTACTTATTATCTTAGAACACTATGCAAATGTACTAAGCTATCCTGCTGCACACTGAGTGCTATAACAGCAACTATTTCAAAGAACTAAAGTCAGAATGAAGAAAAACAATTTCTTTTTCCTAACTGGATTATCGATCCATTATTTCTAATCCTAGTCGTTTTATCTTGTCAGAAGTGAAGTATAAATAGAAATCTGTCTAATAGTACACAGAGGAAAGAGTAAACATCTATGGGTTTGTGCTTTTGTACAGAAACATGTTTTGTATTAGGTACATGCTTTGAGTTCTTCTCCAAACCCAAGAGAGCTTGAATTAATTCACAAATGAAAAGCTGACACAGTGTACAGGTGGAGAGGATTGGCTGAGTGGGCTGCACTTCCAGTCCTCATGCAGCAGTTCATAATGGAGTCTGTTAGAACTGATGAGGAATGTTTCAGTAAACACCTACGTGCTGAAATATACATAATATTGATCACAGTGACCACATCAGCTGAATTTTCTCAGACCTAAGGTGAAAGAACTCATGAAAAAAAAAGGTTACCCTTGAATAAACAACTGTTAGGATACTCATTAGACGTGAACTCTTGTGTCCAAGTCTCAGACCAATAATTAAGAATTGAGTTTGAGCTTGAAATAATAAATATGTAAGCCTGTGCTAGTCAGAAAATATTTCCTTCATTACAAATAAAAGTAAATTTATAACTAGAAGAATGCTTTATGTTAATATGAAACAGATACTTAAAAACTTCAGATGAATCATACTCTGGAAATGTGTTTCCATTAGCCATTGAGTTTGAAAGACATATTAAAAAAAAAAAAAGCAGATTAATTTATGTTTCTAATCAATTCTTCAATGTGATTTATCTTTTTGTCTGACCAATCCTTTTCAAATGTACCTATTTTGAAGGCCATGTAAGCCGTCACTATCTAAAGGTTGGGCCACAAAGTGATAGTGGTTACCTGACAGGCTTTACAAGGTCAGTTTTGAAGGAATACCTGAGATTAAACCAGACAATTTAAAGTTCTGCTCTTTAGAGAAGAGCTCCAGAGAAAACTGCAAATGTATATTTACGCAGCTCAGTGATTTTTAAATAGCACTGTGATTTTTATTTATTTTTAATAAGTATGTAAAAATATTTTTAATGCCGTACTTAATTTTTTCAGAAATGTTGTACCTGAGAAATACTCTTATATGAGCTCAGGAAAGCTGTATTTTTCGCAAGTGAAGTGAAAATTCACGTCGTAGTGGTTCTGCAGTAATTTGTGGCCAAGGACTGATATGGCACGAAGAGCAAGAAGGCCCAACTATGGAAGGATAAGATATCTATATATTTATATAGATAAATATATATATAGTTTAGATAGATAGATCGATATAGATGATATAGATATAGATATAGATATAGATATAGATATAGATATCTTCATATAAGAGAGTGAAGTTTGTTGATTAGGTAAGAAATGCTTAGTATTTTCTTGTGAGAACCATGGAATTAAAGCGCTCAAGGCCTCCTTCTGGCAAACAGAATTGATACTGGGGATTGAAATCAGCAACAAGCTGATGATGTTGCCCACAAGGTCTGTCTTGCTGAAAGAGTATGTAAGCAATTGGCTCATTATGTATCTGTGCAGACTCCTTTTAGAGTCATGGAGGTAGGAGTCTGCCCAAAGCCTGTGTAAAGTTCAAGAACGGCAAGTGCAAGGTCCTCCACCTGGGTCAGGGCCACAAAAATGATCAATGTATAACAACTCTCCCATGAAGAAAGGCCTAGGGTTGTTTAGCCTGGAGAAGAGAAGGTTGTGGGAAAACCTTATGGTGGCCTCTTGATAGTTAGAGGGCTCATGAGAAAGTTACATTGGAAATAAGGAATGATTTTTTTTTACAGTGAGGGTGGTAAAACACTCTAACACCAGGTTGTCCAGAGAAGTTGTGGATGCCCCATCATTGAAACAATTCAAGGCCAAGATGGACAGGGCATTTAGCAACCTGATCTAGTGAAATGTGTCACTGCCCATGGCAAGAGGTTTACGAATGAATATTGAGGGTCTTTTCCAACCCAAACCATTCTATGACTGCTCATTAAATCTCTTCATATTTAAGCACAAATATGTGTTTAATTTGCCTCAATGAGTAAAACAAAAATTCGCCAACAAAATCCAGTCTGGGCATACACTGAAAAACTGACATGCTTCAAAATAGGATGTAATCGGATGTAATCAAATGTAATCAAAGTTTTGCCCGTGCTATAGTCAGCTAATGCCTTCTCATACAAGAATTTATATTTCATTTTTCAGGTTTTTATTCCTATATTCCTATATTCCATACTGCTGAACATATATAGGAGTAAAGTGTTCATGCCCTAATGATGTAAAATATACTTTAACTATGTCTGTGGTTTTGCCTTTTATCCTTCTAATTAGATCAAAACAGAGATAGAAATAAACTAGTAACATTTCTCTGCAGTAATTGTATGGTGAGATGCGGAAGGAGAATTTTTATCAGAGATGCTGTGCGCTGACAGTGCAGAACAGCTCCAGAAATTAAAGAAGGCATAGTCCTGATCATCTGATAATCCTTGAAAAGAACAAAATTACCCAAACTTTTATTATGTGAACTTTTTAATGTTTCTGTGCCATTAACACATAGGATAACACAAGGCAGACTAAACATTTGCCCTCTACATAGTCTGTAAGTAATTGATAACTATCCTTTTTTAAATTTAGGCATACCTAGTATGAAAGAGTCAGTGTTTGGCCAGCATGTCATCTCCTGGAAGACTAACAATCATGCAATATATTTCAATTCCTAGATACTCTTTATCAAAAGAAAATATCCTTTCCAATGTATATCTTTCAAAGCCATATTTCAACATTAATTATGGCTAAAAGGAGTTAAGGGCAGGTTGGTACATTATATTAATATAAGAGTTAAAACTTTAAACCCACCTCTAATTATTTCATTTCCCTCGAATTAGTTAAAATTAGTATTTCTAAATTTAATTTTCAAAGATGCAGTCTTTGTTGTTTCATCAGCATGTATAACTTAATGTCAAAATAAATGGAATCCGTTTGAGGTTCTGTTACAGGCTTATCTTTTCCATTAAGTAAAATGAGCTTTGACTTTAATCTCTCACGAATAAGCAGGTTCATTGCCCAGAAAATTTAAACAGAAAATTATTTAAAATGAGGGTTTTTTTTAATTAAAGTATGAGTAATTATAATGCACTCTCATAGATTGTGTTTGATTCAAAACTCCATAGAAGAGAAAAAGAAAAGACTGGCTCTCAGACTTAAAAATAATTTAATGTTTGTTTCATTCAATTAAAATTTTACCTTTCTAATAATGTTTTTTCCTTTTAAAAATTGTAATGATGGAATTGATATGTTATTAGATTAAGGAAATTATTTCAAAGGAATGAATTCAGTATTTTCAGTTTTATAAAGTTTTGTATATGCAACAGTTTTTAAGAAAGATGTAACCCCATGTATTTTCAGGAGCTAATTGTAAGAAATACTGGGTGATTTTATAGGTTATTTTTGTATTTTATGGGGATTTCTAATCTGTCTTAGCTTCTCTATAATGAAAGGAAATGAAAAAGAAGAGTTGTCTTATTCAAACTAAAATGGTGCAAGTCTCAAATCAAGTCTGCTTGATGAATTTCTAGTATAAAAGACATATTCACTTGATTACAAACAGCTGAAATGGCCATATGGTTGAACCATCAGCCAGGGAACAAAGTAATTGTCCCATGGATAACAATAATGTGAACACTCTCTTGAAATATTCAGCATCATTTCCAAGTTTGAGGCATTTTGTCATGTGGTAATTTCTCAGTGGATTTTTCCTGGCTTCTGTCGTATTAGTGAGCATCACTGTTATCCTTTCCTGTAAAGTTTCTTCAATCAATGTATTTAAATTAAAAATAGAGGGTAGTACAAGAAAACAATTTTAGTTTCATATTCATTGTGTTTCAGTCTTATTGTTAGCATTTGCAGGATTGTTCTTATCCTTCTATACATTCCACATTCATTGAAAATAAATAATCATCTCTACTTAGTATTAAAAAAAACGAAAAGAGAAAACTATTCCTGGTATTCTTGGTTAAATAAGAAAAAAAATAATCATCTTGAACACTCCTGTCAATATATGCATCAAATATATATAATGCATATTTCTATAATTTTCCTTTTTAAAAAAGAAATAAGAACTTTATAATTTGCTTGCTTTTCTATTGCCATGTAGCTGTCTGTTGTATACAGAGAAAAGGAATGTTAGAAAATATCTAAACTCTTATTTTCTTTGTTCCTCTAGTCTCTGGATAAAATATGGTTTTCTCTAATTACGGAATAATTGTACTTAAATAGCTTGACACACCTCATATCTAGGTCTCAATTTGAATTAAAGTAATATTTGATGGTAAAAAGAGTGTGAGCTAGAAAATCATTGGAAGAGAAAAATAAATCTTACTGCTAAGGTCTTCTGAAGGTAAAGTAAAACATGACAATTTAATCTAAGGAGATTAAAACACAACCAAAAATAAATACATGTAAATTTTAAAAAGGGCTTCCTTTGGTGGGGAAAAAAATCCCAAAACAACAAAAGAAATAATACAAAATTTAGATATTAGCTTGGGCGAATTAAAAACTTGCAAAAACCCACAGTTTTTGTAGGGTTCATGAGACAGTAGGTGGCAAAATATATATGATTTTTATGTGCCTTTGCATCAGAAAAGAGGCCTGTAGGTTTTGGAATATATATGCAATTTTATCAAGAAAGAAATGTCTAAAATAGTTACATTATGTAAGTTCCTTATAAACCATCATAAATATTATTATACCTACTAGAAAAAAATATTACAATTTGAGCAAAATAACAAATATTAAATCCTCATTAAATTATAATCATCAGAGCTGCTAGTAAGGCAATAAAAAGAACCTTTGAACAGCTGAAATTAGCACAAAACCAATACTTGCTTGACATTTGGAGAGGGAAAAAAATGGTGTAACTGTGTGGAGAAGTGGTCTTTTTTTTCTTTTTCTTCTGCTTTTTATAGAAGAAAAGTTTATAAATACAGTAGATTTCAAATCAGTTATTTGATTAAAAAAGACAAAGCAACAAATCAATTTGTCTCTATTTCCTATTAATATAAATGTAAGAGCAGAAAGGCACTCCAAATTCCAGTTCTGATACTAGCTTTAAAGATTACCAAAGTAGACACTATATATTTAACATATGACCTTTACCTACTTGCTTAAGATTGCAATAGCTGTAGACTTAGCTGGACATTCTGAATAAAGCTTACAACAGGCCATGTGATGTTTGAAGACCATGTAAAACTAGAGATGCAAGTAGGCCCAAACAGCAATTCTCCACAGTCTTTACTTTCAGGGTCTTCCTAGGTGCTTTCTTTTCTGACTGTATGAAAGCTTATTTGCTGCCATTTTACTCAGCCAGTGTGCAGTTACTAAAAGTTACTCTCAGTTTGCAAGACAGAGCACTGTGACCATAACCTTTCCTTTCATGGAAGCCTTTTAATTCTCATTCATTTCTCTTCTTTTAACTGAGGTTGGACCCACATCAAGAAAGAATTATATGTTCATGCCCTTAAACATAACCTCTTCATTTTTCCCTACCGCCTGTAGCATTCTATCCTTGTCCCAGGTGTGCAACAAGGTCAAAATCAGTGTCCCTCCTACACTGTTAGTCACAGATGGCCTCGATGTGGGATTCCTATGGCATTTCTGATCCAGATTAGATAGCCTTTCAAGTTGCGTGACTGAACTACATGTGAAATTTTCCATGAAAAGATGGTGTCAAGACTTCATGTCCCCTCTGAAATTCTCAGAAGCTTAATGTCCGTTCTTGGTTGTGAGTTGTCTGAAATTTCAAGTCATCTTTTTGTGTCAATAAGATTTTGCTTAAGGATTTATTATGCCTTGTCAGTGTTTGTTTGTTTCCCATTTTCTGGAAAGGTTTGAATTTGAACTCAATAATAATTTAAAATAGAAAGGGAAAAGCTAGACTTTTGTCCCGTGATCTTTACTATAAATCTAAATAAGAGGTCCCAGTAATTTAAATTAAACTGGGACCAGTAATTCAAATCTAAATCTAAATAAATATGTCACTCCAGTTATATTTTTATGTTGGTATGTTTTTATTCCCTGCATATTTATTAGCTATGTTGTACATGACTCAAACACAAGCCTCTGTTTTGAAGTGCAAGTCATAAATATCAAACAAGAAAACTTAGTCTGTAGCTGGATTTCATATATTGAGAATTCAAATGGGCAGCTAACTAAATTTAGATTTTTTTAATTGAAGATAAGAAAACCAGATGGTTCATCACAGGTGAATTAATATTTAGAGGGACTGTATGACCCTCAGTTATGTATCCAAGGTTCTTCATGTTCAATCAATCACTCATTCATTCATATTTTTTCATTTTTGTTATAAAGCATTTTTAGGTTAAAATAAAAACATTAAAAAAAATCTTTTGAATTATCTATACAGACTAAAATTTAACATTTTTGAGTGAAGCAACACTTCGCTCTATTTTTCCACAGCACTCCTTGACCGTAGCAGAGAGCATAATTCAATACATATAACAAAGCCATTAGATTTAGTCTATTCCAGATAAAAATGTAGAAACATAATAAAAAGATAAAGTACTTCCAAAGGAGATGTTGCTATGATTTCTTTCTTCCCAATAATGAAAATTACTTATACAAATATATATTTATATAGCTGAAGTTAGGTTAAGAAGTGATAAATCAAAAGAGCATATTTGTGTCACTTTAAAAGTCATGAACAAAACAGTCATATATGTGGTAACTCTGTGATGAAGTTTAGTATTAAAAGAGATGACCAGGCTACTTCCATCTGTAAATACTAAATTTCAATGTTGTGTTCATTCATTCTGTTTGGATTAATTATTTTAAGATCAATGCTTGTGGATCTCAGACTGAGAAAAAACAACCTCCCAGATATTTCTCCTCAGCTGTACCTAATGCTAAGTAAAGGCACAGAATACTGTTATTGGTAACTGAAAAGTACAAATAGGTAAAAAAGGTTCCTTAATATTTCTCTTATCCTGAGAAAATGATTTTAAAATAGTGAAATATTAAAATAAAATTTAAAATCTAATGAATTCAAGTAAAAGGGCAATGTTGTCCTCAGAGTTTATCATCTATGCAAGACAGAAAACCAGAAATGCTTACTCAAAACAGATTTTAGAGATGCCTTGTCCATTATCATTCTCAAAACAGGATTATCATCAAGACAAAGCCAGATCAGTCAGATTTGAAGCATGAAAAATCCACAGACATGGTTTTTAGTGCATCCCCTCTGGACAATATCTTACAGTGATGAACTTTCTGCCAACTGAAAAGGTTTTTTCCTGAGGTTTAATCTCCCCCTCAAAACAACTCTGCTACACCATCTGCAGCTACAGGGAGGCATTTGAATCTCCTTTCTTTGAAACTCCCCTCCAAATAATTATGTCAGATCACCAGGCTCCTCTCTACCAGACTAAATGAATCCAGTTCTTTCAGTCTGACCTCCTTTGTAGGTCATGCTCTAGTTCTCTCACCATCTTAGTAATTGTCCACTGTGCCCTGCTCAATTGCTCATCTGGTTTTTTTTTGGAGACATTTTCACCTTGGGGTCAAGTAATACAGAACTGGGCCCAGTAATTCACATGTTACCTCCCCAGAGCCAAGATGAGATAATAATAACAATGGGATAATAATTTAACTCAACTTCTTGATCCTCCTTTTGCTAATGTAGCCCACTATACACTGAACCTGCAATGAATGACACACTTTGGCCTTACCATAGTCTTGGTGCCTGCAGTAACACTGAAGTCCTTTGCTGCTAAACTATTTTTCAGCTACTTTATTGTTATGCTGTTCTCAGACAGATGGTCACTCCCTCCAAGGTGCAGAACTTTGTACTTCTCTGTGATGAAAATCAACACGCAAATTTCATTGCTAATAATGTTGAAAATGTCGTATGTGTGTCCTTCTGTAACAAGACTTTGAAAATATTTCATCATATTGAATTTTCATCTATTGTGTGATTTAAGAGTGTAGATAGTGTACATTTTCCTACATATATGTGCATAAGCCTAGAACCCACTAAGCTGGTAGAATTTTAGGTGAAAACCAAGATTCTCACTAGGTCAGTCCAAAGCAATATTTACAGGGGCAAAATGTATGAACCCAGTTGATTATTTCTGTGCCCAAAATGTTACAGTCCTATGTTGTGTGCAGGAGACTGCTGTAAATTTTAGTCATTATAGATCATAAACAAAACATAATATATTCTATGTTTCATTTTATAAAATAAGTATTCCCAAATATTCATGGAGATAAGATAACACTGGTCATGTTTGATACCAGTTTTGTGGAATCATTTTGTAGTTCTCCAATGCAAGGTTCACTGTGCCCTTCTGTGTTGCTTGTGCTGGTCTTACTAAGCTGCACTTTCATCATCTCCTTTACCACTGGGTCTTAGAACTCTTAGAATTCTTAGTGGTTTCTGCCCTTCACCACACATCTTATTTTCTTAGCTCCACCTGCAGTCAGCAGTGATGTGGCAGTAATATCTTCAGAGCTCTGGATTCCTCTACAGAGTTCTACAGACCAGATGTAGCACTAAGGCCTTACAAGCAATAGGACAGTAGTAAACTATTACAAACTTTTGATGATAAAGTCCCTCATAATGACTAAATTAAATTGAAATGTCTTTCCATTTATTTTATAACCTGAATATAAGGAGACTAATCAAATATGTTGCAGTTACAAGCAGATTCAAACTGCCAACATTTCAATGTAGCATTTTTGATGGATGTGGAGAAATCCACTCTAGAATTATGTAGGTAAAATATTGACATATACAATATGGTAATCAAATATGTATTTCTGGTGCAAGTTGAACAGCCTGAAGAAAATCTTATTAATTAGTTATGGCAGTTTAGTGTGTTTCACTGAGAAGTTATACACTGTAAAATTTTAACTGAATTCAGCAATATTCTTTAGTTGGTTGTCCTATTAACTTCTGAGATTGTTTACAGTTTCCCTCTAGCAATACAAAATGGTTTTCTATGGCATTGACCTTTAAGACAAAGAAGTCTTTCTAAAGTACTAGAAAGAAAACAGCTGACATATGCCGTATGGACTTTAAGGGAACTAATAAGAAAAGATCTTAGTGTAGATGTGAAGACACACAGACTCTTCTTTCATCATCGTACTGTAATCATTATGATGTCAAGGTAGACTAACGTAGTCCTCCTCAGTGTTGCAAGGCTTAAAGGGCATGCCAAGTTCTACCTTCAGAGCTAATGCAGAGTCTTGGGGGAAACAGGACCCTTCTTCCTTCCCTTCTTCGTTGACCTTAGACATTCAAATATTCAGGTCATTTTTGTCCACGATTGGCCAAGGTTAATTTTACAGACAATAGATTGGTAATTCATACAGTTGTAGATCAGAGCTCAAATTCCTATTAATTGCCCTACAGAGCTTTTATTTCTCCTGTTGACTCAAAGAGGAGTCTAGGATGATTATCACAGAAATAGAACACCTTTCTGCTATCCACACATAAAGTCTATTTGTGTTGGTGTAGGGTGCTTGAGATATTCTTGTGGATATATAAAAGAGAACATAAAGACTATTTACGTTTGGCTTTTTTTCTGAAAGGACAGGTGGATCTGAGGTAGGATATGTAGCAAATTCAAAGGTTTAGAGGTGCGTCTGTGTGGACAATTGAATTAAAACCCCCATATTCTAAGACAGCAGAAGTCATGGCAAACATCCAGCATCAATGTTTAAGGATTTTTATTCTTAGGTTCTTAAAGCAGTTTTTAATAAAAATTCCTATGCCATTCATTACACTTTGTTAATTGAACCTGTTTCTGACACTTAGAGAGTGTTGGTAGTGTGCTAGACCTGAAGACATCTTTCAAAGATATTTTGTAGTTTTTATAACATTGCTCCATTTATTTAAATTAGTATAACCACAGCCCATAGTGGAATAGCTAGGGCTATCAAAGTCAAACACTTTTGATCAGACACATCCATGCTATAATACATTGAGTGAGACTTACAGAACATTTGTTAAATGACTGGTATTTCAATGAAATTTAGTAAATCGGAAAGGGAATTAGATTAAATTCAAAATTAGTAGTAAACCACAAATGTTATTGCATTCAAGACTGTATTCCTTTTTTATCATGTCTACACATGGCCTAAATAATTTTATTCTGGTTTTATGGCAATTAAACACTGTTAGAAGTATTCAAATTCTTCACTTAATTTTTTTGTATGTTTGTTTTTTTTTATTTTATCGTATTTGCCAAAGCTGTTATCCCTTCATAGACAGTAAAAAAATATTTTGTTAAAATTGTTTGCCATGGTTTCTCTTCTTAATGAGCTGTCATGATACACAGTTTAGCAAAGGACATAATTGTATATTTGTACAGAATAAATAAAAATAGATTCCATATCAGCCACACAGTTTTGTTTTATCATTAATATCCTTTATTTCAGTACTCAGAGTTTCTGAGTACCCTGGGATGTTTTCCAGCAGAATACATTAATACATTATGTTACTCACAGTACAATGGATTGCTTCTGACTTACTTTTGATGTCTGAAGTATTTTTTTGGACAGGAGAAAGATTGTTCATCGTGAAGTATAATTAATATAGAAAAATGAACATTTCATCCTTAGTGTCTCCATCTCCTTGTATTTTGCTCTACTAATGCTTAGTTTTACATGTTACTGTTTCTATATAGTTGCCACAATTTGAGATAGTTACATAAATAATGTTCATAATTAAGTTATTCTATTTTCTTTGATTTCACAAAAAATTTATCTAGTATTTTAATTAAAACATATATGTTAGATTGTGTTACCTTTTCAGTATTTTCTTTAACATGTACTATTGTAATTATTTAAACCACTTCCCTAATTGATCAAGGTCTTATTCTAAAATCAAACTAATTTTCTTCCACTCCAGGCTGCAACGTCCAATTCTCCAATTCAAAACCAGTGTATGGCCAAGTCTTCCACAATGTCTACACTGAAAAGAGGAAATATTAACAATGCACTTGGATTTACTGCAAGTATATAGCTGTAAATTTGATGGCTTTCTTGATAAGAAATTTTACAGAAAATGGGAACCCAGAAAAATTGTTGACCTGGATTTATTAAATCATTTTGTGTAGTAAAACACAGGATATCACATTAGCTGTTTGGGAGAAGGTGAGAATTGGAGTAAGAATTATGCGGTGCAAGTAGTTTTTGAGATGGAGTGGAAACTTCGGACTCAGGCTATTAGAGGTGTTCAAGTAAGATAAACCCCAAGACTCATTCTGTTTAATAATTTCATAAATTATTTTGGGGGGGAAAAGAATGTGTAAAGGAAATTTATTTGTGACTGTCATTGTTTGACACTGGCCCAATGCCAGGCACCCACGAAAGCCATTTGCTCACCCTCCCCCACCACAGCAGGGCAGAGGGAAGAAAAGAAAAAAATCACAAAAAAACAAAGGGTTCATGAGTTGAGATAAGGACCAGGGGAAAACACTTCAAGGGCAAAATAGGCTCAGCTTAAAGTTGCAAAGTGAATTTATTACTAAGAAAGTCAGAGGAGAATAATGAGAAATAAAATAAGCCCTTAAAACACCTTTTTACCCCAACCCCTCCCTCCTTTCCACTGGCAACACAAGGGACAGAGGGCATGGGGCTTTTGGTCAGTTCGTCACCTGAGGTTTGCTTCCGTTGCTCTGGGAGAGGAGTCTCTCCCCTGTGAGGCCACAGGGTTCTCCAGGAACTTCTCTGGTGTGGGTCCACTCTCACAGGCAGCAGTCCTACAGCACCTGCTGCAATGTGAATCCTTCCCATGGGCACACAGTCCTCCCAAAAATGCTGCAGTGTGGGTCTCTCTTCCCACAGGGTCCAGTCCTAAAAGCACAGGCTGCTCCAGTCTGGAAGCAGAGGCCCCTCTCTCCATCAAGTCTCCCACTGGACCACAACCTCCTCCAGGCATCCACCTGCCCTGGTGTGGGTGTCCCCCCCCATGGGTGTGGGTGGATCTCTGCATTCCCCGTGGATCCCCATGGGCTGTAGGTGGATCTCTGCATCCCCCTTGGATCCCCATGGGCTGCAGGGGCACAGCTGACTGCACCATGGTCTCACCACGTCCTGCAGAGGAATTTCAGCACCAGAGCCTAGAGCACCTCCTGCCCCTCCTTCTCCACTGACCTTGGTGTCTCCATGTTGTTTTGCCTCACATGTTCTCACTTCCTCCTCCTCTCCAGCTAGAAAAAACAAACCTGTGCATGTCCCACTTTGTTTTGGTTTTCTTCTTAAATATGTTATCACATATTTTGCCAGCCTCTCACATTAGCCCACAGCATGTCCATCTTCAGAGACATGAGGGATTGCCAGACATGGTGGAAGCTTCCAGCAGTTTCTCACAGGAGCCACCTCTGTGGCCCCACTGCTACCTAAAACCAGGCCATGCCAAACTAGCGCATTTACGTAAAGCTAAAGAAAATCTAATGTATCGAAGAAAATCAGATGACTGGCTAGAAGGGGTGGATTCACCTTGAGGAACAGGCTGATGAACATGAAGTAAAAATAAATGCTGCAAAATGTGAGGAAAAGTAATTGGAGCTTAATAACAAACAAACAAACAAAAATTCATTGTAGTAAAAATAGAAAAATCTGCTATATATCTGCTATATATGCCTATTTGTGGGAAGTGGCTGTCTGTACAACAGTGTTCAAAAGTACCATAGGCACATTTACATATTCCCATTTCAAGCCTGACAATAAGTTTTCTCAACAATTATGTGTTTTATGAGAACAAGAAATAAGAAATTATAAAATACACTGTAAATGTGCATCAGGATTTTTAGGGGCTTGCTGAGTTCAGTAGCCCAGTGGAGGCAAGACTGGTGTAGCTCCACATCCCCAGTTTGTTTTATTCCTGGGTTTTTTTCTTATTTTTTTTAAGATTTCCTGCTACTTCATTCAGACCAGTTTTCTAGAGAATGTATCTTAGCCTTAATTATGCTACTGATCAATATCACTTTTGCATTTGGGAAGTGGGGATACTCTTCTAGTATCTCAACCTATAAACTAATTTAAAGCATTCCCTTGGTTTTTTCAGGTTGCTCTGGTAATGAAAACTTCTTCTCATTTTGTGTTGCACTTTATTTTTCATCATATTTCAAATCCCAGATGTGTTTATAAAATTCTAGGACTTAACCACCCCCCCACACTTCATTGTATTTCATCTTAATGAGCATTAGCTTCCTCATCTTCATAAATAAAGTACTCTGCCTTGCTGGTAAAGCAGTATTTCCACACGAAAGATAGTTTTATTCATTGCACTGAACGTACTTTTCCCTAAAGAATAAAAGGGATGAAAGATTGCTATGGTTCTTTCTTCTCCTTTTTCATTCTTGCCTGTGTTTACTTTAATCATTTAGAAGCTAAGAAACTCAAGATTAATTCCCTTAGAAACTGAGATTAAATGATGGACAAAGCATGCAGGAAAGTTCTAAATAAATTGCATACAAGTGAGCAGACCAGAATGGTTGCCTGCAGATTTCTCCTTAATATAATTTCAGCAAAGCCAAAAGCAAGGTCACATGCAAATAATTACTTCCAGCAGTGGTGAGACTGGCTCTCAGCAAGGTGGCTTCAAATAGATGTTAAATTTTGTTTGTACTTTGTGAAAAAGTGTAGCCAACGTGTATCAAAGGCTAATGGACATTTCTAAAACTGGTGACATTAGGTTCAACCCACATGCAATCGCACACACAGATGCTTAGCTTAAGTATTCACGCGTGAACACCTAGGCATGCTATGTAAGCTTATAAGCATTGACACTATTGCACAAGGCTTCCATTAAAAAGGAAAACCAAAACCAACTATTGACCAAGGAAGTAATGAAAACACAGAACACAGTGTCCACAAATTATAGTGGGAGGGGAGATGTCAGTTTCCATTTGCATGTGTTGAAACAGACTTCTTTTTCCCAAATACTAATTTGGTCCTTTTGATGAAATGGGGATGTTTGAAAAGCTAAAAGTGTCTAAAGCACAGAAGCAAAACAGCTCAGTTAACATGCTGCTGATTTTCATACAAGGCTTAATGGGACATATATATGACATAAAAAAAGATGAAAAAAAGAAATGCTAGTGACAGTTTTTTGTATTCTTTAATTTAAGGAGATCCTTGTAGTCTTTTGCATGAGCTAGCAGTTTTGAGAATAATCAATTTTCATTACTTCTTTTCATAGAGTTGTTGAAAGACTTTATTTCTAAAGTTGAGCTCGGACAATGTCTTTCTGTGTGCTCTGGATGACTTATTTATTAAGAAAATGTGGATCATGGTATGGTATGACATAGCTTAATAATTCCCAATAACGAGGGTCTACTCTGCAACTATTACTACTATCTCAATCAGACAACAGAAGAAAAAAAATATTTGAAGATTTTGTCTTGCTTTAACCTTTTAGTAGAAAAGTTAAGCCCTATAGATGCTTGGAATGGATAATTTATACCAACCCCTGCAGTACAAGAAACTGTATTGTTACCCATTAATGAGGCATCAAACATAGTAAAATAAGTGCACAATTGTAAAAACTATGTTAAATTTAAGCCACAGAATTACCTTCCTTATAGAAAGAAAATTCTGGAGCCACAGGAATGTCAGTGGAAATATTCACAGCCTAAGATGCATTTTCATAATAGGAAAATAAAATAGAAAATTGAATTCTGAAGTGCAGTTTTTCCAGGAAAAGTCACATTAATTTTACACAAATGTCTTTATTTATCTAGAATAATGACTAAACCATCCTTTCCAGGAAGAATATGAATACTGACATATTTTTTATTGTGACTACAATGCCATAAAACTGATTTACTCAACAGAGACATAAAAAAAAGAAAACAAAAACAACAAAACAGAAAAACAGCAACAAAAATATTGTATTTCTGAGGGGGAAAAAAGGAGAGCAAGAGGCAGTTTTCTCCAATAAGAAAGACAGCAATTCTGGATTTGGGATTTGTATGCTGGGTTTGATAAAAAGAATTAAGGAAGCTTTTGAAATCTTTTTTTATATATTTTTGTTGATTAGTATAGGGTTTTTTGTGTTCCAAAGGACTTATTTTATTTTCTCTATATAAACTAATGGTGTTGATGTTGATTTTAATTACCACTGAAATTTTCACCAATGATTTAGTATTAATTGCTGATAGTATATAAAACCTATGGTTATCTAGCAATGAAAAGGTTATTTAGAAAAGCAATAAAAATGCACAACTTTAAAGGTGTTTCATAAACAGCACCTCCTGTTTCATTTAC
The DNA here is from genome assembly GCA_024734555.1 of Trochalopteron elliotii. Classification (NCBI taxonomy): domain Eukaryota; kingdom Metazoa; phylum Chordata; class Aves; order Passeriformes; family Leiothrichidae; genus Trochalopteron; species Trochalopteron elliotii. The sequence continues at coordinate 4,092,622 of JANPWX010000077.1, forward strand.
TTTCTATAAAATTTTGATGTCTGTAGTAAAAGACTAATACTAAAGGTGTTCACTTAAGTATTCAGGAAAACAAGAGGAGGAGTTGAGCCTAACTACTCATGACTGGTGCCTTATTCAAATTCACTTATCTCGATGGGAGCTGAAACCAAGTGCTTAGTTTACCATCCTAACCTGATTTGAAGAGGGAGTGAAGAATGGCTTTAATGTTATGTCATGAGTTCCTGCTGTATAGCCATTTCCTTCATTTCTCCTGCTCCTGTGAAAGGTCTGCACCTTAAAGACGAGGTCAGACAGGGTCCTATGACTGGAAAGGCAAAAGGGGCACAGGGAATTTGCAAGGAAGGTGCTTAGCTGTCACCAGTAGTGTTTGTGTGATAATGCCAACTAGAATGACTGGGGCTAATGGAGGAGGAAGAATTATTTTCAGTCTTGCTTTGGGAAAACACTGTCAAGAGCTGGTCAAGAACCAGCACATCCAAGCTAAAGAATGCTGGCAAACACATATTAAAAGACTAAAGAGATAGCATGAGTCTTCAGGATTGCTTTGAAAAGAACAAGCACTTTCAGGTGGAAAGTGTTCAGAGTGGACAGTTCAGCTGGAAGTCCAGTACTGAGGTTCTCCTGGCATTACGGAACACACTGAGATAGATGCCCATGAACCTTGCCAGACTGTCGCAGTCCCCATGGCTCTGCTGGGCGTGCTGGGACTGTGTCCCCAGGGATCTGCCATCCTGAGCTGCAGTTGATGGCAACACTAACTTTTCAGGTTGAACCAAAAGTTTCTGACTTTTCCCCATCTATCTGAATTAATCTCTCTTCAACTTTCAGACACAGTGCAACCAACATACTAACATGCATGGTATATATGTGTGTATATAGGTTTAAAAATAAGCTACCTTGCCATATTTTTTATCACATTTTTAAGAATACAGTTGCAAAATGATGCAAGCCTTCCATTTTGCTCACACTTTATTACATAGAGAGCACCTCATTGTATAAGAAAATAATGAACTTCCACAATTTCCTGCTTTGTCTTTGTCTGTACTTATATCTAGATTCAGAACCCATGGAAGGAGCAAAGAAGTTTCATATGTCTTGAATTTTTGTCTGACATGAATGCTTGTCAGATATGTGGGAAGTGAAATCAAAACAGATTCACCGAGCTGTACTCTTAAAGTCAACACCTGAATACACAGAATATGAGCTATGGAAAAACAGCATTATGCTCTAAATACAATACAATAATATTTTTCTTTCTTGTACTTTTTAATGAAACCTGGAGTATCTGAATAACTTACCATGAATTCAATCCTGAAAGCATTCTAAAAAGCAAGTATTCTTCCTTTTTTTTTTTTTGTTCACATCTGCAATCACTCACAGTTCTTTTACTGATTTAACAACCAAAAAGAGCCTGTATACACATAATATAATAAAAACAATTCTGCTCTGTTGCAACTGGAACTTACAGAGTGATAATGGAGATAGCTGCTGAATTGCTAATATAATGAAAACAGAGCATAAGACAATACTTTTATTATTCAATTTACTTCAGGAGCAGCATATTCTCTTAGATGCTATTGACATGCTTTAAATTATTCTCTGTATTTAAATGTCAAAAAAATAGAAGCAGCAAGTGTTGCATGGGAGTGTTAAAGAAGAAAAAGCAAAGTTTACATTCAAAATATATGTTTAGCCTGAAGTGCTAGTAAAGCTTCTGCTTTGTGTACCTTCAAAATCACACTATTGATAAAATTAGAATTAGCACATAGTCAATAACAACTCAGCTATCACTGCAGTATCATTCAAACACTAATAAACTGACATGCTATCTTCAGTGGCTAACTATAGGTAATTTTTAAATTTTTAGAAAAGTGTTAAAATTTTATTTTTTAAAGAGAGAAAAAATAGTGTTTAAGGGAAAAAAAAATTATACCATTCCTCCAGTGTGTGTTTTAAGTTTTGCTATTCTTAAAATCAGACTGAATATCTTCCCTACTACGGTCAGTTTAAAGACTGATATTCTTTCTGTGACTCTAGTGATCACAGCACGACATCGTCTAATTTCAGAACTGATAGCTATAATTCTTATTTTAAAATATACTTCATGATTTTGGTCTAATCAGCACATTATATGATCAAATAAGAAAGTAGTTCCAGATTAAAACTTCTAAATGAAGGTGTAGTCCTGTGAAAGAGGCATTTATGCAATTATCGTGCTCAGTGGAGAATTAGGTAACACCCTCAAGGGAGTCCATGGGCACCTTTATACAAAGCACCTTAAGTTACCTTCTCTGTTGCCAAAACTTCACGTACCTAGAGTTATTTTTCTTGCTGCAAGGTCTGGCTTCCAGTAGCTGGGCCAAAAATGTGCAGGTCTCCATTTGATATTATTCCTGGATATCCTGGGGAATGCATGGAAATGGATGCCCACCTTTGGGTAACTGAAAACCTCATTTGATTTGAGTAACCCCTTTGACAACACTGAACATATCGATCTGGGGTGAAATTTTAGATAATTATATAATTGTGTTGTACTGACAGGGCAGAGACATGCACGAGGCTATTGAGCACTACACAGGACAGAAGGGAGATATGTGCTATTCCCAAGCAACAACTGGGGATAGGCTAGGATAACCTGGGACATTTCAGATGCTGGTAGTCACCTCCATTTAGGCAACAGAATTAAATCCTGGTTCTCTTTTAGGTATAATGGCAGCTTCCACCTCTAAAGAGCTCTTCAGTTTGCTGTACAGAGGCATCTGGGTTTTTTTAAGACCTAAAACCAGCTGCTGTACGTTATTACAAAGGACTTATGGAGGACCTGTCCCTTTCTGAGGCAACAACTGGAAGCTAGGCAGGTTACTGTAAGCTTTAGTAGCTGTAAGATTCAATAATTACGTTTGGACAACTAAATTTGACCCCTGCCTCACACACTGATATTAAAATGTATATATCCTGAACTTCAAATCAGTTGTTATCATTTGAGAGTTTCTAAGGCATAATAAACATCTTCATAGGACAATACCGGGGACATATAGAGAGCCAGACCTTTCAAGAAGACTCTTGTTACATCCATACAAAATGGCCCAAGACATCTCAAAGAGCAGTAGGTGTTTAAGTGCAGGCAAAGGAATCAAGTATGACATTCAGAATGATATCTGAAATATTATTATTCATTTGTTCTAGCCATCTAAAGGAAATCTAAAATAAATTAGTTGAATTATGCCTTTGTGAGTCTCACTGTCTCTTCTTACTTAAAGGAAACCAAACTTCATTATCTTATATATGCACATGTGAAGATGAGTAAGGTTATTCTTGTTTTCAGTGTGAATGAGACATCGTTTGCAGAAATGATTCCAGGTTAAAATTTGTTTCTCCTCCTGTGGTTATTAGTTAGACTAGAAGCTCCATATAAGTAAATGTTGGGATAAATTACCCATAAATAAAACACTTCAGTTCAGGAATAAGGTTCCTTATTCCTATGTTCTTGCAAGAAATGTGATTTTATTTTTCATCTGAGTTGTATCAAGACAATTTAAGAGAGTAATGAAACGACAGACCTTGAAGAGTTTAAGGAAAGAATGAAATGCATGTTCTTCTCAGAAAGGTAACAGGAACAGACATATTTGTGAGACAAAAAGGAGCAGTAACCACAGGAAAAACAATCATGCTGACTGCTAATTTTGAGAGTGGAGAAGGAAGTTATAATATAATGAATGCATAGGAATACTGGGGAATCAGTGCTCAGTGATAAGGAGCAAGGACTGGATACTGCCGTGTCTGAAAATTTTGTAGAGCTGTATTTGGGATGAGCAACTCAGTAGCTAAACCCATGTGAGAGTAAACTTTGAAGATTTAGTAGCAGGAATAAATGTTAATGTAGTGTGTAGATGGCTTATAATTTTTCTTTAGCTTTTCCTTTGTTATAAAGCCTTCATGTAAATTATTTGTGAAATAGACTTTCCAATCTTGAATGATCTTCTGCACCAATATACAATTTCAGTTCTCATTTTACATTGTTTTTTCTACATTTAGTTCTGCTGGTGAATTTGCCTGAGCTGGACATCTTTAATATTCTTTAATATTATTTCTGTAAAAGTTCTTATACAAAATATTGACTAAATTAAATGATTAGTTGTGTCCAATTACTTCAACTACTGTTATGCTTTCTTTCTTTAGAAAATGTATTAGAAATTCTTACAAAGTGGCACTTGAATATATTTTCTAATGGAGTTTCTAACTTCAATAAATTACATTTCTTTCAAATATTTTTTAAAGGATCTCTTCTTCTTTTTTCTGAAATTCATTATAATATATTGTGAAAAAAATTTGATATCTTAGAGAATGTGATAAAGTAAAAAATATGTTTTAAGTAGCACATTTCAACAGAAGTGGAGGTTTTAATCATTCTTGGAGAATTATAATGGGAGAATCATTAGAAATAGAAATAGAAAATACTGATGGTTTTAAACCATCAAGGATTCAGGACCGAGAGGAAGAAAAGCTTAATTCTTTTCAGAATTGCTGGTCCTTTATTTTTGTTTCAGTCTTCTTTTGAATTCACACACAAAATAAAGCAACTCATATGTGAATGAATAGATATGCTTTCTGTACATAAACCAATCCACTTGGAAAACTAAAGAGTATGGGAAGATGACAGTTCAAAAATACGTGTATATCATTCAAAGACATCTTTCTTTCATCTTTCCATTCTAAAACTCTGCACTGTTTCCAAAGGCATTCTATGGGAATCTTATGCAAAATCTCAAAAATGTTATTTTTAAGTTTTCCACTTCAGTTTCCATCCAATCACATCAAGTCATTACATGAATAAGGCACTGAACCCATGGTGGGCACACTGCTACTGCAATGCAGTGCCATGCTATGGAGCAGAAGAGCTTGGAGAAGTTTGGAGCACTGTTCTGTTAGCCTGGATGTAGCATCAGATTCATACAATGCCCCAACTTCCACCTTGGTGACAATTTGCTTAACAAAGTCAAGACCACATCTGTCTGAAGACACATCCTAACACACAGCTTAGTAATAGTGCCCAAACATCAGTCAAAACCCATTTCTATCTAAGCAGGGATGCCTAAAAAAGAAATTTCTTCTTCCAATATAATGACTACAATTTACTTCAAATATCATACCAGAACCAAAATACACTGAAAATATCTTATTTATTTTACTATCAATGTTCTTAGAAATCCTAACCATACTGTGATGTAAGCTATAAACATGCACATGCTTCCATAGTCCTTGTATACCTCTCTTCATCCAGACCATGAAACAGGGGCAGGGAACCTTCCATATTTTCCTTCAGAAACAGGTTGCACGCCAGTTCCTGTCCCAGGAGAGGCTACAGTAGAATCAGCCTAACAATATCAAACTCATTTATTCTTTGTCTTCTTGGTATTGTTGTTTTGTTTCAAATTATTTACTGAGTAGCCCAAAGTGGATTAGTAATTGGGCACTAGGTATATGTTTTCCTAGGTTTCTAGTGACTGAAGAGCTCTATCTTTTTGACAGCACTGTAAATTGCATAAGGACATTTTAGTAACAGGAGCCTGAAAATAAGATACACAAAATTCTTCCTTTCATTCTCAATAAATATATAAAAAAAAACCAAAAAAAACCAAAAAAAAACAAAAAAAACCCACAACCAAAAAAACCCTAAAAAACCAAAGTGACCAAAGCAGCAAACCCCTCGTCCGCGCATACTTAAAATGTTTCCCTGTATCAGAATATATCTATAAAGAAATAACTTAATAAATAAATGTTCTAATACATTTGTCACTCACAGTAAGTAACTGATAAACTCCCCTTCCCCCTTAGGGATCAACAGCATTGGAGTGGTTGTCTAGTTTCAGTCATTTGGTGAGAGGGGGGAAAAAAAAACCTTAAAAAGACTGTTTCTTTCAAGGATTTTCTTTCTTCCATTGGTTCTGAAAAGGTATTTTTGCTCAATGTATCAGCTTCTTTTAGGAGGGTTTCAGGAATTAATAACTTAAAAGATTTTTAAATTCATTTTATACCAATAATATCTGGTGTGAATAAAGATCTATCTTTCTTTACTGCAGTACGAGAGAAATGAAAGCTCTATAAGCCATTTTGAGTTTGTTTTCAAGCCATATAGTAGTACAGGACATTTTGCAGTGTACCAGGAGACAAACAATCTGCTCACATTCCCGATAAATGAACAGAGTGATCTTTAGGAACTCCTGGGTTACCATGGATACCATGTATTCTAAGTCACATTGTTTCTGCATTAAAAATCATTTTTCAGAATTGTTAAACATGACAGAAGCATAGATTTTGTTTTTTGGTTTCTTATATTTTTCTCCTTTGTTTTTACCATAAAAGGCATAGCAATACTAAAGGTAGGAATAAAATTGCTACTCACCGGTAGTCATTTACAACTTGGTATCTTCATCAGCTGGGCTGTCTTCTTTAGTTGCTGAGTGATAATGATTTCATTTTATGCAATTTTACTTTGAACTACTAAAGGTTACTATGGAAACCTCAACTCTTTTTCCCTCTTCACATTCTTTGAACAGGTAGTAAGTCTCACTATGTGGGGGAAGTGGCACTGAAACATTACTTGAAAATCAGCTCCAAATTGCTTTTGCCATTCATGAGTCAATGTGAAACGAAGATTTTTCAGACAGTCTGACAGAAGAGCAAAATAATAAAAAAAAAATAATTTGAATCTTTAATATCTGCCAAACTTCTGTTTTTTGACTCACTGAAATTTCATCCTCGCTTGATTATGATGGTGAATATAAATTACTCCAGCATTAATCAACATAATAAAGTAATGCAGGATTTATTCCCACATGGTTATTCCCACATGGTTGCTCTTTTCAGGTTTTTTTTTTAATTTTTCAACCCTGGAACTGAAAAAGACTTTTTATTTTCTTTTGTTTCCTTTGTGTAAATGATGTTAAATTAATTATTAAAACACAAAAAAATTATATAGTTAGGTAATTTCATGACCTCCAATTTACTTCTAACATTGTCATTAGTTTTTTGTCCAGAATTCACAGTGTCTAATCAGAACATCTAAGTGGGTTTCTAATTTGTCTCAACCTAAAACTCAGTTCATAATTCAGAATATCGATGCATTTACTTTCAGGCCAATTGGTAATTTGGCCATCAAATAATTTAATTCTTTATATATTACAATCTAGTTCTGTGCCCCATCTCTAAGCAAGCAAGCCAGAGAGTGATCTTGAACTCTTATTTGTTTATATTTCTTTTTAGGCATGTAGAAAAACAAATCTAGAATTTTACTTCTTTTCTTGAGTTTTCTGGGTTTTGTTCATCTGCTTTGATTGGAAAACTTCCAATATCAAAATTAAACAACACAAAAATAAAGACAGTAATGAATCTTTGACATTACTATAAGAATTTTGACTGCCAAAATTTAATTTAGTATTTTTGAAATATTTTAGTTAGACATTAATAAAGACTTTACTTGACTTTTTCATTTGCATTCAAAATGGAATTGAAGGACAGAAGAGATCAGAGCCTGCTTTGCCAAGAACAGATGTCACATTGTTTATCTCCCAAATTTGCTTGAGCAATATCCGAGTATAAATAATTTTGTTCTGCTACATCAAAAACTTACCCTTCTTCATCAACATTAATGAACAGTACATTCAAATATATATATCTTACGTTTTCTGTTCATTTTGTCTAGTACAGCTGGACAAATGTATAATTTTTGTTAATATTTGAAAGATAGTTTTTTTGCATGGGCATTCAGATTTGGGGAAGCTTTTAAGAGACATGAAAATTCTAGACGCATTTATCTCCACTTTTTCTTTCAATTTTATTGAAAGCACAGTTTCAAAATCAATGTAAATTGTTATGTTAAATTGTTTTAAAGTGGTTTCTATCTTTTTCTTTTTTGACCTGCCAGAAAACCAAATCCTGATATGTATGCTGGCAAAAATGCTCTTTCTCTAATGTTTATTCAATTTCCTCTTTCGTTAACTCTTTTTGGGTTTTTTGATGGTTTCCTTTTTAAAAGATCTCTAAATATCATAATTTAAAACTCTGTAACCAAAACCAGAAGAATGGTCCCCTTTGTTTTGTGTTTTCTTCTATACCTCAAATCAATTCTCATATGATATCTACTCTTAGAAGTGCAGAAAAATTGATACATGGTAGCTCTGGTTTTCTAAAATTATTAATGTTTTGATAAGCACACCACATCACATCAACACACTTTACATGACACATTGACAGCCTGGTATGAGCACTCTGCTATATCAAGCTTCCTGACCTTTGATTATTATCTATGAAATATTATAAACAACTTTATTTAAAGGAAGTCTTAAGTTTTTAGTTGTGTTTTTAGAACAGATAAGACTACATTCAGTCATGAATGTAAGAAGTACCATTATATGAAGAATAACATAACTATTACATACTATTTAATACAATGATACTAGCACTGAAGGCAATAAAAAAGTGGTGGACTTGGCAGTGGCAACATTATTGTTACAATTGCATTTGACAATCTTACAGGACCTTTACAATTGAAATGAACTATAATTATATAAAAAGAGAAATTTATTTTACTGGATTTTGTATGTTATCAAGTGTCCCATCAACCCCCATGCCCACCCATGCTTGTATATTTACATAGTCATGTAAAAATTAATTTAATTAATAAAAAAGTGGCTCTAAGTAATCTGAGGAGATAAAAGACTTTGAGATGTTTGAATTTTGGTCTAGAAAGACTAGTTATTTACATTTAGCCCTTGTCACACTTCAAAATGATTCATTTCCATATATTGGAATGCTGTCTGAAAATATATAATATAGTCTATATGAATTCATTTAGAATTGAAACTGAGGAAGAAAACAGTGAGATGTGGAGAAAATCATAAAAAGATCAATTCTTCTCTAAACTCAGGATTTATGTGACAGATTTCTCGGCAGCCATAAGGTTTTTGTAATCAATAATTTTCTGCCTTTTTTCTTTTTTTAATAATAGTGAAATAATTTAGTTGATACCATCTGTCTTCAATAGATTCTAGTCAATAACTCTAGGTACAGCAACAGGTAGTCAATATTATCTACAATATTTTCTTCCTGTAGGCCTGAATGTTGGCAGTGACTTTGAATACCAGGAGAGAGGAGTTTATGATGCAGCTGTTATCTACATTTTCCATATCAGTTTTCTAGTTAAATTACTCACTTGCACTGGCCCATGTTATGTAGGAAAACTCTGTCACCAAGTTTTGGGCACTGGTAGGAGAAATTCCATACCTCCTTCTGCTACTGGCACAAGGAATGAAAACTTGTAGGGAAGGAAAGAAAGGCGAAGAATGCTATGGATCAAGCATACATTTATCATTAATATAGCATCGCACAATTGGGAGTGACAGACCTGGAAGTCCTAGGCTGCTTTTGTATGTTAAATTAGAATGGTCCTAGGCTGCCTTTGGGTTTCAAATCAGAATGAAGCTACCAGTAGTAAGGGTAGAGGATCAAGATTTCATCACTGCCAAAGTAGGGAACAGCATCCAATGACAAAGAGCATTTTTTTTTACTAGTCGTGGTAGTTGTGAGCATCTTTGTTTACAGTTGTTCTTAATCTAAAGTAGCTGGGCTGAATGCATGATGATTTCAAAAAGCTTCTTCTTTTGATGCTAGAGAATAATTAAAAAAAAAAAAAAAACTAAACCCAAACAAACCGAATCAAACTGAAAAAAGGCCCAAAAAGGAAATTCATGTGTTCCACAACAAAAAGAACTTTTACTAAAGTGATTCTTTTTCCCTGTATTAGATTTTTGCATTTGAATTTTACTGTCTGGTTGTCTGATTCCTGATAATTATGAAAGGAAAAGTGTAGATCTACCTGAAAAAGTCTGCATGATCTTCAGTTACCATTTTTAAAAAGCATTCCATTATGTAGGTCAGATACAGTTATTTTTTTACTTTGGACAAGTCTTTCATTTTTCATCATTAGTACACCTTTTGCTATAAGGATATTGATCCTAAAAAAACCACTTCCATACTCCCTTCACTTGTTATTTTACTATGCATCTTGTTTGAGGTCACCAACATTAGATAAAGCAATGGCTGTGCTCTTTTGATGCCACTGATTAAAAAAAAACCTCAAAAAACCACCAAAACAAACAAACAAACAAACAAACAAAACTTTTAAAGTAATTGCCTGTCCCAGCTAATTAGTCTTTTGTTGAGTGTAAAGACTGTCATTGTGGGAATAAATTCTTAATGTGCACCTTAAAAAGTCTGTAAGAGGCTTTACAGATACCATTACAGTGATGTCTGGTATAGAAATTAATGGGATGGATGACTGTATGGATGGCAATTCCTAAAGTATATTGGTCTTTAAAGAGAATTTGATTAAGGAACACACTGAACTCTTACTGCAAGTTCTTTCCAAACTGTTTACCTCCTGTGGCAATGTTTCAGTAAAGAGGACAAGCTGATGGAAGATCTTTTGCAGTTCAGTGGTAATCAATGCAGGGAGAAAACAGCTTGAGAGAAATTTGAAAGAACTGACAGTGGGTTGAAGGAATTAGATGATCAAAATCATAGAAACAGATGGAAGAGCATGAAAGCATAAAGGAATGAGACGTCTTTAAATTCCAATTACAAAAAAATGAAAGATCAGAATATTATAGACAAATATTAGTCACTTGCTTTTGTTCAATCTAACTTGACACATTATGAATGACATTTATTCAACCCTCTGCTGTCTTTTCAACAACAAAATTCATATAGATTTTGGTGCATTTATTGATATTCTTTCTCTTTCAATATTGTAATTACAGTCATTAACTTACTCCTGGGAAATGGTGAAATGCTGCTGCACAAATATGTGCAAGTGGAGATTTGCTTTGAAGTTGGACTACAGACTGTCCAGGATGCACGGGTATTTTGCTTTGTTTGTCATACATGTGGGCAGATCTTCCTCTTAAGAACTTCATATGAATCCATGCTATAACCTCACCCTGTTATGAAGATTTAACCTTAGAAACAATGTTTTACGTGTATCAAGTGGGGTTTTTACCTATTCATATTCTTCCCAGCTAAAATTTTGGAAAAAAAATGTGCATCATTTCTCTTTAACATTTCTCAGGTTAACACCAAGACCCCCACATTATCTCAGACCAATCAACTGCTAAAAGTACAGAATTCACAATATCTCTGATAGGCAGTTATTTTGTAATCTTAAAATATTAATTTAGCTAAGCCATTTTATATAAACTAGATGAAGAAATGAAAATAATATTGTCAATTGTGAAATGTGGTTTTATGTAGAAATCCAAAATTTATCACAATCCTTTTCTAACAGTTTTGAAAAAAAGTACAAAAGCTGGTTTTCCCAGGCAAATATAACATGATTATAAAAATTGCATAAGTTGTGCTGATAATGGTTTTCTGACAATGCTAACATTCCTTTATTCTCTTCTTCTATTTTATTTTTTTTTCCTTAAGTATTCTCTTCTTTTCTTTTCTTCTTCCTTTCCTTTCACCTGAGTCATGTTCTGCTTTTCAGGAGTATTTCTTAGTAAACTGTCAGAAGGCTCTAAATGCTTTGAGGGTTTTGGAGGATTTCTAAATTACATGTATATTACATATCAGGTTATCGCCACAAAGATTTGTTACGTTTCTCTTATATTATTTAGACACATTAAATATTAAAGCTATATTGGTCTCCTGAAGTTGAAAATAAAAGGATGCACTGCCTTCTAGCATTAAAAAAATCCTAAAATAAATAAATATCTATATTTTGTAATTGCTTTCTCCAAGATCTCTCTTCAGGAATTCTCTGCCAATGGATATAGAAAATTATGAGTGAAACTCAGCAATCTTTTTCCATAACCTCTACTACCCTATTTTGTGGCTCTTAGAGATTTGACTATTTCTGTTGTAAGGATCTGAAGTCTTGCACTAATATGGTACAGTTTTTGTGTAATTGTGGCTCAGATTTCCAATAGAATTAATAAGAGGTGAAAATGAGCTGTAAAAAATATCTGTACAGGCATGAGAAACATAAAAGTTCAGATGTATATGTAAGTTAGGAGGAAATGTTCATCAAACACAGCATCACCAGCCAGTCAAAATTATCCCACTGTATTCAACATTGCTGTGGCCTCATTTGGAGTACTGCATGCAGTTCTGGGCCTCAGAATTTGAGAAGGATCTGAAGGTCTTTTCATGCATTCAGAGGTGGGAAACAAAGCTGGTGAAAGTGCTGGAAGATGTGTCTTGTGAGGAGTGGCTGAGGAGTCTGGGTTTGTCTAATTTGAAGAAAAGGAGGCTGAGGGCTGACCTTACTGTTTTCTACAGCTTCCTGAGGAGGTGAAATGAAGAGAGAGATGCTGACCTCTTCTCCCTGAAATCCAGTGACAAGATGCACAGGAAAGTTTGGTTCAAAGCTGTGCCAAGGGAAGTTCACACTGGACATAAGGAAGCATTAGGAGAAGGTGGTCAAACATTGCAGACTTCCTAGAGGAACTGGTCAATGCCCAAAGCCACTGTTCAAAAAACATTTGGATAATGCTGTTAACAACATCAACTTTTGGTTGTGAATAGTTCAGTAGGTTAGGACTAGATGATCATTGCAGGCCTCTTCAAATTAAATTAGTCTATTCTATTTCCTTCAATGCAGAAGCTTAAGGAGTCAGGAGGAAAAAGATCAAGTTGAAAAGGTATGAAATCCTGAGAAGAAAAACACAGAGTTATCATTCCATTGTTACCAAAATCACTGGGTGGTCAGTAATCAGTTTATGTATATATGTGCATAAATATATATTAACATATAAACTTGCTGTATATCAAGCCATTTGAGATTGAACCTGGTCAAAACTCTCCTAACTACAGATTTACTATGCCATTCTTCATGTTTTCAATGTATAATTAAGATTATTGAATGAAAAATGCACATAATAATGAAGTTGATTTTAAATCAGGCAAATTGAATTGGCATTATGCCAACCTAGCGCTTCATGTCATTATGCTTTTGAGTTCTATTTACTGTACTTTAAATAAGATTAGCTTGCTAGTGGTTGGATAGATACTGCATATAAAAATCATTTGTGGGAAGGCAAGCAGCAAGCACTACTTTGTGGTACATAAAGTAGGGCAATTTAGAAGAACTAAAATCAGATAAAAACTTTGGCAAAACTGCAGTGATTTAAGCCTGGTTTCCTATGCTTACTCTGCCATTTTTATTTCTTCTTTCTATTCCATAAATTTTGAATTCCAGTTTCAAACATACCTTACAGTGGATCTGAGATCACAAAAGGAAATAAGTTTCTATGTGTTTTGTATATTATTGGTGACAATGTAGGCAAAACTGTTATATATGTAAGTATAGTAGAGGCTTATAAAATTCAGATTTTACTAATTCCAAATTATTAAAGTATACAGTACTTATATATATATCTATATATCTGTCTATATATATCTATCTTTGAAATTCAGCAGTGACCATTTACAGAGGTTAAAAAGATCACTATGGAAATTGTAGAACTGTGAAAACAAAATAAGAATAAAAATCTATTGGGAAAAAGTTTTCTTTTCTTAATTAATTGAAAATTTTAGGAGCTTTCAAATCTACTACATGTACTTTCTATTACCTTTATCTTTAAAATTTTGGGGGGGAGGATGACATTTGGGTCTTTTGACTTCTAAGGGACTTAATCTCCACACAGCACCACATGGGCACTTTCCAAGCAATTTACAGATGCCTTTTTTTGTGTGCTGTGGCTTTGATGAGCCCTTATCAATTAAAAGTTTTTCTTAGAATCTGAGAATTCTATTTCTTATGGGGACATTCTTAGAATATGGTGTGTCACAAAAGAGCTCTTAATTACTTATTGGAGTTGCAAAGAGGCAACTCTTTAGAAAAAGAACCTTAAATTCCTGCTATAGCACCTGCAGTCTAGTTTTGCAGAGAATCTTTGCTTTAAAAGCCAAATGAAGCAAACAATGTTATAAAGACCCATCATTCTATGGCAACTTACCCAGCTAATACGATATCCAACAAGTTTTTCCGAATTTTCAACTTAACTTTCGTGACTTCTCTTTTTAAAGTATTAGTAGTTTTTTTCTACCACATGAAAAAGAATGGGTATAAAGTCTGCCTTCAGTTTCGAGAAGACAATTTAACAAACAAGCTTCATCTTTTTGAACAAATACTAAGAGCTATCAGAAGCTTTTGTTCCCAAGAACAAAAATCACCCATGTGAGAGACTTTCAGATATTTTTTGGAGTTTTCGACTTTAACTGCTTCAGTGTAAATGACTGAACCCACTGAGCCTCTAGGTCTTTTTTCCTTCTTTTTTAATATATTGACCTTAATAGACTCTATCTAGAATCACAGTTTTGTAAGCATGAAAAGCAAATAATTAACAGAAAGGGCAGTTGAAATTACTGTATTAGCTGGCTGCCTGCAGAAATACTTACAAAAAAGTTATTTCAAGGAATTAATATATAAAGTGAAACTAATCAAATTAAACAAATGGAGAAAAAGCTAGGGTGGTGAAAGAGTTGCAAAAACAGCTCTTAAACAGCTGCTTTTAAAGAAGCTTCACCTGAAAAATCTGGAAGTGTCTAATGAAAAAATAGTAATAAATAAAACAAGAATGTCATCTTAACCTACTGAAGAGTAGTTCATTATTCTTTATTATCTCTCATTATTCTTGATTGTGGTACTCTAGCTTGCAAAAATACACATCCCCATTTCTTCTTAGCATTCTTTCATTAAGTAAATAATGGTAGAGGGGAAATTAGTATCCAAGCAAAATATTTGTGAAATAATTTCTGTTATATACTATTATTCTAAACCTGTCACTTCTTAATGTACTTTATTAGCCTTGTTCTAATGTTCTTTTCTTTGCAACTGCCTCAAGTTTAGACAATGCACTTGATATAATCTATTATATAGGAAAAAAATTGTCACCTTTCACATAGACATCCAGAGCATGGTTTAATATTTCATACCAAAGAAATCAAAAATATCTGCAATGGAAAGCACTTGAAACTAGAGAATCATTCCAAATGTTTCTGAAATATGGTAAAGGTCATCTGGGGTTTTTGTGCACATAGTTCTATGAAAGCAAATCCAAACTTCCATCATGCTCTTGTATTCTGTTTCTAGCTTCCTCACATTGACTTTTATTCCCACAGCTGAATTTTGCTTAGTGGGAGCCTTTAAAAAAATGTTCTCCTGTTCAAGATCACATCTATTGTTCTAGAGAAAAAAAAAAATAAAGCCTGATTTAATAGTGATATTCAGAGTATGGAAATTCTACTTTCCTTGGCTTAATCTCCCTTTGACAGTCTTGCAAAGGTCCCTTGGGAATTTTTAAGTTTGATTATGTAAATGGATAGAGTTACAAAAAAACCTTAAAAAAAATCAAATGTTCTAATAAGTTTTTGTCTGTATTCTGCTGTAGCCTTACAAGTATAATGCAGGAGATCCCTTTTGTGTCCTTTAAAAATGAGCCCCAAAGGCAACACCCTGGATCTACTCCTTGTTCTCTGAATAGTTTAATGTAATTTCCCAAGTCATTCTAAACCTTGCCTTTAAACCACTCTTCAAGATATTTTTGCTTCATATGGGTGAAATAGAACATGACATAAATAAACATTTTATGTTGCTCCATTTCTTGTCATTAAGGTGTCACATAAATAAAAAGAATCCTGATGAGGAACTCACTTTTTTTTCTGGAAAGGACAGTTGCACACAGTCTTCCTCTGCTGTATGCAACTCTAGCACATAAAGTTTCCAAAGCATAAGAAGTCTAATCCTTTGACAATCTGAATTTTTAAAAAAAAAAACCCAACAAAAATACAGAAGTTAAGACAAAACTGAACTTGCAATAAATTCCTGAATTAGAAAAAAAAAAAAAGCTAGAGCAGAGGAAACTAAGTGATTTGCCTTACTAAATTGCTGTCCTTTTAATAGAAAACAAATACCCTGCTTCAGGAAGGACTTGTCCCTATGATTATGATCCTACTCATTTATGAGACTCTATTCTTTATTTGTACTGATTATGTGAATAGCTTCTGTTAATATTTTAGGGTTTATTCCATCACTCTAGCTAAACTAGTAAAATATGAGGGCATATTTTCAGCCCAAGAAGTGTCTTCAAAACAAAATTATCTGTCACAGCTCTCTATGATTTATGGATATTGAATCTCACAAAAAAAAAGTTTATATTCATCTACTCCAAATAGTAATGCAAATAATATGCAAATAAATGCAAATTAACTATTGCATATTTCTCAGCAGCTATGTCCATACAGCCAACTGGCTCTTACCATTAGGTATACAGAAGAATATCTTCTTCATTTTGCATTCCTCATTGTAGGCTCATATTCCAAACTACTTAGCTAGTCTTTTGGCCTTTAGTAATCTTAAGAATGTCACAGAATACCAGGTAAAAATGGGACTTGGGATTAAACCCTCAGAAATTCCTACCTGGCACTCCTTTCAAGCCACTATAGCAACAAATAGCAGTGCTACCCAGTAGGCTGCTGTTGTTGCAAATAAGCAGCAGCTTGTATTCAGCAGCTTGCTGCCAGCCAGCTACAGTTGGCCGAATAGCTTGGGCAGCTGTTTTCACAACAGCATCAGCAGTTATCCCACCCCAGCTGCACCCAGGAGGAAATGACAGCAATTTAAATCAGCTGCTGCTGAAGGGTCTTGGATGTGCTTTACTTGTTAAAGCACCATTGATAGGTTCATAAAATAATTATCAACGTGTCTTCTGCAATCTTCCCTAGCTGATGCAGCCTAGGAAATAGGTCAAAAAAGAAATAGCTAGGACTAAAAGAAGGAAAATTGTACCTACTAAATGTTGTTATTGGATCCTATCAACGTATTTATTGGGAATAACTTGGCCTGCTTGAAAGACTTGTGATCATATCAGCACAGGTTGCTAGCAGTAGTTTGTACGTAGCAGGTTTTGGCTGGGATAGCATTAAGTTTTTTAATCATTGCATTTATGGTGTTTGTTTTGAATTGGTGATAAGAACAGTGTTGGTAATATAGAGATGCTTGTAATTGCTGTGCAGTGCTCACACAGAGTCAAGGCCTTTTCTATTTCTCACCGTCCCTTGTCAACAAATAGGCTGAGAGTGACAAGAAGCCTGGAGGTGACACAGATGGGACAGGGGACCCCAACTGACCAAAGGAATGCTGCATATCATCTGGCATCATGCTCAGCAATATGAGCTAGGAGACAAAGGAGGAAGAAAGGACATTTGGAGGGGTGGTGTTTGTCCTCCCAAGTCACCATTACAGGTGATGGAGCCCCACTTTCTAGAGATGGTTGGTCACCTGCCTGCCCATGGGAAGCAGTGAATGAATTTCTTATTTTGCTTTTGTTTGCATTCATTGATTTTACTTTACTTATTAAATTGTCTCTATTTAAACCCAACATTTTTCTCACTTTTACTCTTCTGATTCTCTTCCTCATCCTGCTATAAAAGAGAGTGAGAAGCTCTGTGGGGAAGACCTGATGGCCAGTATGGTTAAACCATAACACCAGCCCTTTACCCAAGAGAGATTATTCTAGTAGCTTTTTAATCAAAGAAGAACCACCAAGATCAGTCATTCTAATCCTTTTTTATTATTATTCTCTTTTTTTCCCTTTTTGCTAAAGTATTGATTGTTTGAGAATAAATATAGCTGAAATAATAAAGTAATGGCAGCATGACAAGATGTTCCAATGGAGGTTTAAGGGAACCTGTAAAAACATATTTTTGTCTTAGTGATACCAGATAGAGACACAGAGATATATAATACAAATATTGTGGAAAATAAATTATGAAAAAGCATATAAAAATATTTGTGGACCTTGGTCCTGAAAACTTTCATTCACAGACTTCTGGCTTCATTATTACTATAAGCAATGCTAAAAAATTTTTAAGAATCTTGAACTAGTTCTGTCCTACTGCATTGTGTTGTTTCATGATGGAAGAAATTTGCTATGTGTTAAATAATAAAAGTCTAATTCACTTCCCAGTAAGTTTCTATATCTATAAAATAATTGTGATTTATGTCAATATTTTTACCATCAGAGACATTGTCTAGAAAAAACAATCAATCAATTTCACCAACAGAAACATCAGTGTCTTGGTATCATCTTTTTCTAGGAACTGTCTGTTCTACTCTTAGGCCCTTTTAGAAAGGGCCATTACTCCTATGTCATCTGTCCTGAAGAACAGTGCTGAACTCATCACTGCAAGGCCAAAGAAAACACATTTATTTCTTAAATGCCTTTCTTCCTATAATCTCTATGAACTTCTCAGGACGTATGTAGCAGTATGCAATTAACATTCCTCATTAACTTGGGAAGAGAAGCATTTCCACTACTCCCTGTTTTTGATTAAAACCTGTTCTTTCTATCTATCTATCTATCTATCTATCTATCTATCTATCTATCTATCATCATCATCATCATCATCATCATCATCATCATCATCATCATCATCTGTCTAGCTCTCATTCTGATCAAAAGTATTAAAATCTGGTGCTGTCTGCTTGTGGCACACTGAAAATTAGCATGGAATATATTCATTGAGCATTGGAAAAGTAATAAAAACCCCTTTATTTTTGAAGAATGAGATTTAAATTTTTTATTATCTTCTAGTTCAATTTAATGCTCACAATTTTCATCCATGATTAGACTTCTGTTTCATACCAAAATGGAGCCTTTGGTATCAAGGTAAATACTGTAGGTGTAGAGGCCCCCCTTCTGCAAGCAGTGGTTAGAACACATACCTTGATGCAATGGTTAAGGTCTCACTTTAAGCATTAAAGGTATTTTTTTTTTTGATCAGTAAACTGTTTATATGTGCAGGAAATTATTTTAACACACCTATATAGCTATTATAATAATGATTTCCAAAATGGGATTTTCTACAGTAGTGCTCTAAGTACAAGATATTGGTATAAGAACAGGCTTGTCTGAGCTACATGAATGATGTGAACAAATTAATTGAGAGCAAGCAAAATTTGACAGCAAAGACTAAATTATGAGGAGCTGTTAATTCCCCCAAAGGTAGAGAGGCCAGGGTAAGGTGCAGCCCTGCAGAAAGAGATCTGTGGGTGTTGGTGGATGGTCAGCTCACCACAAGTCAATAGTGCTCCCTGGCAGCCAACAGCCTGGCAGCTAGCCAGACCCTGGGGTGCATTATGCACAGCATACACAGTGTACTAAAGAAGTAATCGTCCCACTGCTCAACACTAGTGAGGCCTCACCTTGGAAACTGTGGGCTGTTTTGGTGCCACAATGTTAAAAGGATATAAAAATATTAGAATGTGTCCAAAGGAGAGCAAGAAAGATGGTGAAAGGACCAGAAGGAAGGGCTTGTGAGGAGCAGGGCTTTTTCAGTGTAGGAGAGTCTGAGAGGTGCCCTTATTGCTGTCTACACCCTCTTCAGGACAGGGAGTGAAGAGGCAGCTGTTGATATGTTTACCCTGGTGTCCAAAGAACACGAGGGAATGTCTTAAAGCTGCATCAGAGGAAGTTCAGATTGGATACAAGGAAAAAGTTCATTGACAGGGTGGTTGACCACCAGACAAGCTCCCCATAGAAGTTGTCATGGACCCAAGCCTGCTGGTTGGCATTTAGTCATTTATATGGTTCAACTTTTAGGGTCTCCTGTAGAGAGTCAGCAGTTGGACTCAATAATCCTTGTGGGTCCCTTCCAATTCATCGTATTCTACGGTTAGTATTAATCTGAATCTATTTATGTTTAGTTTTTGTTCCATTTCAATTTGTAGTACACTCATCTGATATGTTGAAGAAGCCTCTGGTATTTGTGTTCAATTGTCCATGCAGGCACTTAAAATTTATCCACTAAGCCTGTCTTTTATCCAGCAATCAAATCTTTGAACTTTTCCCGCTATTCAGTTTATGCTTCACATACAGGGGTCACATAGGGATTGGAAAGTCAAGAATGATCTGTTAGCTTTTCTCACAACAAATTATCGTGACATGAATTTTTACTTTGGTGTATTTAATTCTAAATATTCTAAAGAAAGAGTTCTCTTTTTACTTTTCTCTGTCCTTATGTACAAAACAGAAGTCAGTAGTGAAGAATTTTGACAAAAAGACAATATAAGTAGGAGGGGAAAGGGAGGAAAGTTTTCCTCACTTTAGCAGCTTGTTTTGTCTTGCTCTGTTTCTTGTCCTCTCTCTCAATATTCTAAAAGGGAAAACACAAAGAGTGAAAGTAAATATATTGGTTTCAATATCTCTGTTCATAATAAATTAAATTATAAATGAGGTATGTCTTGTATCCTGATCTCTCCCCACAAACCAGATATTTTGGTACTTGTCAACTGTCTGTGCAAATGTGGAGCACACCTTCGAGAACTCAAAATCAGCTCTGCTCTGCAAGCTCTGTACTGACCTTCCTGGAGATCTCCAGTACTTCTGCAGACACAAAGCAGGTAAAGCTTATCTTGAACAAGCCTGGTTTCTCCTCAGCAGACAATATATTTTCAGCACACTAGCTCCAAGATTTACCAAGAATAAGCAAAAAATTACTTAAGGGAGAAGGAACCATATATAGATAATCCAAGAGAGATAACAGGCTATAATGTAAAAATACCATATATTTAGTATTGATACAGTGTCATTATTAAAAACAGTCCTATAGTAAATTAATGGATTCTAAATTAACTTTGTTATCATGTATTCAGATTTTTGATGTCATACTGAACTATTCTATTAAAAGATTATGGATATGAATCCACATTAATCAAAGGCATGAAATTCAAAGTCCTCCTTAACTCAGCATTTCTGAGTGACCGTACCATTGAACTAATTCATCTAGAAATGTAAGAATTCAAGATCACGGGAAAGACTGTGCAACATCTCTAATTTATCTCAACAAGTTTTACCCAATTCCATGAAAGGCAGTGGGAAGTTCAGTGTTAAATAATTTCTTCCTTGTATTTGTACATATAAAGTACACATAACAAATAGTTGTTCAGATGCACATGATGGAGTAAGAACCCTTTAAAAGTCTTATTTAAAGGTAGAGGGCAGCAGTGTATTAGTCCTGCTTTCTTTTCCAGACACATCAAGGTCAAGGAGTGAGATTGGTAGATAAAGGAGTCTCCACGATTCTGATTTCATTTACTCTATTTTCCTGACAGCAAGGGTATAGGCTATCCATTGCTTCCTGATAAGAGATGTCCTTAAAAGCTGAGAGTAGGTATGTTGTGATATTGATGACCTGATGACTTCAATGTCAACATCACACGACAGTTTATCTTCCTTATTCTGCTATACTTTTGGTTGTCCCACATCCATATAGTCTGCCATCAAAATTGTGAGATAAATAAGTTTACTGGCACTTGTGGTGCCCTCCTGGCTGTGAGAATTATGTAGTTGTATTCTTAGGTTACATTAAAACTTACACAAGACCAGACATGAAGTTAAATTAAATTTACAAACTATTCAATAGTGTTGCCCATTTATTTGATTTTCACCCATGCCAATCAATTAAAAGATAAAACCTGAGCTCTGTCTAGAGAACAGCATGGGCTGTAGACTTTCCCAATAAGAAGGTGGCCAGCCTGTTCTGCAGGAGTACCTCCATGGACTGTTTGGATGCCAGCTGTGTCATGAGTTTTGCCCTCATGTCTGAAGAACACTTATTCTTCATATCTGTGTACAAACTTGAAGTAACCATCAATAAATATGAGGACTTGTATAACACTGACAATGGAAGTCAATATATTTCTACTCACTTTTGTTTTGCCCTACACATCTGCTTAGGAATAATCCATGACAAGCAAATCTGGGACTTTGATCACCTGTTTAAGTATGATAGAGAAGTTCCACTGAAACAGATGTTGGTGTTATTATGCGTTGTTAAAAAAACTGCTTATCATTTAAATATTTATTTCATTATTTACAATTAAAGACATTTGACTGTAGACACTGAGTGTTGAAAAGAGAAACAATACTGACTCACTATTGTTAGCTCTCTGTGTTTAGTGAGAAATTCTTCATGTAGTGAGCAGGAACACTTGTGTAAAACATTTTGATAAAGGTCTTAGAGATATCATACAGGGCATGGTATCGATACAGAAAAGTTCACAAAACCTTTATTTATGTTAAAAGTCACTGCAGGAGCCTTTATCAGAGGTAATTCATTGATAAAAATTATAGCAACCAAAGAGGTGACTTTAGAAAAGACAGGCAAAAGCCTTTTATACATATACCTTGGGCTGGTATACACAAAAAACCCAAACAAAACAAACAAACAAATAAACAAACAAAAAACAAACAAAAAACAAACAAAAAAAAAAAGCCCACCCAAAAATAAAAAAAGGTCAGTGATCATAAAACTTTGAATTTGTTTTGATTAACTTTTCTTTACAGTCAGTTGTCATCCATTGATAGATGTTACAGTAGAAGGAAAAGCTTCAGCAGAACTTCGAAAATTCTGTGAAAGACAGTGTGAAACCGTATTAGTAGAAAAATATTAAGAACCATTAAAAATACCCTTTTTCTACCTCTTCTAGCTCTCTACCCCCCACTTCATATCAAAACTTGGAACCTGAATACAGAGGAGCTTTTGTGGCAAAAGATAGCGTGACAGGGAATTGTGTATTAAAGTCTTCAGACACTCCAAAAGACTGTCTTTTTGATGGCTAAACACAGTCATATTGCTTCTGATACACTTTGCAGTACTAAAAAGAAATCAGCATTAATGATTATTTCAAGTTACAAATAGCTGCTAGTCAAGATTTTATATAGAATTTTCTATACATGCTGTCTCTTATTTTATTTTCTTGGTTTATATAGCATTTTAAAATTTTCCTTTATAAATCATGTACTGACACTGGAGACATGCTGTCATGTAAGAAAACATATTGTACTATATTACTTTTAGTTACACATTTTTCAGAAGCATGAGATCCTATCTTTCAGATGGTATAAATCATTTTAGTTCTTCCAGATTCAAAGCTGACCCAGGGTGTGAATATTTAAATTTTTAACGTTAGAAATGCTTTCCTGTCAAGCAAATAAAAAGATGTTAGATAAGATTTTTAACATTGTAAATAAAATTGTTTATATTATTTGAGAAAAAAATTTCTAAAATCCTTTGGACACCTGGAAGACCACCTCTACTTCCTAACACTGACTTTTTGGAAATTAGATTATTATTCTTCATTGTAACAAAATTATTACTCTTCATTTCACAAAATGTCTATCATTTAAGCATAGATTAGGTGGCCAAAACCTCACTATAGAGAATAAAAAATTCTCCTCTGCAAGATTTGGAAGAATATCATCCTGGAGTTCCTGGAAAAAGATATTGCAAATTGTTCCATCTAAAATAATACGTATATGTTATAAATAGTTTTAAGCATATAAGATATATGATTCAAATTTCATTTAATAAAAGAAAGTAATGAGAAAAGATGGTTCTCTTGCAATGACCCATTCCACTATATAGATATTGAGAGAGAGAGAGAGAGAGAGAGAGAGAGAGAGAGACAGACAGGAGAGAGATGTATATTTCCTTGGGGATAGGGTAAGGAGACAGAGGAGTTGGGTTTGAAGAAATGAAATTGAGCATAGGAAAATGAGGAAGGTGCAAGGAAGGAGTTTTTAGTACTGACTGTCTCTCACTATCCAAAAATTTTAAATTTTGGGGAGAAAATTCATTTGCCTTGCTTCAACTATGCTTTGTTCCTGGTGACAACTGATAAGTGACCTCCCTGTCCTTATCTTCACCCATGAACTTTTTAATCTTATTTTCTTCTCCTGTCATGTTGAGGAGAGAGAGTGAGAAAGTGATTGAGTGTGTATCTGGCAGTCAGACTCTATAAAACCCAACAAGAAATAGTTATGCAGAGTAAGTTATAAATGTGTTATATATTAAAAGTACATTATATAAAGAGTAAAGAAACTAATGATCTAGTATATACAAAATTATTCAACAAAAATATTTGAATTAAAAAAGTGTTAATTGATTTTCTAAGATGAATAATATGTATATTTAAAATAAACTTGATCATAATAATCAAATTGAAAATGAGAATATAACATATTCTACATGTAAATTTCTGTTTATGAGACAAATAGAGGTAACATTTTGGAGGTGTTAAAATACTTTTGAATAAACTTGAGGTAAAACTTTTTTTTATTCAATTGCAAAGATTCTTTTCTTTTTCCTTTTTCACTTCTCTTTCCTTTGTCTTCAATACATTATTGATACTTTCAAGGCAGTCATTTGAGACAGAGAATTGATGTAATTTTAATGCAATTCTACTTCAGCACTCCTTTCCTTTTAATAGTAATTTAGATTT
The DNA here is from genome assembly GCA_024734555.1 of Trochalopteron elliotii. Taxonomy (NCBI): domain Eukaryota; kingdom Metazoa; phylum Chordata; class Aves; order Passeriformes; family Leiothrichidae; genus Trochalopteron; species Trochalopteron elliotii. Next base: position 4,116,968 of record JANPWX010000077.1, read on the forward strand.
AAGTGATCCTTTAAAAAATAAATGAAATCCTTTAAAGATCTATTTCTCTTCAATATACTTGAAGAGTGCTCATTAATGTTGACAGTGGGAGTAACAATGAAATGTGCTAGATTAAAGTATCCAGAAGCTAACATCTTCAAGTTTTTATATATGAAACTGTTGAACAAGTTGTCCAAGGACTAATCTTGCATGTCTGTTTTGATGGCTTAGCTATTTTAATTGCTGCAGTTCATCTATATTTTCATTTTTAAACCCACCTTGACCAGAGATCATTACTTTGCATTTTTCTATTTCATATGCATCATGCCTTTTGGTTCAAACTTCACTTTTCCCATATGCAAATTCATTAATTTCACCAGGACTCATAGGAATGGAAGTTACCATCAGTTGTGCAATATCCTAGACATGGGTTAGGGTAAACCCCAATATTAGTACAGACAGGAGGATGAATGGATTGAGAGGAGCCCTAAAGAAATGAAGTGGGAATACTAGTTGATTTTAAAAATGGGCATAATCTTCTTGCAGCCCAAAAATCTGATTGCATCCCTGGTTGCATAAAAAAGCATCATGGATAATAGGTCTAGAGAGAAGATTCTGCTCTTCTACTTTCTTCTGGTGACACCCCACCTGCAGTACTGCATCCAGCTCTGGGGTTCACAACATAAGAAAGAAATGGACCTGATAGAGCAGCAGAACAGAGAACCACAGAGCCACAGAATGGGTCAGGCTGAAAGTGACCACAGTGAGTCATCTAGTCCTACCTCCATGCTGAAATAGGGTGATCCTAAAGCACATGGCAGAGGATTGCATCCAGATGGTTTTGGAGGCTGACTTCAACCTCTCTGGGCAAGCTGTTCCAGTGTGCAGTCACCCACAAAGTTAAGAAGGTGGAACTTCCTGTGCATCAGCTTCTCTTCATTGCTTTTTGTTCTATTGCTTGGTACCGAGAAGATCCTGGCTTCATCCTCTCAACACCCTCCCTTCAGATACTGACAGACAATGATGAGGTCCCCTCTCAGTCATCTCTTCTCAGGCTGAACAGGCCCAGCTTCCTCAGCCTTTCCTTGTAAAAGAAATGCTCCAGTCCCTCAATTGCTTTTTTTGCCCTCTACTGAATCTGCTCCAGGAGCTCCATGTTTTTCTTGTACTGTGGAGTACAGAACTGGACTCAAAACTCCAGATGTGGCCTTTCCAGGCCTGGGTAGAAGGGCAGGGTCACCTCCCTCAACCTGCTGGCAGTGTCTTTCCTGATGCAACATTTATGACCAGAAAGCTGAAATATCTCTCCTAGCAAGAAAGGCTGAGAGAGTTGGGGTTGTTTAGTCTGGAGAAGAGAAGGTTCTGGGATGGTCTTATTGTGCCTTTTCACTACTCTAGTGGGGCTTATAAGAAAGAAGGGACAGGCTTTTTAATAAGGCCTGTACTGACAGAACAAGGATCATTGGTTTTAAAGTGAAAAAGGGTGGATTTAGATTGAATATAAGGAAGAAACTTTTCTTATGCCCAAGTTGGTGAGACACCAGAGCACGTTTCTCAGAGGTGGAGGTCCCAGGGTTGGAAGGTTTCAAGATCAGGCTGAATGGGCTTTTGAGCAACCTGATCTAATGAAAGTTGTCCTTACCCATGACGATTGGACAAATGATCTTTAAAGCTCCATTTCAGCCCAAACCATTCTATGGCTCTATGATTCTATGGTTGTAATTTCAAGAAAACATCTCAAAACAAGTCTTAATTTATTATGTGCATCAAAATCATTGGTTCTAAAATGTAATCCTGTTTGGATATAATTAGGTAGTAATGTAAATATATATTTCTGGTGGTTAGGAGACAGTCTTCCTAAACTGGGGATCTGAATTCCTGATGGCCAACAAAAGGACTAGAAAACCTCCCTTCAGGAAGGCTGCACCGTGACCTTGACAGGTCACTCCATATCACAGCTGAAACAATTACATTGGGCTTTTGGCATCTGTAGATAGATAAGCAGTAACAGATTCTTTAGTATAGCTAATTCATTAAAAATACTGCAAGGCAATAATTTTTACATGAATGGATAGTGAATAGCTGAATAGTGTCTGATAATTGACTAAAAAGTCTTTTAATAAAATACCCTCCATGTATAATTTAATTTTCAAAAATGAGCCTGAATTTTTTTCTGGATAAGAACATGCTAAAAAAAATTCCTTCTTTCTGTTTTTAATGAACTCTAACTCAGCTACCTACTTTTTCTTTTTTTTTTTTTTTTTTCATTAGGACTGCATAGTAAAATAACAAGCTGAGATGCTTGCCATTTGTATGTGTCATCAGCCATAAAATTAAACTGTAAGAAAGTAGAGTGCCTGCTGGGAAGAAAGAGCTGTGGACTTTACAGTGAATAACCAAAACCCTTTCTTGATCAAGTGAAAGATATCTCCAATGAAGATACTTCTGTGCCCTCTGGTGAGAGCTGCTTGTATTTAATGTCTTTAGTTATGGCAAATGCCACATAAGAAAACTAAAACAAGGGTTTTACATATTGTGTATGAGAACATTGCACTTTAACCTTATGTTTTATCATCTTACTGGATTAGGAAAAAGAGGTCAGATTTGGTTGCTGTGGTGTTCAGGAGTGGATGTCTTATGCTGACAGAACACTGAAGGTTTCCTGCTTTTCAAGAAAAAATTTCTCTGGTGTGGTTATTTAATTGGTGGCACAACATTATGCAACAGCAGCAGATGCATTGAAAAAATACTGCAATAATATGGTAGAAATAAAAACAAAGCCTTTAAAGAATGAAATAAAAAACTGAGAAATATTTTTATCTCTAAATAGATAATTACAAATAATTACATTATAAACAAATACCCTGAGGTCACCCCTCATCCTCCTCTTCTCTAAACTAGACAAATCCAGCATCCTCAGCCACTCCTCACAGGACATGCCTTCCAGTCCTTTTACCAGCTTTGTTATCCTCCACTGTATTCATTCAAGGACCTTCAGGTCATTCTTAAACTGTGGGACCCAGAACTGCACACAGTACTCTGAGTGAGGCTGTACCAATGCTGAATAGAGTGGAATAATTACAACTTTTTATTGGCTGGAGATGTTGTCCTTGATGCACCCTAGGAAAGGGTTTGCCCTCCTGATTGCAAAGGAACACTGCTGGCTCCCATTGAGCCTACTGTCAACCTTCTACAGAGCTGCTCTCCAGACAATCCTGTTCCAATTTATACTTGTGCCTCTGTTATAAATGTGGAATCCAGCACCTGGATTTGTTAAATTTCCCATTAATAATTGCTCAATGCTTTAATTTGGCTAGATCCGTTGATTAGTCCTATCATCCCTCAAGGGAGTCAACAGAACCTCCCAGTTAGGTACTGTCAGAAAGTTTTCTAATGGTACATTCCTGCATCCATGTAATTCAAAAATCTATTGAACAGAACTGGCCATAGGATTGAGCCCTGTGGAAAACTTCTGGTGATTGGTTGCTCGTTCTCCTCAAGAACCTCAATCCAGAACTTGCCGGTGTTAATCAGACACCAAAAGAAGTATGCCATAAGTATTAACATACTAATTATTATATATTTCTTATGAGAGTCTTTTCATCCCATTAAACTTTTATTTTTTATTAAGGATTTTATTAAGTGATTGCTTATAGCTGTTGTTTTCTTAGTCAATTACACACCATTTCTTTTTCCCCCACAGCTAGTGAGGTTTTTTTGTGGTGGTTGTTTTGTTTTTGTGTTTTGTTTTTTTTTTTTTTTTTTTTTTTTATTTTCTTTTGTGGCTTTTTTTTTTTCCCCTAATCGGGTAAAATGTATATGAAGGAGTTGAACCTCCTTGGTCTAGGTTAAACCTTATACATGTTAGTGAGCTCATAGTGTCTCACTCTCATTCATGTTTATAGTATCACTTAGTTTCTGCAGTGAGGCTGCTTTAAAGTCAGCCTTTCCTTTTATCTTTTCTAAGCTTGAAGTAGTTAGTATCTTCAAGGACCTTATCTTCATTCTCTCTGCTCTTACTGTCTCCTGTTCAGGTCAATTACTTTTTCTTGGTTCCTTTTTCTTTCTCTCTCTCTCTCTTTTTTTTTTTTTTTTCCTTTTTTTTTCAAGTCTTTGTCCCCTAGAGATCAGGAGAGCTACTCAGACTGAATTTTTGAACTGTGCTTCTTCTAAATTTAGTGAATTTTATCTGTAAGCTTCAAGGATTTCATTTTATTTGAAACAGATTTTATTGATATAGGCTCCACCAGAAGTTCATTCCATGCAGCTTGTATCCGTCTAAGAGGCATGGGGAGATGAAGGCAGCAATAACCACCTTTGTACTCTACCCACCAATCAGCAGGTGAGCAGTGTCAGCCAGGAGTCTGTAAGCCAGCAATGATTCTTGCCTGTTTCTCTCACCTTCATCCATTAGTGTTCGTTTTCTTTTCCTTAATACTCAGTATGTCATTATCCCTTTCCTAGAAGCCAGCCAATGTGAAACATCAATTTAAGAAGTCTTTATCAAGTGTTTTTTCTGAGCAATCAGAGACTACATACAGGACCAGGTGCCCCAGCATTAGAACTTCTGCCCAGTCGTGCTATTTTCTGCCTTGGGGTGAGAAAGAGGAAGTCGGTGGTCAGGGCAGTGTTGTGGACTGGTGGTGGTGAGGTGCCGTGATCTTCCTTGCCTGAAGTGCCTTTATAAAGGCACCCTTTTAGGCACAGGCAGAGGCACACTCCTGCCCTTAGTGATCAGCTCTTTTGGGAGGGCTGCCTAAGCAGCGAAGCCACGTCTGCCACTCTGGGAGATAAAGAGGTGAGACAGGGTCTTCTAGTCCTCAGGAGACCTTCTTTAGTCTTCAAAGTCCAGGGGAGAAGAACCACAAGGACCAAAGGGCTCAGGGGAGCAGGGATTGTATAGGGAAGCCAGGGGGTGTGGTTTTACAACTTGGCCAATAGGGAGAGGAATTGGGAAAAGGACCAGTCAGGGAGAGGATCCAAAAAGAACCAATCATCTGGGGTAAAAACCAGGAACTGGGGTAATAACCAGTAAGGGGTAACAAATTAACATAATGTTGCAAAGCTCCATGGGAGTGGAATATTTTGGTCACCGTAAAGGGAGAAGGCAGTCTCCTAGGGAGACTTCCCCAGAGAAGCTGTCACAGCCGAGACAGTGTAAAGGCTGAAAACTCTCCAAGGGAGAGCAACACCATCTGTGGATGGCTCAGGGGCCACCACAGGGCAGGGGAGTACAGAGATGAGGTCAGCAATTACATGTGAGTTGAATTGTGTTTATGTGCCTCACATAGGCTTTTACTGCACCCTTGGGGGTCTCTATAGAAGGGTACTCTAAGAATCCATTCTCTACAATTTTTGGGCTAGAAGTCTCTAGAGACTAGGAAAACATAAAATAACTGTCATAGTCAAAGGACTGAAATAGCAGGACATAAGGTGCTGAAAATTAAAATTTTGGATATGGAGTCAAAATATAAAATGATGCTGTATATTACTGCCTAGAGATTGTCACTAGATGTGCTGATCCTAGGGCTTCTCAGGTGCATGTGAGCATGCAGGCTCCTTGGAGTGCAGTGTCTCTGCCCTACAATCAGCACTTGAAGGCGTGGTTAAATTACCAGACTTGCTGATAAAGATATAGTGCTAATTCTTTAGCAGACAATCTATTGCACTTGAATCTTTATTGCTGTAATTAACTTCTCAGTGCAGAACTTCTTTTTCCTTATTCCACTCTCCCTTCCAGGTTCAGGCTGATTCCTGGGATAGTGCAATACTTTATTCCTATTTCATTGTCAGAAATTAGCAAATCTCTATTTTAACAGTTCCAGAAATATGTGTTAGCAAAGAAGTAAGAAGCAAAGATGCATTCTACTTAGACATTTGATTTGTCTTAAATCAAAAGTAGTACATAACAGTAAACAATATGATGTGTGTATTTCTCTGTTGCACTTTCTTACAAGTTCTAGGACTTCTTTAGGATTAATGTCCTCTGAGATCTATCCAGTGCACTGCAGGTCTTAGGCAGAGATAATGTGACTAGATCTGAATGAGCACATAAACAAAACAAAGCACCAAAATTATTGTAATTCAGGACCTGGGGGTTATATAAAGAGGGCATAGAACCATAGAGTCCTATTTCTAAGCAGGAAAAATTGACTCAGGTACAAAATTCTCAGGTACTGAGAATTTGTCTAAATTGGAAGAACTTGTTATCTACAAGTGCATCACCTGGACAAGTATATTTTTAAATCTTCAGTGTAAGAGCCACCATTAAACTTAACTTCTCACACATATATCAAAAATATGTGGACTCTAATGGGTCATAATTGGTCAGATGAACTGTGCCAAAATGTGCTTGTATCTATTAAATGATAATAGGACCCAGGCTGACTGTCTCAAACATAACTACTAAGACATTTGGGTTATCAAGCAAGCAAGGTGAATCTCATCTACAGAGTAATAAATAAATAAAAAAAATTGTATTTGCCATTTTATATGGATTTTAAATACAGATTTAATGAAACTATTTTTGAATGTCTAAAACAATTGATATTATCTTGGTGAAAATATTTACCTCAGTAATAGATTATAAAGTAAATAAATGGTACACAATTTTTTATATACGTTTAACCCTGTTATGTATATGTGTACTTACATCCTAGATTTTAGGTCAATAAAGAGAAATGGAACAGTTGGTTTTCAGCTCTTTTATTTTGATAATAAAATGAAATAAAAATGTTGCTTGGGAAAAGCTATACTTCCTTAGGTTAACTGGTAATGTAAGACTTTTGTAAGATGCAACATAATATATTTATATTTTATTACTTTCCAGGTTGCAATTAAGAATTACATCTCTGCCCACAACTCTTAAAATAATCATCTAAACTATGTCTCCTCCCAAAACCAAGAACTCACTTTGCAGCTGTAATAATAAATTAAACATAGCTGTGGTGTAGGTTTGATATGATTTAGGTCATCTTTCCAGTTGTTTGTTTGTTTGTTTTTATTTACAGAGTGGACAGTAGCCCAAATATGTAATTAGTAATGTGCAGCAAAGGGAATCAAAACCTTACTCATACAGTCATTCCTGTTTTGATAAATCAGACTGGTATATGGTAAGGATAAGTCTAACCTCTACAGTAAAATGAACACCATATGAGTTTCAACATTCAGCTTGGGTCCAGAATCTGCTTTACAAGTTTGATAAATACTTCAGGTTCAAAGAGTTCAGTATCTGTTTGTTAAGTTGTGAACACTGAAAGATGTCCATATTGTTCATGTGGACACATCTGCTAGAGTGGACTATTTTCACCACAGCATTTTTGCTGGATCCCATACTGGTCCCTTGACTTTCTGTGTCTTAATTACTACTTTTGTGGATTGTTCTTTTAGGAGTATTTAAATAATGTGAAACTGCCACAGCTCAACTGAGCGATGTTTTTATGAAATTGAGGGTGTGTCTTGAACATGTAGTGAGGGCAGGAGAGTCCAAAATTTGATGAAATAGTATTGGAGGACTGAAAAGAAGATGGAAGCAGTGCCTTCTGGGAACTGTTTCTGTTATAAAGTATCCCCAGAATCATACAAACTGGACGTTGTCCTGGAGAGAACAAATTAGAATGGGTCAAAACTGGAAGATGGAGAAATGGAAAAATTTAGTGTGTATATTCATAGAATTCAATTTTCAGAACTCCTCACTTCTCCTACCTTATCAAACAGTATCTTCAAAGTCTTCAAATCAGTATTAACTGATATGTACAGAAAACTAATTAGTTTTCTTAGCATTCTAATATTGCTTCTGTGACATTCTAATTTTCTAATAATTAGCTTTTTAGCTTTCCTATCAACATTACTGCTTTTCAAGGGGAAAAAAAGTAATACAGCAGGTTTTAAATTTATTACTATTTTAAAGGTTCTCTATATATCAAAGGCTTGGGGGCTGGGGTAAGGGAGACTTAAATTCCGCTGAGCAAACAACATATTCGTCAAACAGGATAGATCAACAACAGAAGTAGTTTAAGATATTTTTTCTGATAGCTAATGAGAAGGCTGGAGAAAATTATGATTCATGAGCTCATATGCATGCTCAAACTCAAAGATAACAAAGAAATTCAGGAATAAACTGAGAAAGAATGTTTTGAATGGAGAGCTAGGAGTATTATTTATTTGTTTGATTTTTCACCTAAAGGCAGGTTCTTTCTATAAAACACTGGCTGATCTTAACACACTGCAATTGGCTATCAAGAAAATTTATTTTTTAACCATATAGAGTGCTTCAAAAGGTCATATTGTGTATAGCATAACAAAATAAGTATGTAGCTTTCAGAGATGCAAGGTTAAATATTAGAATAACGTATCATATACATGTTGAAAAATTGTAGATTATGAATAGTTTGTGTAATTTATTAAAATTAAATATATTATTGAAAATTTGTGTTGTTTTCATTTGCTCTAACCAGTTATCTGTTTCATTTATGATTTGAGGATCACTACTTATATAAGAATTGTTTAAATTCTTAAAGTGGGAAAAGGCACTGACTGAAGACTTTTTATATTAATATACATAAAGACCTTACTCAAAAATATAGAATTGCAGAATGTGATAATTGAACAATTGCTATGTTGAGGCCTTACTTACAGTACAAAAATTCAATTTATCAGGACGACTTCTTATTACTATCTTACTTCCAGTCTTTTGAGCCATAAGTGCATTTCCAGGAAGTATAACAGAACACAAAATTATGGGTACTTTTTACCACACAATTAATCTGTTAAATGGTGCCATTTTTTAGATAAATTCTGCATTTCTAAATTCATGTAAGTCTTGCCAAGTGGGAGCTTGCAGTGTAATTTACATATTACTGGAGATAGTTTTTTGATGATAAATACAAAGAGTCACAAGAGCTTTAAATAGACGTTTCAATTGTAATTAAGAGTTGTAATAATGAAATGCCATGCTTGACAAGGTTTATTTAAATAATTCAAATCTTCAGAGTGAAGTAAGAATTACCAGAAATTGAATTGTTTTTACCAATGTCTGAATTCTTCTCACGCCATTACTATCTTTTTGGTTGTATTTTCACCAGTGGGCAAGCACCTTCGGGTATTTATCAGGTCATATCCCATTCAAAGTCATGATCATAGTGATATGACTAGTACTAACTCCTGTGCCTGAAGTTCTTCATCCAATAATGAAAAGTTAGAAAAGAAACTTAAGTGTCTTTATTTCTCTGTGTCTTACCAAATTGTTGCATTTGACTGTGGGAAACTGCGAGGAGCTCTTTTAAAAATGAATGGTCAGGAATGAAATTAAGTCAAACGAGACAAACATTGTACCTGAGAATTATTTATTGGTAAAGAAAAAAAAACAAAATAGAAAGGAGTTACCCTACTAAAGAGGGCTAGAAGAGAGAGAAAAGAAGGAAGGAGAATGGGATAGAAACGGGAGAGATGGGAGAGAGAGGGGAGACAGAAAGAAAAATAGGGTGTTACCACTGGAGGTCAGGGGGTGCCATCGATGTCCAGGAGGTGGGGTGTGTGCACACTGCCTGCTCATGGACAGCTCCCATGGCAACTGGACAGGATGTGAGGGGACACTTGGTCCAGAGCTCTGGATGGGGTCACCGTGAGGATTGCTGGTGGGCTAGCTCAGAGGTGGGCAGGGCTGGACACGAGGGGCTCAGGCAGGACGGTGGTCAGGGACACAAGGAGGAAGAACAAGAGCCAGTGAGGCCAGGAGGGCCAAAAGGCAGGCTTGGGGCCAGGGCAAAAGGGGCAAAACGGGCAAAACCAGGCTATGGCCAGGGCAAGAAGGAGACTTCAAAAGCTCTGACTCAAAAGCAAGTCTCAAAAAAGCCCCAAAAAGCAGTAAGACCCAAAAAGCAGTAAGACCCAAAAGCCCCCAAGACAACAGGCCCCCAAAAGCAAAGCACAGTCTCCAAAGCCCCCCAAAACACAAAAGTATAAACTCCAAAAGCTAGCATGTTTTGAAAAGCCCCAGAACTTGTGACACAGTTGATTTTTATGCCCCTGGCTCCTCCCAAAATCTGCCTGCTGACAGAAGACCTTTGGCCCAGTCTAACCTTCCGCTACGAGTCATCCATGTCTCTGGTTTTATCCTAACTTGCCATTATAAAATCATTCTCTCTCCAATAATACGTGTTTGAGATTCAAGTGGTTCATAAGGGTTTGGACTCTAATTTTAGCTTTTCCTGGGTATGTGCCTAACAGGTAAGTTACTGTGGCAGGAGCAGCTACTACTATCTTCTATTTTTACATGTCTTCTCTTTTCATGATATATTTAGAGGCAGTTCTGCTTGAGCAGGTAATTAGAACTGTTTAAAATGTACCCCTGATTCAACTCAGAGGTTGAAAGGTCTTCTCAAGCAAGAGATGAGACTTCTTGCACTTAGCAATTTTCACTCATCTGCTGTGCAGGTTTAAGTGGAGAGTCTCTGAATAACTGACCTTTTCATCTTTAGAGAGTCCTTGACTAGAGGCCTATTGAAGGTCACTTCTACAAACCTGCTAGAGCTTGAAATCCAAACTTCCTATTAAGTGGCAGAATCAAAATGGGTTTAGTGGATAAATCTCACTTGATTATGTGTGCATAATGTAAACACATACATCTGATACTCACTTCAAACTTCTTTTCAATTTCACAGAGATATAAACCACTTTGGGAGAAGCCAATTAGTAAATTTCCATTTAAAAAATAAAGGAATAACATCCCAGAAGAGCATTCAATTACAATAAATAATATTGATATCCATGTTGGGGTGATATGGATGTCTACGTTATCTATACACATCTAAATTTATGAAAAATTGATCTTAGCCATTGCACTTTGACCATAACTTTTATTTATACTCTTTTAGATGCCATAGATTTTATGGATACTTACATGAAGGAAAATTAATTTCTTTGATTTTTATTTCCTTTATAAGAACATGGATCCATTCTGATTAGCACAATTAATACTGATTTTCTCAAAAGTTAATTTTTTATGCATTTCCATTCTTATTTATCTTTGCTTAATTCATATCAATTTTATAAATAAATTTCTAAATCTAGGGGAAAAACAAATAAAAACCACCAGGAGGGAACCTCTTATTGATTAAACTGGAAATTAGAATTCAAGGTAACCCACTTATTTTGGAATGCAGGACACATAAAAAACATAAATGTGTTAAATTTTTCAGCTTCTTTTCTTGAAGTGTATTTCTGATTTTTTTAAATAAAATTTTTCATTTTAATAATTCCCTATGATTTTACACACCACAAGGCTCAAAAATATTAGTATACTTTTCTATGGATAGCTAGGAAAATATAAAACCAAAAATAAGTAGAACTGTAGACAATGTAGTCCCAGAAAGAATGTGGAGATTGCACAACTATTATCTCAAACAAAAAATTAGAATAGTCACAGAATGAAAATATTTGGGAAATTATTATGTAATTTTTATTAATATTTCCTTTTTATACTTTACATGTTTCCCATTCCTTTACCATTGCTTTTAGTCAATGAAAATTAATGAGAATAAGAGAAAAAAAAATCTCAGTAGAACAATCAGAAGTACATATGATTTTGAAAATATAACCCATTATTAAATCATCTCACATGCTTTTTAAATGGTCTTGTTTCTTGAAAAGGTAGCAGTATTTTTTAAATTCTCTGCTTTAACAGAGAATTTTAAAGTCCTATTTAAAGATTTTTAAAATATCACTGAACTCTGATTTATGAATTTCTACATGATGTTAACATCTTGAATTCTGTTGTTAACAGCCTGCAGGTTGTCACAGTTTTCACAGTACGGGAAGGCTGTAGAGGTGCCCCTGTTATGTTCATGACTTTTTCATGAAGTGTGCTAACATTTAAGATTACTTGATATTTTCTTTTAAAATTACTAATTATTCTAGATAATGTTACTGCAGATTGGAGTGGAAACAATCTCTCAAACAAATTATCCTAAACTTGTGAAGCTTTCTTATCTCTAGACACCATTGCTTTTATTTCCAGATTAACACCTTTCCTTCAAATCAAGAATCACCGAAGAGTTGAGGCTGGAAGACACTTCTCAAGGTCATCTTGTCCAATCACACTGCACAAGCAAGGCCACTAAGTGCCACTTGTCAAGCACATTTTTAGACAGGTATTGAATAACTCTAAGAATGGTGGCTCTGCAACCTTCCTTGGCAACATATTACAGTGCTTAGTCACCCTCAAAGGAAAAAAAAAAAAAAAAGGCAAGAAACCAAATGTGTTTCCTGATCTTCAGAGGGAACCTCTTGCATTTCAGTGTGTGCCCATTCGTCTGGACCTGTCCCTGGGCCCTACTGAGAGGGCTCATCCTCTTTGCATCCTTCCTTCAGGAATTTATATACATGAGTAACAAGCCCCCACAAACCTCTTCTCTAGGCTGCAACTCAGCACTCTCAGCTTTCTCACATATGTGAGGTCTTGCAAATAAGGACTGAGACATAAAAAGGATTCTATAGCTTGCACTGTAACCAAATCATGGAGCATTGGTGCCACATTTTTCTTGTATTGCCTCTGCATTTGTAGATCTGCCTTTATCTGATATCCAGGGTCAGATCATATTTCAGCTGGGATTTAGCTTTCATAACATAGTTTTGACAGCCTTTTCATATTCCTCACAGGTTATATAACTTTGTTTTCACTCTCTTTTTATTTCTGAGTTTGGCCAGTTGGTCTTTTTTCATCCACACAGGTCTTCTGGCATTTTTATTTGACTAGTTATTAATTTGGGATGGAATTCTGCTGAGTTTGTATGAAGAGATACTTGAATATTAACCAGCTTTCTTGGGCCTGTCCCCTCTAAGAACTTACCTGATGGATCTCTGCTGAACAGGTCTTTGAAGAGGCAATTTTTTCTCACCCATTGTCCAGATTTGTGGTACTTGATTTTCACTCTCCTCCCTGACCTCAGGATCCTGAACACCTTCATCTTATAGCCAGGGCTGCCTTTAATCTCCACATTTCCAATGATCCCCTCAATCCCCTCATTGGTGACTATCAGATACAGAAATGCACCTCTCTTCATTTACTCTATCACTTGTAGGAGGAATTTATCACCAATACACTCCAGGAACCTTCTAAATTGTTTATGCCTTAGTGTGTTGACCCTCCACAATCATCATGGTGATCAAAGCCCCCAGTGAGGATCAAGACTTCCAAATGTGAGACTGCTCCTATTGTTGTTATCACTTGTTCTACCTGTTTGGGTGACCTATAGCAGACACCCACTATAACAGCATCTTTGCATGTCATTTCCTTAATTCTAAACCAGAAGCTCTCCTCCAGCTCCAATTCCAGCCTTAGGAAAAATCTGCAGCCAAAACTCTCTAGGAAATAAACTAAACAATTATGTTTCCCTCTTTTTTTTCTTTTTTTTTGGCCTCATTTTACAAAGAAGGTGACTTCCAATTCTCTCAAGATAACTCTTGAACCCAATATCTTATTTCCATTGTGGTGAAAAAAGAAGAGATTTCAAAGAGAAGAACTCCCAATGAGTTTGCTAAAAACTAGCAAATCTTACTCTCTATGTAGAGAGAAAAGAAAATTATTGTGAAAAATGGTAAGCACTATGGTAAATCATGCTATGAGTATTTGGTGTTAATCAGACCACATATACACGCTGCTTTTCTCTCTGACAAATGCTCAGGGTTGTCAAAGAAGTGAGGTATTACGCTGATGGAGAGTCTCAAGGAAAATTAAAAAGGGGGAAAAATAACAGTGATCTGGAAGAATATTGAGACTGTTGCAAATTGAAAATGCTACGAACTACAGGAATTATGACAGAAAATAATAGAAAATACTCCATGCTTTCACTAATCTTTCTGGTTATTAAATAGAACATTTATTTTAATTTTTAGTTTTCTCCAATTATTAGTGTTGCACAATTTTATCTGATGGAAAGAACTTGACTGACAATCTGGATAATCAAATTCATTAACAAAGGTTACACAACGCTGAGACTGTTCTAGTTTCAGTCTTTCTTACTTCCAAAGAGTTTAAAACATGATCTGGGGAAACACTGCAGGAGGTGAGAAGTCAGTTTGTGCTTTCATCCTGTGAAATGTTGTTTCTGTGCTGTAGCTACACATTATTCTTGATGGTACTTTTTTATCATGCACTTCATCAGAAAGTGGGATGCTTGTTTTGCATAAGCCATCTAACAATCTGGACAATTTCCTAACCAAGGATGCATCTGAACTAATGACCTATAACTTCAAACAAATGGGGCTCATTTGTCATTTGAGCCTACATTATTCCTGCTGAAGGTCCTTTTTATTATTACCACTATTTTATTAACAGTGATTTCTGTAAGCAGTGAATAAACTAATTAAGTTCCTGAGTGCACTGATATTTTAAGAAAATATAAAAAATCCTATCTCTGCTGAGACTTATAAATCTTTTTTGGTCAAATTTTCAAACAAGCAGAAAGAAAATAAATGGTGTATTTTAAAAGGGAGTCTTGAAAATCGAAAGTAAAACTGTATTAAAAATTAAAACTATGTGTTCTTATTCTTAAAAAACAGAAAAATAAAAATTATGGTAAGACCAACTCTCAGTAATCTCTGACCCAGGATACCAGCGTAAAGGAATGTTGGAAGGCTTTCCCTTGATCAAGGAGGTTTGGGCTAGAGAACACATAAGAAAACAATATTCACAAGTCCATGAGCCCTCACAGGATGCATCCACGAGTGCTGAGAAACCTGGTGGGCACTATAGCAAGGCCTCTCCTGATCATCCTTGAAAGGTTGTAACAACTGGGAGAGATGCCTGAGGACTGGACACAGGGAACTACCAGCCAGTCAGCCTCACCTTGATCCCTGGAAAGGTGATAAGGCACCACCTTCTGGGGGCCATGTTTATACACATGATCCTAACCCCAATCACCCCCCACCCTCCCAAAGAGGCTTCCATTAATTCCTGGAATGTGGGCTGTAAATTAAACTACCTGAAGGAATTTGAGACAAGATAAGGTTCTACTATTGGCCAGTTATCTCAGGCCTAGACAGGAGGTAAACAAGGCTGGGATGGAAGAATGCATCACTGCAAGGAGTGCACAGTGAAGGCCAGCTCAGAAACTGTGCTGAAGGTCAGCTCTGTCTGGGTCTGGTGGGGGAGGTCGTAGCTCACCAACTGAAGATAGGAGGCCCACTGACTCAAGAGAAAGACTGAGCATGGGACTAATTAGCATTGGAAGTGAGGGAATCATTTAACCAATGAAATAAGAGAACAGTGTAGCCAATAAGCACTGATTCCTTTTTTTGCTGAAATGTATAAATAGGGAAAAGTTTTAAATGTCCTCGAGACCCCTACCACTAAGAAGCCCAGGTGAAGAAAAATCCATTGGGACACAGTTGGATCCATGTGAGCTGATATTTATCTACTTGATCTGTCTCTCTCACTCTTTCTCTCCACCCTCCTCTGCCCTTTCCCTATTTCTTTATATTTCTCTCAACCTCATATTTACTGTTAAATAAAATCCATACTATTGACTATGGCTTATAGTCTCATTTGCACCTTAAATTGGGTAGAGGCATCTCTCAATAATTGGATTTTAACAATATCCTGAGGAGCACTAGGAAAGCATTGTCATCAGATTGAGGGAGGTGATCCTGCTGCTCTGTTCAGCCCTGTTGAGGCCATACCTGCTTAAGCAGGGAGGTGGGACCAGGTGACCCACTATGGTCCATTCCAAATTTACCCATTCTGTGATTCTCAGTATGTAAGGATACTATCTGCATACTTTTCACCCCTTTGCTGTCAGATTTTTTTCCACTTTATGGATCATGACATCTTCCCACAGCCTCAAAAAATATAGCTATATTGACTGTAATAGTGACTGCATAGTAATTCCTTTAGATTATCTGTTCCTCAAATGGGTGTTCAAAGAAAAGAACAGATCCTCAAGTATAGAAAATTGATCGTCTTTCATACCAAGTGCCTTGTTAAATTCTTTAGAGAGTATCTCTGGGCACCTAGTCGCAGAAGAAAATTCCATCCTGTATCCTAAAAGCTGTCTTTGCCTTTGAATCACTGCCTTCTTCATGAAATGAAAAGTGGAAAAAAAAAAAAAAAAAAAGAGAAATACCAGTATTTCAGCATTATTGGTGCTTACCTTCTGGTATCTTTCTACTGTGTGTATGGGTTTCCTGTGAATACATTGCTGATGGATATAATTTCACTTATAAATTGTATAATATTTTTATAATATATATTTATTGGAGTGCAGAACCAAAAAATTTCAAAGTTGAATGGGTTAACATTTAGGTGTGTTATTAAATCAAACCCTTCTATCCCTGCCTATACATCAGTTTTATAAACTAATTACCAATAAAAAAATGGCCTGAGAATAAGAAAGCATTACCACTTAAATATAGCTTGGATAATTTTTGAACTGTTTCAATTAGGAGAATTTATTGGTGGCCTTGTGTACTTATGTACAGTCACTTTCATTCCCTAAAAATAAAAAACATGCTGTTTCTGTGAGAAGGATAAAGAAACTATACAAAACGATTTCCTTTCTCACATCCTTAAGGTGTTCTCATGCAGAAGCTGACCTAAAATTTCCTCTCTAGATTTCTTTCAGGGCAGTGTGTGTTGTCCTTTCACCAGCTGTGTTCAGACTGTCTTATTCTATTTCTCAGTACCACTTTCACTCACAAAATGCACAAACATACTCATGCATTGTTATTCAACAGTGTTCAAGAGGAAAGAAATTAATAATCAACACCTCTTTAATTTGTGAATTGGTTTACCTATTTGGTTTTAGAAGTTATATGCTTTCCTTTTGGTTTGGGGGCCATCTATTGTTTCTTTCAACTAATCTGAACAAAAGGGAATTACAAGCCTTAAGATCTTCATGAATTTTGCTTCCAAAGTACATATTAGTGCACTCATGAATGGAGAATAGAGGCTAAATAAACATCAATCTTGTTTCCTACTTTCTTCCTTTCTGATGTTCCTGCTTCCAATAGTGAAGAAGAGATATATTTTTAGACTTGTAAAGTCAGCTGTATATTAGCTTTCTGATTACTGATCACCTACTGCCAACTTTTGTTCTGTCTCATGATTAAATCTTACTTACATTTTAAGAAATTAAAAAGAAGAAAAAATTTAATATCAAATGAGTAAAACCAGGGTTCTTTACTTACAATTAATAATCTGCCTTTAACTTGGTTGGCACATACTGCAATCTAAAATCTAGAGTCAGCAATGAACTATACATTATCGAAGCTTCGCCACAGAGTTTTCTATTAGTTTATGATTCCATTAGAGGATGCACAAATGGGACATCCAATTTAGTAATGGCTTATTAACTATTTTCACTGTTAATAATATTAGGTAAAAAGGGCCTTAGAATGCAAAACCTTTTAATCATATTGGACAGCTACACAAGGAAAGAATCCTTCACTCTGACATTCATATTTTTAGTAGGGATGTGGCTATTCCACAAGCAATGATCTGTGCCAGGTCTGTGACAGTATCAGTAATTACCTCCATCCAGTTGTGATGGGAATGAAGCTGTCATTTGTGTCTGTTATGACTGAACACTGAAGCTGCCTTACATTTTATCCAGCAAATGAAATGTTTTAACTATGATGGTGAAACACTAAAAGAAAACCCAAACCCCAAAAATAAAAAATCTGCCTACTCCTCATATCCTGTCATGACGAATTCTCTCTTTGTCAGAGCAATCATACATACACAAAAGAGACATATACTCATACATGAGTATTCTCTAGTACTGTTTTGGTTGATTATTTTTTACAAACTTTCTTCCACATGAAGATGTATATGAATATAATCTATATGAAGACATATATGAATATAATCTATTTCACACTGTTTAATATACTTTTTTCCCCATTCTTGTTTGTGATGGTAGAGCTATTGGTGCAAACTGCTTTCTCAATACAGAACAATTTTAGTTTTATTTTCTATTATTTTAAAAATTTTCTTCCCATATTAGCGTGATGGAGCAGCAGAAGCGATATTTTATTTCCAGTCACAAGACTAAAAGACCTTTTTGGAAAATAATAATAAAAAAAGCTTATCAATTATCAATATCAAATATTTTGTCAATAATTACCATCAAAGAGACATTATAGTACCATCTTTGTATATACGTTGCCATCTTAAGTACTGAGTGAGAGTTGGTTTTATGTCTACTGATTTCAGTAGCCATTGGATAAATCTCCTAGTAAGAAAGTGACTTACAAAGGATAACTGAGTAATACCTTAAAGAATTGTGGTTACATCACACACACACACACATTTCAAGGGAAAATTGAAATGAATGTCTAGGGGAATTGTTCATTATCCTAACTCTCAGTGACTGGACCGCCTTATGATAGATAATATGGGGTTGCTAGGTAGATCATACCAAAATATCTGCATATCCTATGTACATCCTACAAATTTAGTTATGTACATGACCATACCCAAAAAAATATGTTTTGTTTTTCTAGCTTTCTTATTGTTTTATTTTTTACAGTTAACCCTTTATCATCTGGCAGACTATAGAAGCGGTCTAGCTGAGAAAGAAAAGCACATTGTTGTGCCTAAGCCCTGCACAGCCACTCACACAATCTCCCCTGGTGGGACAGGGAGAGAATCAGAGAGGTAAAAGTTGGGAAAGTCATGGGTTGAGATAAACTGTTTAATAGATAAAGCAAAAGCTGCACGTGCAAGCAAAAGAAAACAAGGAATTAATTCACAGCTGCCCATGGGCAGGCAGGTGTTCAGCTACCTCTAGGAAAGCACAGCTCCATTACAATAACAGAGCTTGGGAAGACAAACACGATAACTCTGAACATCCACCCCTTCCATCTCCTTTCCCAGCTGATATGCTGAGCATGACACTGTACAGCATGGAATATCCTTTTGTTGGTTCAGTTCTCCTGTGTCCCCTCCCAAATTCTTGTGCATCTCCAGCCTGTGTGTTGATGGGGTGAGCTTAGAAGCAGATGAGGCTTTGACTCTATGCAAGCACTGCTCAGCAATAACAAAAACATCCCTGCATTTTCAACACTTTTTTCAGCAGAAATATAAAAAAATAGTTTCACAGTAGTTTCTATAAGAGAAAGGCTAAGTCAGCACAAAAACAAACAAACAAGCAGAAAAACCAAAGAACATACTACTATTAAAATGCAATAGACAAGTAATAAAAAATAAATGAGTCAGTGACATTAATAAGCCCCACAAGAGAACTAGTCAATTGCCTTCAGATTATTAAAAGATGGCTGTACTTTCATGGATTCATACTGAGACCAAAACAACAGGCCCTCTTTATCCTTGTAAAATGTACAAATTAATACCAGCATTGTCTGAATCAAGAAAAAGATATGAAAAATGGAAAAAAAAAATCATATCATTAAGAAAAAATAACCAACTTAAATTACTTTAAGAGCTGTGGAGGGATTACCCCCTCCCTCCCCCCCGCCCTTCCCTAGTGTTTTTATTTTAGCACGATTGCACAAGATGGTGAAAGAAGTACTTTGTCTGAACTTGCCTCATAAGGTCACCTTCAGAGCCAAACAACTTGCTCCTTCTCATGATGTGCTTCAGAACGAGAGGCAAAGCAAAGGAACCACTCCCCAAGCAGCCATGTTTCTCTTCATTTGCACTGAATGGAAACAAGTAACTCAAACGTACATTTCCAGCTTGTTAATATTCCAATCTAATGGAGAGGAATTCCTCCTGTAAGGATCCAGTTTTCAAAGATAAACAGGAACTGTTTTGAACAGACAGGTGTGCACATGAATATATCTAATTTACAGTCAATTCTGTTGTTTAAAATAATTAGCATATGTAAAAATATCTTGTAAGTGACCCTATATTTCATCCTATATGAGATTTTGGAAGATGCAAAAACAATTTAGATGAAATTATCCTTTAGAAAAAGTCCTGTAAACCTTGACGTATCTCAAACTTCTGAAGTATGAAAATTATCTTTCAGCACTACTGTCTCATATACAAAAGTAAATTATTTATTTGCAGATGAAGTTGTGAGACCTTACGGTATGCCTCTAGAACACACTGACATCAGAGCAGTTCTTTCATTCTGTGACTTTATATGCTTGAAGCATCATCAGTGGAAGTAAAAGGCAGCTTTTTCTTCTGGGTAATATAATCACATTGAAAAACTGGACCAATATATTCTAATGAGAGTTCAAATTACCATTAACTCTGTCTTCTTTATGTCCATTTCCTCTGTGCTGATCTGACCTGACTACTTCTGCCTTTTCTGAGATAGAACATAAAGCTGAGATCTGGTTCAACTAAATTTAGGCACATAGAAAAATATAATAGGTAAGAGGTGATGACCTTCCTCTGATAGCTTTATTTTTCTTGACAGAAAAACTGATCCTAAAATAGGAGAAAGTTAGTTGTTGAAATTAAGTCCTCAATTTCAATTGTGTGAAGCCTGGTTTTATGTATGTACAGGCATACATGATTTGCATATCTGAAGCTGTACAGTAGAATAAGTCACCTAACCTTTCCTATGTCCTTGTTTTGTTTAATTTGGTCTGGTTTTATTGTCCAGCTTTGATTTAATCCCAGCTGGTAACAAAGCATCACAGTCACTTCTTCCCTCCTGTACCCACAGTAGGGAGGAGAACTGGAAAGAAAAAGTACACCTTGTAAACAGTTTAATTATTAAAAAAAAAAAAAGAAAAAAAAAGAAAATAAAAGATATGTTCAACACAAAAGAGAAGGGATAGATAGTAAAAAAGCCATATATGTTGTTTTTAACTTAAACAACCAGGTTTTTTCTGGTACCCTACCATTAAGAACTGGTTACAAAAGGTAAGAAGGAACATGATTCATACTACTGATTCATATTCACTTAAACTATGCATATTTAATTTTAGCTAGATTTTATACATGGATTAAAAAAAAAAGTCACTCAAAGAAATTATATAGAAAAGTATTTCCTCAACATTAAAAAGTGTGTGTGCCCTTCTTTTTCTTGTTTTTTGTTTTATCTGAGATATATGTTAAATCATTGCTTTAATTCAGTCAAGCACAGAAGGGTTTCTTGCTAATATTTTTGGTTTTGAACAATGCGATTAGAAAAACTAAAATTTTGACACCATCTTCATTTCCAAAGGGAAATAACCAACCAACTAAGGTTCATAGGCTATCAGCATCAGCAGACAGCATTCATATCAGGTCATTCCTTAAGGGGAAAAATTGCAGTTGAACATTGCTGTGTTGTGCGAATGTATGTTGAAAATATTTTATTAGATCTGTAAAAATTATAACAAAATCACAGAATCACGGAATGGGTAAGGTTGGGAGGGACCACTGCTGGGCCCATCTCTAGTCCAACCTCCAACATCAAATTAGGGATTTTCTACATCATCATATTCAGTCCACATTCACCTTTGTGCAGTCTAGTAGGCATTCCTGCCACAGAATCTCGTTATGGAGCCACATAGAAATATGTTAATTCAATAAATTTATACTGATTTACACTTGCTGTGGATCTGCCTCAAAACATTTTGAAAAGACTATTTTTTTAGCAGCTTTATGATGTGAAAGTTCTGGGACGGGTTTCACATTACTTACTCCATGACAGGAACACTTATGTTTCTGAATACTTGTTTTCAGATGGAGTTAACAAAAGTCTCACTTTTGCTCAACTCACTACATAGCCAAAGAAGCTTAAGAGGTGAAAATGCCATAGCAAGTTGGCATTACAGTGAATAAATTTTACCCACTTTTTTTGATATAATGCCATAGAGAGAATTACTTCCATACATTCTTGATACTACCAAATGTAAAAAATGGTATCCTGCAGATGAAGCTTCCTCTGAATAATAATAATAATAATAATAA
Organism: Trochalopteron elliotii; assembly: GCA_024734555.1. Taxonomy (NCBI): domain Eukaryota; kingdom Metazoa; phylum Chordata; class Aves; order Passeriformes; family Leiothrichidae; genus Trochalopteron; species Trochalopteron elliotii. The sequence continues at coordinate 4,138,824 of JANPWX010000077.1, forward strand.
TAATAATAATAATAATAATAATAATAATAGTGAAGTGAATGTCTGGGATAATAAGAGATGTTTGTGCAACTTTTCAAGCATCTGTGTTTGAGTTTAGAATATATAAAGCACTACAGAAAAAATGTATAGATGTGTTGAACTTAGAGCTAATAATTCTATGAGGGCAAAAATACATCTGCTATTTGGGAAGAACATCTTGTTTACAGTGAGGCTGTTGATTCTTTCCAGACAGAATCTGATGAATAATATATAGGAACTAGAATTTTAACTTTGGTCAAGGTAAAAGTGTTCAGAAGTATATGAGAAAATATTAATGTGGTAATGAAAGAAGAGACTTAAAGATGGATGGCTGAATAGAACCCTGAAATCTTTGTAGTTCAGGAATATAACCCTGAATCATTTTCAAGGTTTTGAAGCTGCAGATCTGGATTTCTATTCCCATAGTATATATGAAGACCATACTACACTTATTGTGTCTAAATAATAGAACAGCATAGACATAATCACCAGCAACTATGCAATTCTCATGTCCAGAGCTTTCTCATTGTTAATAGGTTTGTGTCCTTGCCCAGTCAGCTGAATGTTGTTGGTGTTGTGCTTATATGTGCAAATGTACATGTATATTCAAGCTTTCTGCAACCAGTCTGGCTGAAAAATAATAGCAGAAGAATGGCTGGGAAAAAAAAAAAAACAAAAGGGCATTTAAATTTACAAGTCCAAGTGCAAGTACGAAAGACTGAATTTAACTACTAGGAGACTCAATTTTCACATATGCATTCTCACAGAAGTGTGCTTTATTATTAATATGTTTTTACACAGGTCTATAGGATAGATTTATAGAGATGAAAAATGTAAGTAGTAAGTACTTAAGAAGTAAATGGCTAGAGATTTCTCTTTCATCTCATTGTGTCTTCATGAATTACTTCATTCTTCACTGTTGCTAAGCAGGGTGATTGTACACTTTGTTTTGTGGTTTGGTTTTGTCAGTTTTTTTTTCCCATATACAAGAAGCAAAATAAAATGGTGTTTCAGATTTTTTTAAAAAATCAAAATTTAAAATTAAGGCACACTGAATTTTTTTGCTCTTTCAAGCCTTCAGTTTTAGAATGACTGCCACAACAACATATTTTTTATTCTTGTTTAATACTAATGTTCTATAACCAAAGGCATATTTTGTCAGAAACAAATGGAAATGGCACAAATGAAAAAGAAAGATCACATTTTTTCTCGGGATCCCTTATGTTAAACAGAAACAATATTAACAATTGATGAACACGATATATTTAGCTATATTTCTGGCTGAAAGACTGCAGACAATAATTATCACTAACAATCTCTGCAAAGCAATGTTAACAGTGCAAATACATGAGTATACAGGCATGCTGCAATAAGGTCATCTGAGCACACAGCTGAGAGGGAAAGTTGGCTGTCACTTTTAATCACAGTTAAGCCCATACAGCCTTCAGAAATGGTAACATTCTCAGTTACCCTAGGCCTTGCATAAATATGACCTATTGAGTGGTTTTCTTTGAGGAAGAGTAGATTTATTTATACCTTTGGGCCACAACTCTAGTTGTGGTAACTTCCCTTAGTGATACATCTGCTCATTAACTGCATTTCTTCTCTGCTCTCTAGCTGATATTTTGTTCTGGTAAATCCTAGTGATGCTACAAGAACTGCCAAATAAAGTGCTGGACATAGTAAGTACTTCTTTTTTTCATCTATCAACTCGGTAGGTTTTTATGCATACAAATACTTAGGAGAGTGTTTTCTAGTCATCTTAAAAAACGCTTTGAGACAGACTGTCAAGAGACACAATATGGCATAATTTTGATAAAATCAAGTTTTTGCAGTTAATTTTGACACACATTCCTCTTCTGAACTTTCTGCCTGCACTACCCTCCCTTCTTTTTAGATCATCTGGGTTTATGTATTTTTTTTGGATTACTGAAAGATATTAGGACTATTTAATTTTTTAAAGCAATTTTCGGTATTTATATTTTCTTGAGGAAAAAAAGAGCTGATTAATATATCTTTTTATTTTGATCTTTTGCTATATCTAGCAAACAATTGTTATTTTTCTCCTGACAGCTTAATATTAACTGCATAATCAAAATTCTTAGTTATTTGATACATTCTTACACTCTTTAAATGCTTTTTGAAACAACAGTAACAAATGTCATAGACAGCAATCTCCTCCTTGTAATAATTAACTATAAAACTCATTCAGTTTTAATAGCAACATTTAGAAAATAAACAAAGAATAAGTAGGAACACATATTTTTAAAATATTCATCCCAGAATTTTTTAGTGTAGTATTTCAACAATCTTCAGAGAAAAAATACACTAATGTAGACATGTTTAAGAACTTTTTGCATCCTCATCTTAATACCACTTTACATCTAACTTCAGTTATTATGTTTAAAGTCCCTTTTTAAAAGCAAATTTGTCCCAAGGATTTCAACAAATGTTTCAAGAGGATTTTTGATTTGGATTGGTTTAATTCAGTTTTTTAATACAAGTGGTTTTTTCTCATCAATATTCAAAAATATAGTAACCTTTTGCTACACAGAGCTGCATATATCTTTGGGTTTTTTGGTGGCCACAAACTAAAGTAAAATGGCCATAGATTGTTCCTAAGCTTGATGTAATGGTGTTACAAATTATTTACATATTGTGGTTATACAGTGCACATACTATACAGTGTTATTAACACTATCATAATATCCTTCTATTTGTGTTCAAGGCAAGCCAGAATTGTGTTCTGATTAGTGCATTGCTACTTTAGAGCTGTTGCAGGCCTCTGCTTTCAGTAAAATATGCTCCTGAAAAAATAGTAGTGGTGCCTAAAAACATGATATTTGATCTACCTAGAAGTAACCAAACTTAACCTTGGTCTTGCAATTTTGAAATGCACATTCTAAAGTCTAATTGTTTTTTAGGGACTGTCAAAGAGCATGAATGTCACAACATCAACTTCCAATTAAAACAATTGAATTTCATCTTTCATCTCTATATTCCTTCTATAAATGTGCAGCTGAAAGTTACTGTTTGACATTCAAAGATTTTGTCAGTGGGTAAATCCAAGGAAACTAGGGAGACACTGCTTTAAGGGACATAGGACTTAGTATGGGGTGGAGGGAAAAACTATTTTGGAATAGAGCAGAGATCCTGGAGATTACACAGCAATTTTTATGGGATGTTGGAGGGATCAGCACCAACCCAGAAAGAACAAGTTTGGAAAAAGAAGGATAAAAGGGACAGATTGCGTATTAGCAGAAGGTGGTCATTATACTTGTCACACTGAGTGCTACTATGACTGTCCTACATTCTCACTGAATCCTTTTACTAAATCCTATTTCTAACTGTATTCTATATGAATATCCTTCCTATTTTGAGCCTCTGTGTGTGAACATCACATTGGACCATCCAGCCAGCAGGACAAGGTGCCAGCTATTGGGGAATGTGATGCTCTGTATGTGCATTTGTATTAAACTTTAAATTGGTGAATATTCACAAAGTTGAAATAAATATCACACAATATGATGGGATAAAAAAAAAGATAGTGAAGAAAAACTCAAGTACAGTTCAATAGAAAACAAAATTTTCCTTTGACTTACTATGTTTTTTTACTGGGAAAATTCCAGTCTGAGTCTAAATTTTGAATGTCTTCCAAATATATAAAAAAATAAATATCTTGCAAGGAATGAAATGCCTTTCCATGGCTAAATGCTTTTTATTGAATAAGAGAAACACATTTTGATTTAATCATATCTGCACTCTTTAGATACAAAAAGACTCAGTGGAGTACTGATTATGCTCAAATTAACAGCAATTGCTACTGACTTCAACTGTTAGAATTTCCCATCAGGTCTGCTCAGTTCAGAAATAAATTGTTCTAATATTCCCATTGCAGATGGGTCAAAATTTTATACGAAAATCTTGTTAAAGAAGTAAGCATTTATACAGGAAAATAACCCATTGTTGCTGGGCCAACTGTGTTGAGTCTTTGTATTTATACCATGGATCACAGAATCACAGAAAGGTTGAGGCTGGAAGGGACCTCTAAATGTCATCTGGTCCAAGCCTCCACTGCTCAAGCAGGGCCACTTAGAGCCAGTTGCCCAGGACCATGTCCAGATGGTTTTTGAATATTTCCAAAGTTGAAGACTCCAAAAAATCTCCGGGCAACCTGTGCCACAGCTCAATAACTCACCCAAAAAAAAAGTATTTCCTGGAGTTTTCTACTGTGAGGATGACTGAGCACTGGAAAAGGCTGAATTTAGGTGCTATAATGTATAATTATTAGACATAATTAATATTAATTATTAGATGTGATTACATAGATACATATTTTAGAGGTAGAAATAATTTGTATATAGATGTATACATTATAGTGTCTGCATAAAAGCTGTATGCAATTACACCAGCCCACAATTTTTAAAAATACTTATTTTTTAATTACGTATGCCTGTAATATGTTAAAGAAAATAAATTATGTTTGCAATAACCCCATTTTCTGAACTAAAAAAAAAAAATAAACACTTTCACACACTTCCTTTTTACTAGTCTTCTCTAAGCAGAAGTAAATTTTAACACTTGTGATATAACAAAACACACAAGTTTTTTTAAGAATAAAAGGAATATCAAAATGTTGACAGTCAAAAGTATGAAACTTCTATAGTCTACATACAAACACAAGAAGAACCAACTGGCTATAAATTCTACACTCCACTTAGTTATCAGTGTTTTGGAAAGAAGTAGTTTCAGAGTCCATCAGACATAACTATGCAGTTATTCCTTTAGGCAGACTGAAAGATAATTATTCAGTATTAAAATGCTAATAATTGAACACCTTTGGAGTTTCAAATTGCTTTTTTTCCACTATAAACTTATATGATCTCAAAATTCTTTCAAATATTTAGCCAAGTAAAAATTTAGAATCCCTTTTGAAAATGAAAAAAATATGTTGACATTTATATAAACTGTATGCTCTCGTCTGCAATTTTTTAAATTAATATTTATGTTTTCCATGATCAGTATGACTAGAAAGTGTTCATTTTGATTTCTTTGACTACTAGTGATGTTATTTCAAAAAGAGACTTTCAATTTATTTTTTTTTTAATTGACAGAAGATATCTTTTCATCTTAGAAGCTGACTCACATGAAACTGACAAGCAGAGATTTCACAGAGAGAGGAATATGGTGAGCACAAAAAAGGCAGGTGCATTCCTGTGTCCAGGACGCAAATACGTGATGCAGAAACTGGATGGACCAAAAAGAGGTATCACTGAGTCTGCTAGTCACAAAGGAAAAAGAACTGACCAAGAACATGTTGGCTGCTGTTACTGTAACAGAGTAGAGTTTAAGATCCTCAGGACAGCAGAAGGCAGATCAAAGACCCTGGGCTTCAAGAGCATGGAAGGATCTGAAAAGCTCCCTCTCTAGGAAGGACAAAGAAGCCCATGAGACCTCATAGAATTATTAAGGTTGGAATAAACCTTTAAAATAATGAAGTCCAACTGTTAACCTGGCCCACCATGTTCAACACTAAACCATTTCTCCATGAGCCACATCCACATGCCTTTTAGTCACTTCCAGGGATGGTGATTTCACCACATTGCTGAGTAGCCTATTCCTTCAAGGAGGCTTCAGGGACGATGTCCTTAATGCACAAGGATTTTGTAGTACTACTGAGCCCAACCTTAACATCAAGAAAACAATCAGTAATAGGAAAGTTCAGCTTGGCCCAGCCCAGAATGTCTAACTCAGCCTGAAAGCAAAAAGGAAATAGACTGGAGGTAGAAAAGACAGAGATTACTGAGGAGTATAGATTACTGAGGTGGACAGATTAGTGGGGAGTTTAAATGCAAGGTTTAAGCATTCACAGAGGGAATTAGGAAGACTAATATTCAAATGGAGCTGAAAGTGGTAAAGGATGCAAACAGAAATGGGAAGGACATGGGCAGGCCCAGATATAGTGCAAATACCAACCCTCTCAACCTTTTCCCAATAAATGAGAAAGGAAAGATAGTGTCATGTAAAAATTTAAGAAAAGAAAACCCCCTTGCTGTTTGGGTTAACAGCAGATGTAGTAGATGCAAGGGTGGTTTCCCTTTCTTAGTCATTATGGTCTCCGTCTGATCAAGCCCCCAGGAGATTTTACAAATAAAATTTGGCACTATAAGTCTGGTAAGGTACCAGATGCACTAAAAGCATGGTTACCCTGTAAGTCTGGTCACAACCCCATTTGCAAAAATAGGGTGGGCTGCATGTTAAATCTCAACACATTCAAAAGGATTCCAGACTCACAAATAGTGTGCCTGTTGTGACAGGAAAAGGTTCAGAAATTTCTGGGGATAAATACAATAATATCAGAAAACATAAGCAACAGTATTACTGTGGAATAGAGCTTACCTGATGATAAGGGGTCACTGTAAGGGAGGAGATGGGTACAGCTCATCAACCATCCCAGGACACAGAGGTGGAGTCTTCTCCCTTTGTCACATCCCTCCACTAGGTTATATTTGTTTTCTTTGAAGGTTAGAAAAATATGAAATTTCATTTGGTGTTATTTCATAATTAGGTGAAGTTTGAGACACTTTTGTCATAGATGTAAAGCATGCACAGGTTTTACTTCATTAGCATATGTGGTGGCAGGAAAAATAATATATATTTTCAAGTCAATTAAGCAAAGTTCAGCTTTTGGTCACCGTTTAGATCATTCCTTTGTCTTGGTATCCATTAGCTGTAATGCTGTAAATAGAGCATGACTGCAACACCTCTGTGCCTCTCTCATGGCTGTACACAAGCTCCCTCAGTGTTCCTGCTCTTTAAAACTAACAAACAAATTCAGTTTTGCTGTATAATACAGCTTCACATAATCTGTCTTGTCCCCCGCATGTAATTTTCCTCTTGATACTTGCTTTTTTATATCATTGCCTATGATTAGTTATCTGATAGTTGGTAACAATGGGAAGGGTGTTCTGAAAACTAAAGAGCACAAAGCAGTAAATTTTCAGCGAGAATACGTTTTGAGTGTTTTATGTTTGAAATACAGTGGCAGTATCCCACAGGGAGAATCTGGAATTATTATTGAGTAGTCAAGCAAAACATGCCACAACATATATTGGTTACAATAATGGAGTAAAAATAAATAAATAAAAATAAAGAAACTTAAATACAATAGAATTTATGAGAATATCTTCATTCTTTTTCAGTCATGAATTATTTAGACTGCGATAAACATGAAACACATTTATATGTCCATTGAAGAGATGCTGAATGGAAAAAAACAGGATTAAGAAGCAATGATAAGTACAAAATCCTGTACTTCTTATAAATAAACAAGATTCACTTTACTGCTTCACAGGTTCTTCTTGATTAAAAACTTTTGCATGAGAAGAAAATGTGGGCAGAATAACATCAAAGTACATTAGCACTCTGGAAGACACAAGGCAACATAGATAACTGCTAAACAGATTTCTCTTTTTACTGAATTTTACTCCTTCATTTTAATATTAGAATATTAGACATTTAGCTTCTAAAAAGAAGCATAAATTATATCTATGTCTATTTTCCTTCCTTGGCTTGACAAGTTTCTGTATGATTAAGATTGGAAATAAAGCATCCTTAGAAGTAAAGGATCCTTGTAGAGAAAAAGAGTGCATAACAAACTCCTCGTGCCCTCTCCCTCCTTCTTCCTTTCATTTTAAAAAAATTATTGACAAGTTTGTCATGGTTTCCCTTTCTTCTTTTCTTATAAGTGTGGTTCTGTTGTTTCTCTTAAGAATTTTGGAATCTAAATTTTATATGTGGTTGTTCACACTACATTTCCATCTGCTCCCCAGGATATATGTATGAGTGAAGTTCTTTCATGTCAAAGGTATTAAACTGTTGTGAATGTTCTAATTAGAATTAAAAAAAAGTTTTAATGTCTGAGTACCTAAAGTGATGTTCTTATGAAAGGCAAGAAATAAAAATGGAAAAATACAATGAATAAAGGACTTCATAGTTCAGAATCAGGGAGAAAAAGCACATATCCACTGAAGTTTCTGAGAAAAAGGCTACATGGGAATATTTTTATTGAGAGAGTAATGGCTTATGTAAAAATAAAATCTCAAAACCCTTAATAATTTTAAATGTTTTTTATTTGAAATTTTAAAATACAAACGTAAACAGGTACATATTTGTTTTCATACTCTGAAATGTTAACCCAATCATAATGCAATTATGCTTTAGAGAATTAGCGAAACAAAAAAAAGAAAATAGTCTGAAGATAAAATATGAAATAAACTCTACAGAATTTTAACAATAGGAAGTGAGATACCAGTGTGCTTTTGTTTGAATTAAAAAAAAGGCAAAAATCCCCCACAACCACCCCCAAACTCCCCTCACCAAAACCCTAAGAGAAAAATAAGCAAAAAAAAAAATCAAATTCAAAAATTACACCCAGACTTTTGCTTATCCACCTTTGTTTTTCATTCCATCTTCACTAAATATGATTGCTTCATATTGCCAGAAAAACAGCATTGTCCCACTTAATACCTATCTTAAATTTTTTGTAAAGTTATCTTCATTTAAGAATTCAAGAAAATATTTTTCTGAAGTGCCATAGTTCTTAGAATGTCTTTGGAAATATGAGTAATATTTTTCTTGCAGAAATATGTGTTCTGTTTCTGAATAAAAAAAATAATAGACAAAATAAATAGAAGGTTTATGAGATATATTTTAGAACTTATTGACTATTACTTTATAACATGGGTATTATAACTATCATTATATAACATGAATTGTTATTTCATTTAATTCAAACTAAGAAAATTTGTCATAGGAGGTTTTATTACATTTATATGACTTGCTTTTTAAATATATAGTTATATGAGAAAAAACAAATTCAAATCTTTCTTATCCTCTCAAGTTTTTTTTAATATATCTATTAATTTTTCATACTACTATTGCACATTCTCATTCTTCTTCTTGTTTTAAATTGTTCTCTCTCTTCTCTGATTTTTGCAAATTTTAAATCCATTTTTATTACTACATTAATTTAAACTAATACAATGATTAAATTAGCAATTTCCAGAGCCATCTAAATTCCAGGGCAGTGTCCTAATATGGATTGTCCATAGAACTTCTGCAGGAATATCCTTTATCTATATCCTTTAGACTACCCAGGCTATTTCTTTCTTTGCTCTTTTGATAACTCACAGCTCTACCACAATGTGAAAACTTACATAAGAACAACTGATATGGTAAAATCTAGATACCACTAGGTGATAAATGGTGTAGTCAGACATACTGCATTTGAAAGATAGCATGTGTACACAGACTTCAGAAAATAAATAGTTTTACTACTCTCTTGCTTAAAAAAAAGGTGGAAAGTGTTGAGAAAAATGTCTGAACATCAGCTAATGAATGATGGCTGTGAGTGTTTTACTTGTGACATTTTGAATAGGCACTTTTCTAAAAGAAAAGAAAAAAAATCATTCCTTCTCAGGGGATTTGATAAATATAAAACAATAATAAGAAAGCTCAACATATTTAAGGCAAATATAGAGGAAAACTAGTTTTCTACCTGAAATTAATAAAGTAATGCTATTTGATATTTTTCACAAGATTTTAGTCTTTAAGCTTTTCTACTCACAAACAGACCTCAATAACTCTGGCTTTACCAAATGCCACTACTTGCTCTATTCAATTCCTGCCTGTCTCTCAAGCACACATTTTTATCTGTGTATGTGCCAATTGGTATTGTCACTGCTAAGCATCACATCAGGGAAAGTGCTGGCATCAGCAAAACTACGACTGAAATAGAAAGTGAAAAGGGGGATTAATAAATCCATTTTAGCAGATGTAAATCATTCTGTTCCTTGTATTCAGACTTGTTCCACAGCTAGAAACAGCACAATCAGGGATAAAATTGTTTTCTGGATACATATTTAATAGAAGACAGATAAGATTTTTGGAATAGAAAGAACTATATAAAGAAAAAAAGAAAAAAGAGAAAGAGTATAAAGTTAGTGCTTTCTGTTTTGTTCAGAAAAAATGTAAGATAGATCTATATTTCATCTTTCCATTATCTGTTAGCTGACTGTATTGTTGCAATTGGCATATCTGGATTACTGGATTTTTTAATGAAGTTTAACATGAACTCATGAGTAAAATTAGTTTTTTAGTCACAATAACTTTGGGGACTTTTTGCGTAAAAGATTGCCTTTACCTGCAATTAGTTGATCAACATAGGTGCCTAACAGCTGGTCTTACGTGAAATATCCAGAAATATGCCTTGTGGACATTTTTTTCTTTCACAGTACATTGTTTATTCTTTAGCAGTAATGTGTAATGCAAAAATAGTGTAATTCATTTATGATATTTTTTTATATATCCAGAAAGGGAAGTACTAAATTATTTATATCGTGTCATGTTACAAAGGTAAAACCACTGATAAACCTCTATTCAGTGCTGTGGGATGTATAGGATCATAGATTCATGGAATATGCTGTGTTGGATGGGACCCATCAGGAAGGATTATTAAGCCTACATCCTGGCCCTGCACAGGACCCCCCCAGGATTCTGACTATGTGCCTGAGAGCATTGCCCAAATGCTTCTTGAATGGTGCTTAGATTACCGGAAGAAATACAGAAGAAGCAATGGCTAAGGATTAGTATTTGGTGTCTCTAACTTCTCATCCTCTATTTAGCCTCCTTTACTTTTATAGGAACTTCTGGCAGGTGAAGAAATATGTTTGTTTTTAGCTTTTATCCTCTTTCATAGAACTTGATTTGACTTGTCATTTGACAATGAAATTCATAAATACATCTTTCTGCTAATCAGTAGGTATTTGTTATTACTGATGAAATAATGAAGGATGATTAGTTCAATGCAAGCATATCTACCTACAGTAAGGAATATTATTCACTTACAGGCATATGAAGAACCTAGTGCAATTGTTTGTTATTTCACACTTCAAAGACTTCTGAAATAATGGATGGAAGGTTGTACTTAGTTTGTCATATGTTACAGTTCCATGTTATCAGTAGCCTTCACTTATCTGGGGCATAATTTGTTCCAAATGAATCAGTAGGAAAGCTATGGGGAATGTTTCAGAGGCAAAAGAATGGAAAATTTAATTAGATGAAAAGAATACTCCATTCGTTCTTACTGCATCTCTTGATTATATATCCATTCAGAATTTATCCCACTCTTTGTGTTTTAATTTGAAAAGGAGCAGCAAATTATAAACAAAATACATTCTCTGTGATAAGTAGCAGTTAGAGCATTGCAGTGTCCATCTATTATATTCTCCAAATGGCTGCAGAAGAATCCATACCCCAAGTCACATGTGTAGAATCTGTATTTCATGCTGGGAAGCACAGTGTGTTCAGAAAGAGCTCAGAAAAGCCAACACACTAAGAAAACAGCAGAAAAGACACAATGCAACAAACAGTCATAAATTAATTTCTTATGGAGACTGAAGCTCTGTGAAAACTCTCAGTGCAAGGGTAGACATATTTCATCCAAGTTTTGATGTCAAAGCTTAAAAATTCAGATGCCTGAAAGTCATGCTTTTCAAAAAATTATAAAGGACATGACAGTAATGTAGTCTTGCATTTAAATGACCCAAGAAAATTAAGTTTGAAGTCAATTTTCTGTAGAGCAATAGCTTAATGTAAGCAGTAGACACACAATGGAATTAGAAAAATGGAATCTTAGTCAGTTGCTGTCACATTAATAGTATGAGACCAACAGCTAGGATAACCTACAGATGATCATTCATTGGCCTCCAAGAAAATTTCTGTTGCCTGGGAAATAGCAAAAGAGCAATTGGCCATGGAATTCAGGGACTGCAACACCTGTGTATAATCATCAGGAACTTAGAGAAGTGAAGTTTTTAAATCATTCTTTTTCTCTTACAGAAGCTATATTATCAAAGACTGGGCTTGCAGAAATGTCTATATCCACACAGAACCTGGGATCTTCCTCTCTCCTCTGGTGACACCCAACCAGCAGCACTACATCCAGCTCTGGCAATTCCAGCACAAGAAAAATACAGACTTCTTGGAGCAGACCTAGGGGAGGGCACAGAAATGGACAGAGGTCTGGAATACCTCTCTTGTGAAAACAGGCTGACAGATTTGGGGTTCCTTAGCTTGGAGAGAAAAAAGTTCTAGGGAGATTTTGGTGAAATCTTTCAATTCTTAAAGAGGGCTTATAATAAAGAGGCTTCTACCTGGGCCTGTAATAACAGAACAAAAGTTAATGGTTAACACTGAAAGAAGAGAGATTTAGGTTAGCTATAAGGAAGAATTTTTTTACAGAAATGGTGGTGAGGCACAGGAACAGGCTGCAGAGAGAAGCTTTGGGTGCCCCATCCCTGGAAGTGTTGAAGGCCAGGTTGGATTGAGCATTAACAACCTGATCTCTTTGAAAATGTCTCTGCCCATGGCAGGGATGTTGTAAGCAGATGATCTTTAAGTTCCCTTCCAACCTAAATCATTCTACAATTCTAAGATTTCCCTTTTAGATGTCTCAACTAAGTGTCAAAAACTATAGGCAGGCCAAACATATATTAAAATAATGCCCTGATATTTCACAAGTTTCAGAGTTTAACTTGGGATAAAAATTTTCTTAGCTTATGTCAATGTCAAGATTTCAATGTGAACCCAACAAAGTTTGCAACTAGTGAAATATTGGGGATTAGTTTTGGTTTTTGATTTTCTAATGGACGTATTTATTTGTTATAACACTCATGATTGACTTTTAATTTTTTTTCTCAATCTTTTTTTAATGTTACTAATCAGATTGCATTACAAAAAACTTGGCATCCAATTCTTTTATTACTGCTAATTTCATTGAAATTAGAAGATAACAGCAGTAAAGTGCTTAAATACCTTCAAGTATCTGTTTATATAATTACAGTGCATCACAATTACTTCCTTCAAGTGTGCCTTGGGTAACATTGAGCTAATGGTTCACAGAATAAATTCAGTCCACAAATATCCGGACTACTATTTAATTGTCAAAAAACATGGGGAACATCTGTTACATGGGCTTGTTAGGTGATAACACCATCATTAACTGCAGACAACAATCTATCATCCATAGCCTTGTGAAGTAGGAGGTGGGCTGAAGTAATTCTGTCTGTTGTGCTGAGGCAAATGAAAACTGTAGATGTTCCTCTAACAACTAATCCCACAACCCTGAATGCAGTAACATAGTACTTTCCTGAATATTTTCTCTTAAAATCAGTTGGATTAGATAGGACACAGAAGACTGAGTTTTGTTTAGGTGCAGTGTCATTGTTTTCCAACAGAGAAGGCTGAACAGGCAAAATTCAATAACATAGTTCAATTTCTATGTAAACAAAAAATGAATTTATACACACAGGTTAGTCTGGGGTGGGGGAGGAAAAAGAGGGGCATACTTCCATCATTTAGGGCCTAGTTTTCATTGGTCTTTGCAGGCAATTATAAAGAAATCCTATTTTATGTGTAACATTTTCCAATGTAAGAGAAACTATCAACACTTTTCAGATGTTCATATGTAGGAAAAAAAAAAGATCAAAGCCCTCTATTGAGTATCTTAAATATGAAGTTCTAGTCATGGACAACATTACAATTCAGAGAGGAGAAATTAAATTGGTCATGGACTAAACTTGTTTGCAGCTGGTAAAGTGTGCTGAAAATTCTAGAACTGACACCTAGCCAAAGGATTTCTTTATTCAAATATTATTTGTATCTAATCAGTAAAACATTTTTTTCTTTCTAGTGAAAGTCAGAATTAATATCTCAAGTATTCATCTTCTACTCTGAACATTGATATTTTTCACTTTTTTTCAAATAATTTTGATTAAATTTAAATACTTATTTATACTCCAGTTTTATAGGAATCTACCTGGTCTTTGCCATTTTGTATACATTAATTTAATGTAAAGCTAACCGACAATTTGACCACAGAAAGATCATAATTATTATTATTTCCATTGATATGATCACTTCACTACTGTATCTTGGCTTTTTTATATTGTTTAATCTTTCCCTTTAATCTTCCTTTTATATTTAGATTACGGTATGCTTTGATAAAGATCTTTTTAATCCTTGCACAACAATTTATACCACTTATTCATTATCAAAATAAAAATCCCTGGAGATAAATATTTAAGATATTAATTTTTTCAATTACTGGTTTAAGCATTTAGTGATGTAATTTATTGTTCTGTCAATGCATTCTATTACTGTGCCTCAGTTAAGTGTGATAAGAATAAATTCTAAGACCAACATTAAATAAAATTTGTATTGAATCTGTTTTACTCCAGATAAATAGTATGCACCAGTACAGAGGAGACCTTGATTCATGACAGTGGTAGGCTGAACTGAGCTAGCTGCCAGACATCAACACAGATGCCCTCTACACTCTCTCATTCTACTCCTCAAAAGGACAGGAAAATAAGATGAAAAATCTCATGTGAGATTACTTGCCAATTATCATCGCAAGTAAAATAGACTCCGTTTGGGATATTTTTTTTTCCCCTCAACCAATTAAAGTAGATTTGGGTACTGAGAAACATATTAAAACATCTTCTCCCACATCACCTCTTCTTCCCAGACTCAACACTTTTTCATTCCAGACTCCTTTACCTGCTCCCCACCCTGCTGAGTGGCACAAGGCAGGGGAAGTGGGAGGTTGTGGTCAATCTGTAACAGCTCCTTTCTGACACTCCTCCTCTCTAATCACTTTGCCCCCTTCAAAAGGGGCCTCCATGGGCTGTAGTTTCTTCAGGAAATATCTGTATGTTCCAACCTGGTTTCCTCTGTAGGCGGCAGAAGGTTCTCAATTCCATTACCTGGAGTACCTCCACCTGCTCCTTTTTATCTCACCTTAGTGCCTGGAAGGTTGTTTCCCACACTTTCTTTGCTTCCTTCTCTCTCTCAGGCAGAACTTTGCTTTTTCTTAAACACACTGAAGAGTCACCATTCTTGAGTGAGGAGCTCAACCATGCCCTAGATTGGGTCCATTTCACTTAGATGGAACAAGCTGGGATCAGTGCAGAAAAGCCCCAGTGTCTCATTACAGAAGTCCCTAAACCCCCCACACAGCCCTTTCCACAATCACCTTTACCCCTACACCAAATAAAAGGACCAAAAAACAAATTCTTTATAATTCTCTGAACCTCTAACTCTCTCATTTTGACATTATTGATTTTATAAAATGAAACATTATACATTATGTAACAGGAAGAATACAGAAACCCAGTGAAATTACTGGCATTATTTATAAACTATTAGGTTTGTAGTTTTTCTGAAGTATATTTGGAAAAGTAACTCTGAAAGTTTTTTTTTTGTAACTTTTCAAGGTTAATCAAGCTGTCGGGAAGAAATTGCAAATACATGTGCCTGCACTCAAGAGTACAAATGTGCAATCACAGCAGGAAAAGGAATATGTTTTCCACTTGGTTGCAATACATTTATCACAAGAGTTCTCAAGGAAAATGGTCTGTAACTTATATGTAGTTTTAAGTCATTTTGAAAAATATCTTCTCACACTATCTTGTTAATGCCATTTCAAAATACTGATTTGTAAGGGCATAAACTAGCAATGAACTTGTAAATAAAATAAATACATACCTAAATCATATTTCTTTTTCTTTCTGTCTCGTGTCTCTGTCTTATATTGATTCTTAGAACTACCTTCTCAAAAGGATGAGATTTTCATGGTAGACACTGACAATTGCTTTTCTGTTTAGGCATGCAATTAAATTCCATGCCATTTAACTTTTCAACAGGTAACAGGATGAGACATGGACTTGGCCTAGAGAAAGTGGTTAGTGAGTTAAAAGAGAAAGACATTTATTTTGAATTCATTCCCCCTGCTTCTTGAAAGCAAGTTAAGATCAACATCATTTAAACAACTGTCTCTGATTTTGCATGGTTGGCTATTCAAGCTGGTAATTTTAAAAAGAAAATCTTCTCTTCCTTGCTGCTTTCATCACTAGTTTCTAAAAATTATTTTCTTTCTCTGGATCGATCAGCTGAATTGTCACTCAATAGGAAAGGCATGTCAGCTCTATTGTTGTAGGAGTCACTATTGAAATGAGAAACTACTTTCTTTGAAACAGTACTGTTATTACTGAGGCAGAACTGGATGAAGAGTCTCTTAGCTTAGGGATATATCATAGATATTGCAGTCAAATCAGGGACAAACCTAGTCAGGTAACTCTGTTATCAGTGACCTGTAGTGAACAGTTAATGAAAAAGCAGATATGACTCAACCTTCCACCCTTCCAAATATCAATTATGGCTTGCAACTAAGCTTTCAAGCAATATATAGCTAATATATGTCTTTTTCTGGGACCTCTTTACCACCCACATATTAGAGTGATTATTTGAATACAGCACCAAAATTCAAGCATTTAAGCCTGCAGATCAAAGACTTAATGTCCTAGAGAAAAGGAAAAAAAAGGGGGAAAAAAAGAAAAGGAAAAGGAAAAAAGAAAAAAGAGGAAAAAATAAGCAAGAGAAGGAAAAAAATATCTTATTGTGGTGGCATACAAATGAAGTTTCTTACTTATATTGTTTTTTTTTTTCTCAGAGGGCTGACATTAACATTTTTTAAGAAAAGTAATATGATAAAGGTGCTCTTATTTCAGTGGTTGCCTACAGGTTGCTTTAAAAGGCCTGTCATCTCTGAGTCCTGGTTTTGTTTGTCTTCTGCTTTTCTCAGCATTCTCTCAGTTTTGTTCATGTCTGCTCTGTCTTGTGCTACTCTCCTTTTCAACTGTCTCACATCCTGTCCTAACCTGCCCTCTGCTTGGTGCTCACTGCAGAGATATATTTCTTCTGGAAGGCTCTAATTGCCTCAGCACAGAGCCCAGAGACCATCAAGACAATCCGGCTTCTTCCTTTCATGTTGCTCCAAAATGTGTATCTTTTTTTGCCAGAAGTTTTTTGTTTATTTGTTTCTTTTTTTCTCTTGCAGGTATTTGCAGGTACTTTGGGATCCAGGTGAGGTCAATCTTCTTCCTAAACTGCAAAGTACTGGTATCTTCTGATGGACTTCACACTCACTTACCCTGAATTTGACTGACTATATGAATAAGATGCAGCCAGATGTAAGGTGGCAGATATTGCTTAACTTTCAGCTGACAGTGTCACCAGCTACAGACAGACCCACCTCCTCCAGGTGTCACTACTTCTGTCCACTAGTCAGACAGGACCAGTATCTGGCTGGTGTGAACTGTCGGGTGCTGCTACATGTGAATGCCAAACTGATTGATAACTATGGAAAAAAAAAAAAAAAAACAAAACCGAAAACAAAACAAACAAACAAAAAACCCACAAAAAACAAACAAACAAACAAACAAAGGATTCTGTAATTTTTCCTTAGCTGTATTCAGTCCTGATATGGAAAGATAAAAAGGAGGGGTTTTTTGCATACTTAACACAAACTATCTAAATCAGTAAGGATTAAAAATCACAAATGAATGTTCTGAAGAATCTAGCATTGGGGCCACAAGGTTAAGAAAATAATAAGATACTTTCATAAAACATCCCTCACTTTCACATCAAATTTTTGTTCATTTATGTTGAACACGTTTGTCTTCACTTCCCCAAATCAAAACTACAGAATCAACTTTGTCACAATTTTAAAATCCTCATATTCTATTTTTTGTTGATCATCAAACTTTTATTTGCCATTTAATACTCTTACACTGCTTTTCAAAATCTGCCTCTTTCTCCTATAGCCCCATGGACAATTTTTTTCTTCCCCTATATGAAAGATAACAATATACACAGACACAGCATGCTTCTCTTCCAATACCTGTGATAAGGCCTTTTTCTCTCCACATTCTCGCCCTGAGTATTTTTCACTGTCACTTCTCTTTCTTAATTCCATCTTCAGTTTTCTCAGAGGAATGAGTAATTCCTAATTCCTTCCTGCTATCTGATTTTTCACCACAGTTCTCTTTCTCTCTTGAATACTCCACACACCCTTTTAGTCTATTTGTCTTCTGCTGCTGCTGCTGCTGTCAAGCTCTGTGTGTTTCGTCCCCTCTCTCCTTCAAATGGAATTATTTGACTGCACTGTAGCGTCCTTCTTAAAAACTAGTTCTTCTTTTATTGCTTCCTCATTTTCTGACACATCATTCCCCAGAGAAGGGCATCAGTACATTCTTCTAATGAAGTAGTGTAACATTTCATCATCTTTATTTCTCTAGGCCTCCATCTGTTTCCCTTTCCTCCTTGTCTGTGTCATTCTAGTGGACAGAGCAAGCTCTCTGAGGCATGGGTGAAAAATTCCTATGAAACACTGCATGACATAAGTGTAAATCTATAAAGTTTTCAGAACAAAAAATATTTAAAATTAGAAATGCTGCCTTTAAATTAAGTTTCAGTTCCAGTTTTATGATGAAAATGTCACAGCTACTAAATCAAGTCTCCTATTATCAAGAAAAGAATCAAATGAAAGATATATAATGCATAAATCATCTGGTTAGAACTTTCTCCATTTCAGTTTTACACAATCCTTCTTATCCTATAATTTTTCACATTTTAGGTAACATAAGAATGAATATATATGAACATAATAATTTTGAAATTTACCTTAAAAAGTACTGTCCTGGTTTAGGACAAATTAGGGGAAGGTCTCCAGAAGGAGCCCCCCAGAAAACAAACCTCCACCACCCCTTCCCCCCCCCAGCTCTGGGTTTGAGAAGGAATTCCTTGGAGGAGAAGTGGAAAAAACCTATTTATTGACAAATAAACAAAGACACTCCCCAACACAAGGGAAAAGAAAAATACTCAAGCAGTTGCTGTGAGGGGAGGGCGCAGAGCTTCTGTTTTCAGGCGTCGAGGACCCCCAGATATTCCCAGGTCAGGTCCGGAGCCGGTCCAATGATCTTCGGGGGGCGGGGGGGAGAAAAAAAGGGAGAGAAAAAAAAGAGAAAAAAAAAAAGAATGAAAGCAGCGAAAACCAGCAAAGGGAAAAAAAAAACAAAAGCAAAAGCAAAAAACCAAAGCCAGCAGCAAAGTAAAGCCAAGCTAGCAGCAAAAGGAAAGCTAGCAGCAAAAGCCAAGAACAAGTAGCCCCACCGCGGCAAAACCCCCTGCCGGGGGGTGGGGGGGGCAGCTGTTAGACATAACAATGTAGTACATAGAGATAAAGCTGCACGATTGGGATAGGAAGCACTGTCAACCCAGGACATTCCACCCCTTATCCCATATCGTGAACACAGGATAAAAAACTTGCATCTCACTTACTCAAACCTTCAACACTTACACATTTCCTTCTATCTTACTTGCTCAGACCTTTGACACTTATACGTTTCCTTCTGTTCCATGTAGTAACATTCATCCAACAATGACATTTACATAGGAGTCTCACCCCACATTCAGATCTCCCTGAGGTACACAGCGTGTTATTCCATCTTTCTGCATTATCCACCATACCATAGGGGCTTCACCCGCTTGGCCTGTTTGATGGCAGCACACGTCTCACAATCATGGA
Source organism: Trochalopteron elliotii (assembly GCA_024734555.1). Lineage (NCBI taxonomy): Eukaryota > Metazoa > Chordata > Aves > Passeriformes > Leiothrichidae > Trochalopteron > Trochalopteron elliotii. Next base: position 4,158,331 of record JANPWX010000077.1, read on the forward strand.
TAACCTGAGAAATACTGTCCATGGTGAGATCCACCCCTCGGTCTCGTGCCCACTTATAGGTGGCGTCTCTGCCCTGATGACCTGAGGCATCATGGGCCCATCGGGCTAGGAACAGCTCTCCCTTGTGTTCCCAATCTAAGTCTATCTTTGACACCTCTATCTTTGCAGCCTGATCTACCTGCTCATTGTTTTGATGCTCCTCCTTGATCTGGGCAAAGGCTTGCTGCTGTTCGGGGCCCCAGTGGAAATCGTTCTTCTTACGGGTAACCAGGTAGAGAGGGCTCACGATCTGATTGTACTCAGGGATATGCATTCTCCAAAAGCCTATGGCGCCTAGGAAAGCTTGTGTCTCCTTCTTGCTGGTTGGTGGAGACATTGCTGTAATCTTGTTGATGACGTCAGTAGGAATCTGACGCCGTCCATCTTCCCACTTTACTCCCAAGAACTGGATCTCACGGGCTGGTCCCTTAACTTTACTCTTCTTGATAGCAAAACCGGCTTGCAGGAGGATCTGGATGATTTCCTTTCCTTTCTCAAACACTTCTGCTGCTGTGTTCCCCCACACAATGATGTCATCAATATACTGTAGGTGTTCTGGAGCCTCACCCTTTTCCAGTGCAGCCTGGATCAGTCCATGGCAGATGGTAGGACTGTGCTTCCACCCCTGGGGCAGTCGGTTCCAGGTGTATTGCACTCCCCTCCATGTGAAGGCAAACTGAGGCCTGCACTCTGCTGCCAGAGGAATGGAGAAAAATGCATTGGCAATGTCAATAGTGGCATACCACCTTGCTGCCTTGGACTCCAGCTCGTACTGGAGCTCCAACATGTCTGGCACAGCAGTGCTCAGCTGCTTCATTCAATGCACGATAGTCCACAGTCAGTCTCCATTCTCCTTCAGATTTTTGCACAGGCCAGATGGGGCTGTTGAAGGGTGAGTGGGTTTTGCTGACCACCCCTTGACTCTCCAGCTCACGGATCATCTTATGGATGGGGATCATGGCATCTCAAGTTGTTCTATACTGTCGGCGGTGCACTATTGAAGTGTCAATTGGTACCTGTTGCTCTTCCCCCTTCAGAAGTCCTACTGTCGACGGATTCTCGGACAGTCCAGGCAAGGTGTTCAATTGCTGGATGCCCTCTGTCACTACAGCTGCTATCCCAAATGCCCATTTGAGTCCCTTAGGGTCTTTGAAATACCCACTCCGAAGGTAGTCTATGCCCAAAATGCATGGGGCCTCTGGGCCAGTTGTAATAAGGTGTTTCTTCCATTCATTTCCAGTCAGGCTCACCTCTGCCTCCACCAACGTATAGTCCTGTGATCCCCCGGTCACACCAGCAATAGAAACAGATTCTGCCCCTACATGTATTGATGGAATTAATGTGCACTGTGCACCAGTATCGACCAAGGCCTCATATTCTTGTGGTTCAGACGTGCCAGGCCAACGAATCCACATCTTCCAAAAAACACGATTTTCCCTAGCCTCTACCTGGCTAGAGGCAGGGCCCCTCTAGGCCTGGTTTTCCTTCTTTATTGGGCATATGTCTTAGAGGTTCCTTCAAGGGGATCGGACACGTCATCATCATCATATCTGGCCGTTCGCCTACGGGCAATTGGAGCTGCTTCCCTTTTGGTGGAACCTCCTCTCTGGGTCTTGCCTTCCTTCAGTTCATGTACCCGTTGTGCCAGAGCAGCAGTGGGTTTTCCATCCCATCTCCTCATGTTTTCTCCAGACTCACGCAGGAAGAACCACAACTCAGCTCGTGGGGTGTACCTTCTCTCCCTGTCTGGGGAACGCCTGCGTTGGGTGCCAGAACCTCTGATCTGTACTGCTGAAATTTGGAAGAGGTCCTCTCTAATCTCCTCCCTGAGTTTCTTGTGATTCTCCTCTATCTTATCTTCTAGTTTCTGTAGATGTGTTTCCACAGCTGCAATTCTGGCATGAGTTGGGCCACGCATGGTATCTGCATATGCTCGAAGCTTCTTCGCCATATCGAGCACAGTCTCATATGTCTCATCCCGCTTCATTATTGCTAGAGCAGAAGCATATTCAGGTGGCCCAAGTCGCACAAGTTTCCTCCACATGACAGGTGTACATGGTTCCAAGTCCGGATTCCTAGTTGTTATGTCATCTGAAAAAATGAGCTCTGCTATCGCCATCTCTCTCAGACGTTGGATCCCCTGTTCTATGGTCTTCCACTGTGTCTGCTGCAGATAGAGGTCATCTGCACACAGGTATCTTTGTGCTACACCTTCCAGGATCCGTTCCCAGAGACTGTGAGGGCTAGCCTCCCTCATCATGCTTTGGTCAATGACAGGATCATGTGACAGAGATCCCAAATGCCTCGCTTCAGTGCCATCCAGAATGGTAGCCTCCCCTGCAGCATCCCAAAGGCGGATTAACCAACTAATTATAGATTCATCAGGTTGTCGCCTGTAGTCCTTTCTTAGGCCTCGAAGGTCCTTTAGGGAAAAGGAATCAATATTGGCTCCAGAATCTGTACCCCTCGATGTGGCTTCTGATTTTGGTGAAGGTCCTTCTCCTGGATCATCATCATCATCCTCCACCTTGCGATCAGTCTTGCTTTTACACTTTCCGCCTCTTGTATTAGCAGCAACAGACATTGGTTGAGGCCTACTGTCTCGTTCAGCTACTGGCCTGGAGCCTGGGATATTAGCTGCAGCCTGAGTGACTGGAATAGTAACTGATTTATCTCCCTGTTCCCTTTCTTCTATCTGCTGCCCTGCGGTATCTAGCAGAGTACGATAAACATATGCCAGGGCCCAGCTCACTACAATAATCCTTTTCTCTTTAGTATTACCATGGCACTTCTCTTTCAGGTACTTTGTCACCTCAGCTGGGTTCTGAATTTGTTCAGATGGGAAGTCCCAGACTATAGGATCAGGGAATTCCTTTAAAATTTGGCCCATATCCTCCCATTTCCCACTCCACTCAAGATTTCTCCTGCTTGGCTTTACTCCTAAATCAGAAGTCTCGTTAGCCCCTTTGGAAATCTCAGCTTTCATTTTATATAAACTGCGGACAGTATAGGAAAAGCTTACTAAATTAAATGCCAGAAAGATGGTCTCTTTAACACTCAGGGGAGACTGAACATTTTCTAATAGAGATGTAAGCAATCCAAAGGAGAAGAAGGAGAACAGAGGCTGGAAAATCCCTTCCCCTGCTTCTCCCCCAACAAACTGAGTAAACACCCATAACAATGAAACAAACATTTCTGGAACGGATTCCAGCATTTTTGTAACCCTCCTGTAAATCATTACAAACAAGCCCAGCCCAATGAGTATTCTGGTTAGTACCCCATGGCTAAAAGAACTACGTATTAGGGAAAATATCAGAGCTATTTCTGGGTAAGGAAGTAACCCTAGGTACCACAGAGGTATTAAAACTCCAAAAAACCCTAGGGACCAGAAATACAGGCAGGCTTCCACCCCAAATGACATTATGAATCCGGAAAAAACCATACCAATACACCCACAAAACAATTAGAACCACCAATATTATTATTAAAGTTTTTTCCACTTCCTCTGGCCCTTTCCCGGCCAATGCACCAAAAGTATACTGTCCTGGTTTAGGACAAATTAGGGGAAGGTCTCCAGAAGGAGCCCCCCAGAAAACAAACCTCCACCACCCCTTCCCCCCCCAGCTCTGGGTTTGAGAAGGAATTCCTTGGAGGAGAAGTGGAAAAAACCTATTTATTGACAAATAAACAAAGACACTCCCAACACAAGGGAAAAGAAAAATACTCAAGCAGTTGCTGTGAGGGGAGGGCGCAGAGCTTCTGTTTTTAGGTGTCAAGGACCCCCAGATATTCCCAGGTCAGGTCCGGAGCCGGTCCAGTGATCTTCGGGGGGGGAGGGAAGGGAGAGAAAAAAAAGAGAAAAAAAAAAAACAAAAACAGCGAAAACCAGCAAAGGGAAAAAAAAAAACAAAAGCAAAAGCAAAAAACCAAAGCCAGCAGCAAAGTAAAGCAAAGCTAGCAGCAAAAGCCAAGCTAGCAGCAAAAGCAAAGCTAGCAGCAAAAGCCAAGAACAAGTAGCCCCACCGCGGCAAAACCCCCCGCCGGGGGGTGGGGGGGGCAGCTGTCAGACATAACAATGTAGTACATAGAGATAAAGCTGCACGATTGGGATAGGAGGCACCGTCAACCCAGGACAAGTACTGAAAATGTTGTCTTGCAAATTGATGCAAATTTTTTAAAACAGTTCTCAGTACTGTGGATGGATCACATGCTAAAATGGAAATGTCCCATATCTCATAGAGTACACAACATGTAAATGAGGTAATATTCACCAATTGTAACTTGCAACTATTATATGAGCATCAGATTCTTTGAAAAAGAAAAGATAATTTAAATCAGACATTTCTAATGATTAAGATATGGGAAAAAAAAGCCTTATCTCTTACTGAAGTACAACAGCAGAAGTTTAACTGCTCAAAATTATCATGCATAAAATTTTCTGTGTCCAGATGAGTCAGAAATTTTTCAATAAACTTTTACAAATACCCTAACTAAATACTGAAGTTCTTATTGATAAGTAATTTTTCATTCAGTGAACAAGTCTATGTGGATACATATGCCACAACAGACACAGGCTGCCACTAAGGTCTCAGGGAGCAGTTTATTTTTCCCTTACATGCAGGCTGCCATGATTTCTTCAGGTCTTGGATCTGAACAATCAGAGTACCAGTTTTTTGAATTCCAAATAATGGTACTACACCCGTGCAAGGAAGACTAGGTATATTGCTACATTTTAGCTCCTAACACGAATTTGGCATTATTTTAGGGACCAAATCAGCCTGACCTCCATCTTTTCAATTGTAAAATATTAATTGACCCCAATATGAATGAAAGATTTTTTACACATTCAAAGTATCACAGAGCTCAAGGTTTAAAAAAACCCCAAAGTATATCTAATAATAAAAAATCACATTATTATATTTGTGTCTAGAGCAGAAAGGATACTCACATCAGGACTATGTAAAACTTTTGTCAAAATTATGATGAAGATTAATGCTCTGAAACAGAGGAAAGAAAATACTCATACTTTCAAGCCGCTCATCTCATTAAAATGTTGTTCTCTTTCCCACAGCTAATTTCTCTACAGGCTCATGAGCCACATATACCCCAGTAGTCAATTTACCTCTCCCTTCAGATTTCTAACAGATGGGAGGTTAGTGGGGGCTTGGAGAGTTGTACTGTCCTCTTTAATCTTTCTATCAAAAATAAATTGAAGATTAATAAAGGAATAAATGTTGTCATATAAACAAATGAGGGCTAGGTGAGTATATTTTTAATAATATAAAGCTTCTTCTACTAAACTCCAGTGATTTATTTAAGTCCAATATGAATGCATTTCTTATATGAATTTCCTACCTGCTAAAAAACCTCCAAGTTACAATGTTTTACACTGAGTGGAATGTTGTAGTTTCTGTAGGATATTATTAACAATGTTGAGGAAAATGAAGGGCTAAGACTAGATACCCTCTCAAAATGAGGACTTTTTAAATGGATAACAGTATCAATTAAGTCCTCTGACACTGAATTAATCCTTTTTTTGAACAATTTGATCAAACTGTCTGAAAGCTTCCTAGAAGCAGGTGGAGATTTAAAAAGTTTTGATGTCTACTTTTTTGGTTCCTGAACTTTGCCTAGAATTTCTAAGTAATAAAGTGTTGAATGTTGATGAAGATAACAAAGATGTCAGCAAAAGCCTGTGATTTAGACTGAAAGGTCACCTGAAAACAGAGAGTTAAGCTTTAAATCCATTCTTCCATATATCTAAGGATGTCCTAAAACAGTCAACTGTGGGGTTGCAGGATTTTGTTTTAAAAGTTTTATTACAGTTTAGTATAGTTTTAGTTACCCCATATGGGCCCCTTGTCTTGGAGTTTTCTCTTATCATAAGTTGATAAGAGCTTCTATGCCTCTCTGGTCTTTGCCCAGAGACTGTTTCCTATTGGTCCTTTCCCCATGACGATCCCTGCCCATCCTCTCCAATGTATCCTTCTTCCCTCTGTCCATCACTGAGTCCTTATCTCCAAGGTCCAGAACCTTCGAGGAGATTTGGCCAGCAGTGGGCAGATTCCCCAGAGACCCCTCCCCAAATTACCTTTGATTTGTTAGTAGTTAGGTAATTCAGTTGGCATTTGTTGCTTTGCTTTGTTTTATTGGTTCCTAGTTTGTACCCACCCCTTGAGCCTGTCCTGGACAAAACCCCCCTGCAGCCCAGGTCCAGGGTCTCTCCTGAGGCACCGGGCCTGAGGTAAGGGGTTCCCCTGTGACCCCTGAATAAACCTCTGTTCCCTGAACCTCCAAGAGTCCCCTCTTTCATTCATACCACGGCCGTGACAGCGAGAGTCGGGGTGCTGCAGAGCCAAGAACTCACAAATCGATTCTGTTGTGGCATGTCAGAGCTACTGGGTGGTCCAGCCGAGCAGCGGGCTGACCAAAGAGATACACACCCCAACAGTCAACGAATAAGCTCATAAAATTGTTTTATCTTTCTCAGACATGTCACAGCCTGCTATTTAAGAAAATCCTCAAGCAAATACAGTTTTAAGTTTCTTGAGGCATCCTGATAAATTAAATCAGGTTTTCTTAAATTGCATATGAATGCTCTAAACATTAGACTCTTCATTAAACCCATGATTGGAGCAGCCACGTGTCCTTTCAAACAATACTTTTTGGCCAGTTTATGCTAAGACCTCAATACCTGCAAAATTATCAACAACTTTTTTTTCCTTGAGCTATGCTTTCATAAGCAAGTCACCAGGTTTTATAGTACACATGCCCTATATATCTTTACACAAATAATTAATAAGGGCCAGTTGGAAACCAAAGAAATCTACCAACTCCTAAACCAAGTTGTATGTTTCAATACAAGAAATAAATAAAGTGTATTCATATTAAGATACTATGAAGTCTCTTCCAATCAATCTCTTTATGAACAAAAATCCTTTTTTTTTCTTTAATTACCTTCTCTTTGTGGCAGAAAATTAAACATAAATACATTTATTTTAAAAAAAGTGAATTTAATTATGACTATTTTTAATAAAAATAGCCTCTTAGAGGAACAAAGTTAACTAGCTTGTTTTGAAACCAACTGTACACTAAAACATTCAATATATCACTTCAGGTGAAATTATTTTTTAGGATTTCATAACATAGATAGAAACACATTTATGTTCAGTTTTTAAATTATTATTTATGCTCTGAATATTTTTAAGTTGGTCTGAGCCAAGGCCCCCAAACCCTCAAAGAACTTTAAATTTCAAAATTGTTCAAGGTGAGCTCCATGCCTCCAAGCATTTTCACACATGTTAAAAACTACTTATCATTTAGTAAAGCCTACATTCTCTTTTAATATCCAAATTCTTGAAAAATAAAGGATGGAGCTGAGTTGCTTAAATTCAGTGTCGCTTTCCTTGACACTTCAGGATATCTCTTTTAGCTCCCAGCTCTTGCTCCAGAAATGTACCAATTTCTTTTAGGTCCTCCCATCTGTGTATGTCAGGCAGACCTATGTAGATGTCTGGGGAGTACAGTTTCCTGTGGAAAAAGAGTATGTTCTCTAGTTCCTTCAAAAACAGGGAATATTACTAAAGTTGCATCTAATGTGATGGATATTCTACCTAACAGGACTGCATAAGCAGCCTGCAATGAGTTTTCCCAAGCTGAAAATCATGCTTGGAAACCTTTCTACCCCTTTAATTCAAAGCAGATATGATTTAATTGGGCTTCACTGGAAACTTGTTGACACAATCCCCACCAATACCCTTTTCCTATGAGTCCCCAAGGGGACCCCACAGTATTACAGGGCACACAGCCAGAAATATTTATTTGGCCTCATTCTGATCAAGAAAAACAGTTCCAGTTCCTGCTTGGAAACATCTTGCCACTGGTCTTTTTGCCATGTTTTATTTCTCCACTAGCTGTTGTGCAATGTAGATTGTAAGTGGTCATTGTGACCTGGGGTAGCAGGAAAGGGCCTTTATTTCTGGCAGGAGGCAAGAATTGTGTTGAAGAAGTTTGAACAATAGAAAAAAGTAGAATAACAGAAAGTGTTCAAAGACACTGTTCTATCTGCATTATATTCATGTAACAAAGCAAGGGTAGGAAACCTGTTGCCAGAACCAGATTCATGAGGCATGGACAGAATGCCTGGAATCATCCTCCTTTCATTACATTTCAATGGTTTTACTCTCTGAGACTGAGCCTGTAGGCTCTCACTCTGGCTATGTTAAAGCCAGGGGTCTGAGACTTTTTTCTAAACCCCGACATAGCTGACTTTTATCAGGACTGTGAGTTTCAAGGGACAGCTGCTCTAACTGCTCTAAGCCACTGTAAAACATTTTCAGCTTCCTGCTCTCAGCAAAGTGTTTGCAGTTGCATATGTCTCTGTAAAAAGCCCATTTCCTGCCACTCCTGAAATTCTGCTTGCAGGGATTATTGCATTTTTTCATGTTCTTATACCTTTCTATTTTTTTCTCCTACATTCTCCCATGCATCTGCATCCTTGCATGACTTATTTTACAGAATCTTACCAATTTTATTTTACCACACTGTCTCCACTTTTTCAGATCATAAATTGCCATTACAGTTTCTTTGCTTTTGCACTTACCAAGGATACCAAAAGATTTCTAGGTACCCAGCTGTACTTCAAAGTTGCCAGCTAAGATTTTCAAAGATGTTTCTGGTTCTCAAACCCAGTTCCCAGGCCCAAAGCTCCCAGGTTGGCAGACAATTCCCATCAGTACTGTTCAGCAGACATTTTATTCTGTTCAGTAAATTTGCTCCTCTAACCAGGCCATCTTCATGGCTGTTAGTGAAGTCCAGCAACTCCACTGAAAATAACTGGAACTTCAGCAGCTACACCAAGAGCATTAAATGTAGCTATCTATAAACCTAGATAAGGACCTACTTGAAAGTAAAACAACTATTCCTATGCAGCAAAAGTATTTGAAATCACTATCATTCAAACATGAAAATAAACCCCCAAACATCAAAATATTCAAAGGTATATACCAGTAAAGTATTTTTTTTCATCTAGTCTGTGGAGAGTGTTACCTCTCTTGTTATGCTCTATTATATTCAAGTGTTTGTTCTATCAGGGAGCATTATTCTATCAATTCAGACCAGAGCCTCAGAATACTTTTGCAAGTCAGTTCTAAGAGCTCTGAGTCCACTGCATAATGTCAAGAAATAGAATCATAAATTTATGGAATATCTTATTTTGGAAAGGACCTATAAGGTTCACTGAGGCCAGCTCTCTGCACCCCACAGGGCTACTTGAAACTAAAACAAATTATTAAGTTCATGCTTCAGATGCTCTTGGAACAGTAAAGGGGAAGCTTACTTTATTCTTTTTGTATACAAATTCTAATATTTGAGATTCTTCAGAAGTTGTAACCTTAAGTGAAATGAAATTCTTATGTGAGTGTATGTTTTGCTCACTTATTCAAGATTTGATATCAAGACGGAAGTTTTATCTAAGTCTGTCAATGCCTTTGTATTGTCCTTGTTTTGTTTCTGCAGTAATGCCTGTACAGCATGCAGTATGACTGACTACAGAAAGCCTGATTGGAATTGCAAGTTGCATCTTAACCCAAGGCAGGTATAGCCGTTGTGCCCTGGCTGTCCAGCTCTTTGATTATTTGCTGAGATTTCTTCAAATACATCACAATTCCCTCATTGGCCATACACTAATCTGTCCTTACAGAAGTAAAAAAGGAATGGATATTTCAATCTCTGAGATTTCACTCTGTTAGACAGGCAGGATGCAGCCTTAAGGCGCTATGGAAATTTGAAGCTGATCAGATATGTGTTAAATGAACATCACCATCTCCTGTGGCTAAATAATAAAAGGCTAGGGAACAATCTCTGACCTGCAGAACAGGTATCCTGCATAGTTTCTTGTAGGAAGTGATTAGATCTAATCCATTATATATCAAATGCATATTTTTAAATGCATTGGAGATTGTCAGAGAAGCTAGTGGTTCCCCTTGAAAATATTTTCATAAGTTGTAATTAATAATTTTATGCAAATGATATATGCATATAAAATTTATGAATATTAAATAACATCTTTGTTACATTTTTTAATGGAAAAAAAACCGTAAAAAATGCCATCCTGCATTTTTTAAGAAACACTAAAAATCACCCTCCTAAGAAAATTCATTTTCAAAATAAAATGTGCATAAAGAAAGGGTTAAATTCTTAGATGTTACAGGATATTAATATATATGCAAATGGTAGATCAAAACTTGAAGAGTCAATCTATTTTGTTGATATTTTACAAACAGGTTTTATGGCAGTAGGAGAAATATTTATTTGCATGTGAGTTGGATACAAATTCTCTTCATCACCAAATTTTTGAAAGTAATTTCTCTTGTTTGTTCTTTCATGTAAAATTATCCAGGTGTGTTTTAAAGGTATAGTCTTTATTTTATTTAAACATATAATCTCATCTTTTATGATTGATGTAATTAATTATAGTTATTGCTATTATGGTTGTTTACAAGTGTAATTTATATGTAAATTTAATACTGAATTATTCATCTCACTAAATCTGATATTCCTGATAAGCCATGAGACACTGTCTTATATGATTGCTTTGTTTCTTGCTTTTCATCCAGACATGCCATTATTTTATTGTTTTTTCTTAATTATATGAATAAATACCTCTAATGAAAATAGCAATGATGACCGAAACAGGACTAAAATGCCTTTAGGAATAAATACCAATTCTAATATAAAACATATTTATATATATACACACACATGTATTTTGGATCCCAGATCAGAAGGAATCTAATCTGATGAAAACCTGAATTTTCTTATCTTTGCTTTTTATTAGAGATACTGTAGGATAAACAAAGAACAAAGAACATAATCCCTTTATAAAGAGCATAATCCCCATAATATGTTTAGAAATAGAATGAAGGAGTTTATTCACATTACAGGTAGCTATGTTTACTGTCAGGCCACAAAGATAAGATTTTCTCCCACTTGACATTTTTCCTGCAGGAGTGGCTCCTGTGAGAAGACACCAGAAGCTGTTCTCATGTATGACAGAATCATTTCAACCATCTCCAAGTTGAACTTGGGGCTGACCAAAGCTGAGTCCATCAGCGATGCTGGTGGCACCTCTTAAATAATATATTTAAGAAAAGGAAAAAAAGTCTGTTCAGTAGCTGGGAGAGACAGGAGAAAGGAAATGTGAGACACAATACTGAAGACACCAGAGACAGTGAAGAAAAAGGGAGAGGAGGTGTTCCAGATGCTGAAGCAGATTCCTTTCCAGCCCATGGAGAAGACCATGGTGGTGCAGTTTGTCTCTCTATAGTCCATGGAGGATCACAGCTGAGCAAATATCTGCCTGCAGCACATGGAGGCCCCTACGGCTTTCTGGGGGGACCTGTGACCTCATGGGTGACCCAAGCAGGAGCAGTCCATTAAAAAGAATTTATACTACCTCCCAGACTATGATTGGCATAATGTTTGGGCTTTATTTCTTAGAGAAAATACATGATTTGCACAGGCCGCTAAGTGCTATCACAAGTGAAGTGCCGAAACAAAAGAAATATATACTTTCAGACATATTTCCTTCTAACATTTCCCATTTGCTTATATAGCTTATTTTTTTTTCTGTGCCATTTAATTCTCACATTTAATCAATACAAAAATTTTAAAAACTTCATTCAGCACTGTGAATTCAATTCTTGTAATGAATTTTCTAACTTCTAGTCAAGAAATACATTACCAAGAATCACAATGTCTTGATTAATTTTAGCTTTAGCTTCAAATTTTATTGGTGGCTCCATCTCTGTGCCCAAAATTCTAATTGCATAAATTCAACAAAAAAATATCTGTAAACCATCAGTCTTCATTCTACATTAATAGTAGATTGCCAAAGGAAGTTAACAGCTGACAGAATTTTGAGGGATTTTGGTAGCTTGATTGCCATATATATCTCTGGAAATATATTTGTTTAAAACACTGAGTCAGTGAAAATTAATCAGAAAAAAACCCTGGAATTAAATGGTTGGAATTGACCTTGCCTAATGTCAATGTCAAAATTTGGTGAATCTTGACTATATTGACTAGTTTTACCACATTGTTATAGTCACATATGTAGAATATTCTCTATCTCCTCAACTACCTTTGGAAATTCTACCACGAGGATTAAGTGATCAAATGACTTTTTAAATTGATAAAGTATACATTTACAAAGTTTTACAAACAGCAACAGCAAGTTATTTTCTTGAACACATATTTAAGTCTTAAATAAATCCATTCATTCCAATGTTGCCTATTTTTAGGCATATTGTCATACTCATTATTTCCAATAAAGTACTTCTTCTCTGGAATGATTATACTCACTTTAAACCACTGGAAGCTATGAAACTTTCAACTGTCTAGGTGAGAACAGTCATTCTCGACCACTACGTCATTTCTCCATTTCCCCCTATAGATATTAGAATAAATTAGTTTGTAAAAACTGTGACAACAATAGAATTCTGCTTGGAACAACAAAAGACATTGCATTTTTCAGAAATTCTGTTTTACACCTTGGGACTGTTTTATGATATAAACTGCTAATTAATAACATCAGAAGTACATTACTGCAATCTTGGTCTTTTTTCTTAAACAAAGAGAAATCCCAAGCTTTTTTTAATTAATCTAAAGATCAATATAGCAAAATTAGGACTGATTCAGTTCTCAGCACATAGATATCTACTGCCTTATGGATTTCTTGGTTCAGATGAGCATAGGTTGCCTGCAGACACTCTGTAATATAGATGAGTCTTTTATGGATGCCTTAGATACCGTAGGAACTCTCACAGGTATTAGGCAACTGAAGTAAGCTCTTCATAGCTGTGATGACTTCCATTGAAAAGAAGGCAAAAACTGGAGATGAAATGTTTTCTCTTGCAAAAAAAGGGGAAATGAAAGAGTCAGTAAATCATCATAATGACATTATATGAATGTTGCACATACATATTTTTATGAATCTGTCCACGATACAGACCTTCAATTCTCCATATACCTTCCATCTTTAAGTAAACAATATTGTAGGAAATGATACTGTACTCTTCCTGGGAGCATATACATCTCCATGGGAAATGTATTCATGATAGCATTAATTTTATTTATTTCAAACACTGAATACACTTCTTTGGGTGGACTGAATCACTCTCTACAGGTACTCTACCTGTTCTAATTGCCTCCTGAGGACAAAGGACAAAACTGAATTTCCTTAACATAGGTTTTTAGTGTCATGAAAAACACCCAAGGGTATTTCACTTGGTCTTCACATGCTATTCCAGACAGGGCTGGGACAATTTAGAACTGTGTTATAATGAGCCAGTCTCATGCTGGATACCACAGGACCTCTAAAATGACAGCAGAAAACTGTCTAAGCAACTGAATTGTATTAGATGTCTGGAGACCATCTGAACAGTTTCTCTAGTAAGGAAGCTCATATATGGTTCCAATACCTCTTTGGAATCTTGCCTAGGAGATATTAACAGCTTTTTGAACATGAGATATTTTTAATTAAATAACAAACACAAAGTGAACCAACATTTTAATTGAATTTTTTTCATTCAGAAAATGTGCACTGAAATCAGTTAATGTTGCAAGGCATCTTTCTAAATCTAGTGTTCTAAAGTAAAACCCACAAAATCACCACCTCTGCATTTTATTTTAGAGAATGAATTGAAGAGAAAAAAAAAAAAAAACAAACAAACCAATCAGTGATTCCTAAAAAAGACTTGTCTGGCTACTATAAAAAAGTTTTATATTAGGAAGTCTTAATACGAGAATATATGAGTTACAGCTGACATTTTCATAGTAATCGATACGAGTACAGAGATGATACCTTTCATTGTGTAAGAGAAACAGAGACAGAAATCTGTAAAACTTTAGACTGCTCTTGTGGTGAAAATATAAAAAAAAAAATTAAAAAATAATCAATGCACATGCAGAGCAGTGCACAGGAGACAACTAAACACACACATATCTGATATATCCTAGGGACATAAACAGAACATCTAGATTTACAGAATTCCAGAGTGATAGAGTGTCTGAGGTTGGAAGTGATCATCTCGTCCAAACCCCCTCCTTAAGCAGGACCATACAGAGCTATAACCAGATGAATTTTGAATATATCCAAAGAGAGAGACTGCACAGTCTTTCTAGGAAATCTGTTCCACTGTTTGACCACCCTCACAGAGAGAGAGAAAAAATAAGTGTTTTCTTGTATTTGCAGCTACCAACAGGCTCTGTGGAAAATGCTGCAAATGCATTTATTTTAGCGTGTTCCTCAAGGAAAGAGAACTATACTAACTGTGGCTTTGATAGAGAAAAGAGTAACTGAATAATATTTCTTTACTGTGGTGCTTCAAATATTAGAGGGCACATGAATCACGAAAAGTGAACATGAGGGAGGAAATCTACAGACTAAAAATGCCTCCATTTCATGTACTAGATATTTGAGGAGTAAAATTAGCCAACATTTTACTCTACATAGGCAGTTTAAACTATAGAAAGTTTGACTGGATGAGAATGGTCCCAGTTTTTCACAGAGATACATGTCAATATGAAAAGAACTTGCTAATTTATATGCCCAATACTGCAAAGGTACAATATTAAATATTTACATATCCTCCCCTGTGCTCCCCAATGTTTCCTTAGTGTAAATCAAGGGAAGTTTGTTTTCTTGTCTGTGTAGTCCCAAGAACTTGTGCTTCATAACTGTATATATAATCTCTTCAAGAAGGACATTCAGAGTTGAGGAGTTTTGTCTTCTCAAGTCACTGTTAATGTGTGAAGGAGATCAGCTCTCAGGGGGAGGACTGAACATCTGCTTGATGATTGGCAGTGGTAAATTTATTTCTTGTTTTGTTTTGCTTGCTTGCATGGCTTTTGCTTTACCTATTGAACTGTCTTTATCTCAACTCATGGGGTTTTTTTTCACTTTTACTCTTCAGATTCTCCCCCCATCCCACTGGGAAGGAGTGAGCTAGAGGCAGGGGAAGATTTTTTTGCCAGATGGAGTTTTAGCATGGCATGGTGTCATTTGGCTTCAACATCAGGAAGTAGTGTATATACTTCACATTACAGACTGTGCTACAATTAAAAAACCCAGTTTTACCCATTCTATGTCTTTTTTAGTTGAGTTTTCTGCAGACACATTTTTCTTTTTTTTTTTAAAGTATGCTAAGTGAAAAGGTTTCCTGTTGAAATCTGTCATCTACTAAAAGTGAAAAATTCCAATGTGATGCCCATATAACAAGCAAAATATGCACTGTGGAACATAATTAGCTTTAAATGTGGACCAAGAACAGCTGACTACATTATTTCAAATGAAACCATCTTAATATTATACTAAAATTGTCAACTTTCCAAATGTCATGTCTTTCTTTCCAGACTGTGCTCAGATTGTAAGAAACCTGTGTGAGCTTTTGAGCTAGCAGGAGCATTACAGGCTCTATTTATTTATAATACTAACCATGGTTTGCCCCATGTTATTCAAAGAATACGGAAAATAAAGGAAAATGTATTTTAACAGCAGGCAACAGAGACTATAGATGAAATTTGTATAGAAGATTAAACAGCCATCAATTATAATTGTGGAAAGCCCTAGAGAGATTTAAAAAAAAAAAGTCTGAAAGTTAGAAAGACACAAAAATTTTCTGTTATAACTATTACCCTGCTGTATTCAGCATTGGTGCAGCCCCACTATTTAAGAAGGATGTCAAGGTCTTTGAATGAATCCAGAGGAGGGTAACAAAGCTGGTGAAAGAGCTAGAAGTAATGTTCCATGAGAAGCAGCTGGGTACTCTGGGTTTATCTAGTTTGGAGAAAAGAAGACTGAAGGATCTCATAGCTCTCTACAGCTTCCAGAGGAGGAGAAGTGGAGAGAAAGGGGCAGATCTCTTCTCCCTGGTATCTAGTGAAAATACACTTGGGAATGGATCACAGATGCACCAGGGGATATTCAGTGTTGCCTGAACAGGCTTTGTAGAGAGGGGGTTGATGTCCCAAACCTGTCAGTGTTTAAGACAACGCTGTTTACAATGTTCTTTAACCTTTCTTCAGTCCTGATATGGTCAGAGACTTGGCCTATTTTAGATCCCTTCCAACTGAAATTCTATTCTATTCTATTCTATTCTATTCTATTCTATTCTATTCTATTCTATTCTATTCTATGCTATGCTATGCTATGCTATGCTATGCTATGCTATGCTATTCTGTTCCGTCCCATTCCGTTCCATTCTAATATCAATTTTCTTAAATATCTAAAAGGAAGGCCATAAAATTAATTAGCAGTATAAAAAATATTGCTTAATAATTATTTAAACCAGACACCTTCTCAAGGTCATCATACTCACGCCAGCTCACTTCCAAGAAGAAAAAATGTCACATTTTTAGAAAGGAGGTTTTTCAAAGCAGCATTTTAAAAAACACATAGCAAAGGTATTTGTAATTATTCATCCATCATCCACTGACAATAGAGTCACGTTAGAATTTTGCAAAAATTTAATTAATATTTAGAAGTATAATGTAATTTCAGCTAAAAGTACTCAGAAGTCACTGCACAAGATCTTGAAAAGATTAATTTCCCTATCTACACGCGGCTTTGAAAACAGCACAGTCAAGAAGTTCCATGCCACATTTTTCAGAAAATAGAAAATCATTTAGATGTTGCTGTTTAATAATATCTTTGTACTTTTTTAGACTTATATTAAAGGAAAAGCTGCATTTTGTTCTGGTTTTCACATGATAAGTGGATTATCTGATGTAGCAATTTGGTTTGACTGGTCTAGAGTTATTTATAATATATATGATCATTTGCATCATATTTTTGCTTCATGTAGTCCAATAGGAAAAAAAAAAGTTTTTCATTTTGCTTTTTGAACAATGTTAAAACCAAAACTCTTGACGTAAGCTTTTGTATTGCTGCCAAGCTGAGAGAACTACAGAACTTTACCTTTCAGAGTATATAAAAAAATTACATAATCTCAGTTTTAAACTAAAAGAAGAGAGATTTAGATAAGGTGTTTGGAAGAAATTCCTTATTCAGAGGATAGTGAGGCACTGGAACAGGTTTCCCAGAGAGCTTGTGGATGCTCCCTGCTCTGGAAGTATCCAAGGGCAGTATGGGTGGGGCTGTGGCCAACCTTATCTAGTGGGTGGTATCCCTGCTTATGGAAGTGGGGTTGGAACAAGAAGATTTTTAAGCTGGCTTCCACCCCTAATCATTCTATGATTGTATGAAATGCTGACTCATTCATATTTACTCTGATGAAATATTTCTTAGCCCAGCTAGTGGTGTAAAATCGTATCTCCAAACATTGCATACCATTATGCATGTATTTTGGTCCCAAGGATATTTTTCTTGAATAAAATAATGCAGTTTTGAAAGACATACTAAGTGGAATCCCACTGAGATCAAGCCATGCCAGCTGTGTTGTAATAACCACTGATGTGACAGTGTACTTGGAACAGAAATTGAGTTTACCCAGCTTGCAGAATATGCAAAACTATGTTGATTAATGTTAAAATAATCTTTACAAAATACACTAAGATCCAGTATCAGCAAAACAACTTTCTGTCACAACAATGGCAGTGTTTTACTTAGCAGGAAGCTCACAGATGCAAAATATTAAATGGCTGAAGCAGTCCCATTTCTAAAATTTTATTTCTTGCCAAAGTGAGTATTTTTTTCAACCCTGGAAAAAAAATACAGAAAATACCACTAGAACAAACATTTGCATAATGCTGAGATTGTAATTTAAAGCTTTATCTTTTAACTTTATTTAATCGCCTTTCAGTTACCTCAAGCTGAAAGAGGTTTAAAATTCTAGCCTGGACAAATCCACACAGGGAACAAAGCTTGACAGACGAGGTCCAAGAGCATTGAACATGATCCTTCTTGCTATGACAAGTTCTTTTAAATTTTGTGAATTTTGTGAGTTCCTGTGAATTTTTTGTTGTCATTAGTTTCCACTGACTGTTGCATTTCACAAGACTAAGGAGGAAATAGGTATGGTGCCTAGAAGGCTGAAAAAGCTATTTTGTGATTACTGCATGTAATACATATGGTTGTTTAAAAAAAAACAAGCCAACAGGGATTTTTTTTTGTCATGTGCATAGCTCAAGATGGCAGTAGACCCTCTGTCTTATATCCTAAGCAGACCCCATGTGTAAAACTGAACAGATACTAAATTTGGAATTTGCATTATTTAATTGGAATTTGCTTACTTGTTAAAAAAAAAAAAAAAAGGATAAAGTAAAATCTTGCTGGTTTTCTTTGCTAAAAAAGGGCTTATACAGCTTCCCCCACCTAAGCAAGCATCATAATGGGTAACAATCACTATATTAATTCCTACCAGCAACAGAAAGACCAATATTTTTCTGTGGGTATTGAAAAAAAAAAGAAAAAAATCAAACAAAATCTCCCATGGAATTTTTTTCTAAATCTAAAGAGATACTTTTGAAAATTATTTAGGATTAAAATACTATTGCAAAATAGCTGTAATTGAAGCATGAGAAAATATATCAAGTATCAGCATTTTTTTGCTTCTGAACACTTTAGAGTAAGCAGAATACAATTGTATTTGCACGATAAAATGTAAGCATTCTTTAAGAACATGTATATATTAAAAAAGCTACATGAATATATACATGTGTAATATTATTTCAGGTTTACAAGGCATAATTAATAATGAAAATTCCTGATTGCATTTGGGGAAGCATAGCTCAAGAAATACTTAACAAAAAACCCACTATAAATACTAACTATAAATATTAACATGGTTGTCTGTCAATACTTATTTCTTTTTAACATAAGAACTGTAAAAAAGAAAAACACTAAAAAGCTGGGGACAATTAAAGAAAGTTTTCATTAAAGAAAACTTAAAGCTCAACAACAGTAATGTCTCAGAACTCTTGCTTTCTTAGTAAGAAATAAATGTAGAATTTATTGTGATTTCATTTTGGTATATCAAAACTGATCACAGATATTGACTAGCATATTTTTGAAGGAAAAAGAGCCATGAAGTACAGGGCCTCCTTTCAACCGTACAAGTTCCTCCAGGTTCTATATACTTCCTAAACTTGGTACAAAAAGAGACATATTTACTGGGAAAATGAAGAGTGTACCTTCTGCATTACTGAGTTATGATTTAATTTGCCTTCTCTTGTTCTATGCACAGAAGATTCATACACCTCTGAAATATTTTTCCATTCACCCTACTGTCTCCATGTCACTGTAACTCACACTTTATTTAAGAATAAATTAATTTGGTATTCGCAGCCGGCTACATCCCTGAGAAAACTTTCTTTTCTGTATCAGAGGATGTTGTGGTGTCTCTCCTTGCTGCCTCAGAAATTAAGGTCACTTTCCTGATCCCCTACTTACCGCAGCAGTTTAAACAGCCAGTTACAGCTGAAAGGTGGTTTGGGAAGATGTCATCTCTAATTCTGGACCTTTGCAGCAAAGGCTGGATGGCAAGAAAGTAATTGTATATCCTCTCTTTCAGGTTAAAGTCAAAGGAGTTTAAATCATCACCTTCATAGCCACCTCCATAAAGGTACAGAAGAACATACATCACTCATAGCCTTCAGCAGTTCATTAACTACCATTTTCTTCAAATTCACAAGTATCAATGTCTTATTGTTCAATCTTCAAACATATCAAAGATTAACTAAAATTGGCTTATTATTTAGTATACAACCTTAGGGAACATTAAGTATGGATTCATTAAATTTGGGCTGTTACATAAAAGCAGTTTGGCTGAAATTCATGTATCTTTATGAATGGTTCTGGATGCCAAAAAAGCAGCCAAGTTGGGCAATTTGAACGTAATCTCCCTTGTTCTGCATGGTCTCCAACTGCTGCTCAAGAAGCATGTGAGTGTCCCCTTGGTCCAGTATTGTAACTATAAAGTGGCCTAGAGCACATGAAGTGAGAATAGATGCCCATGTTTAAGCAACTGTAGCTGTCCTAAATGTTTGCAACAATAATCTCTGGAGTAGAAGTCACTTGATTCAATTAAGATATGTGCCTTCAGATTCAATTAAATAGCTGTAAAATACCAGTATCTCATCACAAAGGAAATTCAGATGGTTATTGCAAATATATCTACGGGACAATTAATAGTCTAGAGATCTTTTCAGCTGACCAGATGCAGTGTCTTCTTTAAGATGTGACAATTAAATACTCAGTACAGTAGCCTTTATGTACACTTCTAGTACTCTCTAATATGTCAGAGAATATGTGAAATAACCCCATACATTTCTAGAGTGCCAGAATGACAGTTTAGATGGACACCTCCAGAGCAAACTCATAGAATAAGCCAGTTTCTGTCAGTTATGAAGAAGTCATGAGTAAGATTCTTATCTTGTCATTCTCATCTATGTAATTTCCTATTTCTTAACTAGAAATATAAATAATGCTAAAAGAATGATGAGCTGTAATGCTGATCAATGTAATCCAATTAGTCAGATAAAAAAATGTACTGTGTAAATTCCTTTTAGTTTTTATTTTTAATGTTGTAGGGTAGTGATAGCGGACACAAAATAGAGCAGTTTGTAAACAACTTTGCTTTGTAAAAGTGGTAGGGGCTTCTTGAAGAAGTGATAAATGTGTGACTTGAGTGATCACATGTTTGGTAGCAGCTGTAGACTTTGGTGAGTATTCTCAGAGATTTCAGAGTTATTTGTAGAATCGTTACCTGTCAAGCATTTCTGAAGAGAGAGACTTGGTAAGGCTCTCTTCATCCAGTGGTTGCCACAGAACTTGTCCTTTAAAGCTTGTATACCCCTGACTAACTTTCTTTTTCTTGTTTCAAATAATTTTCAAGAAATCAAACAGACTTTCAAACTATATAGATTTGGCTGGTTATACTTGACATACATTATGCTCTTTTGTTTTCATATACTGTTGCTAAATCTTAGTAATAGGCTTAGGGCTTCTTAATTTTTTGTGGGTTTGTTTTGCTCTGTTTTTCTTTGTTGCCTTTTTTCTTTTTTTTTGTTATTTTTTGGGGATTTTTTTAGGGGAAAGAAGACTTTAATCTTTTAATAATGGAATTAACACATGCTTCACATTGAAAAGCTACCAATTAGGCTAGTTCAGTCTTCTTAACATGTGAAATGGATGCCATGTTTCATTTAATAGGAAATTTTTTTGACTGATGATTTTGTTTACAACAAATTACAGTTATGCAAGACCAAAAGCCTGATGCTGTGAAACAATTCTCTGAAACTGACAGTAAAGGAAGAATATGTCAAGATGGCTTAGGAATGATAGCTTAACTATAGCTCTTCATATATCGACTGAATAGGTGTTATTCATTTAATGCAAACTTAGCAATCCAAATATGATACAGAAATCATCATGTCAACAACAAAAGCCATGCACTGCAACATCCAAGTATGTAATTTGCAATTTTCTCTTTGTCTACTAGGTATCCTATCACAGAAATAAATGACATTTACTTAACAGAGCTTTTTTGGACTGTATTATATTGGTAATTTCTAACTCCTAATGTTTCTCAAAAAAGACTCAAACCCTATTGTTATTCACTCCTTTGCTCTTCTTTTGTCCTCAATAAGCACTAAAGATTCAGGGACTGCTTCTGTTAATTCCTTAAATACTCTAGACCAAACAGAGCCAGACTCCCTCAACTTTTGCACAGTGTTCTTCCATCCAATTCCCATAACTAGCCTGCAATCCTAATCTAGTCACTGTAATAAATATTAAAATTAACAATGTTCAAATATGGACTTTATATTGTATTCATATAAATGGGTTTTATCTAGTATGGTGGAGAGCTGGAATGAGTATAGAGGGAGAAAAGCAGTGACTGTTCAATCTGAAGAGGATCTCATGGACCAATTACTGGGAGTATGTTGTGGTTTCTCTCGTGGTGGGGGCTGCTACCAGCTAGCAGTGAATCCCTCCAGACCACAGAAACATCTCGTGTGGGTTCGTCAGCTCAGCAGCGGCTGCGTGGGTCAGGCTTGGAAGAAGGAACCGTGCTCTCTCGGGTTAGGAAGGATGTTTATTCAGTTCAGCCATGTAGAAGGGGTTTTGCCACAAGCCCTTCTCAGCATGGGGGAAGCATGGTGTGACAGTGAAGAGACAGAGCGAGTGGGCATGGTGTGTCCCCTTTTTCCCAGCTCGGGGGCTGGGCGGGGAAACACTGACCCGATGGGGAATGGAAGGGGGAGGGGTTACATCAGGAAGAACCACAGGGGTAGGAATGTGGGGGGTGGAAGGAACATACCAAGTACAGACTTATAACAAATACTGATACAAATATAAAAACCTGAAACTCGCGTTGCTACAGGAGTATGCCCTTCTTTTTATTTATGGAGACTGGAGAACATTTCAACTAATGTTGAAAGCTAGATTGAGTTGTCACACAGAAGCAACTGCTAACTTTTGCAACACTCAGGTATGACAAAAGAGCTGACTCTTAGTGAAGTATTGTGCTGGGTTTTGGCTGGGACAGAGTTGATTTTCTTCATAGTGGCTGGTATGGGGTTATGTTTTGGATTTGTGCTGGAAACCAGTGTTCATGATATAGGAATGATTTGGTTATTGCTGAGCAATGCTTACACAGAGTCAAGGCTTTTTCTGCTTCTCGCACCACTCCAGCAGAGAGTAGGCTGGGGCTACACAAGAAGGCATGAGGGGACAAAACCAGAACAGGTAGTCCAACTGACCCAAGGGATATTTCATACTATATGACATCACACTTAGCCTATAAATCTGGGAGGAAAAAAGGAGGAAGGGGGACATTTGAAGTTAAGGCATTTTATCTTCCCAAGTCACCATTACCCATGATGAAATCCTGCTTTCCTGGGTATCACTGAGCACCTGCCTGCCCCTGAGCAGTGGTGAATGCATTCCTTGTTTTCCTTTGCTTGCATGCACAGCTTTTGCTTTACTTGTTAAACTGTCTTTATTTCAGCCCATGAATTTTCTCACTTTTACCATTTCAACGGTCTCCCCAGTTCCACTGCAGGCAGGAGTGAGTGGCTGTTTTGTGCGTAATTGCTGCCTGGTGTTAAACCTTAACATAGCATAGCATGTGTTCAACAGAACGGAATAATCACATCCCTTGTTCTGTTCAACACATGGTTGCACATGCATTCCAGGACATGTTTTACCTTCATTGCTGGAACAGGTCATTCTCAGATCAGCTGTACTCCTAGAAATCACTCCCCAGTCTGCTGGTTGAGATTAGTCCAACTCAGAATTCCAGATTTATTTTCTGAAGTTTAATCCAAGTCTTCTTGGTAAATCTTGCAGACTGTTGACCTAGGTCTACATTCCTTCTTTTCAGTGTATCTACCACTCCTTAAAGGTTAGAATAACCTATGGTGAGGTGCATTTTATCTCACCATTCAGATAATTTTAAAAGATAATGAATAGCCTTGGACCTAATATAAACCTTGAGGTATCTCTATCTAAATTTTCTGACTATAAGAATCTAAGTTATTTGTAACTTCCAGGACAGTTTATTCAGTTTTCATTCATCATGTAGTACATTTTTCCAGTCCATATTTTACCAGCTTCAACGAGAATGTTGAGATCATGTCAATCACTCTGTAAAATTTGAGGTAGGTGGATGTCCACTCCTCTCCTCTCTTCCCTTCACTGAGAAAACTATTATATGAGAGAAAGCAACAGGCTGGTTAAGTACAACTTAACTTGGTAAGTCTAGCCCTTTTAAGATTTCCTTCCCGTCTTTCATGTGTGTGGAAATATCTTCCATCTGGACTAGTTCCACCATTATCCCAGGTACTGACATGAGGCTTTCTGGTCCCTAACTTTCTGAGTTTTTCTTTTTCCTGTAGACAGATGCAATATTTTTGCCGCTTCAGTCACCTGGAACCTTCCTTAATCTCTATGATCTTTAAAAAAATAAAAGAGAGCATCTTTACCATGTTGAATTCCAGAGGTCCTCAGATGCATCCTGTCAAGTCCATTGACATGTATGTCTCCAGTGTGTACAGCTGATCCTGAGCTCAACCCTCCTCTGCCATGGATGTTCCACTCTTTGGATCTGTTCTTTTTCTTGACATAAAAACTCAGGATCTTACCTTTAAAGACCTAAACAAAGACAACACTGAGTACCCCAGCCTTCTCAGTGTTTCTTGTAACTAACTTGCCAGCCCCATTCAGCGGCAGTCTTTATCTCAACCCATGTTTCCCTTGTGCTTCTACCTGCTACTAGCATAAGGCCAGAAGTACCTCTTGTTTGAGTTTGAACTCCAGCTGAGCTTTTGGTTTCCTAACTGCACCTCTGCATGCTAAGGTAATATTTTTGTATCCCTCTTTGGATATTTTTCCATCATTCCTTTTTTCACATACTTATTCTTTCCAGTTGTAATCTGCCAATAGCTTGCTGTTTAAAAAGGCTGGTGTGGTAATTTGAGCTTGGCTGAGTGCCCACCAAGCTGCTCCATCACTCCATCTCCTCAGCTGGATATGTGAGGTAAAGTGTAATGAAGTCCTGTGGATTAAAAGAAGGACAGGGAGAGATCAGTCAAAAATTACTCAAACCAGATTTGCCTCAGGGAAATTAACTTGATTTATTACCAATCAACTCAGAGTAGGGTAGTAAGAAATACAGAAAAATCTTAAAATACTATCACCTAGCTCAACTCTCCTTCCCAAGCTCAATTTCATTCCTGATTTCTATACCTATATCTCTCCCCATGGTGGGAAGATGAATTGTAGTCTTTTAATCACGTGTTTCTGTAATTCCTTCCTCCTCACATTTTGTGCTTCATTGTGGGATCCCTCCCAGAGGAGAGGGTCCCTCATGACCTTCTTCACAGTGAGCCCTTCCCACAGGTCACATTTCTGCAGATACTTCTTCAGCATGGGAACTTTCCACAGGGTGCAGTCCTTCAGGAGCAGACTACTCCAGCATGGATCCCTTCCACAGTGTCACAGGTCCTGTCAGCAGCCTGCTCTAGAATGAGCTTCCCACAGGGTCACAGCCTACTTCAGCAGTGGAGCATCCATATCAAATATGAGGGAAGCCTCTATCAGCTTCTCACAGAAGGCATACCTGTAGTCCCCCCACTAGCCACATAAACCCAATGCCCACATAAACCAGTCATCTGGTTTCTTAGTATGCCATGGGGACAGATCACACCTGTGCTTTCAGAATGATGTCCTGGAAATCTCAAAGCACTTCTGAGGTCTTTTGTGCCTAAAGACAAGCTCCCTTTAGACTGTTCCTGATGGTTCCCTGAAGAACCTGAAACTGAAATCTGCTCTTCTGAAGTCAGTGATCTTTATTACTTCGTCTTTCTCATGCCCCTCAAAGTCTTACCTCTAAAAGCGCAGGGTTACTGCAGACAAAGTTTCTTTTTACAGACTTCAAAGAGTTCTTGTCTGTTTGCAAGCAGTGACTCCAAAAAGGCACCAATCCTTACAGCCATACTCGACAACGTCAAGAATATATCTTTGACACAGTCCAGAAATCTCCCAGAGAACCCCCATTTGCTCAGTGTTCTCTTGCCCAGTGCAGTCTGTCCTTCTCTTCCATAACTCCTATCTTTCTATAAAGTGAAATTTTCTTTTCACTGTCTTGTATTTATTCTGAAAAACACTTATAAAACTTTTTAATTTTTTTTTTAATATCTCTACATAGCTGGAACTGATTTCATGGTTATATCTTTCTGATAAAATCCTAACATGCTTGACCTATTCCTTTATAGTAATATTCAGTCATGTCTTTATTTTCAGTGTTGTATGATTCCTTTTAAAAACATTTTAAAGTCATTACAGAGCTCACTATAGAGCCATTATGTCATTTCTGTATGCCTCATAGCTTTCCTCAGCAATAGGATATTTTGTTAGTAATTCTTTTGTCTTATTTTGTGTTCCCACCTTCACTTTCCTGCATAGTAATACTTATTCATCTTTTTTGTTATTACTCTTACTCATATTAACTTCCAGCTTGAGATATTAAAAAATTTGTCTCTAACGATCAAAAAAAAATATAAATATATATATATAAAAGTATCTTCTCCCATAAAACTTTTTTGCATTTTATAGGTCCAGGCATTTTTCAAGGAACGTTTAGACTGTGTGTTCAGATTAGATTTACTTTCCAGCAGATAACTAGATATTCGAATTGCTTACTGCCTGCATGTCATATATTTTAGCTACACATATTAAAAAAAAAAGATTAGCATGGAAAAAAAAATCTTGTATAAGTATGACCCAGGTTTACTCTATCTAAAAAAATAAATGAATGTTTAGATATTGTATTTCAAAAGATGAAAGTATGACATACTAAGGGATATAGCTGTATTGAGCTAAATAAAGTCTGATCTAGACATGCTATAGTTCTTTTCATCATTGACAGGATTTATTGATTTCAAGAGAGATATCCAATATAGGTCAAAGAAATAATTCAGTGCACTTTAATTTTCTCTATCTTAAATAACCAAACATTATATCTTTGTTTCATAACATATGTCAAACAGTGTCTAAATTTACCTCTTAAAATCTGAAAATAGATTAGGTGATTTTTTTTGTTCTTTTGGACACCAAAATAATTTTGTAAGTTCCAAAGACATGGAAAACACTCAAGTTGGAATAAAAAAAAATAAAAACATTTTCCTTACATTTTGAATTAGTGACTAGCTTCTCTAGTACTTTAGCACCATGTTTGGCTGAAAATTACATGTTCAGAAGGAACTATGTAAATCGAAGGAAACTTACATTGCCAAAAACAGAACAACTAAGTTAAAGAACATGACAAAAGTTTGTCCTCAGGCAGTTCCACCTTTGATTTTTTTTTCCTTTTTTTTTTTCTGGAGGGTACGGTGAGTCTTACATAGAAGTCCTCCCAGTGGAATTCGGGAAGATGATATATCAAGTTGCCTCATTTTGTCACAGTCAGTTGTATCCAGTATTAAGGGTTTGATTTAGATTCAGTCATATTTAGGTATTTATAAGTGATCCAGGTGCCTGAGCTCCTATAGCACTCACAATGTACATGCACAGTCCACGTCTTCACCCCTGTCAAAACTGAGGAGCTAGTCACCCCACTCTAAGACAAAACATGTTCCTGTTCAGTAACCTGAACATAAGTAACTTTTTCAGTCCTCTATCTGTCCAAGGCCTTGTGAAGAAGGTTGCAGCTATAAGGAACATGTAATATTTAGGAAAGGCAGCTAGATGCCTGGCAGAATATGTCAGAGCATTTTGTACATCTCTGGACACTGATGTTTAATTGAATGAACTGAGTCTGTATCTTTGATCTACTGAAGTTACCAGGAAAAAAACCCAAAACTCTACAACAAAAACCTCCACCTCCACTACTTCAAAGAAAACAAACTGTTGCTACTTTTTAAGCCACATAATTCTTCATGTCTGAAAGCAGAAAACACAAGTATTTTTCCTATAGAAATTTATTTAAATAAGAGAGAAATAAGACTACATCCTCATTGTTCACACACATATGTCCACCTACATAGATGCACTTTTTTTCTTCTATCTAACAAAAGAGATCTTGCATTTCACCATCCCAAGTCTAATGAATATGTTACTGAAAATATGGTTATTTTCTTACCTGCAACAAGGTAAGACGTCTATATCCTGACATTGTAATTGAAAACCAGACATGCAAACAGGAGATTGCTTTTATGTGCATTGTTCCACCTATAGTTTCCAGAGTAGAAGACAATGTAATATATTTCAGTCCTTTATTTTTCCCCTTAACTCAAAATTATTTTAGAAGACAAGTGCAGTTCCTTGTTAATCCTTTAATCCAGCAGTTATTAAAAAAAGTTCTTGAGTATAGCTGTTAAGAAAAGTGGGTTATGAGGCTTACTAATACCAATAAAAACACACATATACAATCATGTACACAGTGTCTTCGATTAAATATAAAACTTCTGATATTCTAATGTTTATAAGCTAATTTGCTTTCCAAGTAACAGGATGATGATCAGTCTATAAAACTCTGGAAAAAATAATGATAATGAAGTGAAAGAAAGTAATCACTTTTTTTTCTGTATTGCATTAGACCAGAATTAAAATTTTATTTTTATAACCACAAATTATTTCAAAATATATATTTTAACCAGTACACGTAGTTTATCATATCTCACAGATTTTTGGATCTAGATACTCATATATATGGTATTTTCAGATAAATTAAATATCCATACTCCCAGAAGAGTGAATGATAAATATTTAAAATAAATGTATTCTTGATTCTAACCAACGGCTCAACCAACTGGATCTTCCTAAGGCATCTCAACAAACAACCAGATGTAAGATTTTTTTCCTTTGAAAAAATCAACTAAACTCCTTAGTGAATAAAAAGTATGCACTATTACATAGCAGTTTAAACTGATTATGGATACTGTCATTTGTTAGTAACAAAAAAAAATCAGAGATAAAACAATAGCTATTACATCATGATATTTTTATAGTTACTTTGGTCGTTGCCATTGTTGATATTTGTGCTTTGTTTCATTTGTTAAGATTGGAAGCTCTTGATCTACCTATACAAAAATATATGAAGATCTAACTATCACAATTTTCTTACCTTTTAATACATGCAAAAAGAACTTCCATCAGAATCTACATTCTCCTATCAGATGCAGCAGAAACAGCAGTCCAGCAGCACCCAGTTGTGGAGGCAAACAATAAATAAATCCTTTTCCAGGTGGTCTGAATGTTTCTTTGTCATACAAATTTAGACTTTCAGTCTAAATTGCCAAATTCAAGTGTTCAGGAGTAAAGCTACAAAAAAAGTCAATGACAACTGGAGTGCAAAGAGAAAATACAGAAGTCACAGAAAGATGTGTTTCAATAAGCTTGACTTTAGCATGCGTAACACTACCCTGACAAGGTACAAATGAATATTTTCTAGAAGTCCCAAGCTGATCACAACTGCAACATAGACCTACATTGAAAAATTACGGCAATGGCTTTTCTACCAACCTCTTTTAACAGTAGGTTTAAAGCACACAGAGTAGGAGACATGGGTTCTCAACTCCTTGTAACTGAAAGGAATACAAGCAGTAGTTCCTGTTTCCCAGGTGAGTGCATGAGGCACTAAAATAACTGTAGGAATGACTAGAAGGAGAGGTACTCGTTGAGGTTTCTGTCATGGTGGGGGCAGCCACTGGCTAGCAGTGAATCCCTTCAGACCACAGAAACATCTCGTGTGGGTTTGTCAGCTCAGCAGCTGCTGCGTGGGTCAGGCTTGGAAGAAGGAACCGTGCTCTCTCGGGTTAGGATGGATGTTTATTCAGTGCAGCCATGTGGAAGGGGTTTTGCCACAAGCCCTTCTCAGCATGGGGGAAGCATGGCGAGAGGGTGGGGAGAGCGAGCGAGTGGGCGTGGTGTGTCCCCTTTTCCCAGTTTGGGGGCTGGGCGGGAAACACTGACCCAATGGGGAATGGAAGGGGGAGGGGTTACATCAGGAAGAACCACAGGGGTAGGAATGTGGGGGGTGGAAGGAACATACCAAGTACAGACCAATAACAAATACTGATATAAATATAAAAACCTGAAACTCGCATTGCTACAGGTACTCAGTCCCCGGTTGACTAGTTGAAGTGGGTCCCTTATGAAAAGAGAACAAAAAAGGTGCTGGATGCTGCAAACGTAATGGTCAGACTTCTTCTGAACCAATCCAAATACCACCCACTTTATTCTACTGATGAGAAGACAAAGGTTGCAAAAAGAAAAAAAAGGTAGTTTACTGGGCACTACAGATTGCATCAAAATGAGAACATATGATTATAGTCACATATTTGAAAACACTTTTAGAATTATAGTCAATAAGAAAAAAGATATTCCAATACAGTTTATTTCCAGTCCAAATGTCTGCTAAATATCTGTCATGATGGACAGGTATTGAATTTGTTCGTACTTGAGCTTTCTTATTTTGTTTTATTTTGTTTTATTTGAGTACAGCATTAAATTCATTAAGAGGTATATGATATTTTTAATACTTTAATTTAAATGCATTTGAAAACTAGCTTTTAAACCCAAAAATTATAAATTGTGAGTCTCAAGCTCGATTGATAAGTGACATGTTTCATCCTCAAGATTCTGGTTTATGATTTAAAAATCTAGTATTTTTCCAGAGTGACATTTTTAGCAACCTTTTTTTTAAAAAAAGACTGACTTTTTCTAACATGTTTTATGAATGGGAGTAATTTAATCTTGTAGGAGCCTTCCTCCTGGTAATTTAAAATCATTAGCTAAAACAGCTTCTAGATTAGCAAAGACAGATATAGATAACCATTTAACAAAATACATCCATTACCACTTCCAGCCCACTCTACTCCCAGAAACACAGGGCCTTTCATAAGTTAATGTAATACATTGTTATGCTTATTATTTTGGAAAAAGAAAAAATAAAAAGGTGATAGTTGAGATATACAAGGTTGTTTTATATTATGTCAGTCAGGTCCTATTCTACTATTCTAAATATAGGTAACCTTCACTAAGATGCCAAAATGCTTCCTTAGGAAGGGTTGCTTTTTATTTATTAGTAACTGGCAACTATCCTTACATTAATTTCCTGTAATGTAGAGTTAAAGCTGTTCTTTCTGATCTGAACTAATTCATAGCAATTTCCAAACTATATTCTTCTGCAAAGTTACTACAGAAACAACATAAAATTTAAAACTATCTTCACTGCAAACAATGTTTGCAAGTGGCATTGCTGAAAGAAACTGGGGAGCTTAGACATTTCTTTAAAGAGAAAGTAAATGGGTAATGGAGATTACAGGCTTTTATAAAATACAGCTGATTTTCCTTTTTTCAGATGCTCCAAAATAACTTTCTTGAAATCCTTTCACTCTAAGGACAATACCAGTCTCCAGTGACATGTTCTATGGTAAGAATGGATGCTAATAATAAGTGGATTCTGTAGACAAGTTTGGATCTCTTCGCATTTGATTTTGTACTCACAGCTTAGCAAAGAATCTCTGTGGAATACCAGTCAGAGCTGCAAAGAATGGAAGATAGGTTGTTTTAACATAGTATCCCTTTAGGCTTCAAGTGAACTACAGGAAAACATTTATTTGCTGTTATTTGCTTACTCTGAAAAGACTGCCAATTTTACTTCTTACAGAGAAAACAAACACAGAGTTACTGTGCTCTGCATTTTCTGATTCAGAGTAAGCTTTCTGTATGTGTACTATTTCTTAAATACATGACTGACATGAAGTCAGTGTTTTTCATAGTCAGATCATGTTCATTGAACTTCTTTTTATCCTTTGTGAAGATTCATCTAGGTTTTAGTTAGATAATCTTCTTTTTACACTGACGGAACTATTACAGAAAGAAAATGAATCATGTTCATGTTGACAAAATTGTCTTTATTCTGACTTCTTTGGCTATTCAACGCATTTCAATAGAAAACACCACTTTTCTGTATAGGAGACATATGTACCTAACTCCTTCTATGATGCTCACAATAAAACACCTGTTGCTAGCCAGCCTTGACAGGATGATACTAACATCACTTTGGCTTGGATAAGGAAATGATACAATAAGGTTACAGACTAACCATGTCAACTTTTGTTCCAATAAAGCCTCACCTGCAATTGTGGAAATCTTAAGTAGAAAATGACAGCTTATGAAACAGGTTGAAATATATTTGTTTTCAAAAACAGTTTTATTGATGCTCACAGTTGTTGCACTATTTTAACTGGTAAGACCATTAAACCAGGGTTACCCCCAGGCTGGAAGGAGTTTAGGATTGATAAAGTTGTACAGACCCCTGAGGAGAAGTGCAGAAGAAGGGGAAGCAGGAAGAAACAGAGTAGACAAACAGAAAAAGGTATAAAGGCACTGGCTTCATGAAAACAAATCAGTACACTTCTCTGGCAGAGCCCAGTTCCTCATCACTGCAATCTGTCCTTTCTATCTTCTTACTAAAATTTCTAACTCTCTGTGGGATCTCACTCTAATCCTGTGTGCGCATACTGCAAGTACCCACTGCCAGCTGCTGGTGTGACCTGTGTGTGTGAGGGTTGGTTACCTTTGGTGGCAGACACCAGACTGAGTAGGGGTCCTAGGTCAGTAGTTTGGACAGCCCATAGCTCTCTGAATCTAGAGAGGGTCCTACTGAATTTGTGCCCAGAGAGCCAGCTACTGAGCAGCAGGTGTGAATGGGCCTGATGACAGCTACCCTCATTGTATCCTGTGACTTCAGCTCACACCTTTGCTGATCTCCTGTTTATCCTCAGAGTATTACAAAAAGCACCTGATGACTCAGTGTCTGGAACAGGGTATGACTCTTATAAGTGACACCATTCTGATCTGCAGTCTCAGGCCAATACCCTCCCTGAATGCCATGGTCAGTATAACGGTATGTCAGGACCACTGAATGCTTGATGTTTAAAGACATCTGCCACTCATTTGATCCAATCCACCAAGGAGAGGAGTGGGGTGGGCCCATATTTTATCAGGAGCAAATCTATCAGTTTGCAATCATTAACTTGCTAATCAAAAAGCAACTAACAGAAGCTACAGGGTCCCCTGAAAACTTCCAGAAATGTTCCACCTAACTGGGTGGTTACCTCTGAAGCTGTGGAAAAACTGGAAAAATCAAACTGTTTCATACAACCTTGTACAACTAATAGAGAAAAAAGAGGAAAAAAAACACCAAAACAAAACCAACAAATTAAAAAAAAAAAATAAAAAAAAAAATAATAAAAAAAAAAAAGCAGTGGAAGGACAATAAGTATAAACATGGCTGCAAGTTAGCATGTGTGCATGTGTGATTGTAACTAGTGAAAGTCATGGTTAATAAAAGGAATTAGAAAAAGAAATCTCTCTGTGCCAAAAAGATCAAATATTACTTATAATTTGTTAACAGACCTAAACATCTCTCAATTAAAATACCTGGGCAGGAGGTGGGGGTGGGTAAGTGGCAGAGAGGAAGGGAGAGCCATATCTTTTTTTGTTTTGTGCAGGCAGGACCAGAAGAAGTGTGCACAAAACTGTAGTAAAGGAGGTTCCCTCTGAGCATCAGGAAACACTTTTTTTCTATACTGTGAGGGTGACTGAAAACCAGAACCAGTTGCCCAGGGATTTTGTGGAGTCTCTGTACTTGAAAATTCCTTCTAACCTCAGCTATTCTGTGATTCTGTGATTAAATTCTGTGTTACTTCTGGCAGAGATGAATGGCTTTCATTAAAATCTTATCAGTTTAACTCTTTAAAGTTCCACAATATCTATTTATAAACTACCAGCTACCACAGTAATTAAAGATAATATTTCTTCAGGATGTTTTCAAAATTGATATGAATTTTCCAACAAGGATACCAACAGTATTTTAACTTAGTAATAAAACAATGGTCTGAGTTTTGGACAGGAAAAAATTGTCTTCTAAAAACCTGTTTTGTAAGAGCTGTCTTCTAACATGCACACTAGCAGACCTTTTCATATATTTTTTGAGAGACAAATCTGAAAGGTTTTTTATTTTATCCTTAAAAAAGACCCTAGTTGGAAAATACATTCCGTGAATGAATTTGCTAATAACTGATCATATCCACTTGAAAATAAGGGAAGTCTAAAACTAACATTTCTTAATCAGTATTGTTGCTCATTAACTTCTCATGCTCATGCTCATTAACTCCTCGTATTCATAAGGACTCCAATGACATGGTTTAGAAAGGGGATTTTATGGCAAGAACAAATACATTGAAATTCTATTGGCTCTTCTAGGCATCAAAATTGCATAATTATCAAAAGAATCTCCAGGAGAAGCAAAATTCATCTTTGGACCAATACTAGTTATTTGGTCTTTGTGATTCTCCAAGATGCTTTACTTCAATAATGAGACCTCTAATTCATCTTGTAAGACTTCAGAGAATAAAATGTTCACTTCCTTTAGCAATAAATTGCTTCATGAAGTCAGAAGACCTACAGAGAGTATGAATTTCAGAGACAGAAGATTTGCTAAATTGTAATTTAATTGTAAAACCCCTTCCCACATTTGAAGTTCTGGTTCTATTCTATGTATACCAAAATTTACTGCAAATACACTCTAGGGGCTTTTTTAAGATAATGTGTATTGGGAAATAGCTTTCTTCTTCCCATCTCCTTTTTTTTTGTTGTATTATTTTTGAAGGTGAAGTGCTTAGCAAAAGTATTAGGATCTCCAGACAATTGAAAAGGGAAGTTTAAGAAAATGTCAAAGGACAAAGTATGACCAGCAATATTTTAAACATGCTGCTTTTGGGGACTTCTTAAAAGCACCACGTACCCCCACCCACTCCAGGATGGGGCAGGGCAGATCAGGTCAGGTCTCCCTTGGAAGGGAGGGCAGGGCAGCCCTGACTGGTTTGGGTTGGTTGGAGCAGATTTTCTCCCCCTCCCTGACATCCCTGACACTGGCAGCAACATCCAGATAGACTGTGGCCAGAGGCTGGAGACACAATAGTCTTTTGTTTCATGTGTTTTGTGGGTTTGTTTGTTTGTTTGTTTGTTTGTCTGTCTGTCCATTTTTTGGTTGTTTGGGGTTTGTGTGTGTGCGTGTGTTTTGTTTAGTTTAGTTTTGGTTTGGTTTGCTTTGCTTTTTTTTTGGTCGGTGTGTTGTGGGGTTTTTTTTTGGGAGGGGGTGCTGTGGGGGTGGCAACTAACACCCTCCTGTGCTGGAATCACAGAAGGTAGCTGGTGATGACTATGGGAGAAGGAACACACTCCAAAATATTCCCACTCATGCTGGTTTTATGTCCTTCACTTGTATCTGCTAGGCTGCTTTGATCTGTTCCAGTGGGGTTATTTTCCAATTACTGTTTCATCAGAATTGTTTTATTCTTGGTATATAAAAGTATGATTCACAAAAAAAATGACATTTTCTGATGTAAATCTTTTTGGTTAAAAGTATCCTTGTCTACTCTGCCAAACACAAGTACATTAGCACTGTGCAGCTTAGCAAAATAAATAAGCATATAATTGAGTACACTCTTGTTAGGTAGGGATTGCTTAATTAGAGTCAAGCCTTAATTATGTTTCTTCCAGATGACTCAAAAGGCCCTCATCATGCCTACTTTTATTGATCCTAGCTTAAACAAGTTGTATGATGCTTGAGGCCTGTTACTCCTGCTCCTCTGCTCCTTATTAGGTATGCTTTAACTTTTGTATTTGCTGTTACATATATAAGAAGAAAACAGCTTCATAATTTATATTTTATGCACATTTAGGCTTATATTTATACATTAAACCTAATTAGAGGATCTTTATGGAAGTGTTGATCAGAGCAGATAGAGCAGATGTATTGTTATAAGCGGTCATGACAGAAATCACAACAGGTGTAAAAGAGGTTTTTCTAGATGACAGTGTTTAAGAAAGTGGAATTTGAATACTACACACCAAGACTGGGGAGTTATTAATTGCAAGTATGGATGTGATTATGAACATGGCAAAGGAATAAGAGGAATAGCAAAGTTTAAATTAGAAAATCTCATTAGATTCTATGATTCAACCATGTGACAGAAGACAGAGAAAAGAGAATCTGCAATTAGAATCATAGAACCATAAAATCATAGAATGTTATACTTGGTCTTCCTGCCAGAAATGAACAAGGATGACTAGGGAAGTAGTGTTGAATTGCAAGCTTTGAGAACTGCAAATTTGGCTGCAGAGGTTTGCAGGCTGTATAAAGTCTGTATTTCCTGTGCATGAACTCTGTTAGAAGACACAAAACCACAAAGGATAGGGAAATGTATGAGCAGTTGCAATGACCTGTAACGTCACCTTTGAATACGTCTAGTTTTAATCAACAGTATAAGGATGATATTTTAATTTATTTTATATCATAGAAACATATACATATGTATAGGTGGTCAACAAAGGCTTGCAAAACTACTATATTGCAGAAATATTAAGAAAGAATTATGATACTCTGTGGAAGAAGTGCATGCTTATAAGACTATAACTCGTTAAGACAGCCTAGTTCTAATGAGATGAAAATTGGAAGCACTCAGTATGTAGACAAAATCCAGGCCTTTTAAATTTAACGTCCATTAATCAGCATGTAATTGAAATTAGTTTAATATGAAATCAAATGCAAGCTTGCACAAATGGTGTTGTGAAAAATAGTATTTAAATATTTTGTAATGCTGTGATGGTATAGCCAGAAACAATGCAGAAATATTTTGCAAAAACATGTGAACAATGTTACTTACAAAAGGGCAAATAAAAACATGTGGTTTCACTTATGAAGCATGGGAATATATCTAAACAAGAAAGAAGAAGGAGAAATTGCAAAAAGAGCAAAGAACAGGGAAAGCACGAGGCTTGCTTTGGGATTAGGATTTGGAACATGTAGAATTTCTACTAAGCATGGAAGAAGCACACCTCAAAAACTAATACTAAGGAAAGCATCACTGGAAGCAAATTAGATACCCTCTCTGGAAAATAGTCTAGAGACAAAAAAAAATGGCTGAACAAATGTGGAGAAGAAACAAGATAAGCTCACATTTTTGAGACTGACTTGTCTTAACAAAGGGGTCTCAAACCTGATCATCACAAACTCTGCAGTTGAGGACTGTCACAGAGAGTAGCCCTCAGTGTTGATCTTATGATGTGGTTCTATATACTTGCTGCTAAATTATGCTATTATAGCTAGACTTGCCAGGTTTCTGCATGTAACATTGATGAAGAATAATTGGTAAGAGCTGACCACTTGCATGAAGTCTCCCACATGTAGATTGATTGAGCAGTTGTTTTATTTGGGGGTTTTTTGTTTGTTTGTTTGTTTGTTTGTTTTTAATTTTAGACATGCATGATTTGTCAGTCTTCTAAACACTCCCTTCAGAACAATCTGTAATTTTCTAATCCTGTGTACACACCTATACATAGTTGTTTATTTCACAGGATTACAGGATCACAGAATGAGAATTTGGAAGGGACAAGGATCCCCAAGTCTAACTCCTGATCCTGCACAGGACCAGCCCCAAGAGTCACACCATGTACCCTAGGAACTGTCCAAATGCTTCTTGACTTCTGTCAGCTTAGTGCTGTGACCTTGGGGAGCCTGTTCCAGTGTCCAACAACCCTCT
Source organism: Trochalopteron elliotii (assembly GCA_024734555.1). Classification (NCBI taxonomy): domain Eukaryota; kingdom Metazoa; phylum Chordata; class Aves; order Passeriformes; family Leiothrichidae; genus Trochalopteron; species Trochalopteron elliotii. The sequence continues at coordinate 4,195,450 of JANPWX010000077.1, forward strand.
GACTAAAGAAACTTTTTCTAACATTCAACCTAAATCTTCCCTGACACAACTCCAGGTTGTTTCCTCCAGTTCTGTCACTGGTCATTACAAAGTGTCTGCCCTTCCTCTTTCCCTCACGAGAAAGCTGTAGACTGTAATGAGGTCCCCCCTCAGTCTCCTCCAAGCTGAAGACACAAAGACACAAAGTGACCTCAGCTGCTCTGAAGACCTCAAGGCCCTTCACTACCTTTGATGCCCTCTTTGGACACACTCTAATAATTTAAGGTCTTTCTTATATTGTGCCCAAAACTGCCCCCAACATTCAAGGTGAGGCCGCTCCAGTGCAGAGCAGAGCAGGACATACACCTCTGGACACATCTGGGCCCTCTGGCTGCCAGGGCACTGCTGACTCATGTTCAACTTCCCATCAACCAGAATCCCCAGGTCCCTTTCCATGGCACTGCTTTCCAGCTTCTCATGCCCCATCCCAGGTGTAGAATCCAGCACTTTCCCTTGTTAAGCTTCATGCTGGTGATTTTCCAGTCCTCCAATCCGTCAAGGTCTCTCTGCAGGTCCTCCCTGCCTCTGAGGAAGTTAACAACTCCTCCCAGCTTTGCATCATCTGTGACCTTGCTTAGTATTCCTTCTAGTCCTACAATCCAAGTAATTTATGAAGGTGTTGAAGAGCAGAGGGCTGAGGATGGAGCCCTGTCTGGAACCTCTGGTGACAGGTCACCAATCTGATGTCACTCCATTCACTATAACCCTTTAAGCCTGACCCATGAGCCAGTTGCTCACCCATTGCATGATGTGTTTAGGCCTGACTGATTAGTGAGGTGTTTTACTCTGTGATAAAATTATCGGGTAATGCAGTAACTTAGTAATAGCTGGGAGAGTTATTAATTCTTTATCTTATTTTCTCTTGTAATAGCCATCATGAAACTACTCTCACCCTTTCTGGCTATCTCTGCGTAGTGAATGTAAGAGGAAACTAAAGTTACTTTTCCTTAGACGTTTTATAGATATTGAAATTAAGTAAAATGAAATTTAGGCAGAATACTTGCTTTTTAATTTAAGAAGATACTATTTCAAGTCCTGCATTTCTTAGGTTCATTTACAATGCAGAAAGTATCAAGTACTCTGAAGATAAAGCAATGGCACTTTTTGTGTTATTTGAAATATGGCCCTTTTTAAAAGTAGATCTGTAGAATTAGCTTTGCTGATTTAAGTCAGACTACTAATGTTTTCAGGTATGTAATTCCTGAGGTTCTTCAATGAACTAAGGCCTATGGAATTTATAATAATAATTGAAATATACTGTCTTATCAGAATCTGCATCACTCAATTTCTCATGTTGCAATGCCCTTAAGTGTTTTAAAAATAAAGAATTGTATAAAACCAAAATACAGAAAAACAATGGTTTGGAATATTCTCCCTTTATTTTAGGGGTTGAAAAGTATACTATATTTCAATGATATTATAAAGCAAATTTCCAGGTTTTGACCTATGTGCAAAACTATGAAAACCTGAATTTTCCTTACCACTGATGGTAGTAAGATGCATTTTAGACATGCTGAATATGATTATTAGAATGTGCCCATATATTTTTTTCATGAATGCATCTGATTGAATATAATCTGTTGCTAGGAAATCTTCCATAGTTCAACACTAATTTATGATGTCTATTTAAGCATTTTTTGTTCTTTTATAGTTCTACATGCATTTGAATATCCTTTACAAATTACTTTAAATGTAAAAATTTCTAGCAATTTCTGTACTGTTATGAAATATTCCCCCCCCGGCAGCCCCCCGGGGCTGTCTGGCTAGCTCAGTCCTTTGGAGGAATATTCCAGGGACAAGACAAAAGATTCAAAAGAGGCTCTTACCCCATGTCTATTTTCCCAGGCTTTATTCTTGAAGGATGTCCAGGGGAGCAAAAGAAAGAATAAGGAAGAACAGGGCCTTATCTAGTCTCCTGCTCAGGAAAAGGCAGCTGGATCTCAGCCAACCAGGTCAAGAAAGGAAGGAAGGGTCAAGCCCTATAGGCTTCAGGTTTCAGGGGGTCCTTGAGGGGAAAACCATAACCCAGAGAAATATAACACTGTTATATAGTAAAGCCCCAAAAGAAGACATCCATCTGCCTGGTACGGAAGCAAAAATCAGTAAAACACATTACTGTTGATTTAAGCAGAGATGTCTTTTTAATTTGAATGTAACAGTTTTTAGATTTTGTCTGCTACACACACCTGCATAAACTTTTTGGTTTTACCAAATTTCCAGCCAATATCATGTGTACATTGTACTTTGACTTTTATTAAGTTCATTGTGCTGAAACCCATAAATGAATTTTCTCAAAATTACTCTCTCTTTACAGATGACATTTTTTCACCCTTGTCAAAATTGTATCCAGCTGTTTTCCTGTCTTCATGGTAATAATCACTGGTGTTTTTCTCCTTCTAAGGACATTTGGATAAGCACAGTACTGTGTTTTCCATTGCTGAATTCTGTATAGTTTCTCTTCACTGCTGGTATGAATATTTCCCTGTGATGTGGGTCCTAATCTTCACTGGGCTATTTCTGCAGTTTGGACTATCCCAGCAACTCTATTTCTTCTGGCTGCACACTGTCTACTATCCATGTGGAAACATCTCAGAAGGGAACAAGCTAGTACCATATTTTCTGCTTTCATTTTCTCCTCAGGGCCTTTCCACTCCATTTTAATTATAATATTTGTTATTATACCTCAATTTGTGTCCTGTACAAAGCAGCTGTTCATGCTTAACAAAGATTGGTTACTTATCTTTGTTAATTTAAAGCATTTTTATTAACCACCATAGCATTACCTATTGTGTTTAATGAGGCTTGAGACAAAGCTTAGGGAAGTCAATAGCAAATTTTCTATTAAGTACAATGATGTGGAGTATAAACTTGAAGTGAATCTTTATTTTAATTTTAAATAAACATTTATTATTTAACTAACTTTTAATAATGGCAATAATTCATACAATCATTAACATCACTATTTGGGAAAAGGGAATATTTTTATGAAAACTGTGTGATTAATGGTTTTGAGCAGCATCCTTTCCAGAATAGGAGCATTAAATCTTATTTTGACACAAAAGTATATATATATATTATTTATTTATTTATTTTTAAGGCAGCCTATAAATACTAATGCCATTAAAAGATAAACAAAAATTCCTCTACAAAATGTCAGGCTGCTTGAATTGATTTGTTTCTAAACATCCTGGTAAAAATTGAGAAAATATGAAACAAGATTAATATGAGTAAGAAGAGAAAAGAGTAAGATAGACCTTTACTTGTGAAATAATTGTATCTCTACTATAGATGAAAGAAATATCCAGGCTTTGGTCCAAGAACCTAAAGGAGTTGGTTTTTTTTTCTTTGCTTGTTTATTTTACTTTTTATGTTTTTATTTTTTTTTTCTGCAATATAGCTGTATTGGAAAATTAAAACTCACAAACCTGATCATCTTAACCTCTATGCCTAAGAAACACCAAAACCCATAACCATCAGTGTTAATTACCAGTATCAACTACATCAAAGAGCTCCAGGGTCCCCTTTCTAACAAATAATCCTATGTGCTGTAGTAGAGAAGTCTGATTTAAACACAAAAATATTTCTGCTGTCCTTGTACTTTGCATATGTTCCTTGTTACAAAATACAGTATCCTACACGATTTTATTTTGTAAGTTTGGTATGGCTTTTTAATGAATCTTATATATATTTTGGACTTCTCATTCAGATAGCTTTAGGCAGGTGAAATTCCTGATCTATCTGGAAAGCTCAGTTGTTATCATTTAATAGCAGTTAAAACTAGATATTGCCTGGACATTTGCTCTCAAAGACCTTTAGAGACCAACCTGTACCTGCTGTAGATGGCTAGTTTTCATTTCCGTTGTTAAATGTGAGAAAATCAGTTGCTGCAAGTGAATAGGCAGCAACAAAAGAAAGGGGTGGGGGGAAAGAAAATGAAAGGGACAGGAGACAGCAGCGACTGAGGTGCTTCAGGTTTTCTTTTCTTCTATTTTTACTGATAATATTTCTTCTCATGTCTCCCAGCTCCCAGTATCTAGTGACAGAATATGAGAAACTCAAACACTAATAAGTTAGCATGAAAGTAATAAGTTAGCAGAACAGTTGATACATGGGAGGGCAGGGCTGGCATGGAAAATCTGGAGAAATGTCCTGGCAGAAACCTCATGCAGTTTGATAAAAGCAAATGGAAAATCCTGTACCAGGGACAGAGTAACGGCATACACATTACAGGGTGGATGGCAACTGTATGGAAAGCAGCTTTGCAGAAAATGGTCTTAAAGTCCTGGCAGACAGCAAGCTGAGGATGAATCAGCAGTGTGTTCCTGAGATGATAATGACTAAATGCCTGCTATTGCAGTGGTTTTAGCTGTATTAGAAAGAACTATCCAGCAAGAAGAGGAAAGGGTTTTATTCCCCCTGCACACAGTACTTCTGAGACTGTTTGATGTATTGTGTGCTATTTGGTGCTTTTTAATACAATAAAAACATTGGCAAACTTTAATAAATTCAGTGGAGGGCTACTGTCATCCTTTAAAGGCTGGAGTACTTGATATTTAAAGAGTGATTCAGATAAATGGATTTATTCAGCCTTAAGAAAATACTAAGGGGGCCCTAATCGTAGTCTTCAGCTAACTGATGGATACCTATGGAGATGGAGCTAAAATCCTCTCTGAGATGCACTTGAAAAGATAAAAAGCAGCAGGTAAAAGGACTGCTGAGAGAAGTTTAGAAAAGATGTAAGTGAAAAACTATTAAAAATTATTGAAAAGCAGATGAACATATACCGGAACTGGTAGCCTAGACAAGTTGTGGAATGTGCAGCCTTGAAGACACTCTGAAGTTGAGTGGAAAAAGTGCTGAGCAACCTGATGTTACTTTTATGTTTGCCCTGTTCTTTATGAATCTCTCAACTAGATTATCTCCAACTATCTATGACTCAATCAAAAAATGAAATAAATCTAAATTAACATTTCTTTGTTTTTGTGACCGATTATAAATCACTGTGTTTTAGATAAACTGGTATGTTGAGTTTTAATTGGCACAATATTTTTTTTCTATTACATCTAGTGCCTCAAAAAGTGATTTTGAGTTATATTAGGTGAATCATGATAATACTCCTAAATACAACAGACATTTTTTCAAATTAAAAAAAAATTCAAAGCCGTGTTTGGTGATGGACAGTCTTTTGGTCTTTCTGTTCAGTATTTTGGAGCTTACATTAGAAAACTTAACTCATCAGCACAAATACATAATATATTATTTATTGAAATTCTTGCCCTAAATGACAGTCTGAGAAGTTTTGTCCTAGCAAAAGCCAGTGTGATCTCTCTTCTCTCTTCTCTCTTTTCTCACAGAAAGAGGTCCATGAGAAAATTTGCATCTTACACAAGGAGAGGTAAGAATAAGCACATTGTTTAGATCTTTCTTTTATGAACATACATCAATGAATTTTCAGTATATACATACCTACATGACATTGGGATGGAGTAAACCCTCATAAAGTGTATAAATATGATTCCTACAGTACAAGACAAACCTAACAAAATATGATTCATCACCCAATTACAAATAATAGTTGATAATATTTGATTTCTATGGTTGTATGCTTGAAAGAAAATCTGGTGTGCATATGTCTGCATATGTGAAGTTGGATGTCTGATTTACCATCTACACTGAAAGGACGGAAAAGCTGTTCAGACTAGTACAATTAAAAAAGTCCTACTGTCTAAAAAAGATGGGAAAACAACACTGAATATTTTTAAATTTTTATGCATGTAAAAACAGCATGGACTTTGTTTTCCATAGAATAATTTTGGATATATTTTCATAGAGATAAAATGCTAGATTTGTAATTTTCTACTCAGTATATTATACTGTGTAATATTTTGATTACATTTTGTAAGTGTGAAAGCATTGTGTAATAAATCTGGTTATAAAATACTGAGAGTGTTTAGAGGTTATTTTCAAATAGGCTTATGTAAAACAATGTTTAGTGATGACAACTTGTGATCCTAAATATTAACATATGTGTTTTAAAATGGTAATTTAATAACTATTCTCTATTTGAAAATTGTTTAGTAACACTGTTTAAATAGAGACATATGTGCAGGAAGAGTGTTGATCTTCATCTGGGTGTTTTCTTGCATTGATTTTGTTTACTTCACTATGCTTTTTCATTTCTCAAAGGCATATCACAAATGAGGGAAGGACATAGATCTCCACACTAACATCCTCTCTGAAATTCTTCACTGGACCAGATTCTTCAAAGATTAATAGCACTTCATAAAATAAGTTGTTATTTTTGGGTTTTAATTGTTTGATTTCTATTAATAAGTAATGAATTTCATTATAGATTAAGAAAGAAATACCTGAGAATTCTATTGCCAGAATTCCTGATGACTACTTTCTTGCTTATAGATATAAGCATTATGAGATTGTTATCCTCATTGACCTCCTGCTGCCTTCATTACAAGAAACTGCAGATTGTATAAAACTGCTTTCTGACTGAGGTTTCGTATTGTGTTCACTCCCATGCCTTTTCCTAAATTTTTGCTTATTTTAGCAAACGTCTGAGGGTTCTAGAATCATGGGATGCTTTGGGCTGGAAAGAACCTTTAAAGATCATCCAGTCCAATCCCCCTTCCACAGGCAGGAACATCTTCCACTAGATGATGTTGCTCAGTGCAATTCCAGTTATGAGGTATCCACAGCTTCTTTGGGAAGAAGATTCCAGTGTCTCACCACCCTCAGTGGAAATAAAAAAATCCCCCTATCCAATCTAAATCCACTCTCAGTTTAAATCACTACCTTATGTCTTATTACTACAGGCTCTGGCAAAAAGTCTCCCTCTATCTGTCTTACAAGCTCACTTTAAACATTGAAGGGTCTCAGTAAGGTCTCACTTTGAGAATCTTCTCCAGGCTGAACAACCGCCAGTCTCCCAGCCTTTCTTTACAGGAGATGCATGACAGCCCTCTGATCATTTTTGTCTCTCTCCTCTGGGCTTGCTCTGACAGCTCTGTATTTCAGATGCTGGAGTCCCAGGGCTGGAGGCAGTACTGAAGGTGGGTTCTTGCAAGAGTAGAGAGCTAGAATCACCTCCTTCAGTCTGCTGCCCACACTTTTTTTGTGCAGCCCAGGATATGGTTGGCTTTTTGGGCTGCAAGTGCATATTGCTGCTTCCACGTTTTCATTTATTAGTATTATAAAGTCCTTCTTGGTACTGCTGCCCTCAGTGTGTTCATCACTCAGGATGGACTACCACTGGATTACCTTGACCCAGGTGCAGCACCTTGCACTTGGTCTTGCTGAAATTCACAAGCTTCTAATAGGCCTACCTCTCAAGTCTGTCAGGTCCCCTCTGGATGGCATTCCTTCCCTCAGGTATATCAAATGCACCACTCAGCTTATTGTCATCTGCAAACTTGCTGAGTGTGTGCTTAATCTCACTGTCTGTCACTGATTAAGATAGTAAATGGTATTGGTCCTGCCACAGAGTCCTGAGGGACACCACTTGTTACTAGTTTCCACTTGGACATTCACCTATTGACTGTAACTCTGGCCACAGCCAAAGTGTCCATCAATTGAACTCATATTTCCCTGATTTAAGGCTAAGAATGTTGTGGGGACAGTATCAAAGGCCTTAGTGAAGTCCAGGTCATCATATCATGATCATATATGCTATATAGATATCATCATATCTATAGCTCTTCCCTTGTCCATTGATGAAGACTCTGCACTGTAGAAAGACACTAGAATGGTCAGGTATGACTTGCCTTTGGTGAAGCCATGCTGGCTGTCTCAAATCACCTCCTTGCTTTCCATGTATTTCTACATGTCTTCCCACAGGATCTGTTCCATGAACTCCCTGAACACTGAGGTGAGGCTGACTTGTCAGTAGTTTCCAGAGTCCTTTTTTATCCCCTTTTTATAAGTGGACAGAATATTCCCTTTTTCCAGTCACTGGACACTTGGTTTGACTACCATGACTTTTCAAATATGATGGAGAGTGGCTTGGCGACTACACTGGCCAATTCCCTCGGGATCCTGGGATGCACCTCATTGGGTCCTATTGACTCGTATTTGTTCAGATTCCTCAGGTGGTTTCAAACCAAGTCCTTTTCCACAATGGCACTCTCCAGGAACTCTTGTTCCCTGGTCTATATGGGTTTGTCCCATCCTGGATGCAGAATCCAGCACTTGGCCATGTTAAACTTCATGCAGTTGGTGACTGTTCATCTCACTAATTGGTTGAGGTTTCTCTGCAGGGCCTTTCTGCCCTGCTGTGCTGCACCTTTTGTCCACAAGGATTCTGCGGGAGACAGTATTAAAAGTTTTGCTGAAATCCAAAAAGATTATATCCACAAGCTTTCCTAGATCATCTCAGTGGGTTACATTGTCATGGAAGGAGATCATGTTCAAAAAGCAGATCATGTTCAGCTGCGACTTATGACTGCATTGTCTTCCAGGAGTTTTTCAATACCTCCCTGAATATTCTTTTCCATGATGTAGGCATTTTAGAGAACGACTCATGATAGGTCCCTTAGACATTTGTCTTCATATGGGATGAATTGATTGGCTGAAACACATGTATCTTTCCAGTTACTGTAGAGGTAATTCGGAAATTTTCTTGAACTTCCAGCTGGGGTCTGCCGAAAGTCCTGTTTTCCATCTGCCAAACTTATACAGCTAATGTAACTGTGCTGTACAAAATTGAGATCTTTGGACCTCTTTAGTGATGCTAAATTACTACAATTAGGTAAATGTATCCTGTCCTGTCTGCTTTATGTGTCTACTGTGGTGTAAGGTGAGTATCTGCCTGAATTCCTCTATATTGACTAGATCCATTTGTTCTTTAATGAGACCATGCCAACTCACATGGTGGTACTTAACACTTGGTCACCTGTTTGCAGACTTGAATTTAAATGTGTGGAGTCTCAAGCTGACTTTTAGAGATTAAATTAGGTACAACTCACATTTGAATGGGTGAATGCTAAGCTTATAACCTGATCATGAAGAATACCAAAGCAACACAAACTTAAACAAGCACATTAGAGTCAAGGAAAAAAAAACAGAACACCAAAATTAATTCTTTGTCTATTGAAATAGGGGGTGAGGAGAAGGAGGGATGTGCAGTTTAAACATGGTTTCCTTTCCCCCTTTTGCACTTGGGATATTTTTAAATTATTCTCTACTTGCATAGAGTTGATCTGAAAGCTATTCTCAAATCCATATTTATCCCACCCCTTTTAACTTCTTTTCATGTGCTGGAAATATTATGTAGAAAAAGTCCACTGGCTTGCAGTCCCATACTTTCTCTACTTCAAATTTTTTGCACTGTACATAAGTCCTTTATTGCTCTTAAGCAGAGATAAAAGCAAGTAGCTTGCTTTCTCAGTGAAGTAAAAAATTCATAAATAAAGCCCACAGTATCACTAAGCATGACACAGAAAAAAGAAAGAGCTCATTTTTCTTTACTTTTGTGTTAATCCTTCTCTCCTCTGAAGAAGATAAACTAAAATTGAAATGAAAGATATTGTGAGGTGTTCGTTTGTGTCTTTGTTTTTTTAAACTGAAATATCTTAAAATATATTAACTAAAATTGTAAATTGCTTTCAAATATGCTACATTTGTTTTCCTTTAATGTAAAAGCTTTTTTCTCTCATAAATAAAAGATTAGTAAAAGGCAAAATTTTACATTTTACATTGGTTTTTAATTTCAAATATGAATTGATTAATCTTTTTGTTAAAAAAAACACTTAAGGAAAGAAAAAAGATCAGCTATTAAATGCAGAATAAATTAAAAATTCATAATTGGGAAATAATTGAAAAAGCTGCTGGGGGCAGAAGAGGCAAAAGAAATGGGAAGAGATGCTGAACAACATGTCTGATGGCATTTTCACTATGAGAGTACAGTAGCTACAAATGACCCAAGCTGTACACAGTTTATAGAGCCCCTGACAGATGAAAATCCATTTTTGGCTTATTGTTCAACCACTTGCAGAATCACTGTATTAGGTAGATACTGAAATAGAAAAAATAATACAATAAAATCCATCTATTCATCTCAGCTTCCCTAACTGCTGAAGACAGAAAACATCCCCCTCTTGAGTTCCCACCCTGAGTTGCAGTCACTATATATAGGAGAGCTGAGATAGCACTGTAAATTGAAAAACTGGAATGAATACTCTATAAATGAACCCTAGTTCTTTAACTGTCAAACACTCCAGATCTCCATCCTTTGCATTCAGAATTTGTTTTAGAAGTTGTAAATTTGGGGCCTTTTCTCAGCTAAGATGGTATCAGTCTGGTTGTTTGCCCTTTTCTTTCTTTCAGTGATCTATTTTCTTTTCGATAGCTCTCTTGTAGTTGTTTTATATGGCTCTATTTCCAATTGATGAAGCACATACATTCTGAGAAGAAGACAGCTCTGCTTTGAATTTAGATGGATTACCTGAGGATCAGAGCTGGTATAGAAACATTTCAACAGCAGTTATGAACAGATTGGCATGTTTTGTCAGAGGTTTACTTAAACCCAGGACTTAAATATATCCAAATTCTAAGTACTACTATATTACTCCAAGGATTAGGAGTAGCACCTAGGAGAGGATTTTACTTATTTATTAGGGAAGGGTTTTTTGTTGGTGGTGGTGTTTTTTGGGTTTTTTTTGGTTTGTTTTTTTTTTTGTTACTCTCAACATGCTGCAGAGGAAAGTAGAAATTATTTTTTCTTTAACTCCTGAGTAGTGTCACACTGTTCTATATTTCAGTTTTTCCTGTCTATGGGTTTTACATTTAATGTTTTTATTGTCAGTACTTCAGAGTATTTTTCGCTTGTTTTGACCATCATTTGCATGTGAGAGGACATTCAGAGCGCTTATTATACCCACTGTATCCATTTATAAAATCTAAAAAAGGACCCATTTTACCTTGGTGAGGCAAATTAATTTTTTAATCATATTAAAATCTGTCTTAGTTTCATTACATTTGGGTTTTTTGTCTCTTCATTATTTGACAAATTACTTAGTCTCTATAGTCTTCCATGTTTGGCATTAGGGTCTGGAAAGTAAATTTTGCCTTTATTCTTTCATATGGACTTTCATCATGATTCTGCAGGCTCTCCAGGGTAATCTCCAGGATAAATTTTTAGCTGCTTCTTTTTGAAACACTGATTTCTTGTATGTTTTCTTAACACTGAGAACTCATCATGTTGAAATATCTTTTTGAAGCATGGGGATATTAAGCCTTTAGGATTAAAGTAAATATTCCCTTTTCTTAAAATGAAATTCCAAAGGGAAATTAAACTAAACAAAACATATTTGACTTGTGAAACAAAACAGACTGTGTGGCATAAGGATCCTTTGCTTCACTTAACATTTTCATTTCAAATGAAGTACTGCTGCATTTTATGTTGGTCATGAGAATATCATCCAACATCAGCATTAAAAAGCAAGGCTGAAGAACAGTTATTTTATTTTTATTATGTAATCAGAAAAAAAAAACCCAAAAAACAACAAACAGCTAAACAAAAACCAAACCCCCAAACCATAACAAACATCAGCAGACAAAGTTTATATTAGGATTCATTCTCAGGGTTACACCACTTTTGCTTAACCTCTTACATCAGCTGGATTCATTCAAGTGTATTAAGGATTTGTATTTACTTCATTACTGTCTCTTACTCTCTAGGAATATAATTTTATGGATGTTGATACAAACATTGCTTTGAGTATTATTTGATTTATATGCCCTGATTTCTTAGCCCTTAAAGTGAAATTATTGTAAATAAAAGAATTCATCACGCACAAGAAGTGCCCTGAGGCTGAAGTCATACATTATGCAATGCTTCATTTCTGTTTCAGACTAGAAATAGCGTGGTATCTTATTCTTCACATTTGTCTCCTCAGTCTGTCTATTTCAGAGCCAGTGAGACAAATAATAATATCAAATTATGATTAAATGAATGAAGGACTTAGAATTGGACTATCAGTTTTTCTTGTAATTCTTTGTTGCTGATACATGCAATTAAAAAAAAAAAAAGTGTGATTCATGAAGAAGTACAGTCAGCAAGCAAAATTAATCTCAGTACCTTGTGTCAATGTATTGGTACCACAGGCAGAATGGGAGCTTCAAACAGAGTTCATTAGAGAGGTCCTCCCCTTGAATCACAAGGCACAGAAAGGACTCCCTTGCTTCCTGCCCACCTTCTCAGACAGGAGCCTGGGTGTGCCTGGATCCAGTCTCACCCTCAGCCTTAGTCAATGTCTAATGACTAAATGATTACAAACATGTAATCATGTCTTTATACAACTTTGTCTTTCAGGATCAAAAATGGCAAAACAAACATAGTTATGTAAATAAATTATTTATTTACATTTGTTTTGATAATGATTGGACTAAAATATCTTAATCAGAATTATTTATTGCACTGTGTGGATACCTATAACTATAGTGCACTATTTTTAAGTAATACCAAAGCAATTATATCAAAGCTAACAAACCCCCATAATTATTATGTAGGTATTTATGTTACTCGCTCATACTATCATACTCATACCCCAAGAAAGGGTATGTTAGTAAAACCTCCCATTAAAATATGGGACTGTGCAGGAGAAGGGAATACAGGTGACCTTGCCCCTGATACGTAACAGCTGTGTTAATTACCCAATACAGCCTTGCCCCGATGAGTCACAGCTATATCCAATAAAGATAAGTGTGATAAAAGGGCATGACTTAGCTAGTGGGGGGAGGATAATGAAGGAGGAGGAACCTTGAGGAAGAGAAAATTATGAAGAAGGAGGATCCTGGGAAGAGAATCAGTGCTGTGAGGTCAGTCTGGGTCTGCAGTTAGAGCCTGTTGTTAGAACCTGCAGTCACAGTCTAGCCCGGTAAAAGCCTGCATTCAGAGTCTACAAATCAATACCTACAGACATAATTTACCAGGAAATAACCAGCAGTCAGAGGCTGCAAGGGAAACCTACAGCAGGAGCTTGCTGCAGCCAGAGTCAGTGAATAGTTGGAGTCAGGATGGCTAAGCTGTAAAGAGGAATAACCCAGGACCCTTTTCATGTTGTGATAAACACAAAGTCTGTGTTTTGGTTCATTTCTATCCTCTAAAAAATGGGCTGCTGCAATAGGACTGGGCTTTTATAGTATAAATTACAAAATGGTTATCTGTCAGTTGTGTGTTAGCTAAGCATCTTTAGATCAGTTATCAGTACAATTAATCATTGGTTCCTTTATCAGGTATTTTATCAAGTCTGCCACATCTTCACTGGAGCCAGTTTCTATGAGGAGACACCATTCTTTAATTCAGGGGTTGATGAATAAGGCTCTTGCTTTATCATTCAATATCAAAAGTAACCTGACACTCCCTTTTCCATTCACCACTAATAGCTTTGCAGAAAGGGTATTGGTCAAACTGTATTATCCCCACTCCAGACAGAGCATCCTGCTACAACTGGGTGCAGGTGCCCAGGTGTTGGCAATGGTGACAGCAAGGCCTCTGTGAGGAGCAGCCAGGGCCATCCCCCAGTCTGGACACAGCCAATTCCGGCCAGCTTAATTGGACCTGCAGTGGGCGTGACTGAGCCCCCTCAGCCATGCCGGTGGCATTTAAGGGAGATCAGGTTTAAGAAAGGGTAGAATGATAAGCAAGCAATGAAGAGCAACTGAGATGCAACCCTGTGAGCTCTAGGGTCAGGGAAGAGGAGTGGGAGGAGATGGTCCAGGTGCTGGAGAAGGACTTTCCTGCAGCCCATGAAGGACTGCTGTGGAGCAGGTGGACATGCCCTGGAGGAAGCTGCAGCCTATGATGAGCTTGCCTGCAGCAGGGTCTATTTGTCTCCTGTTTTGCTAAGGAGAGGGAGTGGGAGAGCAGCTGTGTGGGTGTCTGGCAGCCAGCCAAAGTCAGCCCACCACAGTCAATTTTCCTTTCATGTCAAGCCTCAGAAATATTGGTGTGGTGCAGTGCAGAGAGTATTTTATTCCCTTCTGACTTCCCTAATTAAAATTAAATAGAATGCATACACCACTGAAGCCTGTTACCATAGAATTGTTAAAACTCACATCATTATTTGGTGTGGATTTCATCAACAATACTGGTCTCACTTCCTCTAAACTCAATTTATTGCATTCAGGGCTATTATTACATATTTTAATGAAAATATTTCAAGACCTGAACCTGACTTTTCTCTATGTTTACACTGGATACAGACCTCTGCTTTTTTTCAGTTTTCATAAATTTCCTCAGTTGCATATCTTCATACCCCTGCTGTTCTTTGTATTTTTAACACCTCCCTACTGCTCCATATTCTGTGCTGCCCACCATAGTTTTCTCAGATAAAATAAATACGTCATAATGTAACATTCATTACAATTCTGTAATGCAGAAATAAAACATTAGAATGTGTATAGCGAATGTTACTTTCTTCCTTTTATGGCTCTCAGGACCATAATTTTTTTTTAATCATCTATCATCTCCATACAAGACCTAGTCTCAGTCCGATGAATCTAACCCCTGATGACAAGACATATTTGGCCACTGTAGTGTTCTAGTTACCATGAAAAAATTAATGCTTATATTTCATACAATCTTTCCAATGCCACACTCTTCATGCACTTAGACTTTCTGCTACTCACAAACCAATTGTAATTTAACTTCTGTTACTTTACCTGCTATGTCGCTTAACTATATAAGACAAAAAAAAAAAAAACCACCAAAAAACCAAAAAAAATGAACAAAACAAGTTCTCACACCATCCCACCTAGTTAGGCTATGAAAAACAAAGGGAAAATTTCCATTTCTAATACTTATAATATATAAAGAGTAAGATTTATCTGCACTGTTCAGGGATTTCTTAAGTAGGAATCATTCAAAACACTAGTCAACTCAGTCCTGAATGCAATCTGGATTTTTTTTTTCACCCTAGTAATGATAGAAAGGACTTTTGTTCAGGGGATAATATAACCAATTTTTTTCTGTGCAGTTAGAGAACAGGTTGCTTGAAGTCTTACCTGTCTGTTTTTGATCTTATCAAAATCTTTACAAGTCTAACCAAGAAGTTACTATTACAGTCAAAATGCCACTAATGTAGTTGAAATTGTGTATGAGTTTCATTTGTAATTAATAAAAGAAGTGGTCTCTGGACTGCTTACCGGCTAAGCAGTAGATACCGCTTAAAAGGACAGTTCGTGGGTTGCTCAATCTCTGGCTGTGCATGGTTTCAGGCTTGGAATGAAGAGCGGACCCTGGCGTGGGTTGGGAAGGTTTTATTCCTGTGGAGTCCACGTGCCAGAGCAAGTTTTGGGCTTCTGTTCTCGCTTTAAATACCCAGGGCGCAGCCTGGGCAGGAGGGAACTTTGGGCCAATGGGGGAAAGGGAAGGGGGTGTTTCAGACAGAGATGCTTATCACAACAATGGGAAAAGGTGGGTGTTTGAGCACCTAACTAATTAGGAGATCTTCTCAGGCCCATCAGGATGATTGACAAGGTGCTCCCCAGGGTGATACCACAGGAATTGTGAATGGGGGGGGGAGGGGGCGGGTGTTTTGGAAGGAATATACCAATATAGACAAACAAACAAAATACATATACAACCTTGAAAAACCTTAATCATGCACTGCAACAAATAAACCCATATATATATATGTATATTTACAGATATAATATCATATATATTTATATATTATGTATATAAAATATGTATGTAGATGTCATGTAATTCCTATTATTAGTGTCTTTCTCTGTGTTTTCCCTAGACTGCTACCTTCCTTGTGGTGCGTCTTACTGTTGGTATTTCCTTCTGAGAAGGATCTGTATGGGAAGTCACAACAGCAAAAGTCCTTTCTTGGGAGTAGTAGTTGATTCCAAAGGTTTCTTCTTCCACACTCTAGGATCTACCTCGGGTCATTTTAATGTGCCTGCTAACAAGTTGACCACATTGTCAGTTGAACAAAGCTGATTGCAATTAAAAATTTTATAATACCACACCTTTCTAAATAGATACATTTATATTTAAACAGGATTTTTAAAATAAATATAACCAAACTTTTGATAATTTGCATCTACTTTTAAATAAAGTACAGTCATGGTTTTCTTCAATATAACATGCTTCAGAAAACTCTAATAGCAATAATAACAAGGATATGTAGGTCCAATAAAACCAAGGAATTTCCAGAGGTGAAATTACCTGTTCTATGAGAATTTCAAGAAGTTTTTAAATTAATATCCTTTATGTTTCAGGGTTACTAAACATCTTTAATTCCCACAAGTGTTCAATACCTCTGTTTTGTTGTATGCAGATAATGTATACAATTTTAAATACAGCAAACACCAACACAATTCATTTTTCTTGTATATTGGTAACAAAAGTTTTGATTAACTATTTAAATAGATATTTGACTGACAAGAGTCAGATATAGATTTGTCCATATTGTCTCATGCTGTGTACTTAGAACATAATTTACTTCAGATTTAAGAAAGTTGTTAAGTCTCAGAAAACAAAATCAATGTTTAGAATTCAATCTTATAACGGAATCTTGCTTAAACCTCATTTACAGTATTGTTTTCTCTATTTCCCATTAAAATATTTCAGAAAATGACAAATTTTATCTCTGTTTGGAAAAACATAGATATTCTTTAAACAGAAGACTGGTTGCCAAAAGTTGAAATAAGCAATTTTAAGACTTCTGAAACTAATGAATACTCCCCTTCTGATAGATTGAATTTCCATCTGTAAGTACCCAATTCTGTATGGAACTATTTATGACTGCAGGAGCATCTTCAGACACTTCTTTGAAGATGAATCTCATGTTTCTTTTATACAGATATAAATTGAAACCAACCCATGCAAATTTTCTTCCTCTCGCAGGCCAGGAATCTTTTTTGTCGTGAATCAACATTATGTCAAATTGTTTAGTTGTCAAATTATTCTCTCCTCTAATCTAACCCTTTGTTCTTCTCATTCCTGGTGTAAAGGATCCATTTTTAATGAGGTATTAGGAAATAAAGTTATAGGAAGAAACTGTCATCAAAGCAGAATTCAGAAATTATTCTTAAAATAAACCTGTGTTTATGAGTGTGTATGTATGTATGTAATAAACCATGCGTGTGTATGTATGTATGTATAATGTAGGGGTTTTTTAATGCTGTTGTAATTTTACACCTGAAATACTTGAGACAGGGTCTTCTAGTGGAAGGAAAGGTGAAAGAAAGATAATAGATTTTCAATTAATGAAATGTATGAGATATGAGAGAACTAATGGAAGATCCCACAGAAGCATAAAGTGTCAAAATTACATAGGAGGAAATGAGAACTGCTACAGAGGACCGTGTAAGACAGCAGTGGTCCCTTTTGGTGTTCCTCATGACAGGAAGAAAGTGTAAATATTGATTAAACAGTTTATGAAACTTGTTAGTTCTTAAGTAAATGAATAATTTATCTTAGATTTCTTTTACACTTATGACAATTTACCTGGATAATAGAATAAGGCGCATATATTGTTTGGATTTCTTTTTTTCCAAATTATGCCTGCTTAGCAGTACAATCTCTAAATTCCCACACCTGACCTAATGGAAGAAATAACAGCACCCTGATTTCTGTAGTTGAGCATATTCCGTTGTACTTTTTGTATAGGTGACTAGAATTGTTTGCTACTGAAGGAAGCAATATACAGCAATCAATTGAAAATTTAACTTCAACATGATTTATGTCATATCTCAAAGAGGTTCGACAAAGAAATTGTGTTTTGTAGTAGAAAGGGTACATCAAAATGTGCAAGTGTCAATATATCTGATTTTATCAGAAAACACTTGACTATTTTCTTTTCCAAGAAAAATAAAACTCTTCTAAATCTAAGATTCAGTCTCAGGGAAATTAATTTTTTTCCCTTTGCATAAGGACTATTTTTATGTGAAATAATCCTCTCCCTTTAAGGACTCCTTGGCCACTCCAGCTTTATGGTTTTGAAATTCTGTTATTGATAGAAACTATAGAAAAAAAAAAAAAAGGAAAATGTTTCTTCTCCTTGACAAACAATTTAGTTCAGAGGAGATTTTGTAAACTGAGTGATGAACTGTCAGATATGGGTACTGAAGTTCCAACTATTAGAAAATCTGTGTTAGTGCTTTTGTAGGTAACAAAATACATGTTTTTTACAGACTCTTTCTACCTCTCTTCTTCTGGAATTTTTTTGCTAGTACAGTTTCTAGAGAAAAAAAAAATTGCTCAGATATTTGTTTCCGAAGATGATACAATGAAATCTCACAAAATAATTCTCTTTTAAAGGGACAATTTGTGAACTGAACAGGCAGTTTTGTGACTAATTCCGTGTCTTCAAGTAATTTCTCTGATTTCAAAAATATTGATTTGGAATCAAGGTATCTTTTCAACAACTATGTGTCATGTTAGACACATTTCACATTTCATGCGCAATTGTATTTGTAGTATGATATAATTTTATATGCATATGTTATATACTAAGATAAGTTTTAATATATGTGTATACACTTTACTATCTATATAATAGATATTCATGCTAGAAGACATGTTTTTTGTGATGTTTCCTTCTTGCTTCAGTGACTAACAGTGCAGGTGTGTGTTTCCACAGTCAGTGGAAGTAAACAATTATTCTAAGAAAAAAGACAATTCTGCCAAGAATTTTAAATGAGGTGGCATACGTTAGAAATGCTAATTTCTTTCTAGTAATTTTAAAACAACAGTACATGTACGTATGATCACATAAGTCCCAGGCTAAGTATCTACCACATCAAATCAAATACACTTCCACCACTTCAAGTATGTATCCATATAGAGCTGCTTCTTTTCACTTGAAACAGTTCTGACTACATGCAACTCCTTGTGATTTCACAGGTTCCTAAAAGTGCACTATTTTAATTTTTTTCCAAGCTCATTCATTCTAAAAGGTTTTTTTCAACAGCAATTTCAAATGTATCTTGAGAAATATGAAGGATCTAAGTCGCCTAATTATTCTCTCCAATTAGATCTTAAAATACGAATCATGTTAAATTGTGAGATGCCCTGAAAAGCCCGATTCTTATCAAAGCTGCAGTGTACCTTCTGTAGATATGAAAACACAAACCCTTTAATCTCATTAGTGTGCACTGGACCAAGATATCTTAAATATTTCCTTCCAGGGAGCCCACTAAGGTGGACTTGATGGGTGATGTTATATCTCTGGCAACAGTTTTTTACTGTACTGCTAATAAAATTTTCTTTGTACCTTTAAACAGGAGAGGTGCAATTTGTGTAAGAGAAGGACTCCATGAAAGCTGAAACCCTTTTTTTAATACTTTTCATGTGTTTTCTGGACTTCCTGTTTTAGGTACACATTTTCACTGTACTAGCCACAGTACTTTTGTGATAGAGCTCAGTGAAGCATGAGCTAGACTGCACCTATTAATCACATCATTTCATCTCTGTCTTATTGGACATTGCTATATTAAAACAAAATAAAGAGAAAGAAAGCCCACATCATGGAGAAAGTGTTAAAAAAATCACCTTCTGCTTCAGTACCTTTTATCAGGCTGTACTTTACTTGAAAAGAATTGAAACTAAAGTTACATAGATTTATGTTGTACCTCAAGAATGCTGGTAGTTAAAAAAAAAAAACAAAAACCACCATAGTGTTTTCTAAGTGCACAGAACCTTCTTTGCTAAGACTGATACCAAGAGTGGCTCAAGAATAATTGCTTTGCTCAGCATATTATGATTATATTTTCCTAAATTGAATGGAGACGTTAAATATTCAGAATTCACTAAAGATAAAAGCACATAAAGGCAATATAAAAAAAATTAAAACATTAAAGTTATTTGAGTGAAAAAAGTTCTTTGGTATAACTATCTTTCTTGTAAGACAAAATCACAACAATGAACATAATGACAACAACCCGATTAAACATAAAATGAAAATTTATTTTACCAAAGTATGTGGAAACCACTAGTGTAATCAGGCTTCAAAATTAATATTACATTACTTATTATATAAAAAAAATCAGCTTATCTTGGCTGTCTGTTACATTTTACCTTAATAGCTAGGGGTTCCTGGTTTGTATGGCTACAGAAAAGATACTGTATGCATTATATTTTTCCGCTCATGTCTTGTTTATCATCTGTTGTTCCAGAATGTGTAAAACGTGTTATACGTAAAGAAAAGTTTCATGCGCATAGTTAACCACAAAAACATGAGTAATATCAGCCTACTCTATTCAGCCTCTAAACACAGACTTGATCCTTTCTGGAATCTGAAGTGTTGCAAACTTAAGCGACTTCCCGAAGAATCAAAATCAATGAGGAAGATATTAGCAAAAGTCATGATGATATTCAGTATCTTCATACACTTAGAAGGATGTATAAGAGGCAAGTTGAAAGGGTCTAGCCATTCGCTGATTTTAAATAATCTGCAAGAACTCCAGGTATAAATCTAAGCATTATTTTGGCAGTGTAGATATTATTTCAGCAGTTTGGACGTTAAACCAGGTGAAAACACCTACCAAAAAATTTCTAAACTAGATTTTAACGACTTGGAGGCAGTTAGATTATAAGAATTAAAAACAAAAAACAGCAACAACAACAAAAAACAGCAACAACAACAAAAAAAAAAAAAAAAAAAAAAAAAAAAAAAAAAAACAAGAAAAAAACCCAGAAAATACATTACTGTTTAATTTGAAGATATATCCTAAAAAGAAATATCATGTGCAATTGTTTCAGGATAGACTAGGAAGACAAAAAGTACATCAAAAAACAAAGACTATTGTAACATTTAATCCATACATGGAAGTCTAAAACAATTAAAATTCTTGCTTACAAATGAAAATGCATTTTTTGACATTAATATAAAAATCTTTATTGCTGAACTCCTGCTTACTTACATTTGCTTTTTTATCACAGTAAATTAAAAGGAAAAAAAGAACTGGACAAGAAAAAACTGTTAGACAGGAATTGTATGTAATTAATATAATATTTAGCCTAGCAGAAAATATTAATTCCCTATCATTCATAAACTTCAAATATCTTGTGTCAAAAGCATTAGCAGAGGTAGGAAAAAACCCACTATGTTATACAAAATAACATGTAAAAGCATTCTTTATACTGACCCATTAGGAGAAAAAATATAGTTCAATACAGGACTCAACCCTTTTCTCAGAGAGAGAGAAATTCTCAGGAGCAAACCTGTAGAAGTATTTTAGCCTCCTTGTGTTATCCGTGGAAAGTATTTTAAAATTTGTCTTCGTGTTTAAATCAGTGGAAGATGTCCAGCATATACTGACAGATGGAAGAGTAAGCATATTAACATTTCCTGGATATTTTGATTGTAGGGTTTATTATTAATAATTATCAAAGACAAGTTTAAAGATGGCATGTATAAACCTGAAAAATGTCTTACCTGCTATATTTATCTCTAGAGTATCAACGCTATTTTGCATGAATTTTGGAGTACTTTTAAAAATACTCAATTTACAATCAAACCATAGGATGGGTATTTAGTCTGATAAGATAGAGAAATGCATGCTTGACCAACCTTAATCAGTTTTATCAACATATATTTGAATAAACTTGCATTAGAAATTAGTACAGGAAAACAGTCCTACAACTTTGGTGGGTTTTATCCAGATAAATATTTTGGTCATATTTTTCCATATGATGTACTATTAATATGGATATAGTAATTATAAAAGCAGCATGAAAACCAATCCTTTTTAAATACTGAGTTTTACGATCCTCTCACACTGCTTCAAAACACAAGAAGATTCTCACTCCCTCCCACATTCCAAGACCTTTTGAAGTTTGATTAATCTGTTACTTATGGAGGAAGCAGTAATACATAAT
Organism: Trochalopteron elliotii; assembly: GCA_024734555.1. Classification (NCBI taxonomy): domain Eukaryota; kingdom Metazoa; phylum Chordata; class Aves; order Passeriformes; family Leiothrichidae; genus Trochalopteron; species Trochalopteron elliotii. The sequence continues at coordinate 4,217,336 of JANPWX010000077.1, forward strand.
TCTCCTCCACTGGATAATCTATGGGCTATAATAAACTTTGCCAATAAAACTGTTCTTATAGTTAAGCAAATTTACAATACACTTCACCTCTCAATCATTATTTTGTAGATATATTTGAAAAATCGTTGATAAAACTATATAATCCATTTTTCATCTCTTGTCCATACCCATGCTGCCATTGGTCCCTGTCAGATCAATGTACATCCACCTGAAAAAAATAAATGAATTATTAGAATATAATTCATTATGAGCATTCTAATTTCAAAGAAGGATTAATATGTTATCATTATTCTATGTATCAATTCCTTTGAAAGTGTAACAAGCTCTAAATACAGAGCTAAGGGCTGTGGCAATTTTAATTGTTCATTTTGCTACATTTCGAACTGAGGTCACAGAAGAAGAAGACAAATTTTTTAAATGGCATTTTTTTGACCTAAGATTTAACTTATCTAAGTAAATGATCAAATAATAATCAAATAATCAAATAAATTATTTATAATATTATTTTTAAATAAAAACTACATTCTTAAAATCTTGTACTATCTATTAATCAAGTTTTATTACATCTTAGTAATAATCATGTCTTATATTACTGTGAAGTATTCTGCTACTTGGAGAACGAGGATAAATTTTCAGACTGAATTGTAAGGCTGTACATGTGAAAACATACTTTTCTAAAGAGTGATGAAAGATAAGACATCTAATAACCTGGAAAATGCTTCAAATGCACAAATGTCAGTCCACTTTATGTCCTGATTCATATCCTTGTTTTAATGGTGAGATTTTGTTTGTTGAGAATAAAATATTTATCACTTCTCTTTCAACCAGGTAATGTCTGTTATGAATTCTCAGGGAAAAAGAGAACCAAAAAGCCTAGCTAAATGGAATGAAGGACATATTCAGATAAATATTTTTTGTTGTTTTTTTAAATCACAGTAAGCAATGGCAGGAACATTAAGGCACCTGTATCAACACAAGAATGGGTAAATCTCTTCTCTTGCAGAAGTCACAATTTCTGTTATGTCAAAAGACATAACATATCATTCCATACATGTCAGGAAGGAGTAAGCAATAAATTTATGGGGAGGCAATAAATTATAAATAACTCCAGAGTAAGTAGATGATAGAAAAAGAAAGTGAGAGGGTAATATCTATTTTGGAGTGTATTTTGGAGAAAGGAGAAACTTCTGATAGCTTGCAGTTATTTATATCATTTGTCTTATTCATTCTCTGTGTTTATTCTACTTGAGTAACGGAACCTCAGCTCCTTTATTTCTGAGTGGGGCAAAAATTGGACACAAACATGAACAAGCCAATAACAATATCTTCTAAAAATGCCAAGGAATTGTCATCACATATATCTGAAATGTATATACGCTGATATATTAAGAGTACTATGATTCTATGTGTATACTATATCAAATACTATCAAAACTTTTAGGCAATGATGTCTGCAATATTATCATTTTGCTTTTCTGTGCAAGACTTTTTGTTATTATTTAACCATCATCTCGTTGTTTATTGGATTCATAATCCCTTCTAAACTCCATTGCTCTCCTCCTTTGCCATTCATAGCCAGTCTGATGATGCAATATATTAATAAAGGAGTAAAAAAGGTTCCTGTATTCTCCTACAACCCCCCAAATTTACCCCATCACATTCTCTAAACACTTCATTTGCATAAAGATTTTTGCTATCTATATTTTCACAAGTAAAATATAAACCCTCCTATTTCTTAATCACTTACTCCACAAATTCGTTATGGTAAGTTTCATAATGATAAAACTGAAAATATCCAAGAATCTTGCAATAAAAATAAAAAAAATATAGCATAAAGTGCAACCCCTTTAAAACACAGTGATATAATCTAAAATTTTCCTCAAATTGTGTCTTTTTGCAACAGATAAAAGAAAAAGAATCATGCATGGAAAGCATGCTGTATGAACTTCAGTGCTGTTCATTGTGACATCTGATAAAGTAACAGTCAACAACAAGCCATGGGATGTTTTGGTAGAAAAAAAAGTGGTTGCACTGTAACAAAAGCATTAAAAATTACTTGTAGATTGGAAAGTAAATGCTAACTTTAAAAAACCCATGAACCTGAACTATCAAAAAATCCCAAAGTACTCCTAATGAGACCAATCAAATCTTGCATCTCCCAGGTTCTCGAACAGTAAATTAAAGTCAACTGTTTCATATTTTAATACTGATGACATAGTATCAGAAACTTTTTTGTTTTCTACTGCTTACTTCAAGGAGTCAGCAATGGACTACTGAGACCTGCTGCACCAAAGCATGTCTGCATTTCCCACTTATATTTGTCTTCTCCAAAGATTACTGTCCTTTTTTTTTTTTTTTTTTTAACCTTGTAGTAACTTTATGGGGAAAAAAAGGAAAAAATCACATTAAAAATCCAGAAATTGTTGGGTTTGGTTGGGTTTTTTAAAATCCAATTTTAGAAAACCAAGTATACTTCTTAGTTTCCAAGAATAGTGTACAGGTTAGGGTTGTGATAGAGTGAACAGTGTTGTTTTGTTTTTTCTGTTAGTCCCGTAAAGAGTTTTGCTGACTCTTTGAAGTTTGCACTGTCCCTCTGCACCCCCTGGAACAGTCCTGATCTTTGTTCATCCTTTTAAACAGTGGAAGCTGTCTTTTAGTTCACATGGAAGGTTGTTCTCTGTAGATCAAATGTTTTGGCTAGGCCTTTTTATCTCATTTATAACAGTAAACCACAAATGGGTTCCAAGAAACAAGCACCTTGCATTTTGATTTGTTTTCTTTAAGCATAACTTCAGAGATCAAAATGTAAAATGAAACACAAATCTACATTTGTTGACTTGTATCCTTGGTGTATTATGACAAGTGAATTACTGCAGGCCTGGTGGGAACACGTTACAGGGTATATTATGGTCCTGAGAGTCTGTAGAGATCTGCAGGAAGAAAGAGATTTTAGCTATTAAGTCTGTAAGTCTTGTCAGGGTGCACTGCTTGTGGGGTAGGATATCTTCTATGGGGAAGCTCAGGGACCCCAGCATTGGAACCTGAGTGTGATAAATGGGTACACATGGACTTTGAGAAACCTCTCATGGGAGCTGAATTTTATTTGAAGTTGCTAAGAGACAAGGGGTTCATTAAAATACTCAGTTTCAAAAACAGTGGGCTAATTACAATTTCATCAAATTCATCAACTGTGAACAATTTTAGTTCTGGTTTAGGAAAAAAAAAAAAAAACAAAACTATTCAGAGACATTATTTAGGGAGACAAAAAAATGGGAAGCAATCCTCCTGGTGTCTACATATCCACTGCAACACTACGTCAGATTCTTTATGAAAGATAGACCTCCAACTGAAGCTTTAGCCCAGTGAAATAACCCAGAGGACAGCTGCAATGGAAAAAACTCCATAATATTGTTGTATCCATTTAATTTCTTCCATGCTACACATGAACAGTAGGAACAGAATTCCCATAAAAAGCTGTGAAGCCACCACTTCACTTTCATCCAAACCCCTTATTAAAACATTACGATGATGAGGCTCATAGGAAGCTAATCACTAGGCAGGTGGCAAACTTGAATAGCTGTGATTACTGATGCTACCTTGCTTAATATACCCATAATTTATTCAATGAATTCTGAAGTTTGTCTCACTAATCTACTCTGGTTCTTAGAAGCTTTTGGGGACTGTGATTAACACCTTTTCTTTTTTTTTTTTAAATTTCAATCAAAAGACCTAATGATCCATTTCAAAAGGCTTCATAATTTTCAAACTTTTCTTCTTTCTGGTTTTTGATTAGCCCTAGAATAAATTTACAACCTTACTTTTCTCTCTTTGTATTTAAAAAATTAGAAAGAAACAGTGATGTTATAATTTCCTTTTTGTGTTTTATATTGCCCCACTTGATATTTACCATCATTATTTTGTGAAATTTCTTGAGCCAATATGACAATGTGTCCACTTCCCAGACTAGATAGATCTTATATGCAATAGATTATATAAAGTGACCATACAAGTAACAATATGGGAAAATCTTTTAATATATTAAGATTTAAATATTTTTTTTTCTGCAATGACTAAAAATAGTACTGAAAATGTACAACATTGCATGATTTTCTAAAGATCAGGGACATATATTAAGATACAGCAAACTGAGCTTTGTTCTTTTATTTCTTTTTCTTTTAATTTTTACAACAAAATAAATAATAGATCAGTTTCCAATTACTAAAAACTATGTAAAGAATACTTGGAAAGGAATTTTACTGTCATTGTTCTGAAAAAAGTAAGTCGCATACCTGTCTTCCACTAAAGTTTTGACTTTCTGTTTAGTATTTATTTCATTTTAATAGAATATGACCTTTTTTTTTTTACTTCAGCTTCAATAACTGCTGTGATTGCATAATATAAGCTAATCAGAGATAATCAATAAGTTTAGCATATTGTTAAATATTGCACAAAAAAAAGAATGCTACAATGAAGAAAGAAAAGTAGCAAAAGGATGAATAAATGGCAGTGAGATATGAGAAAAACAAAAGTACAAATGAAAAAGCAACAAAGGAAAAATTATCTTAGCTGATAATAAAGAAAGGAAAAAAAAAACAATTCCAAGCACTATACCTGGTTTGGGTTTAAAAATAAAAATATTAAAGGCCAAAAATAGTAGGAGACAATTACCTTGATTTTAACTTTATTCTATTAATCAGAGTGACGTAATTAGAGATAGTATTGTGTAAAGACCTCTAAATCAAAGAAATATAAGGACCAAGACAGAAGAGATTACAAGTATTTAAAACATTTAAATCAGACAAGCAAGGTGTAATAAAATGAAGAAGTAGGAATAAATTTAAAAATGAGGAATTAAGAAGTAATTTATGACCACTCCTACCTGTATATATATAAATTACATAATAGACCACTGAAGAAAATAATCTACAGAGACATGTTTTTAATTGGTAAATGGAGATACAAGAATTTAGTACCTCAGGAACACTTGCTGAATATAGTGGAAATAATTTTATGAAAAAAAAATTACACAAAGACAAAATTAGAAGTTCATCTCTACCAGTTGCACGTGTTTTTATTGTTAATGGAAAAATCACTTAGATGCAAAACCAGAAACAGGTATTTCTAAAGACACATATCTAATTTGTGAACAATTTGAAGCCAGCTATATATAAACGCTTTCACCAACCATTTGTCTGTAAAAAGTATAACCAGACTTCCAAGTCAGACTTGAAATTTCAAAATAAAAATTCTGAAATTAACACCATGAACCTGTCAATAATATAAAGTCCTAAATACGAGAATGTGAACGCCAACATTCTAGTAAAATAATATTTAGCTGTCCAAAACTTGACGCAGGTAACATGATAAGTAGTTTTATAGTCATAATATTCTCAAAAGATAAAAGGCAGAGATCCTCTTCTAAACTTAAGAATATTAGCTCTAAGGTAGGAAGTCTAGTCTATGAATATTTCCCTTTCCTTTTCTTTTTCGCATTTTTTCTTTCTTGGCTAAAGGAATGCTCAGAATAACAATTAGCCTTTAATTACTAAAAGTGAAAGGAAAATAATAATTCAAAATTATTTTAGGAATGTGGGTATTTTCACAAAAAAGAATACTTTTACCTCTGCTTAGAGAAGAGGTGAAATTTAGGGCTCAAATAACATTATTAAGGCACACATTGCAGAGGAAATGTCATATACATGCTTTGTGACATGCAATGAAGAAAAAAAATACATAATTATACTAGCTCACTAATAGAAGTGAGATCATTAGTTCACTAAATATAGAAAACTGCATCAGAGAATAGACAGAGGATCTGTGAATTTCATTAGGCTTTTTTGTCTGAATGCAGCAGTGTCAAAGGAGGAGATTGTTGTTTTGTTTTTTATAAATAAAAGTAAATCTAATGATTCAGAAAACACGATAAAGGACAATAAAACCAGATTTTGAAACTGTGTCAAAAAGAAGGGAAAAACCATGATAAAAATAATAAGTGCTTGATTTTTGTTTAGTATCATCCTTTTGATTCCTAAGAATTCTCTTTTCAACAACAGAGAAAGAGTAAACTCCCAGAAATAATACTGTGTTATAACATTTACCAGCACCATTTTGTCACGTTAAGCCTGAAGTATTTGGATCAAAATGGCATTTGCCAGAAGCTAGAAAGTATTTCCTCTGACAGGCTTTCATTTAAGGAGTTTTCAGATGTAAGTCCAAAGAGTATTTTGAAATCCTCAATATTAACGTTTTATGTTACTATTTTACTATACCAACAATTTTGGTCTCAACAATGGCAATGCTAAAAAGTATTTCTCTAAGAAACTACGGCAAGGGGATAAAGCTGAACTATAGCTAAGACAGAAGGGACTATGGATGATATTGCAGGCTGCAGATCAGGGAAATACAAACAGCAACAACATGAGACACTTCAAACTTTAGGCCTTACTTGATTAATCCATTTAAATAAGTGAGAATAAAGTGTTTATGTTTGTGGAGTTTTTGATATGCAAGTATCAAGTTCAGTATTTGATCTGGAAAACCCTATTTTATCAATAGATTTCTGCAAAATCGTCAAAGAGGTGTCAAACGCTACATGGGCGGATTCTAAATGAAAAGTTATGCAACATCTAAATAACTATTCCAGGGTGTTAATTAGAACAGATATTGAACTTTTATGACACTTCTGTCACCTTCCAATGCTTTGATTTCAAATCTGCATTTTTTTCCCCACTTTAAGCCAGTAACTTCCATGTTTATGTGGCAAAATACTTACAAGAGCAGTGACACTTCAGTAAATTAATTACATGGCTTAACTACTTTTGAGGTCACAGGTGAAAATTAATTTGGTCTTTATTGTACTATTTTCTATTTTCACAAAAAAGCTGAACTGTCAGAAGTCTGTTTAAGGACAGACATAATTTGCTACTCAGGAAATGCATAGATATCGACTGTCAGAGACATAGTAAGTCATGCTGTGAAGTTGTTCTGAGAAGACATTTATAGTTTTTGTTTGATCCTTGGCAAACTTTGTTGATATGCACTTTCAGATGCAGTTCATTCAACTATGAAAACATCTATCATTGTATATGCCTAAAGAAAAATAGAGCTAAGTGAAAATAAAGAGATTTCAGTATTTGTACTTAATAGAATGTCACACAGAATTAAAACACAAATAAACAAAACAACTCAGAACAAAGCCAAAAAAAATCTGAAATATTATTGTCTCTAACAAACAGTACAGAAAAATCATTACTCACATTATATTCAAATACCTGAACTCGACACACTCAGAAATAATCCTGTAGTGGTTTGAAAGCAAAATGAGTGAGAGGGTCCAAGTTAGAAATACAATTTAATAACAAGAAAGGAAAAAAAAAAGTAAAATAAAATAAAATAGATGTAATAATACAAAAGACCACTGACAGAGTCAGAATACAACCTGAGCAGGGTGATGGAAGCAGTCCAGGTGAGGTAGTCTTCCTGAATCAGTGATCCCATAAAAAGGTCTGGTAGCTCTGATCCTCTGTAGATCTAGTGGGTAAGAGCTGCTTGTACTGTCCCAAATCCCAGATTATATCCAGGTGAGAATGCTTGGCTCCTCCCCCTGGGCGGAGCATCTCACAATGGGATGATGAGTCATACAGGGGGTCCTTGATGGCCCGTTAAAGAGAGATAACTCCCAGAGGGAGTTATCTATGAGTCATGCAGCAGGCATTTGATGGGCCATTAACTGCAGATAGCCCAGAGGGAGGGGGCCTGGGAAAACACTGCTCCAACAATTGGATTCAACAGTTCATGAAGGTGGTGATAGAATACTTTGTGCACATCCTATATGACAACCCAGGACAAATCCTTATAAAAAAAGGCAATGAAAAATGTTTAATTGAAACAATTTTATATAGGCCAAAAAAGCAAATTTTCACTTAAAAATACTTGAAAAAGTATGCAGTAGCGGGATCATGAAGTACTAAGAAGGGCTAGAAATCATATTTTCCCCCCAAATCAGACTTAATTTGGTAGAAGAAAGCAATATCAGTTTCAAAAGTGATTGAAAAACACCTGAAAATGCTTGTACAATCAGGTAGCAAACAACTCCTACAAAAATTTAATTTCACCCATTGATTCATTTGCAATGCCAACCTCCTCCTATTCTTTTGGTCTGGGTTTTTTCAGTAATTTAGTCATTAACCATGCTTTAGCACTTGGTGCTGTTAGCTAGAAAAAAAGTAAAATATGGCTAATTTTCTGGGGCTTGTGATTTTTCTGCAGGCTTGAAACTCTTCAGGAGACTTCCTAATGCACAGATACCTTTCAAGAAAGAAAATAGGTCTATTATGTAATTATATCAAATAGATGCTTGGAGTTTCACTTGGTGAGGACATGAAAGCTTAAGCAACACCATTGGACTGAATTGAATCTTGTTTTTAAGCAAGAAGTTCATTTGAACTTAAAGCTCATGGAGTACAAGATCAAGATGCACAAAACTAGTGAGTAGGAATTGAAAAAAAGTTCTTCATATCAAACTGTAATTTATATCTTTGCTTATAGCTTATTTTCAATCATCTTCTCAGTAAATTATTAGTTATTTTCAATGTTAGTAAAGCAATCTTAAATTCACAATTAATTTCTGTCATTCCTCAGACATACTGAAAATATTTTAAAGGAAATCTTACAATGACACACCACATCTAAGGGATTACCTGGAAGTTAGAAGGTATCTTATTCAGTTATCAGATGGATATTGTTAGATGAAAATACAGATACTAGTAGAGGAAAATATACTGTGGCCAAGATGAGTCTCTCAGCCTCAGAGTCACACGGAGTGGTCTGTCTGGGACTCCCATGGGGATGGATCTGAAACTACCCTGGCAGAACATTGTTTGGTGCCCCATTCCTGGCACTGTCACTCTGAACTCCTCTGTGGGTGCCTATATGAGCTTGTAGCATATAACCTAACATATTGATTCAAAGGTGACTCAATTAATCTTCTTTCCAGCAGAATAAGAATCTCACAAATCAGTGTGAAAGGTCAAAGTTTGGTGAGTGTATCAGGACTCAGTGTTGAATTTTCTTTTGATAAATGGACATTTATTTTAAAGAGAGTCCTTGGTCTAAGAGGCTCATCTAATGTGATGGAAAATTACTCATATGATGACATAAAATTCTTCTGCTCTGTCCTGTGTTAAGTATCACTTGAACAGACCAGATTTTTTAAAAAAAGGATTGAATTTTTCTCACAACACTTCTTTTTCACAAGGCTTTATTCTGACTAAATACCAATTATTTTTCTATACATACATATCTCCATATATATATTTAGCTGCATTTTTGATGTAACAAAATCCGACAAAATCCTTCATTAAAAATTCTAGTCTATAAAATGTCAAAAATTTTCACTTAACAGTTGTGAGATTTTGTTATTAATGGTACTGCAATAGAAATTTTGGGTTAAATTAAAAAGATAAATATTTCATGAAAATAATCTTTCCTGCAAATTAGTTACTACAGGGTTTCTGTTTTTACAGTTCAATAAAATTTGCTGGTCACTTCCTGGAATTTCACCTAAACAATTTCTTAGGAATTAAACTTAGGAATTACCTAGAAATTTCTCTTTTCTTATAACATATACAAACCAATGACAAACCATTAGCAGTGAAAGTGGTCATTATAATGTGTTATCTTCTACTGCAGGTCACCTGCAGTTAAATAAATGCCTATCATTTAATTGTTATAGTTGAAATGCATTTGCACCTGTTTATATCCTCCACATGAGTATTTAACTCTTTTTATATTTCTATGTGAATGTGTAAGATATTACAGATTTATGCCTTTAAAATTGATGGAGTTTGGGGCAGTATTTTAATTAAAGCATTTTCCTTGAAGAATGTACAAACTCAGAAATAAAATATTTTACTCAGAGTTTATACGAATCCCTAAAGTTTAAGATTATTCATAACACTTCATTTGTAACTTACACAGCAAATATTTTAATCCATGAAACCAATAACATCTATCAGATGAGTTATTTACATAATGCCTATGTTACAAATTTGCTTATTAATGATAATTTATTTTCATTCTCTTTTTTCAATGAAACACTGTTTGGCTTTTGTTTCCAGGACATGCAGCCAAGTTTGTTTCTGTATCTGTGATTTATCTTTATGATCTAGTAGCCCCTTGCCTGTTCCCTATCCCTTTTTTGTCCTCTGTGCTTTCTGTCCTGGCTTTGACTGGGATAGTTAGTTTTGTTTTTGCTTGCTGGTACAATCCTGTATTTTGGATTTATCATAAGAATAGTGCCAAAGTACAACAGTATTTTAGCTGTTGCTAAGTAGTGCTATCCTAAGTCAAGGACTTTCCAGGTTCCCATGATCTGCCAGTGAGCAGGTGCACAAGAAGCCAGGAGGAAGCACAGCCAGGTCATCAGATTCAAACTGGCCAAACCTGTAAGACATCATGTCTAGTCTCTAAACTGGACGGATTTGGCTGGGAGCCACTAATTGCTGCTCAGGGACTGGCTGAGCATTAGTCAGTGCTTGGTGAGCAATTTATTGTGCCTCACTTAATATTCCTCGGTTTTATTCCTCTCGCTCTCTCTTTCATTATTTTGATTATTATTATTGTTTTAATGATTATTACATTTTACTTTATTTCGGTTATTAAGCTGTTCTTATCTCAAAACACAAGTTTTTACCTTTTTTTTTCTGGTTCTCTTTCCCATCCCACAGGGGAAGAGAGGGGGATGGGAGAGCAGCAGTGTGGTACTTTGTTTTTGGCTGGGGTTAAACCACAACACTTACAAGTGAAATAACCAAGCTAAACATAAAATATTAGTGGCAGCACACGTATTTAGTTTTGAAAGCAGGTTTTTCTGTTCCATTAATAGAAAAAAAATTATCTATGAAAAACTCAACTTATTGTTAAATCAGATTAGTCTAATAAAGCTAGCTTGCCTCTCTGTGAGAAGTTAATCAGGTTTATGTCTTTAAATCAAACCTACAGCAATGCTATTCTATCAAGAAAAGCAACTTATAGTCTTCCAGTATGAAAGTCACTCATATATAAACTATAGATGTCATATGTAAGAAGCCTAAACATTCATAGACACAAGATGATTTACCTACATCTATGCATCACAACTTTTTTAAGATTTGAAAGTACAAGACTTTGCATCATCTACCGGACTATTGTAAACCCCTGACATTATATCAATTCCTCTATCTTGAAGAAAATTCCTCTTGGCACAGTTTTGGTTTTTGGGGATTTTTAAGACCCTAAAACATTCTGTAAACATGATTGGGACAGAATAGTGCATAGAGAAGGCAATTGATCAATTTGGGTTTGGATTGACTTTTCTAAATAGAGGACTTACAAAAAAGTCAATATTATTAGAAGAATTTGTTTCCTAAAAATCTATGTGGATTATTCAGTCTGCATTTTCTTTATAGCCACTTTTACACAAGTGCACCTTCAAAACCAGTGAAAATATTACCCATTTTGTGAAAATCAGACACATTTGGGGAACCAGGTGCTCAATTAAAAGTCTCTCTCTTCATTAAAATAGCATTACAGCATAGTTAGCTCAGGTTGGCAGAAGTCACGTGGGAGAAGACAGCTTTCCATCTGGAAGAAACTCTAAAATAACTCTGAAATTAGCATGTTCTGACAATCCAATTTAAAAACTTGTAGGTTGTAATCATGACATTAGACATAAGGAATCTTAGGCTAAAAAAGAACAGATTTTAAAAGTAAAATCTGAAGTAATAAATAATTTAATTATGCTAAGTATTCAAAGTCTAAAAAGAGAGAAAGAAAAAGATAATTTTTTAATCCATAGTGTGACAGAATGTAAAGCCTGTTTGCCAAAAGAGATGTTGAACTAGAAATACTGCATAGGAGCACAGAAAAGGTGAGCAGGATTATGGAAGTTTCTTTCCATCTGGTCTTGGCTCTGGTGAGGTTGCATCTTGAATATTGTATTTAGTTTTGGACCTCTCACAACAACAAAGACATTGAAGGTGCAGAGAAGGGCAGCAGAGCTGGTTGAGGGTCTGGAGCACAAGTCTGATGAAGAGGAGCTGAGGGACCTGGGGGTGTTTAGCCTGGAGAAAAGGAGGCTCAGAGGACACCTAATCACTTTCTACAACTGCCTGAAAGGAGGTAGTAGTGAGGTGAGGGTTGGCCTCTTCTCCAAGGTAACAACTGATAGAATTAGAGGAAATGGCCTCAAGTTGCACCAGGGGAGGTTTAGTTTGGATATCAGGAAAAAAATTTTCATTATTGACCAGCCTGCCCAGGGAAGTGGTAGACTCACTATTCCTGGAGTTGTTTAAAACATATGTAGCTGCAGTGCTTAGGGACATGGTTTATTGGTGGATTTGGAAGTGCTGGGTTAGCAGTTGCACTTGATTATCTTCTCCAACCTAAATGCTTCTGTGATTCTATGAAGAGAAGATCCTCCATGTATTGATAAACATGAAAACAAATCAAGAACTGCAAGAAGATTTTTTTAGTGCAGTCATGGTAATTTTCTTTCAATGTTACAACCAGGCAATGTGGTCTTAGATGAAGCTGAGCATTTTCTTCCTTAACTGTAATAGTCTTTAATTCCTTCTGAATATGGATTAATAGTGTCTAGAGATAAAGGTAAAAATCAATCTATGATTGTGGTTTAATTCATCAGGCACCTAAACACCACAGATATTTGCATACCCCCCTCCTCTTGTTGGATGGGAGAATTGGACAAGAAGTAAAATTTGTGAGTTGAGATAAAGACAGTTTAGTGGGATAGAAAAGGAAAAAAACATAGTAATAATTAGGATATAAAAAGCTACTGAATGTTGAGTAACACATTTAGTGCTGGTAGCTCAGCGTGCAGCTGCTGTGCGAGCTGCAGGTAGAGCTCGGGGTGCCTGGAGCCTGAGACGAGGCCATGAGCCAGCAGCAACACTTTGGCATGAGGACTTGTGGAGATGGACACTCAGAGACAGACACAGCAGGAGCTGAGGACTCAGCTAGAAGACCCCAGACTTTACCACCTACAGACTATGAGGGCATAAAAGCTCAGGAAGTCCTTTGTTTAGGGTCTCTCCTCAAAAGCACCAGCTCAAGATGTTATTCTCTTTTTGAATGGCAGTTAAATTATTTTAAGGATCCAGATGTCTGAGATTCTGCTTTGTGAAACCTGAGGTTGAACTGGTAAGAAGACAGTGCATGTGGAGCTGCTCACTGTGAAGGGTCTTTGGTCCTAGCTCAGGTGGTGTCAGTGTGATTGCCACAATACTCCTGTATGGTCAGCCAGGAAAGTTTCCCTAACAGTGATGTACAATATAATTGCTCACCACCAGCTGACTGATGCCCAGCCAGTTCCTAAGCAACATCCATTGGCCGGCCTTGCCCCCAGTTAATAATCTGAGCATGATGCCATACAGTATGGAATATCCCTTTGGCTGGATCGGGCCTTCTGTCTATGTCCCCTCCCAGCTTCCTGTGCATCCCCTTTTCTTCCAATACCCTCTCTGACCAGGACAGTGCAAGAGACAGAAGAAACACCAACCCCACTGTGGGACAGTGAGCTATGTGGGGCTGAACTACCTATTGGGGTAAATCATAGCAATTGTGTTCCCCACTCTGGTTTGCAGTACTCTATGAGGTATCCTGAAAACTTACATGCTCCATGCTCTCAGGTACTTCCACCCCTCTGCACTGACTAGTGAAGGATTTTTGAAAGAGCAGCACTGTACCAGTCCCAGCCAGGCACCAAACTACTTGACAATTGCACTCCTCCTGTGCTGAATGGAGAAGGAGAGGCAGCAGCTTTCAAAAATTATGAGAGTTTTCAGATTTCACACCAGAAGATCTTGTCAAGATTAGCAAACTCTGAGTGACATGACTACATCTCCAAAAGGGGAATAAAATTGTGGCCAAGGGCTGTTGGCAAATTACAGTTAATGGAGGTGGTTTGAATGGATCTATTTATAATTTTTGTTGCCTACAAAATTAATTTTAGTATCAGACTCTGTGTCCTTGACCCACAGATGATTCCAATGAAAGTGAAATAATCAGGTTAATTTAGTTTTGTCTTAGTTCATGTCCCAAGTACATATTTTAAATTAAAATCTGCCACATGAGTCAGAAACATAGAAGTTAATTAATTTCTTACAATATCTAATCAAAATCCCCCTAGAACAAAAATGCAAACTAGCACCTAAGATCATTCCTCAAATTACGGCAAATCCAATATATATCAGATCAACATGTAAAGATTGCCTAGAAACCTTCTGCTGCTAATCTGCACATTTTCCTCTTTTTGGTTTTCCTTCTTTCCCGTGTCAAAACGAGCATAAATTATGCTAACAAGAACTGCTGTGTGAAGAACATGTAATGCAAAATACTTGAAGGTTTTCTAAACCTGCCAGTATAATTACTACTATTGTAAATTTATTTATCTTTTGTGTTTCATGTCTTAAAGTGACATGTTACCTGAGGGTGTCCATGCAGGAAAACTTTCTTCATTCTTCTGTACATTCTATTATCTCCCAAATGTCTGGGGAAACAAAAATATATGAAAAGATATCTGCTGAAAAAAATATAGTCACATATGTTTGATACTGACATCATTTGAGAGAACTTGTACAAAAAATTTTCAGAAACTGATGTAGTCATAGTTATTGGCTACATTAGTCTGTTAATTAGCAAATATGTAGAGGTTTTCCTGCAAAGGCAGTTTTCATTGGTAAAATCTGTTAGTATACATTATTTCTTAAAATAAATCATGATCATTTAATAAAAATAAATCTACGAAACACTGCACTAGGAAAATCAGGAGTTCTAGTCTGCTTCCTCTGAGGCTGGGTAACTCTTTTTGACTCTAATGCCGTAATTTCCACCCTGTGAATCCTGAAACAACTTTTTGTGATTAACATATTGGAGAATGAGATCAAACTTCTAAACTCAAAAGTTGATGCAGAACTACTGAAGAATGCTGGAAGTTTGAGATTGTGCATAAATAGACCTAATTATGTCACAGAAACAGACTCCACTTGAAGTACCTCTGTCTATACACAGACAGAAGTTGTTGTCCTGAAAGAACCTTATTTAAACTTCGTTACAAAACCTGCAGCTGACTAAAGAATCATAGCGATCACTATTTAACACTCAGTGTTTATCTGTCCTGGGTTGTGGTGTAGAACGTGCACGGAGTATTCTACCACCATCTTCATGAACTGTTGAAACCAATTGCTGAAGCAGCATTCTTCCAGACTCTCCCCTCCCTCTTTCTGTTAGGGTGTCTTTTGTTAAGGTGTCCTCTGCTAATGGGTCTTTTAATAACGTGTTTTCTGTTAATGGCCTGCTGATGACTTACGGATAACTCCCACCAGGAGTTATCTCCCGTTAATGGGCCATCAAGGACCCCCCGTATGACTCATTATCCCATTGTGAGATGCTCCACCCAGGGGGAGGAGCCAAGCATTCTCACCTGCATATAATCTGGGATCTGGGACAATACGGGGTACCTTACCCACTGGATCTACAGAGGATCAGAGCTACCAGACCTTTCTACGGGATTGCTGCTTCCATCATCTTGCTCAGGTTGTATTCTGACTCTGTCAGGGGTCTTTTGTATTATTGCATTTATTTTATTTCCTTTTTTTTTCCTTTTCCTATTAAATTGTATTTCTGACTTAGAGCCTCTCACTAGTTTTGCTTTCAAACCATCACATTATCCCAAAAAACTTCCTTTGTCTTCTATTTTTTTTAACAGCACACAACCAAATACTGGAATATTACATAAATCGAGGAAGCAGAAGCACAGAGTAGATTTTTTCCTCCATTCTTCACATTTCTGCAATGTCCTGACACTTCAGAACTGCTATGTCCAAAATATTTTGCCTACAAAGGAAAATAAACTGTGAGATTTCTAAAAAGCTGTCAGTGGGAGCCATTCAAGCTTCTTTTTTTTTCTGTTTTGGAATAAAAATAAATTTCTCAATAACAAAATTTCCTAAGAAATTGATTTTGATATTTTTGATTTAGGAGAACATTACTTATAGAAATACATAAAACTGAGATGATGTAAAGATGAGAAAGGAAACTTAATTTACAGTGTAGTGCATACTTAAATGACAGTCTGCTACAGAGAGGATGTAGTAAAAGAACTCATTGTTTCTTCCATGTTTGGTTGGGTTTTTTCACTCACTGAATATAACGGAAGCCTATTTTCCTTTCTGCATCCATGACTTTACATAAAGACATTTTTCTCTCTTTTTTTTTTTTTTTGGCTGCTCGCTCTGATTTCTTTTTTTTTTTCTTTTCAATTCTTAAACTCCTTATCCACAGCAAGAGCTGATAAGAGTACAGATATTCTTATATTATTAAGTATATGCATATATATATTTCTATGTATGTATGTATTCACCTACAAATGGAGAATTTTTAAACCCTTATTAAACTGGCAGACTTAAAACCTTAACAATAAGCTAAAAAACCTAAAATAGTTTCATAGAATCACGAACCTTAACTTTTTTTTATTTTTTGTATTTTACTTGCCTAAAAGTTATTTTTCAATCTTTGCTGAAGAACCAGAATGATAAATCAGAATAACAATATTCTCCCTAACTTCAGTCTGTACCTTGCACAGTCTTACTCCAAATTTTAAGATATCAAGTACTTTCAAGATTACAATGTAATTATTCATTTGGAAAAGTGAGAAGCACCTGGCGTTCATTCCTTATGCTTTAAGTTCCACACGAGATGAAAGAGATGAAGTTTATCTCTAAGTACTAACTGAAAGAAACACAATAAAATCTGATATGGTTGCATCAATTTATATGACAAAACAATTATTATATAAATCAGACTCTATAATCAGAATTTATAAGTACTTATCCAGTTTACATGTATAGAACTGAAGAAATATTTATAGCATACGTAACACAGAGGTGTAACGACCTGAGGTACTTCCTGCGGCTGGTAAAGTCTTACAGTAGCAGATATTGGAAATGTAAAACAGTAGTTTAAGAATTTATGTTGCATTTTATTGGATTTGATGTCTAATTAAAAAAAAAAAAAGAAAAAAAGAAAAAAAAAGCCTACAATCAGGATAACAGGATTAAACAGGATTAAATTGTGGGTGGTTTAATTCTGGCCACAGGAAGATTAGTATGTATTTTGGGTATCTGTGAAAGATTTTGCCAAGCCATGTCTAGGCTGGCACATTGATCTTGGTGATCTGGAAAGTCATGGTCAAATGTTGTGTCTTGAAAGAAAACCCAAGGCAGCACACTCCATCAAATATAACATGGAGTAAACCGTACTTATGCAAAACCTTGTAATTAGCCCACCTATGCCACTTTAGCATTTTTGATATCTTTGATGTACCTGAATTGCCTGATTTGTGTAGAATTTTTGACCCAGGTGGAAACTTACTGTCAAAGTTGCTGCAACATCAATAGAACACTGACCACAAGACTTGCACCTGGACTTCTAAGGTGCAGTGATGTCCCAAAGAACATTAGCTGTGAAAAGAAATTAAGTGTAACCATTATGAAAGTAGCAGGAAAAACAGAGCAAGAAACAACTGCAGAATTTGTATGAAAGCAAAAAATAAATCACCATTACATTTCAAAATGCTGAATTTGTTGCTCCATATAATTTACACCTAAAGACTACTGAGCATGTCACATAAATTAGACTATCACCCTGGATATGCACCACTGTATATCTAGTACATTTATTTGCAAGATCATTCAGATGTTTTATATTTATTAGCAGCCATCAAGCCAGATCAATCCCCCACACCAAAAGCCCTGTGTTCATTCGTGATCTCTACTGGTCATGCAGGGAAATTTAAAGTTAGAGGGTTCATTTTCTGGAACCAATTAAAAATACTATGAAACCTCAGAAAGCATTTCTGTTCAGACAACACCAATGTGGAACTAAAGCAGAGTGCTCAAAGAAAAATTCAGTTAAGAAGCAAGCAACTGTCTCTGCTTTTGTCCTAAAAGGTGCATAGAGGAGAAAGAGAACATAACTCTGTGTTATGAGCCTACATAACTCTATGCCCACAAGATGGAGACCCTAATTACCAGGCAGCTTTTTAAGTTACATTTAAATAATAGTAAGTAAAGAACAACAAAACCTCACATACAAGAAGATATAGTTCTAAATTTTTAATATAAATATAATAATGAAATAGGTACTATGTTTTAAAAGTCTGAAGTAGTCTTTTCTGCCTTGATATCCTTAGCAAGTGCTTCTTTTCCTACAAAGCTGTTCAGGATCTCTATCTTCAGTGGGCTTTGTGCTGTGGATGCCATTCAATGACTGTCTTACACAGGAATGCAGTGTCGTACACTGGCTGTTTTTGTGGTGCCAGTGATAACATCAGCCAGTGAAACAGACTGAGGGATAATTTTCCTGATAGTCAGAGAAGCAGGCTTATGAAAAGGTCCTGAATATACACCAGATGTCTTGATTTTTCTATTGAAGCAGCCATTGTTTTACCAAAAATTCTTGGTATTAAGATTTTTCTTCTTTACCTTAGTTGACTGTGAAAAAAATACCACCCACTCAAGTCCACTGTCATGATTCATGCCCCAGAGAGGCTTTCTCACCAGTGACCCTTGGTGAGCTACCTCCAGTTGCCTTCCAGATATTCTTTGTAACCATCATCTCATCCTTTTTAGCATTTTTGGTAAGCTGCAACATCTTGATATCAGTTAGTATAAGCGCATATAATTGCTTAGTAGAATGGAAGTAGAGACAGGTAATCAGGCAATGGACAAAGAGACAAATCAGAGTTGGTCATTCTCATTTGGAGGAAGGTCTATAACCACCTTACTCTCTTTTTTGTGTATATTCTTGTGTATGAACAGAAGCAGATTTGTAGTTCATTGAGGTCGAAGTTGCTTGCTATCTCAATCTCTCCTCATGGGAAACAAAAGAGGACACCCACCTACACTTGCAATGACTGAGCTTTTCTAGAGAGGTTACTGTGAACCAGCAGCTACTTAGAAGTTTGTATTCTTATAGGTTGGAGAAATGTGAGACTCCAAAAAATATGTTTGTTATACTTGAAGAGACTGCAGATTCTTCATTTATTCCAGCTATATGAGTTGAAATGTTGTGCCGTGGGAGTTGCTGCCTCAATAGAGCAAGAAGATCAAAAGTCGTAATGTCAGGCTGACTTCTACTTTCATGAAAAGTATCCTAAGATACTCCATTTGCCCTTTTAAGAATTCCACAGTCTGCCTTGTCTTCCAAGTTAGTCACCACTTTACCTCTACAATAAAACTGTCATGACACTTATTTCACATCAGTGTTGTGATACTGCTTCATTTTAGGAAGACACAGAATTATGCAAATGCTCTTGTTACCATAAATTATGCCACTTCTGTTGTCTTCTAGATACTCTATGCATAAACATCTGTTCTGTTGTCACACAATTCATTTGCAGTAGTGCACTGTGTATTCGTTCCTCCTTTAGTGACTGCTTCTATTTACTTGCATTATATGTCCATTTGAGAGCTGTAGGTTGTTTTCTTTTTCACGGGAACAAAAGCTGTAGAGTACCCCATGAGTCAGCACAGAAGAGGCTTAACTAGGCTGCTGTTCTCTGAAATTTTTCGTGATGTTCCACATTCCATCATCCGTATATTTATTAAAATAACTTTCTTCTGTTTTACAGAGGAATTTATTTCAAAGAACAGTATTTTTTTTTAGCTTTCCAGCATATGGAGTCTTCTTATGTGTTATCTTTCTTCTGATGGTCTTGTCTAGACACTATGGTCTAATTAAGAGTTCAAAATAAACTGAGCTTCCTTAATACAATTTTTGCAAGAACTGATATATGATAACTTATACCAGTTTAAAATAAGTTTTTTAACTTTAGTATTAACCTGTAATGCCTTAAAAGTCTTATTTTTTCAATAATTTCACATACAGTGACTGTTTTAATGCTGCATAAATTAATGTGTTCTTTAATTTAAAATACAGCATGACATTATTTATTTAGGCGTCCGTAAAGTTCAGATTGATCCAATATTTTAGACTCTTTGTCCTAGCAAAAATATGCTGCTATTTCAACTGCATTAAAAGGCTGACATGTCATTTATAACTAGTATTGTTAATATAAAAGACAAAAAGGTTTGTGGCTTAAAAAAAGTGATTCAAGCAAAACACAGGGCTGTGTAATAAAAAGATCATCTCGCTACACACAGAAAAGTGTAGTGGTACAGGACAGGCAAGGGAAGCCAAATAACTTAGTTGGAGAGACAAACACTGCTCTGGCCAAGAGGTCAACCAAGATGAACCTGAGTGTCTGTATGTCTGTCCATCTGTACCTGAGGCAACTGTGGGAGAGTGAAGATCCAGAACCAACACATGCATGGACTGTGTGTGAGGTCCCAGTTCTGCAGGGAGCCAGAGGGGCTGTGTTTGTGTCTGTTTGTGTTGTACTGTGTGGGTACAATGGGGCCTGTACCAGAAACCGTAGTGGGACTGCAGGACAAGGGCACAGTACACGTTCCAGTAGCTGGGGAGACTGGGAAGCAGGAGCAACTACTGGGCAGACCAAGTGTCTGAGCTAAAGGGATCCATGTTGCACGATCTATACATAAATATTTTCCCTAACTGCCCATTATCCTGATAAGTCACACAGGGGAGAAGAAAGAATTTGTTTGTGCTGTGTTCATGTGAATTGTGTGTCTGTCTGAGATTGGTTTGATCAGCTGTGTATTTTTGTAGGTCTGTGTTGCATATGTCTATTTCTGCATGTGCCCATTGGGAATTCATGCTCAGTCTTCTTCCTTGTTTAAGATGGGCTTGCGGAGTTGAAGCAGTCTTTTCTTTGCTGGGCTCCTGATTTGAGAGATACGCAATAAAAAATGTACAAATTAAGATCTCAAATAATATTTCACTGAGGGTTAGGTTTAAAGTTTCATTTGTATATCTGTTTTATCTTTGGTGTTGTCAAAATGTTTCATTTCTAATTCTAAATTTTTTAAATTGTTTTTCTTACAGTTTTATTGAAGTTTGAAATTGTAATTAATATAATTATTTTATTAGTTTGTTTTATAAATTCAGAGATGTGTACTTCAAAGGAATCAAAATAGAGCTGTCAGAACAGTGTATGCAGAATACAGAGCAGAAAACTATTCCAGGATAAGATGTACAGCCTTCTGTGCTGTCATATGTCACCAAATGCAAAAAGAAATTACTAAGTGGCTCTCAAAAAAAAAAAAGTTAAATTTTCATTTTTCCATTGGATGCTTTTTGTTTTGTTTTCTCTACCAAAATGAGAAAAATATCAGAGTTTAAGAATATCCTATGCAATGTTTTTTGAACACTTCTGTGTACAAGACTTTTAAAAATGTAGAGCAGTTTTTTACTCTGCTACATAAAAAAAGGATGGGCAAGCATATTTGAGTGATGAACTCCTTCCTTACAACTTACTTCCTGCTCACTGCCTGCCTCTGTCTTGTGCTGTTCCAAAAGTCATCTGTCCAAGATAACGGCCAAACCTTCAAAGGCTTTTTACTGTAGGGATCACTTCTGAGAGGTATTATAAATGAGGCTGTATTAAATGTGATTCTTTGCCTGTCCCAGGCACCTTAACATTTTCAAACATTTTTTTATAAATACACTTCAGTCTTGCAGGTGGTAACCTCAGTTTTGTAGTATGAAAATTATCACTCTCATATACTGTAAAATAATCCCCCACTATCCTAGATACCTTGAAATGAGAGAATGGAAATTCCTACTCAAGAAACATTATTTGTGTCCTAGGTTTAGAGAGGCATTATATAGTTGACAGCCAGGATTAAAGGCCAAGTGTGGGCATAGCAAGTCTGCTGTCCTATGATTTAAGCTGATTTCAGCATAGATGAACACCTCTGCTGTTGTTTGGAAGTCTTGGACAATTTCCTGGAACAAATGCATTTAACAATAACAATTTAACTCTCCATACTCACAAGGCTTCCACAAGATTTATCTCCTATGATGTCATGATGGTACAGAGGAATATGGGACAGAGAGAAAATGCAACACCTTTTGCATGGGAAATCTTGCTCTACAGCAGTTCACAATAGAAGATTAACCTTATTGAGCTGCAACAATACAGTGCAGAGTCTATCTTCACTGAACTAACACTCTCAAGTAAAGTAACCAAAAAGGATGCTACAGGTACAGCTTCAGCATTTATTTTAAAGAATCTTTATCCAAAGTTTGTTAAAAAAAGATGTTAAATTTATTGCTTTCCTCATAAAGGTAATGAATACATCTTACATATTTGCAGCCAAATATATTTTCCACGTTGGTTAGATACTGTGGCACTCCCTGAAGTTACATGAACTACCTAGCATTCCTCATACTCTTTTAACACTAATGAACCTTAGAGAGCTGTTCCCAGACTTGTTTTGCTTATGACTAACTTTTCTTAATGAACTTTCATATTTTAATCCAACCAAAAACTTACTGAGCAGAATAATTTCATTTCTGCTGATTTAAGAGGAATATTAAAATTTAGACAGGTATGCAGACAGGTGTTAATGAAGTCATCTTTACTAGTATGTTCCTTTCAGTCTAAAGCCTTTCTTCATCTTCTACTCTCCTACCTGGACCAAAAGTTTTAATTTCACTGTTAAGAAAAATCTCCCCTTTACTATAATTTAGGTATTTTCCACTATGTTTAATTTTTTTCTTTTCCATTTATGCTTACCATTTGGAAAATAGCCAAAAAATTATAGTCAGAATAGGCTGATTAGAAATGCATTTTTGCAGTCATTATCCCAGATGGATTCAAGCCTAATATAGATGATGTTTTATGGTGTTACCCCATATCTCACTATTGCTTACATACAAATAATGCAATTAAAAAGAAATTCGAAAGAAATTTAAGATGTTCTGGTTCATGTACTCCTTTTAAAAAGACATGAAGTAATTAGAGATGTAAAATCATTATGTCTTCCAGGGCTTGACTTGTTCAAAATGGGATTTTTTTCTGTAATTTTTAGAGGGATCCAGAAAATTTAATGAGTAGTGACCCAGGTAAGAATCTCCTCTTTCATGTTTTTTCTGTGTAAATAAAAGGTATTTGTTTTTGCCTTCTCTCTTGGCAAGTAGTTAGTAGTAGTCCAGTGTAGGCAAAATGGCTTGACAGATTTTCCAATGGTTCCTTGCGAAGATATTCAAATCTCTACCCTCCTGTATTCATATCATTCTTGCCCAAATCCCTCTTCTGTCTTTTGGTATCCATGACATCAATACTGATGAGTTTCTTCCTAAAGTTTGATATTATACACTCACTGAATGGGCAAGGTTAGGAGGGACCACAATGGATCATCTGGTCCAACCTCTCTGCTCAAGCTGGGTCATCATCGAGTACACTGAACAGGCTTTTGTTTTATTCAGTTCTTGAATACCTCCAATTAAGTAGACTCCACAGCCTCTCTGGGCAATCTGTTCCAGTATGCAGTGATTCACAAAGGAAAGAAGTTCTTCTTCACTTTCACTTCCTGTGCATCAGTTCCTGCAACTTCCTGTGCATCAGTTTCTGCCCTCTGTCTCTTGCCCTTTTGCTTGGCACCACCAGGGAGATCCTGGCTATAACCTCTCAACACCTTCCCTTCAGATACTTTTAGACCTTTATGAGATCCCCTCTAAATCATCTCTGCTTGAGGCTGAACAGGCCCAGCTTCCTCAGCTGGGGATCTTAACTAGGGGATCTTAACTTCCTCTAACTGGGGATTTTTGTAGCCCTCTACTGGACCTGCTCCAGGAGCTCCATATCTGTCTGGTACTGAGGAACCCAAAAATGGACACAGTACTTCAGATGTGGCCTCACTAAGGCTGAGTAGAAGTGCAGGATCAGCTTCCTTGAGATGCTGGCAATGGTCTTCCTAATGTACTCCAGGATATCATTGTCTTTCCTGGACACAAGGGTAATGCTAGGTCATAGACAGCTTGTTACCCATCTGGACCTCCAGGTCCTTCTCCACAGAGCTGCTTTGCAGCAAGTCGGCCCCCAGCCTGTGTTGGTGCAGGAGGTTATTCTTCTCCAGGTGCAGGACCCTGCATTTGCCTTTCTTGAATTTCAGACAAATCTCTGTTCATCTCTCCAACTTGTTGAGGTCCTTCTAAAGGGCTGCACAGCACTCTGGGATATCAGCCACTCCTCCCAGCTCCGTGTCCTCAGTGAACTTGCTGGAAAGCATCTGTCTCTTCATCCAAGTCATTGATGAAAAATGAAAAAATAATGGGCCCAGTATTGAATCTTGGGTGACACCAGTTTCTATCCTACCACCTACATGGATTTTTGCTGCCTACTGAAAAATGGGTATTTTCTGCATGTTTTTCAGTTTCATATGTTAGAATTTCCATCAGTCATTCTTTCCTCTTTTGCTAGATGTACACACACAGACATATATATGTATGTATATATACACACATATGGGATACTCCTTTGACAGTCTTCAAAATAATTTTTTTATAATTTATCATTTTCTGGAAAAAAACCCAATTACCAAACCTTTATTCTCTTGATAAAGATTGCAAACATTGAATATCACTTTGGAGATAATTTTCCATAGAGATAAATGTAGGGAAATGAAATTCTTTTGTGTGTGTTTGTTTTTTATGCTGTTCGTGTGACATCCATTATTTTCCTTCTAAAGGACTGGAAGTTATTTAATCATAATGCAAGAGGCAATTGTGAGCATTGTTGGCTGGTGACATATGGTGATGTAGAACATTTTCAAATGAAACGAGAGTCAGAAATCTGATGTTCATAAATAAAAATAGTACATACAGAAAGCATATCCACAGAGTAGATATTGATGAAAAATTAAGCAGCAGAATATATCTGGGAGGCTAATTTGAGGAGGTAAAAACAATGATTCAACATACTGGAACAGTAATAAAAATAGAATGGCCAATAAAATTTTCTGAGCTGACAAACTGGAGAAAAACTTTGGGGAAGTCATAGAGAAAACCAGATGAAAAAGAGATATTAGAAGAAAAACAAAATTAGATCCTAAGAGATCTAATTAGATCTTAGAGCCTAATCGCTTGTAAGATTATCTATCTCTGGTGCTCTGCTCCTACTCACCCTTATTTTGAGCTCTCATCAGCCAGCTTGATGCACCCTACTGTTTTTCTACTCTTATGTTAGAAACACTACCCAATAATTCAATAACATAAAATTAAGTGCTGTGTCTTTTTCATACTCTGATAAGGGTGGACAAAACACTTTCTTGCTTGAGTAGTTCTGAACATTTTTCAATCATAAAAGGCTTAAAACTTACTGAGATTAATTGCATGATCAATGTAAATGAAAAGTTAATTACAAGTCAGAAATCATGACCAAGTTTTATGCAGTGAAAAAAAACAGGCACTAAATATTTGTTTAAATGTTAATGGCATGTTTTGTTAAATAAATTAATATCCCAAAATCCATGGCAGTAACTACTTACTGACTTTTGGTAGGATCTTTCCCAAGGAAGAACTCTGCAGAATAGTTTTGATATGGTACATTCGTCTTCTCATATTAATATTGATAAACCCTTCGCTGCACAAAGTGAGTAAAATTCTAGGAAGAAAAAGTTAGTTTAGGGGAATTTTGGTATCTTTTGTTCCCATACAGAAGTTAATGAATTGCACAGGACTGACTTTTAGAACCCTATGTCAGTCTGGAGAGGTGACCATTAGGAGCTTCTTGTGAGAGCAGGAGGTATAAGAGGACAGCTAGTAAGAAGTGACCAGTCAGTGAAGAGCCAACATGAAGAATGTTCTAGAAAATGGAAATCTGGTCAGTCCCCACACAGTTTTATCCCAGATTTAGCCACAATGTTTCATTGAATAGCATTTTTTCATACAGCTTGAACAAGAGCTTCAAACTTGATTAAGTATTTAAGCTTCCAGCAGGACTGAAGAATTTGGTAGTTGAGGTTCAGCCATTCCAGAAGAAAATTCTACATCATAACCATGTAATCTCAGCCATGGTGTTAGATGGCACTGTGCAGGTCCCTGGAAGATGGAGCACTGGCAAAAGATTCAGCACAGTCCAAATAGACAGGATATCATTTGGGAGGTTCTTGAACTTGAAACCTTCCTTAGCTTACAGTAGAAGGCTCTGTGATGTTGCTGCGACCAGGTAGCTCCTCCTTACAGTTGGAGCATTCTTTCCCACTCACTGACCTTCTCCAGCCTTGTCCACCTTTTTCATGTGCAACCTGCTGCAGTTTCTCCCAGTTGGTCTATCCATCATAGGTAGTCACAGACTGCTTGCCAGGGTTCACCAAGGGGAAGCAAGCAAAGACATTTTCACTCAGATCATGGTGCTTTCCACCACTGGTTGCCTTTCCTAAAACCTGCCTTAAATCTCCAGCCTTAGCATTACTGCTGAAAAAGCAAACTGACAGCAGTGCTAAGATGAGTGATTGAAAATCTCAGAAGAAAGTCACAGTCTGTCTGAGACAGATGACAATTTAATAAAATCATGGAAAGATGAATGAGTAAATATCTGTCTGGGTGACCAGGGCTGTGGTTTCGTCCAGTGTCTCTGGTTAGATACTCTCTGTATAAAGGAAGGATTACTAACAAGACTAACACTTGAAGTTGGATTATTGATTTATGTCATAAAAGGCAGAGCATTATCTGCTGTGTGACAAGGACAGGAGCAGAGGTTGAGGTTTTGTGTGCTTTACTGTTTTCCTGAGCTAGGCATGATCATGGGGAGAGCAAGGGACTGTTTTTGTAATGACATCACTCATACACACATCAGGAAAGAAGCCCTTTGGTCCTCCAGACAGGGCTAGGCCCCACATCTTCGCTCAACTGATGAAATTGAGCACTGGTGATTTATAAGCTACATATATATAGAGATGCTTTTTATTCAGTCTATGTTTGAAGAACTATAATCTTAAACTTAATCTATAACTATAATCTATAAATTTAGATTTAAACATTTACTCTGTTTAGCCTGACACTGGTGATTCAGAGTGTATTGAATAATGGACTTTACAGGGTTGACAGAGAAAAAAATGTATAAAACGAAATTAAAAAAATAAAATAATAGATTTTCCTGTTAAATAGTTTGTCCCCTTTTTCCCCTCCAGTTAATATTAGTCACTGCTTGTTTAGGTATTTACTAAAAAGATAGCAAATGGATTTAAAAACCATTCATATGGATTTTTTTTCTGTCATGAATTAATGTATGCCACCGAGGTGTTTTACAAACAATTTAGAACTTTCATTGAATAATTTCCTTCAGAAAAAAATTCAGAAAATGTATGTTACAAAGACAGATATATAGAGTTGAATTTGATTATACCAAATCACGTATGCTGTAATGAGCTAATTTGGTAAGAGAAAGGCAGAACGGAAAGTAGAGCTGATGAAGGGAAATATCATTTTGTCTAGAAACACTGCTATTAATAGAAAATTTGCTGTGCTTAAATAAGGAACAGAACCTACTGCAATTTCAAATTGTTCAGCTAGAACATGGAATGAAATTTGCAAGCCAAGTTTATTTCTTTAATTTCTTCTTGTAGACCAAACTTCTCACAATACTCAGGTTTAGCACAGACAGACTTTCACTAGTTTGAGTTGAATTTGTGATGCCATTCTGAGAAGGTTATGAATTTGTTCTGGGGTAGGCTTATTCTATTAAATTCCCCAGTCAGTATACAAATTTAGAAGAGTAATTTACAAATGACCACTTCAAGAAAGAATATACATGAACAGAGTGGAAATAATCTTCTGGTATTGAAATATAATTTTGTCTGATAATTGACTTTATTTGAATAAAAAAGTTCAAATTCTCCTGTAATGACAGACTTATCAATCCCAGAATATTATTTTTAATGATAATAAAGCAGAATTCAAAATCTGTGTCTATTAGTTTATCAGATTTTTTTATCCCTTGTTGTTCTGTAACATATCATATTCTCAGAGGCTATTGTAAGTCTATATGTAGTGTTCTTCACTGACTTCTGTGGGATGCTTTCCATCCTGACAGGTTTGTTGCAAATCTTAAATGGTGTTGTTAATTAAGAAAAAAAGAGAAAGAAGATTTTACTGTTTCTCTTTTTCTCTTTTCATTAAAGTACTTTTTTAGCTATTTCCATATTATATTTTCTCACTTTTTGTGAGGGCATATGGATATACAAAAATATATATATACTTTTCTAATCTCTTGGTCATGATTGAAAAATCAGTATCTTACATTTGAAAATGTGATTTTTTTTTTTAAATATGAGAGGTGTATTTCTGAAAGGATTTTATATGTGTGTATATATAAACCCAAATATATAACATATTTTAATTAAAAAATGATTATTCTGTTTGTTTTCTGTCTTCCAAAACCTTTTTTATTTGTTTTTAGCCTATCATTTACACAGATAATGAAAGAAAAGCAAAAGAATAATGGGAAAAAAAAACCTGAAGAAAGGAAATTGTAATGAAAAAAGAGCATGAGCTGAGGAAAATTAAGAGAAAGATAAATATCCCACAGGCAATAATAAAGTAAAAAAAAAAAAACATGAAGCAAAGGGGATGTATTTTTAGGTTTTCATTCTGAGACCTAGTAGAAGAAGAAAGCAAATACATTGGTTTAACTGAACAGTTCCAGAACTGTTTCTCTAATCTGATGGTTAACAGAAATCAAAATAATTTTTCTAATTATAGTGCTGAAAATGAAAGGTGGAAATTGTAATGCTGGTGTTCATGAATTACATAGATTGCCAGAAAATTTTTTTCTTTGTCACATGCCACAGTGGGAGGTGATTTTTTTTGTAATTGGAAGAGTACATTTATGTGGCATTTTCTACAGTCAATGACATAGTCTCCAGTAATGTGTGCTGTACTTAATTAAAAAGACCGAATAAAACTCTTGAGATTTTCAGACATTACCAGATTTTAAGTAAAATTACTTTAATGGCAGCAGAATCAGAACAGCTAAGACACTTTCAGTGATAAGTGAAAAATATCTGCCTATTCTGAAATATTCCAAGACACCTGTGTTTTCCTTATCTCACTTTGTTTCTGACAGAAGCAGACAGATTAAGACAGATAAGTAGTATTTCACAATGCTGAACAGTCACAGGGTTCTCATTCACTTTGGGTTTGATCAGATTTCTGTGGCTTTGTGGTACCAATATTGAGGCAGGGGTGGTGTTTTTCCAAAAAGAGCCGATGCAGACTCTTGCTAAGCCTTATTAAAGTGATCTAAGAAGAGCAAGCACTTGCAATTTTCTTAAACAGCTGCTTGGACATTTCCATCAGTCAGTTACTGTTTTGTGTCTGTGGTGAGCTGACCATAACTGGCAGATGATTCCAGACCCAATTGCTCTCTCACTCTGCTCCAGTGGGATGGAAGACAGAACTGGAAGAGCAAAACTGAGAAAGTGCAAAGGTTGAGATAAGACAGTTTAATAGATAAAAGAGGGGAAATAGCCCAGCACACTGATAGCCCTAACAAAAAGTCCCAAGTGATGCTAATGCAATCACTCACCATCTCCCACAAGCACACTGATATCCATTCAAGCCCTGAACCATGTCTATGGTGAAAAAACTCCCTCCTTTCAGCTTTTATTGCTGAGTATGATGCCATATGGTATGGAATGGAATATCCTTTCGGTCAGTTGAGATCAGCTGGCCCATCTGTGTCCCCTCCCAGTCTTTTCTTACCCCAGGCTTACTGGTGGAACAGATTTGGAAACAGTAAAGGTCTTGCTGTTGCTGTTGCTTGCTCAGCAATAGCTAAAACATTGTCTTGGTGACAAATCTAAAATACAGCCCCATATGAACCACTATGAAGAAAAATCCTGACTAACCCAGTGCAGTCATAAAATCCATAACCACGAAAAAAAATACCTGAGGCCGAGGGTCAATGGTTGCACCTCTAAAAAAAAGTTTAAAATCAGCTAATAAGAAGATGATCTAGTCAACAGATGTCCTCTAAAAAGGAATTTTCTGTTTGTCAATTTTCTGTTAGTCTTCAGGGGACTAAGCCAGCTACATTCTTACAACTTTCTCAGTGCAGAATGTCTAATGGAAAAGTGTAACCTAAGAAATTATACATATTAAAATCATCAAACCATTGTCCTGAAAATAACTCAGTAAAATTATGGGCAAATGTATTTTGTAAAAAGAAATTTAAACCCAGTTTATTTTTTGGAATATTTGCTTATTCTAATGAATTTTCTGTTTTACATTTAGTGAAAGGGGTTTTGTTTCATGTATTTAAGTATTTATTCTTTTTAATAAATAAAAGGAAATGTTTACTAAAAAGCAAGGTGCATAACCTTATTTTTACATCTTATGTCTTATAAATCAATCACTCAAAAAAGAAAATTATCAGAAAGGGCAGTATTTTCAGCCCATGCTGACAATAGAGGGAAAAATAAAGTAAACACTCTGGCTATTAGTGGAAAGGCAACATCCCCAAATTAGAAATATCTCCTTACCCACTGATTATTTTGTTATAAATTTATGGAGCTTATTTGGGTCACATCTTTAATGCATGTAGTCTATGCTGCACTAGCTTTGTAATATACAGGTAACTTTCTCACAGATATCTTGACATAAAATGGTAAAGTAGAATTCATCTAAAAAAAAAAACAACAAAAACTTCACTTGGTGTAATGTGAAATAGAGTTCTTCAACACTGTCCAATGTAATGGTCATAGAATCACAGCTACACAAAAGTTGGGAAAGGCTTCTAAGATCATCAAGTTCAGTCATTAATCTACTACTGCCATGTTCACCACTAAACTGTGTCCTTAAGTGCTACATCTACATGGGGTTTTAAACATTTCCAGAGAGAGAGATACCACCACTTCCCTGGGCAAATTGTTAAAATGGCTGACCACCCTTCCAGTGAAGAAGTTTTCCTAATATCCTATCTAAACCCCCTCGGGGGCAAGTTAAGACTCTCTCCTCTTGTCCTGTCATTTTTTACCTGACAGGAGATGGACTCCCACCTCCTACTACCTCCTTTCTGGTAGTTAATAGAGAGGGATAAGGTCTCTCCTGAGCCTTCTTTTCTCCGGGGTAAACACCCCCAGCTCCCTCATCCACTTGCCACAAAACCTGTGCCGCAGACCATCTGACAGTCCATGGAACAAATTCATATCACTCCAATTCAACAGCAAGATTGATGGGGAAATCGTTCCAACTGTTTTGTATTATACTATGTTATTGTGGGTTTTTTTGTCTGGTTAGTACTTAGTCTCTGATTGTACTCTAACTGTGATCATATAATCTCTCAATCTTTATGTTCCTAAGCTTTGAAAAAGAATAATTTTTACTTTCAAGAAAGAAAATATTTTCTTTATTCTTCTTTCCAATAACTTTGGGTAATTTAATAACTTTTCTAATCTTATGGTGATAGTCCAACTCATTAGCCAGGGCAAGGAATGTCAATATTTCTTTTTCTAATTTACAAATTAAAAAATAGGGACATCTGTAATTTCTAAATGAATGCAGTTGTTCATCAGAAATTCAGTTTGTTTTGAACATATTTAAATGACCTTCATATTTCTATTTTTTAAAGTTCATGCTTTAAAATCCAAAAATATATATTTACCTGCTTTTAGACTGTATTTTCATCTGTTCTTTGCAAAGTGGTTTGAAACTTGTCCTGGGTTGTAGTATAAGATATGCACAAAGTATTCTATCACCATCTTCATGAACTGTTGAAACCAATTGCTGCAGCAGTGTTCTCCCAGGTTCCCCCTCCCTCTTCTGTTAAAGTGTCTTCTGTTAATAAGTCTTCTGTTAATGGGTCTTCTGTTCATGGCCTGCTGCATGACTCATAGGTAACTCCCTCAGGGAGTTCTCTCTCTTTAATGGGCCATTAAGGACCCCCTGTATGACTCATTATCCCATTTTGAGATGCTCCACCCAGGGGGAGGAGCCAAGAATTCTCATCTGGATATAATCTGGGATTTGAGACAGTACAGGGGCCCCTACCCACTGGATTCCCAGAAGATCAGAGCTACCAGACCTTTCTATGGGGTCACTG
Source organism: Trochalopteron elliotii (assembly GCA_024734555.1). Taxonomy (NCBI): domain Eukaryota; kingdom Metazoa; phylum Chordata; class Aves; order Passeriformes; family Leiothrichidae; genus Trochalopteron; species Trochalopteron elliotii. Next base: position 4,249,359 of record JANPWX010000077.1, read on the forward strand.
CTTCCATCGTCCCGCTCAGGTTGTATTCTGACTCTGTCGGTGGTCTTTTGTATTATTGCATTTATTTTATTTTACCTTTCTTTCTTATTAAATTGTATTTCTGACTTGAAGCCTCTCACTCGTTTTGCTTTCAAACCACTACAAAACTGAAGGTACAGATAAATGTGTTATGAAAACATCCCCATCATTTGATGGATCTCTTTGCAGTTTGGTATAATTTGGAAAAGAATAATTGATTCAATACAAAATTTCTCTACTGTCACCCCCCCCCCCGCCCCCAAATCCATTTCTCATTCCCATGTTTTTTTTTATCAGTTAGCTTTTCTCCTATCTCTAGCTTCCACAAATATATAATGTTCAAGAGTTTGACATTTATACTAAAATGTTAGCCTAAGAGTGGTGAGCTGCACTGCCTGGGTGAAAACCTCTATATTTAATTTTCCAAATGTTAAATTATTTTTTTGAGCAGTAACTCCTATAATCATTGCAACCAGTTTTTCTTACTTGAGTTTTTCAGAATATAATAGAAGCTGGCAATAGGCAAACTGCACACATGTGAAATAAGGACTACTGTGCTTCAAGGCAAAGTCTTTTGTTAAGTGCTCCTGCAGAGCACAATACCCCAGAAGGCTCATGGGGGGCAATTTGACTGCTGACGTGCAGTTTCCAAGAGTTTCCAGCTGTTGAGTTTCTGAGTGCACAAATTTTTGATATTCTTTTAGAAGAGACAGCACAGACTCATGGAGACAGACAGTTCTGTCTATTTAATGTAAGGGGAGAAGATCTGGCACCATCTCTAGATTTCCATCTCCTTTTGAGATGGTACACAACAATATGCAGGAAACAATAGCTCACATTCACCTACAAACATTGAGTTATGTTCTAGCAATCCTTATGCAATGCACACAAAGTCTTAAATACACTCATAAGCATATTACCCTTTAAAAGTATGGTCAAAATGCTGTGTAAATAATAATAACAGTAATAATAATAAATGTCCTTCATCATGAAAACTGAGCTCACGAACATCCCCTGACTTTCAGGAGTGGTTAGTGCTTAAACTGAACACCCTGGTCAACTCACAACTTTTCCTTCATGTAGGGTATTATACAAAACAGGTGTTTTTTACTGCCTTACTGTAACAAAATCATATATAGGGATGGAGTTAATGTGCACTTTCCAATTATTATGATAAGCAGTAAAATATTTGTTATCATTAAATCCACTATTCAGATGAAGACCTATGAAGAAGTATATAGTTGACCTTGGTAGAATAAGAATTTGAGGAGAATTCCTGTTTCAAGGCAAATATAGAAAAACCTTTCTTAGAAACATAGAAAAACAGAGGTTTTAAAAACTGTTAGGACAACCTCCCTACCTCCTTGTTTTCTCATAACATACTCTTTATTTTCATATGTGCTCTATGCTTCCTTTACGTAGACAATAATTTCTGTGGGGTATCAATGTCCTGTGTACAATATGTCACAGATATTAACCATACCAAAAGGGAAAAAACTTATTTTCTTTATGATCCAGAATAAAAAATAAGAAAAAATCCATGTCTATAGAGTATTTTTTTTCTTATAAATGTGATTTCATTTAATAAATAAACCCTTTTATGAGGATCTTCACAATTTCCTGAACATTTCCTCCTTACATGAAATAGGAACAGGTAATACTCTATCCTCAAAAAAAACCCCAAAAAACAAAAAACTCCTGTCCCCAGCTCAGAAAGTTGTCAAAATAGATATATATTTTTTAAAATTTAAGCTTCACTTTGGTGTTTCTTGTACAGGTGCTACAGGAATTGTGATGAAATTCTTTTTTTCCAGTGATATGGGGACACTTGAGCAGTAGTTAGAGTGGAAAAAATAGGGTTCATATGATATTATTTCCCAATTCTTCAGAAGGAAGTTGGGAAGAAACAAACAAACAAACAAAAAACCCCAAAACCCAAAAACCAAACAAAACAGACAAACAAAAAAAACCCGGAAAAAAATCCAACATTAAAATAGACAAACAAAACACCAAACCTCAAAACTAACTATAACAAAAGCTCAATTGTTATTTAGGATGTAAATTTTGCTTGGAAATTAAGGGGGTTTTCAAGTGCAATATTTCTAACATAAGCTCCCATGGGGTCAATATACTGAAATAAAAACCAATCTTACCTGGGAAAGCAGCTGTGGCACAGAATTTCCTTTAGCTCTTCACAAGAATAATAATAATAAAAAACAACAACTAATGAGATATAGTGATGGTTATCAATTTCAACATTTTCAGTCAAATATCATAGATTTTTTTCACAAAACAAAAATTAAAAAAATCTAGCACACTATACTATTAGTTAACTGATACTTTTCTGATCTTTATTTTTAAAGGGGCTCTACAGCTGTTTCCTCATGCTAAGAAGCTACTCCTCCTTATTTTTCTTTTCAGTGGGAATGAGTCTCATGGTTTACACATGGATCAGTTTAACAGCAGTTAGTATTGTTATATATTATGCATATTTTCTAGCATGAATCCATGGATAATAATTTAACAAGAGAATATAATAAAAAAGCAGGACTTGATCTTACTGTGAATATTTGAGATAGGATTTGTAATTACCATTTCCTTTGGGAGATTAAAATATTAACACTATGCTAGTTGCACAGACTGTTCTTATGACAATGCTATGTATAAACATCCCAGTGCTTATTTTATTTCCCAGTACATTTCATGTAAGGTATCCAGGAGGGATGGGCAGATGCTGGTGGCATCTGGCCCAGATCAGACACATAGACACTACTATCAGGTTGTTCATTTTGTCTGCTCCTGGTAGCTAGAGAAAGCACACTGGATCACCCTGCCCCTGGAAGATGATTTGATTCCTGTTGTATAGCCAGAGCCACAAGTTTGGTTTATTATTCTGAGTTAGATTGCAGTAATCATGTGTAAGACAGGAATGGTTGACAGGGATCCCCGAGTAGCCTCAGTCACCTGGTTTGCATTATGTTGATTTTGACTGGGGTAAATTTTCTTCACAGCGACTGTAGAGGGCTGTGTTTTGAACTTGTGTTGAATACAGGGTTGATAATATAGAGCTGTTTTTGTTATTGTGAGTGGGGTTTGCACAGAGCCAAGGCCTTTTCTACTCTTTGTGCTGCCATGCTGGTGATGAAGTTGGGAGAGCATGGGAGGTTGGGAGGAGACACACCTGGGACAGGTGATTCAAAAAGGATGTTCCACACCATATGACCTCATGCTCAGCATATAAACTGGGATGAAGAAGGAAGATAAGAGGGATGTTTAGAGCGATGGTATTTGTCTTCCCACGTAACCATTGAGAGTGATGGGCCCTGCTGCTTTGCTTGTGTGTACAGCTTTTGTACTCCCTATTAAATTGTCTGTATCTCAACACATGAGTTTTCTACCCAGTTTTCTAATTATTCTATTCCCTCCTCCACCCCACTGGGGGGAGACAGAGTGAGCAGCTGTTTGGTACTTGGTTACTGGCTGTGGTTAAATCATGATAGTATCTTACCATTCCCTTTCCTTCTCTTTGCCTTAAATTCTACTGCTTAATATCTCACTTTCTTTGCCCTTTTCTATTCCCAAATAAGCCGTCATTTAATTCCAATTTTACTATATCTGTGTCCAAATTATCTAGTGCTGGTACCTAGATCATCCCTTACTTATGCAGTATCACAGATGGAGTAACTGAGGCATTGCCTGCCTTGCTGCTCTCCAGAAGGTCCACAGTGCTGCCATTTATCTGCGTGGGATGTCTGGTCATTTCTCTCAAACTTCTCCCTTAGTCACCCTCTCAGTACCTCTGAGTGCTATCTGTAACTCTTGTAAACTTCTCACTCTTTTATTTATGACTTCCAGCAATTTCTCATTTTACATCTGGCAGCTTCTCCTGTCTTGTTTAGGTAGCTTAATCTCAGGTGTGTGCTGAGTCAGTGCCTCAGACAATTGCTTTTATACCTAGCATAAATATCTACATTCAGGCACTGTGGGGAAAAACAAACAAACAAAAAACCAAATGTGCAGAACTGTATTTTAAAATATAGGAATTTTAATTTAAAAAAAATCTTTAATTTAAATCTGTCAACAAATATTTACAAGACAAGCTAAACTAGTTAGCAAGCAATTATTTAGGGGAGTTAATGTTATATGTATGGTGCTACAATGTATTAGTGATAAGAAAAATAAGCTGTTCTTATTTAATAAATTTATAAATTGGAACATTCGGATTTCTTTTAATAAATACAGAAATTAGTTTTTATCTCATTCAGTTTCTATTCTATCTTTTGATTTTCCTTTTGCAAGGTAAAAAATGGAGAGACTTTTTCTTCTTTCAGGGCAGGCTGAGGATGAATCAAATCAAGAATGTTTCAAAGACATGCAGCTTTCGTGCATTAGTCAAGTAAAATTCAAACTGGATTCAATTAATAATACATAACACACAACTTTTTCTTCAGTTTTAAATTGAAATATTATAGGGAGAATTGAGAAATGCTTAAGAAAAAAACCCCGACATATTTTTTAATTGTTCAAATTTGAAGAAGCCATCATTATTTTGATACCATCATTATTTTGATACAGTTTGATTCTTTTGTAGAACTTTATACCTACTGAGATGAGATACATGGGGGTTTTTTCAGTAAAGCAAGAAAGATTTGAAAATGAAGAACTGTTTATATTCTGTGGGACTGACACTGTAATGGTCTTAAACACTGCTTCACTGTTTTACTAGAATGTCACAAATCTAAATTCATTAATGTTAGTAAAGTAGTCCTGGACTGTAAGTCCTAAAACAGTAACTGAAAAAATAAACAAGCAAAATATAATACATCCTTTAAATCAATTTGATTTTGTATTATATTTATGTTGTTCTATAATTTTGTTTTCATTTTTGTTCTTTTTACTATATTTCTGATTTAATTTTTATTTTTAAACTGTGCTACCTAGTATTCTTTTAAATAGTTATTTTTCTTCTACAGGATTTTAATCCGGTAATTTCTTTCATAAACTATAATTCAATAGAAGTCAAAAGTTGAATTATTTTAATTACTAGTAGTTCCAAATCTGTACTATATGACCTTTTTTTAGTTCTTAAGAAATATCCAACCTGTTTGTCCTACTTTCTCCATGCTCCATCCCAACAGTGCAAAGCTCCATGAGATTTTTGGGTTTTTTTTTTTTTTTTCTTTTTGTGGGGTGGATAATTTTTCCCTGCTTTTAACAAAAGAGCAAATCACAGTACCTAAAAAATTCAAAAGTGAGGAAATTAAATTTTATAGCAAATGGACAGTCTATTTAAGCAACTAAAAAGCCTACCAAACATTGAATGATCTAGGAATTAACATTCAATTAGCTGTTGAACACTTTTTTTTTTTTTTTCCCACTACTGAAAGGTCAACACAGTAAAAGAAACAGTGCCGTAAATGGGTAATTAAAATGCAAACTGAGATATTCCTGTAACTGTATTTAATTACCTCACTAATGTTACAGAAAATGAATTAAATTGAAAGGATTAAAGATTGAAAAAGCCCAATGTCATCTAAGATGTCTGAATTCAATAATTTTATCTCAGACAATGTCTCCTTGGCAATCATTGCAAGCTTACTATATGTATTTGAAATTCACTTTCTCAGTTATTTCAGAAATATGAATTTCACAAAGGAGTATGTAATTCCCTAACTAAGTTCTGGAATTTTTAGTTTAAATATTGTAAGTGCAAACATACTTTTATACTTTAATACGAATAAATAATAAAAGACAGATAGTCATAAGCAGCATACGAGACTTTGCATGGAAAATTGGCTGATGTAGTAAATATCTAAAATACTGTTTTAAAATGTAAGCTTAATACCAGTGCCAATAATGTTAAGAGCTAAGTTGTAAAAAAACAATCACATGACCTTTTTTTCTAGGTACTTGTATTCTCTGTGTTGTAAATGAACCATAACTGCGGCTGGAATCAAATTTACTTTTCCACATCGAGATTTGATTTATCTCAGTTTCAATGCAAGAAGATCATTCAGCATTTAAGAAATACAATTACTTAAGACCAAAGCCTAAAAAAAAAAAAAGTCTGAAGTCTGTTTAGTCCTCTGTTCTGTGGGGTTTTGTTTAATTTGTTTTGTTTTGTTTTTTACCTATTACAGACAATAGGTAAAAACTCCTCTGCTATTATATTGCTTTCTGTACTAGTGGTTAAATGGCAATTATCTGTTAAAAAATTGCTAATGATTCTTTGTTTCATTCATATTTAATAATAAGCAGATATTTTGAAGTAGTTTTTGACCTTTGGCTTTCCTTGTTAAAAGAGGTAGAAATTTTTCCACAATCTAAACTTAAACTTGAAGACTTTGATTTTCATGTCATCTGGGATAGTGATATTAAAAGCATCCTGTTCTAACTAATCAAGACACTCCATTCTACCCTAATCCTTCTAATCCACAGTAAAATAAAGAATATTCCCAGAATCTTTCACAATAAAACCTATTTATTAACATTCAACATCGTTTTCTGTTCTTTTTTGAATCTGCTTCATGTACTTTAACATATATTTCTGAAAATATGGATATACAGTTGCAGCTTACTGCATGCTATTTTTGACTAATTGTATAAACTATTGGGATTTGCGATAACCTTCTCTGAAAGATGAGCATCAAACATTGTATGGAAAAACATCGATTCATCTCTATATATAGTATAAAGTGGTTTTCTGTTCACAAAAAGCATAGCACAGCTGCCTAGATAAACTAGGACAGCTGTTGGGTAAAGTGTTTTTGTGAATCATCATTCAGCAACACTGCCAAAGACAAGATATTGATGCTAATGAGCCAGTAATATGTGCACGTGAGGTCATTTGCCTGAACAACTAATTTACATCCTGGGTTAATTCAAAGACATCATAAATTGTTTGTATTGTCTTTTTCAATTGCATTGTTTTCTGTAAAGCATTACTAATAGCTATTTTTAATCCATTAATTGTTAATATAATGGATAATTTATCCTAACTGACAATTTAAAATTTTCTTTTTTAAACAAATGATTTATTTAATTTTCTGATAAGACCTGCTTCAGTAAAATAGAAAAAAAATATCAAAACCACAACTCTATAGCTTGTAATTTTAGTCTGTATGCAAAGTGGATTCCCCCACTGCTGCAAGTGGATCACTTCACACAGTTGCAGCAAAGGTGGCTGACAGTATTCTGGGCTGCACTTGTAAAAACATCATCAGGAGGTCAAGGAAGATCATCCTTCTCTTCTACCCCCCACTGTCGAGGCCACATATGAACTGCTGGGTACAGGCTTTGGATCCCCAGTACAAGGGAGACCTGGATATACCGGAGTGAGTGCAGCAAAGAGTCAGGAACACGATTCAGCTCTTGGAGCATGTGTGATGTGAGGAGAAACTGAGAGAGTTTCTTATCATTTATCACTGTGTCTAAATACCTGGGGATGGGAGTAAAGAAAGCAGTCAGACCTTCTCAGTAGTGTCCAGTTAAGAGGCAAGAGGACAAGGGAACAAACTGAAATGCAGGAAATACCACTTAAATGTGAGAAGATGTTTTTACTATAAGAGTCACTAAGTGCTGGAGCACGTTGACCAGAGAGGTTGAAGCACAGTCTCCATTCCACTAGATACTCAATCCCTAACTTGACACAGCTTGGGGAAACTTACATTGGCTCAATATGCTTTCAGTAGAGGGGTTCGACTAGACAATTTCCAGAGTTTCCTCTCAACTTCAATGATTTTGTCATTCTGTGAAACTCCTCTGCACTAAAAGTAATAAATTTTCAGAGCATAAAACTATTTTTTTCCTATTGATTGGATAATTTGTTGTTGCAACTCTAATATAAACCTGGAAATATGTACATGTGGGCAGGTGTCCAAAACTCAGACCTTTAAGAAGATTTACAGCAAGTTAAAAAATGAAGTATGATTCTGGTCCTTCATATCCCTTCCCATGTTTATTACTTTATTTCTGAAAGCTTTTGTTTCATGCATCAGTGGTTCAAATAATATCATTGAGGTTCACTTACTTAAAAAGGTAGTTGTGAGCTAGCTTTTGAATCTTTAGAGTATTTGTCATTTTTTAGGAGTTGTAGGTACCTTTACATCCAAATAAATATGTCTAAATTAATGAAGATGTGCCTATCTTTTTCCATTAACAATAGAGAGACTACAAAGACTAGGCAGTCAAAGAGTAATAGGCCTGTAACTTTTATATGGATGATATAAAGTGAGATGAACACAGAACACGACATGGATAAGTCAGTAAAGTGCCCTACTTAAATTTGTATGCAGATTTGGGTGTATTGGCAAAGGCAAAATGTCTACAAAATCCTACGGTGCTTTCACTGGGAACAGATACTCTGGGCTCAATTTATTTGTGCCAATCAAATATTCAGTATTATTTGACATACTGAGGGCACCTCAAAGAATTTGCAGGCATTTTATGACACATAAACAGTCCGATAATCCATGCCATTCTGGAGGCCAAACATCTCACATGGAGACTTGTATTGCACCAGATACCTCTGTCTGCATGACTGAAATGAGTCTGTCAAAAGAACCAAGCATTCATGAACTGTGTCACAGAATTTCTGAACTTGGTTCGGAGCATGCTTAAGAAGTCACTCTATGTGCAATTGTATTTTAAAAAACACGTACATGTACATTATTGAAATTCTGAACAGCTATTCATCAGAAACATCACACTCTAGGGAGGAATGAAAAACTGAAAAAAAGCCATAGTGACATAATTTAGAATATTAAATGTTGGACACGAATATAACCTTTTGACACAGGATAATATCTTGACGAACATTTAGAGAAGAAGTGTTATCAATTATTTAAATCTTATGCTTTGCACCTGTCACAGAAGAAGATATTTCCATTAATAAAATAAATGAAAAAATATACATCTAGATTTGACATGTCAGCTTGCCAATGCAGCTTATGGTTTATCAGAGTACAGGAGCAGATTTGCTTCTATTTTTTTTTTTTATTGGGTTACTTTGGTTTTGTTGAGTTTTTTTGTGGCACAACTAGCAGAAATATAAAATATATTTATTTATATATTTTATGTAATGTAATATATTTAATATATAATAATTTATAATCATTTCAAACTCCAGTTAAGAGCAATACAATTAGAGAAGGGATGCTGATTTTTAAAGTGAAGGTTTTTGATGTATCTCCCACAGGTTTATTGTGATGTTTATGTCTGGGAACTTATGTCTCCAAAGCCAGTGGGGAATCTTGCTTGAAAGTCGAAAGCACAGTGTGGATCTTAGCTGTGTAAAGATCATTTCATTCTTATCCACTGTTATCGTTTTTCATTTATTTAATGGTGGATGCTTTGTTATTTTGTCATTACCAAAGGAAAATTAGATGCACTACATTGTCTACGATATAATGTAAGATATATTGCATATTATATGAAATTATTTTAATAAACAATAAATAATTAGAGACAATTTAATTTTGAAATTTTTTATACTCCAGAAATTTAGGGTGTCACATGAGCAATCATTGTGCAGAGATTTTTGGAACATAGCTTATAGTAAGTACTTTTTTATATACATGTGCATATGCCCATATAAATCTTCCCCATTGTCTTTTTATATTATTCAATAAGTCCCAATCTGACTACTGGAAATACTCCCCTTCTTCCACAGTTTCCTCTATGCCACAGGGCCCAGAAACACTATGATGAAAAAAGGACAGGACAAAACATGATCATACTTAGTCCTAAGTACAATGGTCACTTTCTGTTTGGGGTTTGGTTTGGGATTTTTTAAAGGGATGAGAAAAAAATTGAGTACTTGCAGTAAAAAAATAGTAAAAAAATTAAATGGAATAGGAACAAAAGGAGTGAACACAGCAGGTCATGTACCTCTCTAGGTACTTACAGATTCCCTCACCGTACTTGGGAGACTGGTACAAATACTTCCCACTCTTGTTCACTTGAGACATATTTTCTTCACTAAAATAAATTCATTTAGTTAGTAATGTGCACAATAAAAGTATCAGAAATTCCTGGAAGAAAAGGCAGAGGTAAAGCAGCAGTCCCTCAAGCATATTGGTATCAGAGAGACCATTATGTTGTTCAGGCTTCCTTCTCCTGACCGATGACATTTTGTGGTGGCAGACAAAAACTATAACTTGTGCATGTAACCTTTTGGGGTGGTTTATGACTAAAATCAGTTATGCCAGGTAACGTATACAGCGCCCAGTACTGCATATTGGCCACTTTTAGATTCTGAATGCATTTCTTCTCCTACCTCTTTGTGAAACAGCTATGTTTTATTTTACACCCTCACAGGCAGATGAACTGAGACCACAGCAGGGAAGAAAATGGTTAGGGCTCAGATCTTTAGATAGATTGCTATCTAAAACAGTAAGTAAGCTGGTGGTACAAATATATCAGATGTTTATGAAAATCCCACTAATATACATATGTTATAAAGGATTCGTAGCCAATTTGATATAAAGTATTTTTATTTCACCATTTGAAATCAATTTGGATCAGCCACAATAAAAGAATGCAACACCGATCCCTGGTGTATTGAGGTTGGGTGAACTCAGGGACAGCCTCAAAGGAGCCGATCCCTCCCCGTTCACAGACTCTTGGATTCAGGGTACAGCTTTTATACAGTTTTTCTGCCTTGAGGCAATTTCATTGTTAGCCTTTGTCCAGTGTGCATATTCATACACTTCTTTGTTTTGCTGTTCGACTTCTGAAAGCTTTTCCTGGCATGGTCCCTGAATTGGGTTCCTGGAATTGGGCATTGGGATGCTGATCTGTGCAATCTCCAGGTTCTCCCCACCTAGAGTCGTATCAGGCGTTGATCATCGGCAAAGTGGCGGGTCCACCCAGGATGGAAGAGGCATCTCCTGTTCATCCAGATCCCTTCTGTTGTAAATTTTGGCTTTGCCCTGCAATTGTCTGAAGGTCTTTACAGTTGCAAATGGGCCTCGGTGGTCAGAGATGCCTTTACAATTTTTGGAAACTTAAACTTGTAGCACAGTTTTATTTTATAACATATACTTGATACACGAGTTTATTTTAGAACATATATTACATATGTGTCTTTATGTGCTGAATTAGCTTTGAAAAATTAGCCTTAGGTGCCTGTGTAATATAAGGAGTTTACAACAGAGTTGGGACTCAAATCCAATTTTTCTAAATATTAGATTACATTCCTTAATCACTAGAAAATCCTTCACTTTTGACCTAAAAATCTATTTAATTCTACACCCTAGCTTAAGAAAAACATCATTTGAGGCATTTCATGCAGACTTACATGAATGTTTATTTTCAGCAGCAGGGAATTAGAAAGGATAATTATTTCTTTTTTTCAGAAATTTGTAAACATTTAAAATAGACTATGAACAAAATCTCTGTCCACACTTTCCAAAGATATAGTCTGTTTATCCATTCAACAGAGTATTTTTTATAGACACTACTAGGAATATATGAAGCATTTATATCTTCTCATTCCCCCCTAATGAGCATTCCTGTGCTCTACCTTTTAACACTCCTTGTGCTCTTTGCCGGCAGGCATTCAATGCCGCAAATTGAAACACATTGGCAATCCATTTCTCTTGCAGGTTCAGGCCATTTCCTCTGCATGGAGCAGAGAATGAGCTGCTGGTCTGACTGAGATTATCAATGTCTATGTAAGCGAAAGGAATTAATGCATTGAACATGCCTATAGTCTGTATTTGTGAGCATAGATTCCTGTGGGCAATTAACTACTCTAGTTCAAATCTGGATGTGCTAATCTATAAGAAAATACAGGCAAGGTCACTTAATGCTGTACTCTTCAGCTTCTCTGTCGGGCAAAGTTTTCTGGGATAATAAATGTATGTTTTAGTTTTGTTTCTTTCTTATGTTGTTTTCCTTACATGGAATTGGGGAAGAGAGAAAGCATTAAATTATGATATTCACACGGGGAGAGATAAAAAGAGAGCAGAGTGTTTCACAATGTAGTTTCTTTACTGAATGAGACTAGCTAGGAAAGGATCTGATGTGTTCTAAATATCTCTATGTATTTTCCCATGGTTTGATTATTTACCAAACATCAAATAAAAATTGACAGAGAATTAAAGTACTCCAATTCATGGCGTACATGAACGAGGCTTCAGGAAGTCCTTCCAGTGCCTAGAGGCATGCATGGAACTTCTCCCATCATTATTCCAACTGATTATTCCAAATCAACTAGCGCAAATAAATTTGTTTAGGTTTTTCTTAAATTTCAGTACAGACAGATTAAATCACAGCTTTTTTTACAGAGTAGTGGTTTATGACAGATTTCACAAAACCCTTCATTTATTCTCAGATGTAACAGATACAAATGCTAGGTTGACCCAAGCTGATAATACTCTACATAGAGTTCTTTCTGAGGAATTTACCTCAAATTTCTACAACTTTATGACAATGTTCTGTCACTTGTTTACATATCATTTTATCTGAATAACCTTTCTTCCACATTCTTCAGTCCTGTGTGTTAGTTGTATATCAAAAGACTTAAGATTTTTGCTTTTTGTTTTTTCCCAGTGAGTTACTTTAATAGCAAAAAGACGCTGCAGATATCTGAAATTTGTAAAAGAAAATTACAAGGTACATAACAAACATTTTCCTTTGAGTATAATATATATTCAGACTGTCTTTTTATTTTCAGTGTTACTTTAAAAGCAATCTCAAAATTGCAAGACTGTGCAAAAGTTGACAGTCTATAATGAAAACATATTAAACTACAGGTGTTTGCCTTGCTGCAAATATTGGTTCTAGATTCTGACACTGACATTGATGAGTTCTGTATATTGACAGCTTAAGACAAAAGACTGAAACACAGACACAAATAATCTGCTAGACTTGAGTCCCTTGGCAGCAGAATATTTGACAGCCCTAATTATCTTGACTGGAAAATGGATGTCTACAAGCTTAGATAGGCTATGATATTTTACTAGCTTGCCAAAACTTTATCTGTAAAGAATGTGAATCTGATTTCTTGGGGGAAAGATTGTCATTGCCTACATAGCATAACTTGAAAAATATTGAAAACATCTTACTTAATATAAACCTTACATTTCTTTTCTAAATAAGTTTGAAGTGAAGTTAGACTACTGCTTAACTTTGGATGGCCTTTGCAGGGGGAGATATTTATAAAAAAGGTAGATATTAATATTGTAATGTAAGTCAGAGGACATAAATGTAGGTGCCACAAATTCCATGTTTTTTACCAGCTTGCCCAGGAAGTGGTTCTCGAACAAGAAAGGAGTATGAATGGGTAGTTATAATTAGGTCCTTATGAATATTTTCTGAATTTTACAATGAAAGTCTTCAAAACCCCTAATTTGAGTATCTATCATATGACAGTCAAATAGTACTTATTCTTGTACTTCACATAAGAGTATGTAAAAAGCACTTCATACACACTCTACATGAGCCTATGTCATTCAATGTAAGTTTTTAGTGTTACTATGAGTATAGTTAGAAAAAAACTCAATTACAATATTGATGTTTTAAAAATGTGTTTTATTTCTTCTATGATTGAGATAGAAAATGATATTTTCTTTTATTTTTAGATACAAATAACAATGACAAATATAACAAAACAGAATAATCTTTTGAGAAATGCATCTTCCCTACTCTCATCAGGAAGTTTCTGTGGTCTTTGTACGATAAAAATTTGTGTTGGTGGTATAGTAAAATTTACAATGTATATACTAATGTATACAGAAAGTCTCTTTAGTGATGATATATTTTTGATCTGCAATTGCTTGACTATGCAGGAATGAAATTCTCCTTTTCTTTAACAATAAAATTTGAACCCTACCTTCAAATATTTCTGTACTTTTCTTCTAAATTGCATTGACATCAAACTTTATTATGATCTAACATTACCCAAAATGTTTCTCTTTATCTACTTCTGAAACATCTAAAATTCAGTTAATGTAAAGGTAAGATAAATTTTAGTAGGTTTGGATCTTTCTTTCTTTCTTTCTTTCTTTCTTTCTTTCTTTCTTTCTTTCTTTCTTTCTTTCTTTCTTTCTTCCTCCCAGTGCCAGGGAGGTTAAAATTTCTAACTCTAATATAACACTTTTTGGATATAAAGAAAGAGGAGCTATTGAAAATCAGTAATAGGTGCTGACATGCTAAGGGAAGGTTAAAGTGATGAAATCTGAGACAAAAAAGTCAGAAAATTAAGTTAGCTCAAATCACAATGTGCTGCAGGATCTTAAAGATAGATGTGATGAACCAAATAGGAAAAATAAAAAATAAGGAAAAAATAAATGTCTGCCTAGTGAAGATTTATTTAATATATATTTAAACAAAAAAAATTCCACTTAAAAATGAAGACAATGTAGTAAGACAGATGAGTACAGATGAAACTAATATTAAAAACCAAAATATGAAGAACACAACAAATGCATAAAACCAGCTGCATTTCATGTTTACTATACTATTCTCTGAGAAAACTGGCACCCTTTTCTGTTTCTATGGCTTTAATATGATCCTTGATCGTGGACAAGTGCTTAAGATAACTGTGATTGATTTTTCTCATACATATTCTCACTTTGGTATTTAAGCAACATAGGTATTACTGCTTTTTCCATCTAGATTTCAAATTGTCAAATAACTGTGTCAATAACACAACACAGTTTTTAAACACTTTGTGTATGATGACAAAAAAAACATAAGTTAAAAAATCTAGGATGCTAGTAATTTCAATAATGTTTGCCTTGCTGCTGATGTTTTTGTGATTTATTTTTTAATGAATTAAACTTTTTTCTTTTTCCTTTTTTTTCTTTTCATTTTTCCCCCAGATGGATCAGTTCTTTTGATTAGAACTCATTAGCCAGACACAAATGTCAAGACATGACATTCTCAAGTCTCCTTTTTTAACTGAAGAACTTAGAGAATGCAATATGATCTTAAAATAAACATCTAACATTAGTCAGAAAAAATCAAAAATCTTAAAACTATATTATCTTTCTTCTTTATTATCAAAGGTATCTGAAAATGACCAGCTCAGAGCTTCAACCTAACCTGTAACTATAGTGCAATCATAGAATGATTAAGGTTCTAAAAGACCTTTAAGATCAAGTCCAACCATCAACCTAGTACCATCACCATGTTCACTACTAAACCATGTCCTCAAGTGACATACCCATATGTTTTTTTTAACACTTCCTGAATGTTTATTCCCACCTGGGCAACCTGTTCCAATTCTTTAGAACTCCTTCTGCGACATTTTTCCCCCAGATATCTAATCTAAACTTTCCGTGGCACAACTTGAACCCCCATCTCCCTACAAGGTCCTTTCAGGGCATTGTAGAGAGTGTGAGATTTCCCCTGAGCCTCCTATTCTTCATGCTAAACACACCCACGTCCCTCAACTGCTCCTCATAAGACTTGGGCCCCAGACCCTTCACCAGCTTCATTGCCCTTCTCTGGACAGGCTCCAGCACCTCAAAGTCTTTCCTGACTTGGGGGGCCCTGAACTGAACACAGGATTTGAAGTGAAGCCTCACCAGGGCTGAGTACAGGGGGGCAATCCCTGCCCTAGTCCTGCTGGCAACCCTATTTCTGGTATGGAGCAAGATGCCATTGGCCTTCTCAGTCACCTGGGCACACACTGGCTCAGGTTCAGCTGACTGTCAATAGGCACTGCCAGGTCTTTTTTCCTCTTGGCAGCTCTCCAGCCATGCATCCTGCAGCCTGCAGCTCTTCATGGGGTTGTGATCCAAGTGCAGAACCTGACACTTCGTCAGTGTTGGGCTGCTTAATGTAAAACAGAGATTATCTGTGAAAGTCTTCAGTTATGTCTACATCACTGTCTTCACTACACAGATAATTCTTGAGCCTTTTTTAATTACTAAATGATCACTTTTCAAGTATCATTCACCCATGTCTGGGTACCTACAGCACAAAGTATTTGGTTGCTTGTATTTAGTTGCCTGTGTTGGATATACTGTGCTAATTGTTTTTATTTTAAAAATAATTGATCTGATCTGCAAGCTGATCTTCAGTCTAATCTGATCACATGTTTTTTTTTATAAATTAATATTGTAGAGTTTTAAATATTCTTAATGACTTGCTGTATTCTAAACTGAACAAAAAACTAGTTACCTGACTGCAAAATTTGAAGATAACAAAGTTTGGAACTGGCTGACAAAATGAATGTAAATATTAAACCAGAACTTTTAAAAATTATTTTGGATATTCAGCTATGGCATCTAATTGAATTACTACTTTGTCTCTTCTATATAATGATTTGAACTTGAAGTAGATCCAAACACTCAAAATGAAGCAGCCAAGATTATTATACAGATTATTTAGGTCTGTAAATCAAAGCCTTTGGATACTACCAGCTTATATAGAAAAATCTGATGCTTAATTGTCCCAATCGTTTGAGGTTTAACAGTTCATAATCTAGAGGAAATAAAATTTGTGTTTACCATAGTGTTGATTAGCAGTAGCTAATGAGGTTGAGTTTCCAGAAATTAACCTTCATGCAGGACAATAACTAGTGAACATTATTTGCTTGCTTTACCATTAATTTTCATTTTAAAAAACAGCTATGTGTAAGGATATCTATTTTACAGGTACATTTTATTTTCAGGCACATGGTGTGATTCTTGGGGATGTCCTATGCAGGATCAGGAGCTGGACTTCAATAATCTTTTTGGTCCTTCACAACTCAACATATTCTGTGGCTCTACTGTAAATTGTTTCGATTTTGTGAGTGACTTGTTGAAAACAAAACATATGTTAACCTAATGAAGTGTATAATACTGTCTTCGGTAATAGGTTGACCTTGACTGGCTGGCAGATAGACATCCTAATGCTCTCTCAATCCCCCTCCTTAACAGGAAAGGGAGAAAACAAGATGAAAGACCTTCTGGGTCAAGAGAAAGACAGCAACTCGGGGAGGTGATATCATGGGACATCCATGTCCTGAAGGACTATAGACTGTGGGGGGGACCCACACAAGAAGAGGGAAAAAGTGCGAGGAGAAAGGAGTGGCAGAGAGGAAGTTTTGCTGACCATGAACGTTCATTCCCAGGGGGTGAGCAGATGAGTTGGGTATAAAGGAGTCAACCTGGACCTGGGGGTAAAGAGGATTGCAGGATGTGGGAAAGCCATCCAGAGTTTTGTGGAGTGTTATTTTGGTTTGTTTGTTTGTTTGTTTTTTTGTGGGGGATTTTTGGTGGGTTTTTTTGTTCCTTTGTTTGTTTGGGGTTTTTTGGGTTTTTTTGGGGTTTTTTTTTGTTTTGTTTTTTTTTTTCTCTACCCAAATGTTTATTTGTTGACAATAACTTAAATTAATTTTTTCCAAGGTCAAGTCTGTGTTGCCTGTGTCAGCAGCTGGTAAGCAGCCTCAGTGTCTTTATTTGAAATCAGCAGATTTTTTATCTTCTTTTCTTTCCCTGTACTCTTGAGAAAGGGAATGAGAGACAATCTGGGTAGATACCTAGCAGCTGGCAAAGGTCAACCCCTTACACTTACTTGCGAGTACAAATATAGTTTTTGTGGTACTTGATGGGCTTAAACAACACATATGAAAAACAGGCAAAAGCACTTGGTAAGAATTTTTCAACCTGAAAAGTATCAATATGTCCCTGCTGGCTGTGAGATGATTTCTAGAATTTTCTTATAACAAATATCCTCAGACAGACTGAGAACCTTTATCAATGAAGTTTTAACTTGGTGTTAATTTCCTATATCCAAGCACTGTTTCTCAGTTTCAGCAATCTCTCCAACATTTGCTTTCCCTTAAGACATTGAAGCTTATTTATTTCCACTGAAGAAAGTTAACTATCACAAATGTGAGAATAAAAGCAGTTTCTAAATAACAAAAAAAATGAGGAAGAAAAAATAACGTACTTCTGAACATTTCTTTTTTGTCTTTTCACTGAAAGAAAAAAAATAGTTAAATCAAATCCATCAACTCAGTTAAAAAGTTACATACCCAGTATATAAATACTTACAGAACTGTTTCCTAAGTGGAAAGAAATCAGAAAGCAAACCAGAAAGACATAGTTTAAAAACAAATCCAAATGAATAAGTTTTCTTATTAATGTTACTGAAAAAAGAACACAAGCTTTTGCAAGGTTTGAAAGCCTTTAAAAGTAATTTTTTGGCATCTGTAGCAGTGTTTCAATTACTGTGTGAAAATCTGGCAATCTTCTTTCTTAAAAGCTTAAAAATATCTCATATAACAGATAGATCCAACCCACTCTAATTTGCACAAACCATAATGATTTTTGAGGTCCTAGCTAGCTTAAGTTTTTATAGTATTTTCTTCTCATAAGACACCTTGAAAAAATATGTTTGTAGTCATAATTTTATTGGCACTAAGCCCTGACACGAAGAGGTGCATTAATTTTACACTATGTGACAACTACTAATGTAGAGGTGATTACTTACAATAGGGAATTTAACATGCATATTCAGTTCGAACTAAGTTTCTTAAACGAGTATTTAATTCAAATGTCTCATTCTCAACAAATGAAATAGTGGTAGTTCTTGCAGTTCAATTAAGAGAAACAGAATTTATTAGTTATCCAAAGATAGTAAAGGAATTACAACCTATACCAAAAATGTTTTCTAAATAGTAAAAATTGCTAGGAGATAGCAGAGCATGAAGGTTTTCACAAAGTGAAATGGGAATTGTGTCACAAATGACCAACACCTAGTTATTGACTGATATGCTGAGGGTAAGTAATGGTGCTGGATGTGACGGTTTGAAAGCAAAACCAATGAGAGACTCCAAGTCAGAAATACAATTTAATAGGAGGGAGAAAAAAAAAGGTAAAATAAAATAAATGCAATAATACAAAAGACCACTGACAGAATCAGAATACAACCTGAGCAGGGTGGTGGTAGTAGTCCAGGTGAGGTGATCTTCTTGAAGCAGTGATGCCATAGAAAGGTCTGGTAGCTCTGGTCCTCTGGGAATCCAGTGGACAAGAAACCCCCTGTGCTATCCCAAACCCCAGATGATTTCCAGGTGGGAATGCTTGGCTCCTCCCCCTGGGCAGACCATCTCACAATGGGCTGATATCATTCTATGAGTCATGCGGTGGGTCCTTGATGGCCCATTACACAGAGATAGCTCCCAGAGGGAGTTACCTATGAGTCATGGGCAAGGCATTGATGAGCCATTAACAGAAGATAGCCCAGAGAGAGGGGGCAAGAGAAACACTGCCCCATCTGGTTTCTACAGCTCATGAAGATGGTGATAGAATACATACTTTGGGCACATCCTACACTGCAACCCAGGACACTGGGGAAACAAGTTTAGATAGTCAAAACTTCCTTGTATAGACTATTCAAATTATAGTAACTAGAATCCATTTACTATAGCAGTACTGAGCCCTTATATGCCATCTCTTGTGAGATGCTTCAGCCCCACTGTACTGTATTCAAACCCAGTTAATATATAATATACATATACATACTATGTTTATAGATGTTTAGTATAGACTTATATATATATATTGTTTATAGATACATAGATTAGATATGTATGTGCATGTGTATTTATGTCTGCTTGGATGTGTCTCTGTAAGACATGCTCAAATTTGCTCCTCCTTTTTTGGGGGGGTGCACGTAGAGGGATGGTTTGAAACAAAGAACAAAAAAGAAATTTACCTGCTGCAGAGTCCATAGCTCCCTGATCTCCATTCTGTTCATTAGCCACTTGACAACTTCCAATTTCCAAGCAAGAATAAATATTTTATTTTCAAAAGAAATTTAAGCCAGTATCCATATTTTTCTCCACTGAGTGGAAACTGGAGTGTTCTAGCACAGTGACAGATGGTAAAATCAGTATCTGTGTACTCCTACCATAATTTGCAAATGCAAAAATAAAGAAAAAATCAAAACCTATTATAAATTAGTCATTATTTTTTCAGTTTTGTTTCTAGACACTGGTTCAAGTAGCAAAAGAGTAAATTTAAAACCATCTATAAAAGGGAAGTTATGCAAAAAGACTAGTGTGTGATGAATTAGACTCTTCCTATACAGCATTGACCTGATTGCAAAACAAGGATGCAATTTCATGCCTTTACAACTAACATTTCAAAAAAGGTGTAATTTGAATTTCACACTTGTCAGCAATGATTATGATCTAGCTTAGCCTTTTGTTGGGTGAAAATGCTTTGCCACTGGCTTCATAAGTTTGTTAAAGATTCTTTCCTTCTGATATGAACTTCAGTTTTCACAGTCACTTCTGATTAACTCTGGCCCATGAAAGTGTATTAGACATAACCCCATTAGTTTACCAGAGTGGTTATTTTCTGTTTATATTCTCTCTTTCAAAGCAGAAATAATACATAGGTTTTCTTCTATAAGGTGGAAATCTTAAACCCTTACTTTTGACACTCTTTGAGTAACACCAGTCGAGTTGGACTAGTCATTCCATGTTTTCTTAGCCTGAGTCAAGATATTAGAACATATGTGATAACTATCATTTTCTCTCATTTTTACATTGTGTTTTTACTTTACATTATATTGCATTGTCCAGGTGTTTAAGCAACCATTATATTTCATTTAAAACTAGTCAATGCAATTAATATTGCTTTAAGAAATAGAGAAGGAACTAACCTCAACAACAATAATCTCAACAAAAATATGCAATGCTGTTTGAAACCACAACAAATAAGCATCTGTGATGGATTAGTAGGCAAGACAAAATAAATGGGCATCTCTTCTGAAGTTACAGACAAAATAGAGATGGGCTGCCACAAGATTTGAAGTGGCACTGTGAAGCTACATGAACCCAAATAAACAGCTGAACCCTGCTCTCCAGTATAACCATTTTAAGGTGACAATATCTTACAGAGAAGTCATTTCATTGATCCTGAATATAAAAACCTCCATAAGGAATATATGGCTAATATTCAGCTTCCATGAAACCATTATTTCCTTTGATTGCTTCAAAATAATACTCATCAAGTCAGCCAATTATTTTCATGGGGTTTATTGTTAGTTGTTTTTTTTAATTATAGATCATCTACCAAGACCCTCTCAATTATATTCTTTCCAGAGTCTGCAAATTTAAAAAAACACAAATCATGAGCCCCAAGAAGCCAAAACCTGACTAGAATAAAATTGTAATTAATTCAATTACAATATTTTGTTTGCAGTTGTATTTTCAGACTTCACAATTTTAGGTCTACCAGGCATTTACCATTTGATTTTGAATTATGTAAATCTGTGGTCAAATATATTACAATATGTAGTAGAATGTGTAACATCAATGTAAATGTATTATATTAACATTACTAAATTTATCAACCAGATATGTTGTTTTAAAAGAGAGTGGTCAATTACTTCAGTAGATCCACTTTCCTTAGTCTAATTTTGATTTTTATTAATTGTACTGCCTCATTGTACAATTAATTTTCTCTATCCCTCTTTTTTGCTTTAATCAACTTGAATATTAGGTCTGTATTTTTTTAGGTCATCTCCAAATTGGTCAATGCTCCGATTTTTTTTTTTCTTTTTTCTAACACACATAAGCCCTGTGTTGTTATTACTTGTTGTGAGAAACTGGAAGGATTGTTGGCTTGAAACATTTTGGGTGCATGTGTCTGGGGGAAGGGACAGGCCAGGCCTTGCTCTGGTGAGGCGATGGCCTACTCTGCACACCCCTCATCCCCAGGCCTGTACCCCAGCCCTGCAGGGGCCACCGATCCCTGTCACACCAGAGGCAACACTCCACACCTGTCTCTGGAGCTCCGATCCCAGCTCCTGAGTGGCCAAATGACCAGAAATCCCATCTGGGGGCAGGGCTCAGGAATGCCAAAGAGTACTTAAGCCAGGGGATACAGCAAGCACGTCTTGACCCTACTACCTCTGGAAATTTCTATCAGCTGAACAATCCCAAAACCAGGACTGCTACCAGCTATACTTGTTCTTTTCTAAATCTTTTCTCTCTTCCTCTCTTCTCTTTCTCCTTCTACTTTCTTCTTCTTGGAATTCTGAATAACTTAAAACTGAATGGGTTGAAGTTTGAATGGGCTAAGTTAATGCTTTGTGAACTACTTTATGTCAATTGACTGCTGCTCTAAACTTTTGCCTAAGGTCTTTGATTTTCTGAAGTTGCCAATAAAGTTTTTTGTTGTTTGGACCTCTTGAGAATATCTTTAAGGTGTTTCTCCTGTGTGTCTAGCTCAGAGTACATGAACAACTGTAAGCCATGTTAAGAGTCCCATTGAGTGAGTTTTCTTAGGCCTTACATTAGTATTGATTATTTTACTATATATGTCTACCAATGGAGTAATGTTAGATGTAGGGTATTATTCCAGCTGTTATTTTTAAGAAATCTTTCCCAAAAAATGCTGTCTACAGCAACTTTCCTTCTGTGCCCCTTTCCTGTCTCTCCATTTTTTCCAAACATTAAATCCTAATTCTTACTGCTGTAAACTCTTATTTTTCCTCTTTTCTATTTGGTACTTTTATTGATTTTTTTTACAATTTCTTAGGGTTTTTTAAGTTTTGTGCATTGAAGTGTTCTTGGGAGTCAAGGCAAGAGAAACTAAAAAATTGAGGTCTCATCAGTATATAAGGACAGAAATGAAATCTCACTAATTATAAATAATTTTGATCATTTGAAAAGCATTTGTTGTACTTGGCCATCAAAATATTTTATATAAAACAAAATGTATATTCTTCTGACTGTCAGTATTAATCTAATATTTTAAAAGTTAGTTTCAACTATGCTCAAGGGATTGTAGAATGCAGACTCTATACTTTGAAAAAGAACTGAAAAAAAATATAAACATAGCTGGGCTAAAACGTCTTGCCTTTTCTTCTGTAAAAGAAAGTTGCTTAGGAATCTCCAAGTAAAAGGTGTGAATGAAATTTGTCATGCCATTCAGATGCCAAATACTGTGAGAACTGGTCTACTTTTTGCTCCCTCATTTAATTGGGACGTCTTTAATTGAGTTGTGGACTATTTATAACCCCAAGAAACAACTACGTTTATTTCTTTATTAATATAGCACTTGATGCTATAAGATCCTGAAGGACACTACATTGACACTTGGCTTCTGTTTCCATTTAACCCACAGACCTGTGAGGAGTTCATCAGTTAAAAATAATTACTTTAGGTGATGCACAGAGACAAGGAGAAAAATCATATTTGTAACAGATTTCAAAATAAAGGTAGCATGTCTGGCCCTGGAAAAAAAAGCGACGTATTTGCACATGATAATTCCCTTAAAAATTGTTTATTAGGGTTGCAACTTCTAAGACTTAATAATATCACTTGTATTATCAAAGATTTTTTTTCTCTCAAAGCCACTGCTCTCTTTGCCTTTCTTTAGAGCAAACAAAGTCATTTTTTGTTTTAATGACAATTGATGTCAATGTCAGCTTTAAAATTCATGCAAGTTAAAAGGTACTGTTCTCAGCTCCAAAATTTATACTTTTTTTAAGCAGACACAATGTTTTTCTTTATGTTTGTTAATGATTTTTCCAAAAATGAGTTCTTCTGGTCACCTTTTGGATCTAGAGTTTGCAAATGTGATATAAATAGATATATGTGACTATAACAAGCATTTCAAAACAACATTTTAGAGTAGTAGATATAAATACCTGATAGGTATGGGAGCTCAAACAGATACAGTAACATCATGGAATTTCATAGTTTCTTCCTTTAAATTTGCAATTGTGAAATCTTATAATAAAACAAAATTTTAACCCTTTTTAAAAAAATTATATAACGTAACAAGAAATCCGAACTAACTTCTCCATTTTTTAGCTTTATTCTAAGCTAAAATTTAATTTGCTTATACTGCCAACTTCCTGTGTTTTCAGTATCCCATTTAGTTCTAGAGCAATTTGCAGTCTTCATATGATTTCAGTTTTGATGGTTTGGACAGTGTAAAAATGTCCACGGCTACATAGGGTCTCTGTAAGGATTGTTTACTTACTTAACATATATCAGTGGAATTAAACTGATTTTTTTATTGAAGTGAGCAGCTTACGTAGGAAGAGGAGAGAGCAAGATGAGATGGGACTTTGTTCAGTTCAAGGAGGATTAAGAGGGAAAGATGTCACAGGGCATAAAATTGTGAGAAAAATGCTCTAGTTGGACTCACCAGTTATTACTGTTAATTTTTTATAAAGCAATTCCCTTATCAGTGGAGTGGAAAATAATGCACAAACAAATGTACAAAATCAGAAAAAAAACCCAGTAATTTAAATTGGAAAAAATGAGTATTTGGGTGATTGAATGTGAAAATAATGGAAAATCACAAAATCACAGAATGGGTCAGGTTGGAAGGGACCACTGTGGGTCATTTGGTCCAAATTCCCTTCTCAAGCAAGGCCACCCTAGAGCGCATTGCTCAGAGTTTCAACCAGATGGTTCTTGAATATCTCCAGCAAAAATGAGTATTTAATTCCTATGGTATTTATTATATATTGGCTGTGGGCTGCAGTTGCTGCTTTGCTAACAACAGATTTTCAAGTGACTGGTTCTTTTTTTTTTTTTTTTTTTTTTTTTTTCTTTTTTTTCTTTTTTTTTTTTCCCCACCACACAAATCTGGGATCCCAGCATCACAAAAATGACTAGGGTGAAAAAGAAGTCTGAAATAGTCTGGCAACACTGTGAGTTTTGTCTGACATAAACAACTAACCTTTCACTTTCAAAGTTTGAAGTACTTCTGCAGTAAAGGTATTGAATTTTACAAAGTTAGTCAGGCAGTCTGGCCTTTCACAATAGACCCAGAAAAGGGAGGATGTTGGCAGTTATCTTCAAGAGTTCACCTTTTACTTGCTTTCAAAGTTCTGTTTTTCTCTTCTGCACATCAAGCAGGGCTTCTAGCCAGCAAATACTTCTGATTTAATAATTCCCTAAAAGGCAGTCTGTGGTCTAGCTCAATCAGGAGGTGTCAGAATACAGCAGAGTAAACACAAAAGAAATGCCAAGGAGAAACACTTGTCATACATCATCTTTATTAAAATTAATTTAATTTAGGAGATGTGCGGTTTGGGTTTTTTAGGTATTATACGGTCAAAGCAGTAGTTCTTATGTTGGCAAATCTTATGAAGCTCTTCATATTTCCTTCACAAAGTTCAGTAAAAATTTAGTGTCTTTGCTGTCATGATTTTCATTTTCATGATATACTTGCCAAAAGCACAAATCAAATGTTCTGAAAACTACTTCTAACCACGAAATAGCATTTCAGCTCCAAGTGAAAGAACATAATGCTCTGACAGATATGCATCTATGAACTAACAATATTTCTACAAATAGAAGCCAGCTCTTATTACAATTAAATTCCAATCTGTTTGCAATACCATCATATCAAATTTATTTCATATTTCTTTATGTTTTCCAAGAAAACATGCAAGGATGAGAGGGATTAATTATCCTGTTTGAATAACAAAGGTCATGGAATTATAGAATGGTTTGGGTTGGAGGGGACCTTAAAGATCATCTAGCTCCACCTCTCTGCCATGAGCATGGACACCTTCTACCAGACCAGGTTGTTCAAAGCCCCATCCAACCTGGTCTTTAGCCCTTACGGTTTAAGGTCAGCAGATATAAATAAGTCTCAACCAATATAATTTTAGCAGATCTTCACATTTGTAAAAAGATTTATTTTATACCTAATGACATTATTAAAATATTTTATTCTGTATAACCCTTGACAAAGTAGTAAAGTGATACACTGAAATACATCCTAAATAAAAGAAAATAATTGCTTCTCAGGTACTCTTTAGAGCAAAGAATATACTACAGTTAACCTCTCAGCATAGAAACAGCCTCATAAAAATGATTTGGATTACAACACATAAGGATCACTAGCAGAAAATCAAAATAATACTGAGACATCTGTATTACACTATTCTCCTGGTAGATGAAGAACTAGAAGAACCAGCTCTCAGTGTACAGCTGTATCTTCCTGTGTGCCCAGTTATGGTTTAACCAAAGGCAGCAGCTAAGTTTCACACAGTTGCTCTTTCACTCCCCACTCCCTGGTGGGATGGGTACAAGAATAAGGAAAGGTAAAACCCACATGTTAAGGTAGAACGGTTTAATAACTTAAATAAAATAAAATACAATAACAATAATAATTATAATAGTAACAGTAATAGTAATCGTATTAGGAGGAGGAGGAGTAATGAAAAGAAAAGAGAGAAATAAATCCCAAGAGAAAAAGTTGTGCACAATACAATGGCTCACCACCAGCTGATGAATGCCCAGTCAGTCTCTGAGCAGTGATTGACGCCTCCCAGCCAACTCCCCACCAGTTTATACACTGGCCAAGGTGTTGTACAGTGTGGAATTTCCCTTAGGCCAATTCACATCAATTGTCCTAACTGTGCTCCCTCATGGCTTCTTGTGCCCCTGCTCACTGGTAGATTATGGGAACTTGGAAAGTCCTTGATTTACAGTAAGCACTACTCAAGGAAAACAAAGCATCACTGCGTTATCAATATTTTTCTCATACAAAATCCAAACCACAGCACTGTATTAGTAACTAGGAAAAAAATAAATCTATCTTAGCCAAAGTGAGGACACCCTTGCTAAAGTACACTCTTTACAAGGTTAGTGCAGTCAATCTGAAAACATAGATCCTTATGAGAGTACGGATTGCTCTTTAAAATGCATAATGTTCTAAACAATCAAAAGTTTAGTATGGCATTGGATAGTTCACTAGTTACAATCATGCAAGTTGTTTATAGGCTATTTGTGAGACAAACGTGCTGCTGATGAATGGATTGGAAACCTCATTGCTATGTGCTGCCTTAGCAAAGGTTGCATAGTAACCATAAATTTGCTCCCACTGACCATTAGAGCACATAGTTAAAGTAAAAACAAAGGCCAATAGAGTTTGTTGCAGCTCAGTTTATAGATTTATACATCAGTTAGGGAATTGAAGATTGTTCTGAGGGCAGAGATCAAAGGGTTGATAAATCAAACTGTTTCAAACTTGAAAAGAATCTTTTGCTGGACTGATAGTCATTAACAATACACATTACTATTTGTTACTTAATCACTAACAAGTGTTATCAGCACACAGATGGAACAGTTATTACTTAGCAAATTTGTCTTAAGCTAGCCGTAAATATATAGAACCATGGAAATAATTTTTTTGTTAACACTGATGACTGGGATTCATGATCATTCTTAGTCATCAGGATCAAGGTGATCATGCTCTTTGACAGGGAAACTGGAACAGAAGTTGGGATGTATCTTTTATTACCTCTCTTTCCAACCTCTGTGCCAATGCTTCTGTCCCTACCTCCAAAGAGACGAAAATTATCTCATCTTGGTATATTATTTTGGGGATCATTACCTGCTCCTCAAGATTTCTTTTCTTGACGAGATTTTACTTCTTGCTCATATTTTTATGAAGTTCTTTTGTCCACTCCTAGCTTAATATCTGTAGGCATTAATGGTGCTAAGATAGAATAAATATTACAATATATTCATACACTGTCACCAGTTATGTCATGATTATATGTGGTTGTCTGGATTCACAGCAGTCAGCTATAGAGCCTTGGTCTTGTAGAGAGCTCAATAGCTAAAAGATATTATTTGAGGTTGAATTAGGAGTTACATTTTGAGATTATAGAAGTCCAGATCCCTTACATACTTAAGATTTCAAGTAAAAACATGATGACCTTGTTTGTCCTACTGCACTACTGAATCTAAGACCCAAATTTATCAATTCCTGTCCCCCAAATTAAGTAGAATTTTGTTTGGTTGGCTTACATAAATGATACTTGCAACTAGACTCAGTTCTGCCAAGTTTTTCATGGAAACAGTTCAAAACAGAACTAGGGATTAAGATACCACTTAATCTGGACTGCAGGTAATCAGGAGCATTGGTCTCATCTTCAAAGTGGTAAACACATTCTTGCCAGATCCTATGCTGGACTTTGTGAAAAGTTCAGAGAAGCCTAGTTCAGGAAAGAGAAATGCTTATCCGGGACTTATTCACCAATTTTGTCTGTTCTTTTAAGGAAACAAGTTTCCACAGCCAGGACTAGTTAGTTTTACATTGTATTATGGGTAATATTTTCACTGTTGCCTTATTTGTAGCAGAAAATCCATACTCAGTTATTGCAGCTACCACTGCAGCAACCCCCTTTTTTCTTCTTGTGTTTTCTTTCTGCATATCACTTGCTTCCCTTGGAAGCAACTCCTCTTTGTAAATGAAATTATATTGTTCAATGTTAAATGTTTTCTGAGACCCAATCCATTGGCAAGTGTATGCTTTTGTTATTTCCCTTTGGCTGCCTTAGTTAAACGCTAAGGATTCCACTGAGGCTTCTCTGTGTCTGCCTTTTTCCCAGCACAGGTTGGTTATTGTTTGCCACATTTACCTGTAACAGTTTGACTTT
Organism: Trochalopteron elliotii; assembly: GCA_024734555.1. NCBI lineage: Eukaryota > Metazoa > Chordata > Aves > Passeriformes > Leiothrichidae > Trochalopteron > Trochalopteron elliotii. Next base: position 4,277,757 of record JANPWX010000077.1, read on the forward strand.
ATTGAGAAGCATCTGCCATTCACGGAATGTTCCTTTGCAGTTCTGCTGCTCTAATATGCTTCAGACCCAGATGAGATAAATTGTGAGCAAGAACAAAATGAGAAGAAGAAGAAGCGTTCAGTTTATTAGCAGCTCACATTGTGGTCACTAATCATCTATTACTTATGGAATACAAAGGGGGAACACCTCAGAAATTATTTCTGCTAGGTATGAACTGTATTTTTGTGCAGATTATGGGTCAAAAGGATTGTCTTTTCTCTTCTTGCTTAGCATGAGTGTGATAGCTATGTTAATTCACCTAATTCAATTGAAATCATCTAATAAAAAAAAATAACATTTGTTATTATGTTATGCTAAACTAAAAAGTTCCAGCAGGATCTTGAAAGGCTTGAGAGATGGGCCTGTGTGAACCTCATGAATTTCAACAAGACCAAGTGCAAAGTGCTGCACCTGTGTTGGGGCAATTTCAAGCACAAATATAGACTGGGCAGAGAATGGATTGAGAACAGCCTTGGGAAGATTGACTTCAAGGTGTTCATGGATGAGAACCTGAAGGTGACTCAACAATGCGTGCATACAGCCCAGAGAGCCAGCCTCATCCTGGGCTGCATCAAAAGGCATGACCAGCACGTAAAGGGAAATGATTGTCCCTCTCTAATATGGTTTTGTAAGACCCCATGTGAAGCATAGCATCCAGATCTGGGAACCCCAACACAAGAAAGATAGGGATCTCATAGAATGAGCTCAGAGGACAGTCACTAAGTTGATCATAGGGCTGGAACACCTCTCCTGTTAGGAAAGGCTGAGAGATTTGGGGGTTATTCAGGCTGGAGAGGAAGAGGCTTTAAAGTGACCTTATAGCAGCCTTCCCGTACCTAATGTGGCCTGCAAGATGTCTGTAGAGGGATTTTTTTAAAGAGCATGTGGTGACAAGACAAGGGGGGGAATGTTTTCAAACTGAATGAAAATAGGTTTAGATTAGATAACAGGAAGAAATTCTTTACTGTGCCAGTGGTGAGACACTGGAAGAGATTGCCCAAAGAGGTTGTGGATTCCCCAAGCCTGGAAGTGTTTAAAGGCAGTGTGGGATAATGTCTTGAGCAACCTGGTCTACTCTCTACCTATGGCAAAGTGGGTTGTGAATAGATGACCTTCATGGTCATTGCTACCCCTTACCATTCTATGATTTTATGATTCCAAGATGTCACCTGCCCTGCCCTACCCACTTCTTTTGGGAGTACAATAGGGAAGGGCAACAGGTGTGCCCCCATCACCCTGTGAACACAAAGGTTGTGATTCACGCTCCCCTCCCTCCAGGGTCCATCAGGCTCTTCCCACTGTCTGTTTACTCTTTTGCCTTCTTAGTACACATTCTACATATTGTCGTTTGTTTCCCTCACTTTGAAACCATACAAAATTTCTGAGTGTGACCTTTCTTCTCTGGAGTAGCTGTGAAGTCCCATTTCATGTATCTGTAATCCAGTTGTTTATTGCTTTTTGCAGAGAAGATTTAATAGAGGAAAGCTGCAGTGAGAGCTTATACTACTTTGAAATTTTGCTCTAGTAAGATACACATCCCTGATTTATTAGCACAATTTACAATTATATTGTAAGTAATTAAAGCAAAAACTCACTTGTCAAAATAAATGAGTGCAGTATATTTTGTGTGGAGGCAACCTTGATGGCTAATTGGATTTGCGTCCTTAGTCATTTGCAAAAAAAAAGTTAGCAATGAGTCGTGTATTACTATGAATTAATTTTTTTTCTTCTGCACTGCTTTGCTAAGTGTAGTCAGAATTTCATTTTATTATATATGCTTTCCAAGATGCAATTAGCAAGTTCCAATTCTACACAATTTTTAATGAAACATTATGAAAATCTGAAATGTATTTTGGAAACATCTTTTGATTACTTTGCTTTGGATTTACATAGTACAAGCTCGTAGGAGAATATAAAAATCCAGCCTGATTACCCTTAGGCACAAAAATATTCAGTGTATAAAGGGAGAGTAGAGAATGTCATTTTATCTTGACCTTAGTGAGCCTTTTCCCCCTGTTTCTTATATTTAAGTTTATACATTGAAGTCTGAATAGGCAGGCAACTAGACAGGTAAAAACCTGTTGTGGGTAATGGGTCACGGTCTGCCTGGAGGCTGGTATCAAGAAGAGAACTGCAGGGGTCTGTACTGGGACATGTCCTGTTTAACATCTTCATCGGTGATCTGGAGGAGGTGACACTGAACTGTCATCAAGTTCATCGGTGGCACCAAAGTGCGAGGCACGCAGCAGCTATGCTGGAGCAAAGGATTGCCTTTCAAAGTGACTTTAACAGGCTGGAGAAGTGGGCAAATGGGAATATCACTATACTCAAAAAGAGAAAATACAATGCTTTGCCCTTGGGAAAGAAGCAACAGAGAGGCAACCTCATTGCTTTCCATAGATTCCAGAGAAGGTGAAGTGATAAGGGAGGTGCTGATCTCTTGTCACTGAGATCCAGTGATAGGATGTATGGGAATGGCTCCAAGCTGCAACATGGAAGGTTGAGACAATATTAGGTAACATTTCTTTTCACTGAAACAATAGCCAAACACTGGAAAATGCTTCCTAGAAGAGGTGGTTGATGCTCCATGCCTAATTGTGTTAAAGAAGCATCCCTGTAGTGGTCATTGATCAGTGATCAGTGTAGGTAATTTCCAACTGGAAGCATTCTGTTCTAATAAAGGGTAAGGACAGGCAAGTTGGGAATAATCTCAAGGTCCAGAAAGGCTCTGGGGGAGCAAGTTGGATATGAGCCAGTTGCAGAGGTGACTGACTTGGGCAACGTGATAAACACAGGCAACAAGTCCTGGCAAGTGATTATGCCCCTTACTTTCACTTGAAACTTCATGAGCCTTGCATGGGTCCATTTCTCAAGCACATCCCAAAGTCCTTCTAGGTGGCATCCCTTTTCTCAAGGACTTGAAGTGCACCACTCAGCTTGGTGACATCTACACCATCTATTCCTCTGTAACAAATTTTGGTATCAGTCTCTCTGCTATTCATGTAGTGTAGTTGTACTTCCTGAATTTTGCAAAGTTATTTTTAGATTTAAATAGCAAAAATTGCTTATATTGATTCAAATTTCAGAGAACCACAGACTTTTCACCCATCCCAGAATTCTACTTAAATTTTCAGAATGATTATTATTCTTCTGAATCAATAATACATTCCATAAATAATAACAGCCAATCTACAGAATGCCATATGCATGACTGCTGTATTTTTGCCATTCTGCTTTGTGTTTCTTATCTTTTCTCTTCTTTTACAATGAATGAAGATACTTCCATAGCTTTCTACATAGTTTCCATGTTTCTTACAAAAAAACCCCCCACGAAATCTCAAAAACAAAAAAACTAAAAGCAACAACTAAAACCCCAACACAACTCCTCAAGGACTTGTTAAAGGGTTTTTTAATAGTTGGATGCATTTTTTTCATCTGTTTATTCTCCATCCAAAATACTTATCATACATAACTTTGGAGATTGAAAAGAAATATATGTCAGTTTTCCATAGTTGTACTAATTTCTTTAATTTCATTTCAATTACTTCTCTAGCTCCTGAGGGCAAGATTAAGATCATTTGAATTAAAACCATAGAGAATTTTCACTCAATGCTATGGGGACAGATAGGTTCTTCTGGGGATCCGTGGCAGAATGATGACAGCACTAAACTGCAGTTACAGTTCATTATTTTTCAAACAGATTTTTTCTGATTAGCATAGTATGGGATCTCATGATCAGAACAGCACAGATTTTTATAAACAGAATCAGTAGTATAATTTTTAAGTAATGTAGCAGAGAATTTTACAGCACAGCTTAGCTTACAGTTCCTAATCACCTTGACCCTCCACAGATTGACCTTTGATTAAGGTTAAACCTTAATATATGACCTGCTGTGTCAGTATAACAATTTTTTAATGGAGATTGCAACCACAAAAATAGAACATGAGTCACTCAATCCTTACAGGAAGCAAACAATGGCTGAGGGGTCCTTGACCACTGGTGAGATCATGGGTTTTGCCATCCATGGGCAGCTCTGGTCCAGGTCCCATTAGGATGTGTAACTGCTTGATTTTATGGATCGTGGTCTGTGTGCTGTTACATTTCCCTCTCCTGTGATGAGATCCTTACCCCCTGGCTGGTCGGGTACCTGAGACCTTAAAGGCCAGTTGGAAGGGAAACAGCAGTTCAGTTAGCCCAATATTTTGTCTACAGGAATAGCAATGGGACAGGCCGTGAAAAGAAGGCAGAAGAGCTTGGCTGTCTGCTTCAGACCCTTACTATCTCCCCAAATCCACTGTAGTTTTACCAGGGTTCTAAGATGGTGCATCCCTTTCTGTTCTCTCTGTTATTTGCTGATATCCTGCTGTTAATTAATCTGTTTAATACCATTTCAAACCTACTACAGTTGTCTCCTAAGACAGCAGTCTCACAGAAACTCATTGCCTGTTTTGCAAAGACGTATTTCCTTTTATATATTTAAAATGTAGTGTTAATTAATTTGCCACTTTCATGAATTTTTAAAGTTTAACTAACTTCCTTGTCTGTTTCTTCTCTAAAATGTATCCTAATTGTTTTCATGTTTCATTCTCAAAGCCAATGATCCATCTCCTATATCATTCTAGTTTTTATTCTCTGTACCTTTTCTTACTCTAGTGTATCCTCCCTCAGGCTCAAAGTGCAGAACTGTGCAATTTTTAAGATGTCAACACAACAAGGTTTTATACAGCAGCAAGATGATGGGATTGTATTCACATTGCCTTTCCTGATGGTCCAAAACATTTTGTCAGTTTCTTTTATGGCAGGTGTTTCACATTGAGCCAATGATTTCAGAGGGCTGACAACAATGGCTCTAAGCCCCACTTATAACTGCTAGCATTTTCACTACTCTGTGTGTGTGTGTATACATATATATAAAATATTTATTTTCTAAAGCCTTTATCTTGAGGTCATCTTTTATAACTTCCCAGGCATATCCAGTTATGCTGATCTGGAAAAGTTTTTGGAAGGAAAAGAACCTATCAAATTTGTTACAATTCTTTTCATTTTATACTAAGAAATGTTGTACACTTTTAAAGTGTTTATCCACAACTGATTCAACACATTAAGGAAAGGAATATTTTCAGAAGTTTTGATTTTGGTTTGGGTTTTTTTCTGGTGATAAAGAAAATTATCCACTTCTATTAAACCATTTCACAGTTACTGTCCAGGAAGCCTTATTACATTCCCCATGGTTGCTCCAAAAGTAGTTTTTTTCCACGAAAACATACTAAACCAGTCACTTTTCCTTTATTTCTCTATGAGTGAGAAACCTTTGGTCTGTGGTTATTTACTATCCTCTTGTTCTTCATGTTTCATGTCCTGCAAAACAATTCTCAGTTATGAAATCTGACTTTGAGTTCAGGCAGTTGCTATCCAAGAGATACTGCTGAGAAAGAATATTGAATCTTGCTACTTCTGTAGATTTTAATTTAACCTGGAACTCTGCCAAAATGAAAGGAACAAAAATCAAAAGTTAATCACTTGAGTCTAATGAGACTGCTAGCCTTACTTGTCTTTTCAATTATTTTTTCTTTTTTATCCAATAAACAGGTTATGTAGTGCAGCATCCTTTTATGCATTATGCATTTTGTTCTATTACTAAAGTCTCAAATATTTTTTCATCCTTCTTCATTTCTGTGTATACCTATGTAAACACTTGCACATTTCTATTCCTTGACTTTTAATATGTGACCAAATTTTTAACAGCACTTTTTCTATACATTGTCTTAATTGCTTATTAGTTCATCTTTTGTGATTTTTGTTTCAGATTTAAATATGCAGTACTGCTAAACTTCTTTATATGTCTCATATACCTGTTACTGTATCCTCAACTTGCAAGAAAGCAGTTTTCTTTGTTAACTAACAATTTTGCGAACTGGTACACACTATAGAAGTTTATATTCTGTGTTTCTCTGCAAAGTTATCCTACCTATGTAATTTTTCAGGGAAGCCTTCTACCAGACTAAAGGTAATCTAGGGGTAGTGAGAGTATTACTGTTCCACCTTATACCAAATCAAGAAGGTGCTGCACAGGGCACCTAAATACAATAAATAGAAGCAGCCTGGATGAAACCAGTGACCACTTCTGTAGGTAGCTATGTATTTCAGCAGATAAGATGGTCAATGAAAGACTTGGTGCCCCAATACCAAACAGCAACAATTTCCTCTCGTCCGTATTGTTAACACTCAGCTCCCTCTGCAGACAGATTTTGAAAGGAGGAAGCTAAAGCAGCCCAAAAGAGAAATGGGGGAAGAGCTAAATGTCAAGCTTGTCCAAAACTAGCTCACGGGACTGTCTTGTTTATGCTGTCATTTTTCAAGTTTAAATACTAGTATTTATATTCCTGGGTATAGGCATTCTCTGAGGCAGCACTCACACTGAAGTTAGCAAGGGCGCAGGACTGTTCCAGAAGGCAGCATGAAGGTAACCCCGGAGAAGAAAAGTGAGGGAGTGTGTTCATGTGGATGGAAGATATACGGTGCTGCCTGCTCTCTGGGCTAAAGATTAGACCATGAAGTATTTTATTTAATTGTGCCTATATGAAGTTCATTATCACCTACATCTGTGACAGGAAGAGTCCACATATCATACTAAATGTTCTGAAATCTAATATGAGTAAAAAAAACCCCAAGAAGCATCATACAGTTACTTTTCCCTAGCTTGGCTATCTTCTAGTAACAATCTTCTATCTTCAGGAGAATAAAAATAATAATTTAGGAAAAATACCTAATTTATATTATAAAATCTTTGCCTACTTTCTCTAATTACTGCCTGTAAGTAGAATGAGGAATATTTTTTCTTCACCTTTGATTTGGTATATGTCAACACATTTTTAATCTCGTTGTATATTGAGGTAAGCTTAAACCACCTATGTGTGTGTCCTTAATTAATTTGAACTTGAAATAATCTCTTGAGGACTTTAAAATCTATTCTAAGAAAAAAAAAAAAAAGATTGTACGATACAATTTTGTATAATATTTATACAGGTATTTCATTAGAAGTAGCTCTGGTATTGAAAGTTCCTATTTAAATTGCCAGAAACTAAGAGCATTGTATACAAACCACTCTTTGTAAGTAATTTTAGTTCTCTTTTTCTCACTGGGCTCTAGAACTGAAAGTATGTTTTTATCTTCTGATATGTCATTGATACTGAAGTGCTTACCATTTTTGGTTTTATTGTTGAGTTGGCATATGTAAAATCACATGGGAACAGTCATCCTGTTTACTATTTTTAAATCTTTGCATGTTAAGGATAGAATGAAATAAAACAAAGTGTATCAAAATTCTGGTTTAAGAACACTGCTCCTTACAGTATCTCATATACCATAGTCAAATATGAACATTAGTTTTTACAACACGTTTTTCAAGTTCCAGGATAAAGCAAGCATTCTCTGATATTGTAAAAGATTTTTCTTGACAGATGAAGGAACATATGAATTCCAGCTTCAATTTTAGTATGACCCACCTCTTTTTTTTTTTTTTTGCATTAATATGTTTTACTATTTTCTGTGTTAGCATTTAAGTCATCAGTGGCATTTCCCTTTTATCTTAGATTTTAGACAGATTTTAGTTTACTGCTTTACTTCTTTAGCCTCAAACCAAAGCTCTTCTTCTTTTGAAAGCTGTTTGAACTTGTGGACACATCTCCCCTTCCCTTGCCTTTCTTATACTTTAACAGAAAATTTACTTTATCAGTTTTTTATCCTTTATCCTTTTGCTGTGTAAGGATAGATTGCTTATTTTTATTTCCTTCTCCTATCTGCTAAGAGTGCCAGTAAATCTATCCTCTGTTGAATCTCTTGCCTGATCAAAGGCTTCAGAAATGATAATGCTAGTCTGCTCCTTAGATCATTTCTCCCTCAGCAAACGAGAGGTTATACTTGTAGAATTAACTACTGGATAAATGAACTTTTGGAGTGCTAAGTTTTGTTTAAGAGTCTTCTTCCAGACTCAGAGATATTAGAAAATTCTTTTTTTTTTTTTCTCCACTAGCTACTGCAATTAGTGCATTTATTTTCCAATGTATCCAATTAGTGAGTTCTGTTGGTAACATGAAATTCTTGACAAATTTTATGCCTATTATGAGTGGGGTTTTTTGCCTTTGTTCCTGTGGTATTTTTGTAAACTCTACGCTTTTCAATTTTTCATTTCACTATGAAATTTCTTCACAAACTCCTTGACTTTTCCATTACTTTTAGTCCCAAGTTTCATCTATTTGCCTCTATTATCTATGAAGAATTTCATCCAGTCTTTGCATACACACTTCTTCTATTGCAGTGTCTCACTTATCTATGTCCAGCTTTGAAAAGGAGGATATGCATTTTTTTCTTTTTACACCTATTTCTGCATTTTATAGTGATGTTTATCTTCTGAGGTTTAAATATATAGTTTTAGTCCTATTTTTTTCACATTAAATATATCGCTAAAAATAAATTAAATACATAACTTGATGGATGACATGGAACAGCCCAAAACTGTAGTAATACAAACACATTTACTCTCTAAATCAGGTGGGCAAATTTAAACTGTCTGCTGGGAATGATGCCTGGGTGTGATCATAATTCATGGACCATGCCTAGGATTTTTTGGAGAGACTGATTGTCAAAAGCATACTTGGAGCTATTTTAACAGCTAGCAGCAGAGCTGATTGCCTTCCAGTGCCTGGGAATATTTTTTTTGCTGTGGGGTGTCAGCCCTTTGTAGTTGTAAGTTTCTTGGAGATTTGGGGTTTTTTGTTTCATTTTGCTTTGAGCTGTGTGTTTATTGTGGGTTTGGTGGTTTGGGTTTTTTGTTTGTTTGTTTTTGTTGTTTTGTTTTGTTTGGTTTTTTTAAAAATATTATTATTAAGATAAGTTAAGCAATATCTGCTTTCTTGGTAGCCCAGTAAATGTAGCCCCACAATTTGATTGATTGACTAGTCTTTGAAGTGTCAATTTTAGTTATGTACTGCCTGTTTAACCTGCACAGTGCTTGACCTAAATATTGGTAACTTTAGCTCTCTATTATGTCCAGAACTTCAATAAGCTGTTCATCCTTTACCAGGTGAATGAGCAATTTCCTTCCGTATGCTTTCCAAGTTCTGCTTTCATCTTCCTTAGCTATAGGTGGCTAAATGAAATCTTATCTTAATTAAGAGCCTGAAATCCCATAATATCCTATTGATATTGAACTCTGGAGGATGATACTGCAGCAGTGGTTAAGGGTAAGATATTGAAAGGATTATAGATAAAATTCCTATAATGTAAAATAGAAAGTTGAATTTTAAGTAAATGTTAGGAATAAACTTGTCTTCAAGATTTTATTTGTAGATCTATTGAAACTCCTGTGCAGATCCATACACAATGAGGGGGGAAAAGAAGCTGACATGTTTAAAGTGTAGGCTCTATAACAGGCCTGTGACATAAGAATTTTTCTTCAAGAGCTGCTCCATTTGACAGCATTACCTATTCTGCTTTAAGCCAGCCTCTGTGGGGTACATTGCCATCAAAGAAAGAATTAGATCCATGATTATCTTTCTCAATCCATTAGATTATTCTTTTTGCTATCAATTGTCTCACATCTTTAAGGAATTATGTAAATTGCTGTCTTTATCTTAAAAAAATAGCAAGTCTGATGCCTTAACATGACTTTTCTAGGAAGAAAGAATGGCCCATTTATGGCCCATTTCTTCACATCTGCTCATGTACTGTAAAACTTTCAAAGAATAAGGCAGTCAAAATAGGAGAGCAGCCAGTGCAGGAGCTTCTGGGTGATGTTTGGCAAACACCTCTGCCCAGAATTCATTTGGATTCTATACTAAGTATTTGGTTTTCTTAGAAGAACAGAAAAAACCACATGACTAGGGAGTTGGGTTGTTCTCATCTACTTGATATTCACATAATTTAAAAGAAGTAAGGTGCTACTAATCAAATCAAATCAAATCAAATCAAATCAAATCAAATCAAATCAAATCAAATCAAATCAAATCATCTGTTACAGATAATTTCCTTGGGAATTCAGCAATCAAGACCACTCTTAAATTACTGCCAAAATTATCAGTGCTAGTAATTTCATTATACATACCTAATCAATGCTTCATAAAAAGTGTGTAAGAATGCTAAGAGAATTCTTAGGTACATAAGATAATATCTTGCTGGTGAGAGCATATGCTATGAAAAGTAGTATTTGTTTAACACGTCAGAATTTCTATATAATCAACTGAAACAAGACATCTGGAGTCAAAGAAGGAACTGGAAGATACATACTGAAGAGCTTAAGGTTTCTGTGAAGTTAAGTTTTGCTACTCTAATATATATATATATATGTATATTTATGCATATGCATAGTTTGTACCACATAAATATTCATATGACTTATCTGATGAGTAGAAAAGACTGCCAACTGTATTCCAGCCACACTACCTTCTGGCTGACTGCTTAAAGCAATAACTTAACAGGCCATCTGTAGAGTAAGTGCACCATGTCCATCATTCATGTTTTAAATTAACTAAAAAAATAACTGAAATTCAGTTTGCATCCCTGAAAGGGATATCTATCTCCTTGTTAGGTATGATATTTTTTGGATACACCAACAAATATCAGAGAACAACCACAACATTAAATGGAAAAAAAATTAGGACTTACTATTCCTTTATTTTATGCTGAAAAAAAAAGTAATATCATAGCAGCAGTTGATGAAATGTGATTCAAATAAAAAATTATTCTGAAATCCTTTCTCTGCTAGACATGAAGCTTCATAACTGCACTTTTACAGGATTACAGCAAATAACAATAGCTTTGCTGTGTTGTTCTTCTGTGAGTACAGAAGTGTCAGAAAGCTTGAAAGAGTGAAAAGCTTGAGAGTCTTGACATTTTAGTAATTAAAAAAAAAATCTGGCAGCAACAAGTAAATCTTTGTGTTATGGTTGGTTTGTGCTTGCTGCTAAACACAGCATACCAAGGGGTATAAGGGCACTGTAAATAACATGGAGGAGAACACAAGCTCTCAATCACAGCATCCAGCTCCATTTTAAGTATTGTAATTGGCTCTGAAAGACAGAAGTGTGACACCTTAAGGTGATGGTAGTCATCCAAGTGCTATGCAAGTGTAATAAACAAGAAGAAAAAAAACAGAAAAAGAGATGCTTCCTACCTACTGCTTTATTTCTGTCAACAGACTTTCTACAGAGAATTTTGGAAATCAAACAAGAATGAGTTTGGAAATGAAAAAAGTTGAGTTTTAATACTATGAATAGAATTAAATTCTTACAAAAAAGGAAGGAAAATATTTTTATGCATTTATAAACATCTAAATGTGTATGTGAATATTTGCAAACATATTATGAATATAAACCATCTGATAAATGTATTTTTTGATTTATTACCCTGTAGGCCTTTTGTAGTAGCTGCAATAGTAGTATATACTGTGGAACTATGATCTTAAATAATATTAAAGAATACCATTATATCAAATGTACTTTAAGAAGTAAATAATGTACAACTGATTTGTGAGATTGAGTTAAATACCACCAGTGTAAGTAAGGATCAGGCATAACAGCACCCAAAGTTTCCACACAAATTCGTAGAGAAAATCAGTCTAGATTATTCATGGGGAAGAAACTACACAAAAAAAGAAGGCTGTCTTGAAAACTGACCTATTGTCTGATGACTCTCAACTAACCATCCGAAGTTTGAATGGTGGTTACAGGAGAGCAAGAGATTGTTCAAATTCTTTCCTCAATACCTTTAGATGGGGAAGGATTTTGCTTAGAAATCCCTTCAAAATCTTATAGCAGACCCCAATATATTTTGATGTACGCAGCTGGAAAAAAATCACTATTGGAAATAGATACTAAACACTGACAATATATTATTGTTGTTCATTTGTGCACACTGGTAAGCTGTTAAATTTGCTGACGAATGACAAATATCTTTCCAGTCAGAAAGGATTTCAGAGAGAAAACTGTGCCTGTCGACTTCACAGATCTACTCACCCCAGCAAGCATTACACCTTGAATTTGTGACAAACTGGCTGGATGAGAGGAAAGGTCACCAAGATGCAGAACCCAGAACAAATTTTTTTTTAAAAAAAGGTCTAAAGCAGCAAGTATTGGAATTTTGTGGAAAGCTTCTTAAACAAAGTAAACCACTGAAATAAATTACAAAACATTACAAAAATGCAACAAAAATAACAAAATAACCACCAAGACCTTTAAGGTTCACTTTGTATACTGGCCTATATCTTCTAATTTTCGCAAGTACTGCACTGTCCAAAGAAATGTCTTGGAACACAGGCTTTCTAAACTATGGGAACAAAACATGTAGCTGTTGATCAGGTTTTTTATTAACATAAAACTTTATCATAATCACAGATTACTCATTAATTCTTAGAGTCTGGCAGGAGTATTTAAAAAATAAGCACAGAATTTGCTCAACTCACTGTCGGGTCCAATTTATTGCCTCTGGCAACTGAAAGTTCTTGATTCCTCACAATAAGAATAAAAAATAAATTAGTATGATGCACCTACACAAATCAGCAACATTTTACCCACTATTGTCCCCTTGGATGAGTGGTTTTATATAAGGAATGGGAATTTATTACTGCATTTGAACATGCTGTTACTATCAGCTGCCAAAATACCAGCAGATTACAGCTCCTTCTTTTGTGTCCTCTGGGAGATCAGCAGGGCTGTTGCACAAATGCAGAGCCAGCAGTAAAGTGGGGATAATCTAGCTCTGCGTATGAAACATGCATGAAATATTTGTAAAGATCTATGCTTGTCCTCTTGGCTGGATTTTTAAAGTAACAAGCTGGTTGTAGCAGATATATGTAGATCAGTGCATTAGCTTATTTCTGCTAACTGTTCAGGAACGTGGCTTCTGTGATTTCAGGCAGAGGTGGCTGCCACAGTCACTTTATTCTTTCTCTCCACATGGCTCTTACAAGACTAATTCCTCATCATCATGAGGATCCAGTACATTTCCTGGATTAACAGCATTGAAGCAGAAAGGAACATTTCATACCACAGAAAACCTGAGATGTAGCATTAAAATGAATTTTAGGATTTCAAATAACAGTTGTTAAAGCTGCAGCAATTTTGGAAAGTATGATTAATGGTAACTACATCACTTGCAGTCATCATGGTAATAAATGATGGTTTCCTGCATTGTGAATATAAACTGCAGAAAATCATGTTACCACGTGAACCAACAAAATATAGTTCCTTTAACAGCTGCTGTTTACTGGGAAAAATAGAGTATGCCATTAATTTAATTATGCTTTGGTGAGAATCACACAATCTACACATTTTGGCCAGAGAGCTGCAATTGCAGAGGGCCAGTACTCCCTTGAATGCATCTAGAATGAGTTTTAGAAATGTCGAGTGGTACTATCTGTTGAAATCATAAAAGGAACTATTTCTAGTGTGCACAAAAAAAATTTGAACTCATAACATGATTTTTGAGGATTGCAAATTAAATATTTCACGGGAGTACTCATTTTTAAGTTGTTGATCAATTCAGAGAGCTGGTGACAGCAGCAGGGGGAGAGAGCCATATCACTGCCATGCACAACCCCTGTTGCCCACCCAGCCTCTCCCATCACCTCACCAGCTGGAATCCTATGCCCTCAGGAGCAAAGAAGCAGCCCTTCTGTTTCAGAGCAGGGGCTCCAGTCTCTGCACAGGCTGTTCCAGTGTCCTACATGGTGGGACAGCTGCCAGTGTCAGGCCAGTTCCCAGAGATAGCATCGGGCCAGGAGCTGGCGTGGCATCCTGAGGGAGTGACCCAGGGTGGCTTCATCACGCACACATTAATAAAAGCTGCTGATTTTCCTGCTGTACTCGCCTGTGCCTGGTCCATCTCAGGAGCAAGTTGGGTGCAGAAAAGGCACCAGAGATTTGAAACCTGATAACTGTGTGGTCACTGTCCACAAACTACCACTTCACCCGTGAGACTCTCTCTGGGAGCAAGCCACAAATTACAGAGTGCATGTCTCCAATTTGGCTCCCTGAGTATCTGTACTAAAAATTTTCACACTGGTGTTTTAGCAATCTCCTGGATCTTTTGTACCAACTGTGTAGCTAACACCTGTCAAGTTCAATTTCCCCACAAGGACAAAGGTGGCTTATTCAGCAGTGTCCCTTGGTTCCTTAAAGAATAATTTGCTGTCATCCTGGCTGGGTGGCCAATAGCAAACTCCCATGATGACACTCACTTCATTTGTTTTTCCCTCTATCCTTGCCCAGAGCCTCTCATCTGTGACATCACCAGCTGCAGCTCTGGACATTGCAGACCTTCCCTTACACCCAACACTCACAACAGTGTCCTGCTCTCTCACACATTGCCCTGGGAGTTCACACACCTTGACAGTGAACTGCACACTTGCAGCAGTCCCTTTCACACCCTTGCAGTGGGGCACTGCATGCTCATATGCTGCAGCTCTGTAGTTCTGCTCACAGCAGTGCCACTTGCACACCGCAATGGGGCTGCGAATGTTTGCATGCTCCCTGCTTCTTGTGCCCTGCTTGCACACTGCTGATCCTTGACAGTACCAAATTGCTCTTTTCTGCCTGGATTTTGTTCACTTGTTTCTTTCTTCAGGGTTGGTTGGTTTTTTGATTTGGATGGTGGGTGTTCAGGGGTTTTTTTGACCTTTAGGATTTTGCAAATATTTCATATTGGTGTTTTCCCTTTGGAAATTTTGATCGGTGAAAGTCTCATGTCTCAAAACTATTACCTCTCTCTACAATCTATTTTGCATTTTCTCAGCTGTCTCTGGTCTACAGATTCTTTCGCAACTTATCAGTTTTCTTTCTTCCCCTTTCCTTCCCTTGGAGAGCTCCAGAAAATCTGCTATGGAGAATCTTTATAGAAAAGAAGTACCTACTGTCAGTCTAATCACACTGATCACAACAAATCACCATTTTCCTCACAGTTTCACATAACTCAGAACTGGGATGGAGTCCATGATTTCTATGCTTGTAGAGCAAAAGTATCTAATTAAAAACTGATAGAAGGTAGCTTTCAGTTAAACATAATTAGCCTTGCTAGTGCATTTCAGTATCTTCAGGAAACTAAGTTATATTTTCCAAGATGTTTAATTAACCCCTAAGTTGTTGGGGAAAATTCAAGTTTACATGATGACTGGTTTTAAAGAGATCTTTTTCATAATGTTTTATTTGAATATATTCATATTGAATTGGAAAATCCTTGGGGAGAATTAACACACAGTGCAGATACATATTGTGATGTGCTTAAGTAATACTGAAAGCTCTACAAGGTATATAAAGCACTAAAACATGAAAGGTTCCTAAATATCTGAATGGAGGAGGATAAAGGAAGTATGAAAAATAAATTCAGCTGTTTAAATTTCATTGCTGCTAAGAATAAAAGTAATGACATCCAGAAAAATTGATTTTCTTATAAAAAAACACCAATGCTTCTTAAACACTGATCAATCTAATTAGAATTTGTAACACATGGATATCTGCCCCTTAAATATTAAAAAAAAACCACAAAAAACAACAACAAAAAAAACACCAAACCAAAATAAAAGACTCTTGACTGACTGTTTGAAAGTGCCACATATGACTCTTTCCAAGAGTTGTCCTCAGAAAAATGATAGAAAATAAGATTAAGTTTTAAATTGATTTCTCTCTCTCTCTCTTTGTTTTTTTTTTGGGTTTTTTTTTTTGTTTTTTTTTTTTAAACATATCTTCAAAAAGACATAGCCAAGAGCTACCAGATTCTTTTTTTTCTTTTTACCTTTAGGGAAGAGTCACATTTCAAATTTTGTGTCTTGTGAGAGAAAGGCAGTGCAAAAGAGTAGATCTGTAGACGAGATGCCAATAGAAGAATTAAAAATACATAAATGCCACACTCAGGTTGATAAAGAATTTACTCTCCTTCTATTTAAGTAGTAAAACAAAAGTGCTAATATGTGACTTGAAAACATACAGGATTTTTTTTTTTTTGGTGGCTTTTTTTTTGCTGTTGTGGTTTTTAGTTTGTTTGTTTCTGTAACCCTAATTTTAGTCTCAGTTGCAAATAGTATTAAAAGGACTGTATGACACCAGAAAAATGTAATGATGAGAAAATTTATATATGATAAAACTGAATTGTAGTACATTTAAAAAATTCAAAACTGTTATTAGGAAGTTGCTCTTTCATAGACTCTATATGTAGTATTTGGCTGTAGAAAATCTGGTGGTTTTACTTCACAGTTTTTTAAGATCATTATTCTTTAATAGCCTCCACCCAGGCATGAAATAATAAAAAAAAAGGATCTCAATATATGCAATTATAGTTTAAACAAAATGATGCTGAAAACAGCATGATTATTTCTACCAATTTCAATAGTCTTAGAATCAGACCTTACCCAATACCTTTGCTTAAATGTAATTTTTTCCTGATTTTCTTCTCCTGAAAGTTTAAAGATTATATTAAAATAATTCTAGTCCAAAGTACATAATAATTCTTCTATTTGAATTAATTAAATTTAAATAAAACATTTTTACCTGAGTTAGGGCTACCAAGTCTATTGTTGCCATGTTTATTGCAGGGAAAGGCATTTTAAGTAATCTATTTTAACTCAAATTAGGACAGATTAAACTTATTCATCTCTCCATCACGACATAAAATTAGCTGGCAATCAATGGACTATACACCAGAATTACTATCAGCAATCCAATAAATAAAACACAACCCTAGACACTTAAAAAATGTTAATAAACCCTTTTCTGAACACCCTTCAATACTGAACACATTTCAACAATTGATCTCATCACATTCTACTGTTTCTTTGTCCCCTTCCTGCTGCCCCCCCATATTTAGTTGTATTATATAACCCAGAAGAGAAGACACTACTGAAAATAGAAGTCCCACTCATGCTCTCACATCTCTGAAGGCAGGACACAGCTACTATTTTAGTAGATCAGGGGTATGGAGAGCTCATTCTACAATAGGATTGAACAAAATTGTGAGTGCTCCCATTTTAAGGTTGCTGGAATTTAATCTTACTTTGTTAACTCCTCCTTTGACCCAAACCGTAAAACCCCACCCCTACAACACCCCATAAAATCCCATAACCCTGCCCTTGCTCACTCGCTTCACCTTCGTCTCCCTCCCCAGCCCTGGGGGAAATAAAATGGATTCTCAAGCTTAACGAAACAGACTTGTCTTTTGTGTTCCTATGCCAGCATCTGTAACCTCCCTGGACATGATGATCACTGTTGCCACATGATACAACACAAAATGACGCATTTTCCACAAAATGCAAAACATTTTTTCACAAGCAGTAGTATTTCACAAGTATACCTTGTTTCCTGAACATGTACTTACTGAGTGAATACTCCCCCAGTTCAATTATTTATACACTGGTGTCTTGTGCCATTTGTAATGTCCTGGGATACCTTGCTCAGCTTCCAGGTGCTGCTCCTAAATTAGTACATTAAGTTCTCAGACCCTGTGCCATATCTGCCAATGTCACTCAGATACCCTTTGATAGTGATGGCACTAGATGTGTATGCACGTGCCACTAAACAGCCAAAACCATACCATCTATTTAGCATTAGCACTCAATTATGTAGCACATATCTGTTCTTCCACCTGTTTTCCGTCACTCTGCTATTTCTCTTATTGTACCATCTACAAGCATCTTATGCTTGCTATTTGTAAAGAATACAAATTCTTTACATACAGGTCTTTCTGCTGCTTTCCCGTATGTGTGCCCTTTGGCCACTGTTTTGATTAGCCTCTATCACAGAGAATTTGAGAATAAGGTACCACTTAGAGAAATTACTAACTTCAAAAAGTCATCATCCACTTCATACAATTTCTAAAGAAGGAAAAGTATTTCCATTGTGCAAAGGAAATTACTTGAAAGCTGTTTTCACAATATCAAGATGGGAGCTTTTCACTTTGAACTTTATCCTGCTTTATTTTTGTCACTCCTATTAAATGGATTGAAAAAAAAAAGAAAATACTGATTGAAAAGTCTGTTCCATTCTTTATCAGAAATCACAGTCTCTCACATCTATAAGCCTTCAAATATTGTTGTCTGTGATGTTCTTATTTACTCTACATATTGCAAATTATCTCTTGCCTGGGAAAATAGGTTCTCTGATCAGAATGGCCAACTTACATTGAAACTTTGCTCTTGCTCTCAGAAATGATCTAATTATTTAAGTGTACTGATGTACATTTGAATGGGATGTAGGGGGCAAGGTTTGGGTAGCAAAGGTGGGCTCTGTGGGAAGAGGCTAGAGTTGCCCTGTGTTGGACACAGAGTTCCAGTTGGCTCCAGCAGACCAACCACAGTGAATGACTGAGTCCTCCAGTCATGATGGGTCTTGATGGGAAGACTTATTAAGGAATGGGCAAAATGTTGCATAAATAAGCAGTGAGACATGAAGAAAAAAAAATACATCAAGGTCAGAGAAGAAGAAAGATGAGGAGGAGGAGATGCTCTAGGTTCTGTATCAAAGGTTTCCCTAAAGCTCACATAGAGGACCATGGTGGATCACACAGATATTTCTCGAAGTAAGCTGCAGCCCATGGAAGGCCACAGAGGAGTGAGTTCTTCTAGCAGGAGCTACATCCATTGGAGACTTATTCTTCAGGTTTATCCTGCAGAACTGCTGCTCATGGAAAGAACCCTTCACTGGAGAAGGAGAAAAGTGTGAGAAGGCAGGAGTGGCAAAGAGCAACAGTTATGAACTGACAACAACCATCCCCTCTGGGCCTCTCAAAGCAGGGGAGGTGGAGGTAAATGAGTAAAGTTGAGGCAAAGCTGCTGTAATTTCTTCGTCCGTCGCCATCCAAGTCTAATTTAATTGGCATTAAATTCTATTTTTTTTTCCCAAGGCAAGTCTGTTTTACCCCAGAGTGTTCTTGGCAAGTGTTCTTACTGTCTTTCTCTTGAGCAACAAGTTTTTCATCTCATTTTTTCCTCCCTGTCTTGTTGAGTGAGAGAGCAGCTGGGTGGGGATCTGGCATCTAGACAAGGTCAATCCAACAGAAACAATAAAAAACCCCCACAAAATGGGCAGAAATGGCATTAGAATTTAATATTTTTAAACAGTTGTAATATTGAAAAACTTGCCATCTATGGATGAAAACCCATAACTTTTTGTTGCTGTTGTTCTTGTGGTTGTTGTGTTATGCTTTGGTGTTGTTCAGGGGGTTTTTTTGTGACTTATGACATTTATCTTCATGAGTAATAGTTATGTGTGGTGGAGCCCTGCTATCCTGGGGATGGCCAAACACCTTCCTGCTCATGGAAGTGGTGAATGAATTACTTGTTTTGTTTGCTTGAGCGTACAGCTTTTCCCTCACTTACCTATCCACAAGTTTTTTCATTTTTACTTTCTTATTTTCTTCCTCATGCAGCTGTGTGGAGAGTGAACAAGAAGCTGTGTGAGGCTTATTACCTGCCAGGGTAAATCCAAAATTTCACCTATCAATTAATGATAAATTTTCACAAAACAGATCACCAGTATATTTTTATTTTTGAATAAAATAGGTAGGATTCATGTTTCTAGGTAAAAAGTCTAGCAGTTTTCTGTCTTAATAGTTATCTAGTTTCATTTTATAATTTATGGAAGGAAGTGTGATCATTATGCAGCAGTTTGTCTTTCCTAAATCATTAGATAATTTACATTTCTCATGTACTTCTTCACTTCTTTGTAGTGTAATTAGGATTACCATTTTAAACTTAATTGCTCAATGCGAAAAGTTATACAAAACCAAAAAGTACAATATGCTATGCACATTAATTTTGGAAATGGAAGGGAAAGAAAGTGAAGACCCAGTACCAAAAGCAGTGGTGTTGCAGCTGTAAACATGGAAGGCCTATTTTATGCAGTCATCATAAAACTGAAAGATGAAATCATAGGTTGTGTTTCTAACTACCCATAGGATTTGTGAAGAGAATTGAGCCCTTTTAGTTGGGACTTTCACAGTGTACTGTACAAATAACAAATGGATCTAAAGAAATACAGGGTCTCAGTATTTACCACTGAGTCAGGAGTAGAAATCAAACCTCTATCTACCTTCAGATGAGTACTTTGACTCCTCAATAAGAAAAGAAAATTAAATTACATCCAAACACAGCAGTATTTTGTTGAAGCTCTGTTTGTTATGTGTATTCTGAGAATGTCTGCCAAATTAGGTGCTTGATGTGCCCAGAGCAAAGTCTTATTTCTGAATACATTTGAGGCTTGAGTCTATTCTAGAACCTCTTGATGTTTGGTATGTGAAGTAAAAGAACATTTAGATCCCTGAGAAAAGTATCAATCAAAATCATAGGTGTTTTCAGAATACCAACGTTTTGAGGCTAGGTAATGACTGCACATTCTAGTAGCTGTTTTCAGGACAGTCTCTTAGGTGTGGATACATGAAATTCCATTTTAATGTCTCCTAGTTAGGTACATAAAATTTTCAATGAAAGAGTTACAAAATCAATTCAGAGAATGTGAAATGCTAAACAGTTTCTCTGGATTTTTTCTCTTCTTTTATATGATTTCTCCTTTCATTTAATTTTGTGGGTTTTTTCCTGCAGCTCAATATTGTATAATAACTACTGAATGCCTAGACAAGCAGGTGTGCTGCCTCACGTTCATAAAATACCCTTAGATTAAATTGTTTTCTAGATTTCCATACATTTATATATATTTTTAAATTAATAAATTTAATAGTATATTATTCAAATTATTAATTAATAATATAAATATTAAATTAGCAATTACATTCATGAAGACAACAATCTGGTGCTTTAATGTTCTCATTTGTGGCTGAATATGAGCTCAACAAGAAAGCAACTCCTAATTAAATAGAAAAGTATGAAAACTGCATGATATGTTATAACTAGAGTCAAATTTGAAATAAAAGTTACACTCAAGCAGAAACACAGCATTATTCAGACGGACATTTTAAGGTCATGTAAGTTCTTAAGAACATAAATGCAATATGAAGATTGTCAGTACTGAATAGTCCTGAAGACAGAGAGCTTGGTTGAAGAGAAAAATTAAGAAAAAGTTTTCAATATACAGAAAAAAATATTTTAAATTATGCTTTTTTATCCTTTGTTAATATTTATTTTGGAATAAGATGTATTTGTGTCATTGTTTCCAAATAGATTCAGAAATAGATTATCTATCATCTCCTTCAAAATTGCTGACACTAAAATATTTTAGTATTAATTTTGACTTTTGTCTGATAGTCTGAAAAGACTATCATTAGTGAAGTCTAGCATGATATCAGCCAATTTTGTGATAACTATTAAAACTAATACATCTATAAATATTTTCAGATTTTGAATTGTGTGAAACCTCACAAAGAAAAAACTGTTGATTATCTAACTAAATATATATGAGAGGTAACCATTGAAATTTTGATGTAATATAATATTTGAGATAAGTGGACTTTAATGAACAATAATAGTTCCATAATTTTAGCTTCATCCCCACTCCTGATTGTCAGATCTGTTGTTCTGGCCAAAACCAAATACACTGAAAATTTGATTACCTGGACTAAAAAATCCAACTCTACAAAATAGGAGCACTGATGTTAACAATAGCCCTCTCTTCTGCTGAGACTGCACAGAGCTTGAGGAACTGAAGCTGACACAGCAGTTTTTACCACTGAATTCTTGATAATCTTAGAAGTCTTAATGTTAGACTGCCATTATTAGCTAGGATGCCAATACAGAAAATAGTTTCAACTTTTAAATTACTTTTCTGAAGATGTACAGAAATACGTTAAATGTTTTGTGTATAAGAAAGGAAAGCAATCATTTCTGGATGAAAGCCAAGAAGATTGTGTCTTCAGCAGAACAGATAATATTTGTGAATGAAACTCCTGTTGTGGCAATGTGATAGAGAGACTTCAGTGTATGTGTCTTTTCAAGTTTAAATTGATGCAATATGTTTTGCTATTTTGATTGGGAGAGTATTCAAAGGTATTTGTTTTGACTTTCTTATCTTCTCACACAGAATTGAAGACTTAATTATGTTAAATAGATTTTAGGGGTTCTGGAAGAAAGAAACAATATTTTTGTTGTTAACTTATTCCCTCCCCACCATCCCCCAGTCCCAAAAAAAATCATTTAAAATTTACTGAAGGAATTTTATTTCCTTCCTCAACCCACCTAGATAAGTGTGCTGCAATCTGGGGTGCAGACAGGGGTGCAGAGCATGATTCATTGTGGTTTAGGAAGAAAATAATAGAACTTCAGTAGTACACAGTACATGTAAAATTTATAAATAAATGCACTTATATTAAGGTATACAATCAGAAAGCTTTCACTGACAAGGGTGGATGATAAACAGTTTGGGAGACCACTAATCTAGACTATTATTTGTGTTGTGGTCAAGTTTATGTTTCCTAGCCTTAAAAATGAGGGACCAAAAAGAAGGCCAAACAATAATTAGTCCAGTTTCAGTCTTGTAGAAAGAGAAAGAGAAACAGATAAGACAAGCACCCACCCAAACCCTTCCTGTGAAGAACTTCTTCCAAATGTCCAGACTAAACCTCCCCGGGCACAGCTTAAGTCTGTGCCCTCTTGTCCTGTGTCTGGTTCCCTGGGAGCAGAGCCCGACCCTCATCCGGCTAAAGCTGCCTGCTGAGCTTCCCCTTCTCCAGGCTAAGCAATCCCCAACTCCCTCAGCTGCTCCTTACAGGACTTTTTTCCAGACCTTTCACCACCAGCCTTGTTGCCTTGAACTATCTGAGAAAAGACAAGGTTCCCCTGAAAATCTGTCTTAGGAAAAAAATGAGTTTATTTCATAGAGGTTTAGAAAACATCATTTTTCCTGACAAGGATTATACAGTAAAACTGGACTTAGTTCATCTTTCATTCCTTCCTTAGGCATTGATTGATGTTAGCATCTGCTGGCCTGTTTTTACAGAATACTGTGTTTCTGAACCTCTACATCATGGTTAGGCTACAAATGCTTTGCACCATTCTCTCTACCTATAAACAGGACAGTTTAATTTGAAAACTTTAATATAGCACTCTGACAGTTACACATGAAAACGTGTAATTTTTATACCCTGTTGACACTGTTTTGCTTTATTGTTTCCTTAATGGATCATGATAACCTTGCAATTGTAGGTCTTTTTATTGGCAGAGTGACCTGGATCTCATCAGAAGACTGCTCAGAGATTCAGAAAATTAATCTAATTTAAATGCAAAGACTGGAAAGTCCCTGAGAAGGATAAACCCTCACACCCCTTCTTTCAATACTGATTTTTTTTTTTGGCTCATGCTTTATATAAACTATATGTACATAGGACATTTACATTTTTACAAGGACAAAGAAAAGAAATGTAGGCTATTTACCACCCAAAAATTAAATTCATGAGGTAAACATACTGCTAAGGATTAAAAATATTGATTTTGAAAAGAAAATACAGTAAACAATTACCTAGGGTGATGAGAGGGTTAGGATATTCCAGGCAGAAAATCCAGGCAACAGCAGTAGGGAAATTGATAATCTTTGAAGATATTAATCTTTCTATACTGCTTATAGCTGGAACCTATATAAGTGTCTAAGATTACTTTTCTTATATAACAGATTTTAGATGATTTATTGACATTAATTTCTGTCCTGACTTTTCTCAATGTTTGCATTAATATTTATAGGAGAAATATATAAGAACATACACAGAATTAGAGAAGTGTTGCAATATTCTCAATATAAAATAAAGGAATGCTGGTTACAAAAGAATTAAATTCAGTGATATGCAGTGAAGTAGGAGGCAAGAAATAAAGGAGAAGATATTAAAAGAGTGTGATTAGCGGGCATATCTTAAAAACTTTTCAATACTTTATGATAATTACAGTAATTTACAATGTACCATCATAAGGGTAAGACCTTATCCCATAATAATAATAATGTGGGGTTGATTAATACTTGAAGAGACGTCTGGTGAGAAGGTGAGAACAAGATGTCAAAGGTGAAGAGAATGTGGATTGAAAATCAAGTCAGTTTTATAGAGGAAGTAAGACACTGAGAAGATGGAATGAGTGAGAACACAGATGGAAAATAGGTGTGGAGAAAATGCATAGATACAGGAGTGGTGGTGAATGCTGAGTTGAGATTTCAGCAAAATAAAGTCAGGGTCATGGTTAAAAGGAGCCTGTTGAAAAGCTGTTGTTCTTTTGAACCTGGAAACCATCCTGGAAGACTTGATATTGAAGTCTAAGCCCAATTATTTGCATAATTAAATTAATAATTTAGTGAATAGCCCACAATGAAGAGAAAAGAAATTTGAAGCACTGTGAGCATGCAGCTGTCATGATATTGAATATTCTGTTCATATATTAATGTTTATAGAAAATATGAAAATATTTAACCTTAACAGATCAAAATATTTGCACAGAAATAACATTGATTGGAAACAAACTTTCTTTGACATTGCTTTTAAATTTTGTTTTCTTTTTTTGTTTGTTTTTTTGTTTTTGTAAATTTCATAAACATTGATAAATTTCATAATCTCAAAAAATCAGAAATCTGAGCAGCAAGAACCTTTACTAATATACAAGAAAAATGTAGATATCTGCAGATATTAAGCTAAGTACAAGTCATCTTAATGTCTCATTCTTAAATTAAACCTTGAATTAATTATTTTAATCTACATTTAATAAATAAAGAACTCAGCTAAGTTTTAGAACAGGGTTTTCATATTTTACATTACTACATTTGGATACATAGATTTCACTATTGATACTTATCCATATATAGTAAATTCTTTTGGAAGTGGGTGAGTTACATGCAATATGTAGTATTATGAAAACAGTTTTTCTATTATTCCTCATTTTCATGAGTGTTGTCATAGAATTCATTTTCCCAAGAAAATCCTCCTTAATTTCTTTAGAAATATTTTTAGATTTAATTATATTCAGTGTCACAGTCTCAAACATTTGCAGACACACATTTTTCAGTCTCTGAAGGTTAGAACTTGGAAAAAAAATCACTTTTGTAATTGGTAGGAGAGAAATAAATGTTGTCAGTACGAATAAGACAGTTGAAGACAGACAACATTTCAAATAATACTTGCAGCAAATGTAAAATAGATACAAAATTTTCAAATGATTACTCTTCTCACAAACATTTTTACTATTTTGAAAAACTGTTTTCTACAATTCTGAATTTGGCATGTAGTTTTATAAATTTTGTTTTAATCGTGCTCATTATTCCTGAAAGAGAAATGTGTAATTTTTTTATAATTAAAAAAAAAAAGTGCTTTACTTTGAAATATTATTTTTTTTTTAATCTTGATTATTTTATTATTACTTAGAACATCTGAAATTGTCTTGGAATGATATAACATCCTTATAGGATTGTTACCGTGCCCGTTTCTCAAGCCGGCTAGCCTCGGCACCAGTAACACTCCGGTGGGATCTTTTCGCTCAGCTGCTCCTGCGCGGCAATGGCTGGAGGATAAAAAAGGCAGGACTCCGGAGATGCTGGGTCACAACGAGTTTATTGGAACTCCGGTGTGGAGTCCTCACCTCGAGTGTCAGCGTGTCCAGAGACCTCGACTGACTCTCAGGTGAGAACTTATAACTGGGGGTGTAACACAGAGGGGGGAACCAATAAGGTTCAATGGGGAGGTGGCTTATATCATAAACAAACATACAAAACAACCATACAGTGAACATTAGAAGGTGGCAATCAGGATTCTGTCCAATCACTCGATGCCTCTCTCAGAATCTTCCAGAAGTGGGGAGCGACCCCAAAAATGATAGACAGCAACAGGAGGCTGTCTATGAAGTGATGGACAGATAACTGTCTCTGGGGAAGGAAAACTTAGGGAGAACACAGAACCAATCACAGAACTGTCACTGGGGAAAAAACAGGGATAAACCAAAAAGTGGGTAACAAAAACGGTACAGGGAACAAACCATTTTAGAAAAAAACATTAACTTATGAATTAAACTTAAAATTGAAAAATGTACTCCCACATAGGATGTCTTCCATGGATCATCACAGCATTTCTGGATACTTAGGTGTTAGAGATTGGCTTTCTTGAGTACTTGCTTTCTTAGTACTTTGTCTTATTTAATTTCTATTTAATTTCTTATAAAATGTCAGGTTATAATATTTTATTTACTATTTTTAATGGAAGTACCTTTTTTCACATAAATTTTATATAAATTACAAACGTTCAAATAATGGTTTTTTACATTTGCTTGCCAGTTGGCAAAGAAATACATAGTCACAGTTTATATGATTAAAAAAAAAAACAAATTCCATATCTCACTTCCCAAAATAAAGTGTTTTTGATGGTTAAAATTGCTACTAAAAATAACTTAGATTCCAAACAAAGGTTCATTGGAGTCTTGGATATTATTTCAAATAAGTGACAAAACATAATTTTTTTATTAATTTAATTTGGAAAAACTATTCACCTAAGTCTGTTGAAATACAATTAATTTGTATCTTCATGTGATTTTTTGAAGAGGTGAGAGAGAAAGGAATTAGTGTTTTTATTCTAATATTCACATATTGTCATATAATATTTCATGTTCTATTATGTTCAAGGTTAGATTAAAAGTTATAACTATCTTTCATGCTGGCTAACGGTATTCTACATGATTGTCCTAATTTTTCAAAACTGTTTAATTTCTTTTATAGCACTAGGAAAAAAAATAGCCCATGTTAAGATCTATTTCTAAAACAAAGAGCAACCAGGAATTGTCTGTGGAATTAGCAATAAAAATAGCATTATGTATTTCCAATTTACAACAATTCTGAAATAAATTGTCTTTAATTCTTATGAATTAATGTTCTAACACAATATTTAGGAGTTTTACAAGATTCCTGCTTCAAGACAGCAAATAAGTGGAGAATAAGATGTGTAAATCCTTAATTACTTTATCATTATCAGTGTGTAGAGAGATGAAATAAACACCTTCTTCACAAACTTGTCATTCTTAAGAAATTACATATATTTATATTTTTTCTTTGAAAATTATATTTTTTCTTTGAATTTTCACTGCTATTATTGAAGCAATCACTGTCTTCTTGGAACTTGCACTTGTATATAGAAAACTTTTTATTTCTTTACCTTAAAGGAGACCTACTGTATGAATAATTTGGGGGGAATGGCATCAAATAAAACATCTTCATGTAATATGCACGAAGAGCTAAAATGTACATCAAAATCTATTGTCCTACACAGACACTCCATTAGATAAGGATTCAGGTGCCTTGGTACTTTAGATCTCTTTTCCCAAAGTATAGGGTTCACCAGGATATCATGCAATCCTGTATTTTTTGATCTAATGGCCACTCTGAACCCTGCCAGTTGGTGTTGCTCCTCATCATCCTGATCTTTTTGCAAAAAATTACTCGGTATCCATCCAAAAAGGCTACTTCCCTCCCCTGCCCCTTGCCTATTTTAAGAAAGTGCTGGCCAAGCTATGCCATTAAGAAAACCGTTTCATTTTCTTCAGATGTGGCTAGTTACCTCTAGAATACTTTTGCCTCTCTGTTGCAAGACATCAGTGTGTGACTGAATGATTGGGGTTTTTTATGATTCCTGTTTTATGGACAATCAACCATGAAGTGAGGTTGGGTCCATAAAATATTTTTGCCCTCCTTTAAAGTCTTCATTTCCTTTTCTGTTCACCAGTCCCTTTTCTTTCATAAGCAACTAAAAAGGATTATCAACTTTTGTCAGCTTTGCCTTTTGTATCTATTAACTTGATCTAGTCAAATCCTCACCTGATTCAAACATGAGCATTTCAATTGTCATGCACAAACATCAAACCCCCTCAAACTCAGACAAATATAACAACACAGGTGAAAGCAATGTCAGGATACGCAGAAAGGGGAAAGCTTTAAAATATAAATGAAGACTGACAGTGACATGAGTTTTATTTTTCAGTAAGTAAGTAAAGTGTCACCTGAGATTTAGAAATATGACTTTTAACATTTATCTGTATTTGTAGTCAAAATTGCTTTTTACCAAATAGATATTTACTCAGGCACGTGAGTGTCAAGCACAGCTGGTTACGACATCAATCATATTTTTGCCTTCTGTTACAGTTAGTTATGAAAAGCATGATTCCTCAACTACATTTAATGCTATGTGATATTAAAGCCTGTCCACACTTTCTTTTTTCCTTCTGAATTTCAGCTGGAGAATAATGAAAGGAATTCTACTGATTCGTACTTAAAATATTGTAATTCCCTGGACTTAGTATGGTGCTGTATGGCTGTTTGCAAAATCAAATGGATAAAAGATAAATACAGCACAAAGCTTATGGACAGAAATTAGAGGGGAGAAAGTCAAATTGTAATTAAGCAAAGAAAAACAAGCTCATGTTGATTAGCTAGCTAAAATAAGGGAAAATTAATAGATGCTAAAGCAGAGTTGGAGCAAATTGCCATTGGACCAAGCTATCAAGGATAATAATTATCTTTTCCACAATGGCACACTATGCATTGAGAACAAATGTTTGTTTGTTTTGAAAAGTAAATTACACAAAGCATGGGACTTGAAATGGAAATTAATTGACTTTATCTTATCATTTGTGTTGTACAGGGTATAAGAGTAAAAGATCATCACAAAGTCTTCTGTCATCACTGTATCACTCTTTTCCCTTCTGGCAATAGGGATTTGTTTGATAACAGGTTATAGGGCATACAAACAATATTTTACAAAACAGATTATTAGCACTGTCAAGAAGATTAATATCTAGGTGGCTTGAATTCATAAATACTAAAGCAAAGCATGGCTAATAGGAATTGCTGAGTAGGAAGATAAATATTTATAATAGAATTAAATTTCTTGCACTGACTTTTCTGAGGTTGTGGCTATCCTAAGGAATCTATGTTTAAAGAAATATTTTCTCCACATCAGATGTGAATAGATCTTTTTAGCTGTTAAAAATACAGCAGTACATTATACTATGTTTATGTTTTTCCCATATTTGTTTTCCTCTCATTTTTCCTGTCTTTCTCTTACCGTTGCAACCAACAGCAATCTCAGAATTCCTCAAAAGATCTTCTTTGGTGGTGGAGGTTGAGAGTGAAAGCTTTACTTGTGTATTGTTTGACAAGACATGTCACATGCTGAAGATATAATTCACAGCTAACTGAGAATAGGGTAACTACACCAAAAACCATCAAGAGTGAATGTAGAAGGATCCCTTAAGTACTTCAGGTTAGATGCCCATATTTCAGATGACAATCATGAAGCAAAATGAATCCTCTCTACATGACGATTCACTACAGAAATATGATATTTGAAATGCTGAAACTCCTGAAGACTTTGTATACAAGCAAAAGAAATCTCCTCTGAAAACCACAACTCAAAAAGTAATCTCATATGACCTTTGGGAATTTATTTTTTGCTCTAGCATAGTTGTTGGTTAGGGTTATTCAATCCCATAGTAAATACAGGTAATGCTAATTTAAAAAATAGCATTGTTAGTAATGTTATAAAACTAAAAATTTAGTTATAAAACTAAAAATAGCATTGTTAATAATGAAAGTTATTAGAAAAGTGGATTCACCCTGAAGGAACATTATTTAAATTTAGTTTTACGATCAATGCTATATAATGTTTACATCAAATGTAATAAGAGAAATATTAAGTCTTTTCATTTTGGATAAATGAATTCATAAAGGATAATTCAATCCATCTTTTAATATTCTGGATTTTAAAACACCATAAATAAGCCAATCCTCCAAGGGGGTCTGCTTGAACTCAGAAATCCTTTCATCTATATCTAACTACTTAGATGGTATCACCAAAAGTTTTGCATTGATCACACCACCTGTTCCGCTCTGCTTTTCCTTTCTAGCCTTTATTTTACCTTTTATGTGCATATACCTATCTGGAAGACAAGATAGATGTTGAGTGTTCTTCCAGTCAAGGACAGTCTTTTCACATATGGATGGACAGAATAAGTGACTGTCCATTCCACAGGATTCCACCTTATTTTTTCTACAACTTGTATATACTCCTGACTAGTGCTGGTGCATTCATTTTTCAAAATTTTACAGTGGGATGTACCTACCAAACTGTAGCCAGTAAGCAGCAATTATCCTTATTCTAGATTCTCTCTCTCTAGTCAATGACTCTTCTGAAACACAACTTGCTTTCTTTATTTTCAAGGAATTATCTAAGATAAACTTAATTACACCTTTCTTTCATTACTAGTTGTTTTGGGAATGGATACATCACCCTACAGAGGTGACTATCACAGCAGATTCATCATGAAGGTGCTAAAACAGCTTGATCCATTGCTTAAATTTTGGAAATTGGTCACCTGAGATTTTCTAGGATGTTCTTACTGAGATCTAACTGCCTTTGCAGAAGAATGTGATTTTTTTTCAATTTTTTTTTTGTCTGCTGGTCCCCTCGGGGTATCTCAGCTGCACTGTAGCCAATTGAATGATATTAAACATATATAAGTACATTATTAAATCCATAAATCACTTCAGTAGGTTAGATACCTAGCTAAAAGTTAGTTAAAATTAGGTGAAATTAATTCACTTTGTACTTCAACTTCACTTCACTTGTAGTTGAATTTCAGATTTTTAATGCATGAGTACAGTCATCTGCATGCAAGCATCTACAAGAAGAGTAAGAATCCAGGATGTCACTGTAGTCAGTCAGAATGTCACTGTAGTCAGTACAGAAATCTATGTCAGCTGAAGCAGACGCTTAGTTCCTTTGCTCAGCATGACATCCAAGGGTAATAAGAACTTTAGAGAAAAACTCTCAAAGCCTGCAGCAGCTCCTGTAGAAATTCTAAGTTTTCTATAGGTTCTTTGTCACATACTAGTACCATGTACATGTCTCAGATACCTTACAGAATCTCAAAATGCATTTTCTGTCTCTGTGTAGGCAGTTGAATAAATACTCAAGTGGCTGTTCAGTTGTTAACAGAAAATTTCATGTATGTCTCTGTAATCTGGAGCTGAAGTGCACTTATGTTTTGCTAGGGTATGCCTGCTACAAAAGCACTTATTTTTTGGCAGTGTAAGCCAGATATAAATTCTCAATATATTTTTTTTTCTGTTCATTTCTCTGGGCACTTTATAAGGTCAAAATCAATTTTTTGTTGTTGTTTCACTGATATTGTAATTTCTGAATGGCTATAAAGAAACTTCCAAATTAAGACTGTGAGCATGCCTATCTTTGACCTTTGCCTTTCTAATTACTAGTTTTCTCTATCTGATAAGGCTGAGAGTAGAATTGTGTTAGAATTAAGGATCATATCTTGCAAAATACTGTAAAACATTGTAATAACATTTTTATCAGAGTTGGAAAGGACTATATTAAAGATAGTGTTTTTATCAGAAGTAAACTTGCTAAGCTGGGGAGCTGAAGAGTTTTGGACTACAAAACCAGAATAAATTACTCAATTTATTGACAAGCTAGAGACAATCATTTCATGCTTTATAAAAATTATTCTATTAAGAACAATAGTAGTTTTTAAAGAGAAAAATCAGCTAATGACATTGTTTTCCACAGTCTCTATTCTTTTTCTTCTATGAAATGTATACACCATAGAAAATACGTAAAAGAAAGCTCTATAAGGATTATAAATTCTGAAAATTAAGAAATAGTCATGATAGTTTTCTCTTCTCTTCTCTTCTCTTCTCTTCTCTTCTCTTCTCTTCTCTTCTCTTCTCTTCTCTTCTCTTCTCTTCTCTTCTCTTCTCTTCTCTTCTTTCTTCTACTTTTCTGCCTTTTGGAGTTTTAAAAAGTGCTGGGCCAGGAGTGGTTATTTGTGCTGGTCAGTTTGGGGAATAAATTTTATTTAAAACAATAAGTTAAACAATATCAATATAAGTACTAGGAATTTGCAAAAAAGTTGTCATACAGATAAAAGCAGTGAAAATAGGCTTGTGAAAAGAAATGCTTGTGTCAAAAATTTTTGGATGTTAAGTGACCAACTGTATGTCAAAATAAATGGAAAGAGAATGGAAAGGAGCATTGTCTTTGGTAGGAGAAATACAGAAACTCTGACTGAAAGTTAACTAGGAAAACTGAAAAAGAGAGGAAAGACATTTTACAAGAGTGTCATAGAAATTATAGCCCAGATTCTACCACTAACAGGCATTAGGAATGTAGAGGGGTGTTTTTCTGGCTAAGAGACAAAAAAATAATTCGAGTTCTGATGAATAATAGAGAGATCAGCACTTTTTCCACTTCTTTTACCCCATCTGCTCCACTCATGTCTTTTTATGCTTTTGTTCCTTCAGAAGATATTGTAGCAATAAGAATAAAAGCAAATTCAAAATTCAAAATATCAGGGCATTAGGATGTCAGAGAATAAACCTCTTGTCATTCACACTTTGGGCATGTGAAAAAGTTGTCTTGATGTACCAGTTTTATTCAATATAGAATCATAGACTCGTAGAAAAGTCTGGGTTGGAAGACACCTTAAAGATCATCTATTTCCAGCTGCCCTGCCATGGACAAGGATACTTTCCACTAGATTCCTATCCACTACATTAGTATTTACCATGCATTCAAAACTATCAATCTTTAACAAGCTTATACCATATTGGCTGTGGGTGAGCAGGTACTATGGAATTCATGCCACACAGTACTGATAACTCTAGTTCCTGATTACTCTTAAAATGACCAGGCTTGAGCATTCCCTACAAAACAAGTCATAACAGAAGTACATTTCTTTCTTCTCTGTGTTTTCAC
Organism: Trochalopteron elliotii; assembly: GCA_024734555.1. Classification (NCBI taxonomy): domain Eukaryota; kingdom Metazoa; phylum Chordata; class Aves; order Passeriformes; family Leiothrichidae; genus Trochalopteron; species Trochalopteron elliotii. The sequence goes on from JANPWX010000077.1 coordinate 4,310,503, forward strand.
TTCTTTCTTGATATGATTATCTTCTTTACCCACTCCCAAGAAAAAGGGATTCTGGTCTGTCCCTGATACTGTTAATATTTGTCTCAATTATAGCAGTCATTTTGTGTATTTGGGATGGTCTCCTACTTGTCTGTAATTCCTTGGGACAACCCAGTTCCTTCGTCTTCTGTAATGTGTGTGGTCCCACATGTAATGTCACGTCTTTGCTCCTTTGGTAGTCCCACTCTTATACTCTTATGGAAAAGTCCCATATTGTACCTGGTTATGTCATCACAATTTTATGAAATAGTTACATACTTGTTCATTTCCTACTTTAGTAAACTTATATTTGAGCTCAAGGAAAACCAAAAATAACTGTGTCATATATTTTTTACTTATAATTTAGAAAACAACGTGGGTAGAAATAGGTTCTAAGACTAATATAGTAATTTGGGTATCTTAAATTTTCTTCTTCTTTTCCTATATTTGGGTAATTAATTTACTGTGACATTCCTCAGCCAAACTAATATTCTGTTTCAAAGAGTAGGTGTTCTACTGAATTCCATTGAAACCTTTCCCTTTTATTTGTTTCTTCTTGTCTCTGATGCGCTTTGCTTCCCACTTATTTCTATAGACTTGTGTGATCACATTCTTCATTTTATCTACTTTTTGTACATATGATTCTTGAAAGTGTATTTCCTTTGATATCTTAAACAGAATACTAATTTTCTGTGATTTAGAAAGGAATCTATGTGTAAATGGGATTGTTTATTAGAGAGACAGTAACACCTTTTGTGTTGTTTATATATGTCATAATACAATTGAGTAGAAAAACTATGAAATGTTAGTAAACAGTTAGACATGGTCCAAAAACTGCTCTATGATCTTTTCTCTTTCTTCTTTTCTCTAAAATCCTATAATCCTGATCAACCAACCCCCTATTCGAATACTCAGTAAAGATTTATTTTACAATTTTATTACTTTGCAGAATCTTTTTTTGATTTTGCATAATAACATGTTATAAAAAGCATATATGTTAGAAGTTGGGTGCTAATGTTTTTATGAAATTATTCAGCTTCCACAATTTTCTCTTTTTAGTAACAAAGTATACAAAGAATTCTTGAAAGATTTGATGAAAGAGTCTGAATAAGGCACTTCTTAGTTGCCAGCAGTAAAGTTGTGTTATTTTTGACTTGGTTTTCTGATGGTAGAATTAAATTGTCCATAACTGCTTTGGAAAAGATTAAAAAAAAAAAAGGATAAAAATGGAAAAGTAATGTGTCCTTACTTATTCAGCTTATTCAATGGATTCTTGGATCAGGAAGCAACAGAACACTCTTTCTGTTACCTTCTCACTGGAGTTACCTTATAGAGATGTGAGATACTTTATATGACATAAGTGGAGTTAAGCAGTAATATAGGAAGCCATTCTCCATATTTCCTCCTTGGTAAAGCGATTCGTGGCAAGAGTGGGTCTATATCTATCTATTTGCATTTTATGAAGAAGAAATCCATGATGACTCAGTAATTTTTAAATTTTTCTCTCTCCAACATAGACAGAGATTAGACTTACATTTAGAACTGCTGGCGTATGATAACCAAAACCATTCTATGAACTTATGTTCTGGTATATATTCATGAAATGCTTTGAGATTCAGTTACTGATGCTTTTCAAGTTGCCACCATGAGACAAGCCAGAATAATCAATCTGCACATTTGCCCTCGTTCAGTTCTGAAATAGCATACCTGAAATTATGGAAATTGGTTAAGAGTATTAGTTTGTATTCTCAGTTTTCTTGGGCTGAATAGAACAATGAATTTTCCTCTTTTTCTGCTGTATTTCTCAATTTTAGAAATGCACTGTGCTTCTACCTTTAACTTTAGGAGAGTAACCACAAAACAGCTAAATGAATTGCTGCATAAAAGAAGATGCAGCACAACATCAAGGAAAACAGGCCTTCCAATTAAGATTAGTAAACCCCCAGGATTCAGCATCCAGTTGGAAGGATCACCCATTAATTAAATTTATTTCTCTTTTAATTATTTTAATGAAGTACTATAAGATTAAAATTTAAATTAATTAAATCTTCTGCTCCTGGATAACTACTCTCACAGTAAGTAAATTTAAAACAAACAAAAAAATGTTCTGCCTAAAATCAGATTTTAAAAAATTGGGATACATTGATTTTATTGAATCTGCATAAATTTCGAGTTAAGTATCAGGTCATCTTGTTCCATGCAGCTGACAGAGTTGTTGTGTTCCAAAGGACTTTGCTGAAACCATTAGATATATCTCTTAGCCTGTTAACTATCAAAGAAAATTATCTCCTCTGAAGACAGGCTGAGATACTTGGGATTGTTCATCCTGGAGAAAAGAAGGCACCAGGGTGACTTTAGAGCAGCCTTTCAGCATCTAAAGGGGTCCCATAATAAAGCTGCAGAGGGACTTTTTAAATGGGCAGATATTGACAGGACCAGGGGGAATGGTTTTAAATTAAAAGAGGAGAGATTTAGATTAGACTGAGGAAAAAATCTTTTACTCAGTGCATAGTGAGGCACTGGAACAGGTTGCCCAGAGAAGCTGTGGAAGCCCCATCCCTGCAGGAATTCAAGGCCAGGTGGGATGAGATTCTGAGCAAGATGATCTATTCTGTGGCATCCCTACCCCATAGCAAGCTGGCTGGAACCAGATGATATTTAATGTTCCTTCCAACCAAAACCATTTGATGACTCTATGAATAAACCCATGCATTCTAAAATATGTTAATGAAATACCATCCAGGAATAGCTACAGCTACTAAAATGCTATCACTAGATATTAATACAGTTGCCATAACTTGATACTTCCATTACTGTTTTTTAATTTACAAATTTTTAAATTTTAATTTTGCTTTTCTAATAACATGGATCATCATACTGATATTTCCTTTAGAAAAGAAAAATCATGCATGATTAAAAGAACATTTTCATACTAAGACTTCAGAAAGTTTTTATTCTGTCGGTAGGTATTATAGCTTTTTCATCATTTGGGTTTTTTTTCAGCATAAAGTTCAAATTATTTCAATTTCTTGTTTGAAGTCTTTTCATACTGTTTCCAGTTGACTGAGGCTTTCAACTACAGCATATTCACAGTATTTCAGGAGCCACAAAGCTTGTTTGCTGGAGATAAACTAATAAATTAATTGGAAGCTTTGAGTTCTGGTCTGGATATAATCTTAATTATGTGTCTTTACATGAAATTATAAACAGTCAAGAGTTGGGTAAGACTTAGTCTTAAAGATAAGTATCCAATGCCATTGAGAATTCTCTGGAATATCCAAAATATCTACACAGACTGAAAGGTACCTGTGGGAAACTTCAAGAGGAAACAGATACCTTTCTTTCTATTCAAAATGAACAACTGCAGAGAAGAAATTTTTAAACTAGAAAATGGCTTCTTGACTTTCATCTGTATAGAAATGTAATATATGAAGAGGTGATTTTAGGATCAAGATCTAAATCTTTGTAACTTCTAGGATTTCTGGGAAATTTTCTTAATTTTGAGGCATATAATGAAGCCGAACAGAAAAAAACTGAAGGATCATTGACATCCATTTAACAAAAACTGGTGCGGTGTCCGTACTCTCAAGCCTGGCCAGCCCCGGCACCGCTCCAATACCGGTGGGACTTGGCTGGTCAGGAGCGTCAGTGAGACGAAGGCAGGAGGATGAAGGAGGGACTCTCAAGAGGTTTGGTCACGAGTTTATTGGAACTCCAGCGTGGAGTCCTCACCTCGGGACGTCTGCCTCAGGAGAGAGAACAAGACTGACCCCAGAGAGGAACTTTTAAAGGGGGGTGTAACACAGGGGAGGGTTCAACCAGGGACCAATATGATACAACGGGGAAGTGGCTCATAACATAATAGACATACACAATAACCATACAGTGGACAGTAGGAGGTGACAGCCTGGATCCTGCCCAATCACTTGACGCCTCTCCTAGAATCTTCCAGAAGCAGGGAGAGGTCCCCAAGTGACAGACAGGACCAGGGGGTTACATGACAGATGATGGACAGATAACTGTCTCTGGGGGGAAATCTTAGGAAGAACCAGAACCAATCACAGAACTGTAACTGGGGAGAAGGCAGGGAAAACCAAAAGTAGGTAACAGAAGGGGTATATGGAAAAAAACATTTTGCAGAGGAACATTAACTTATGAATTAACATTAAATTAAAAATGCACCCCCACAGAAAGCAATGGGTAGCTATTCAATTTTCTCCTGTCTGTCATCTTGTAATAATGTTTATTCCTAAAGATATAAATTTATATAAATAAAGCTATAGCCATTTTAGGTTCTATTGATCTGAAATATCTCCACTCAAAGTTCAAACAGATTTGGTGGAATGCCCTTGGAATGAACATCTTCATTAGTATTCTCTCAAGGAAGAAATTATGCCTTCAATCAGAATAATAAGTGAGAATGAGGTAATTCACGGGCCACACATGTGCCTCTAATTGAAATGTCATGATGTTACCGGGATAGCCAGTGCTAAAGAAAAAATTGAAGCATTCCCCCGAAGTATAATTTTTGAAAATAGTTTTTTTCTGTTTTCAAAGAAAATAAAAGCATATGACTGGAACTAATTTGCTGCAATTTCTTCTTTGTGCTGCATACTTAAAAGCATTTTGTACTTCATTTTGAAATCTTCTGTTCTGATTCCAGTATTTGTTGCTGCCCTCGTGTTTCATTCCATTTTTGTTAAGCAAGGAATCAATACATAATGTTCTGACAATTCAGAGAACAATAGATTTTGGTTAGTGTCACACTGTGTTTTTTAATCCTACAAAATTCTGTATTTCAGAATTCTTTTATTTCATCTATGCAGAAGAGCTGCACTGAGAAACAATATCTATTCTCAATTCAATGGTCATATGACTTTAAATAGACATTGACTGAGATGGGAAATGTTCCATAAAGAGCAGGAAGATGTTTCCTTGCCTGGTGGGTAACTGAAAAGTCTTCTTTGAACTATAGGCGATAAAATTCAAAGGAAGAAAAGAAGAAAAAGAATCACAGAAGAGGGCTGTGGGCCTCCTTTCTTCTTCTGAGAGGAAAAGGGTCCATATCAATGTTTTATTGAAGGATTCAGGAGGTAGTCCTGGATTTCCTGCACTACACAGTCCCTACAATCCCAAGACCCCTAGATATTAGACAATAAACAGGGGTAAAAGGGTTAAAGGAGAAATTGTGAAACTTGGTATGGAAAAGTACATCTTTGGCAAAACCAGATAGCTTCAGTGTCTTTAGTGAAAATGGAATTTTAGTTTATATTTTATTTAAAGCCAGACTTTGAATTTAAAAAAAAGAAAAATATATCATTTTTGTCTCTTTCTGACCAAACCTAGGATAAAGAAAAGAGCTTCACACACAGGCCACTAAGCTCTGATCAGCTTTGGGCCTGCCATTCGTCATTCTAAGAGAGCCTCAGTGGCTTTTTGGAAGACAGATAGGACAGAGAGCTGATAGAAACAGTGAATTACAAACTTGGAATAAGCAAGTGGTCAATCTACTTGCATAAGACATTCCCAATAACTTCTAAAAATAATACATACCAGCTCACAGGGGTATAATGACAGTATGATATTGAATATGTTTTTGTGGTTTTTATTTTCTGTAGCCAATCAACTCACAATATTACTTTTATTGTTTTCTGTTTATATTTCCAGACAAGTATTTGGATTTCAGAGGCACGTTGCATTTATCATGTTGCACACAGATGGTATTTTTTTACCACCAGTACATTTTACTTTTCTCGTAGAATAATACAGTGGCCATAAGTGAGACACTATTATTGACATGAGTTATTTTTATACAGATGTATTTGCTTAGTGGGTCAGAAAGCAATTGTTTGTCATATCAATCATACCTGCTACATTTTGCCTCTAAGGTTTATGATGGATAGGGTGAAATTGCCTGAAACCAAAGTTTTACGGTTCTATTTATTTATAGCCCCTAGCATTATCTCTACTTCTGTGGAAAGTTTATCTGACTAGTCAATAATTTACCTTCATGATAAAATTATTTTTATTTTTAAACCCTAGCATACTTGTTGAGAAACATATATAGAAGTTTTGTATGGAAGACACAATGATTGTAAAATTAAGCAAATATCAAGAATTACACAGTATCTTTTAATTTTTTTTGTGGAAATTAAATATTTGGTGTGATATTCAGTGAACATGTAGACAGATATTTAAAGTTTATGTTTTTAGCAACTACTGTAAATTTTCTCTATAACCTATCAATAGTAATAAGAATTTTCAGTGGCCAGTTTATTCTCCCCAAATTAGTTAACCAAAATACTTCCTGGAAATATCTGGTTTTCCATTGAAGAAACCTGGATAACTATTTTAAATTAGATACCTGCCTTTTGGGCAGAACTGCAATGATGTAATTAATCACTGCCTTTATCTCAAGACATATTGAGAGAAAACCTGCAGTAAATAATTATAGCTAGGTGTTCATGGTTGTATTACTTAGGACAAAGAATCTCTCTTGGTATTTGCAAGATAGGAGAAGTGAAATTCAGTACCTGCCTAGATTCTCCCTGATTATTTCTAAAACATTATATATACTTTTAGAATGAGTTTAGATAAGTCTTACAATTCATCTATTTCCTCATTATTTACTGCAGTTTTATGTGATGCTATTCATATGAAGGCATTCAATGCTTATTTTCAAACTGTATCCATGCAATAAATCATGTATCCAACATAGAGGTGAGAGTTATTTGTATTTTTAATCTTCTGTTAATGCAATCTTCAAAAGCCATTTCTTACTAATCTTACTAATTTTACTAATTTTACTAATCTCACTAATCTCACTAATTTTACTAATCTCACTAATCTTACATTTTACTAATACTGTTATGAAACAAATTTACTTAAATCTATATTTTAAAGTAAATAGTAGCTTCATAAGTCCTTTTATTAATAAATGTTCTCAATAAATAAAAAATTCAGGTCATTATTTTTTGTAGAGCTGTACTAAATACTTGTTCTGCATATTCTTCACTTAGTTCTAGTCACAAGAATTTAAATATGACTATAAAGAAAATATTGTTTTATTATATTGCATTTCACATGAGAACCTATGAAGTGATTAGTTTTCATGTGCCTATCAACGTCGAAACTCATTTGCGTATGTTTCTTTTTATCCAAGAGAAATATTGTTTGCTAATCTCAGAAAAATTTACATTCTTGGAGAAATTAGGGTTGTCTAATGAAACTAAACAGGATTGTTTTTTAGAAGGTGATTTCATGTCCCCTTCCTCTTTATTATGGAGCCAGAAGAACTTGTGTTCCTTTTGTGATTAAAGCAAATGATCTTTAAAGCCTAACTGATCCACAGATATCTTCTTGTTATGAAGGGAACTTTGGTCTAACAGTGTATAACAGATTATAATTCTAGTCAAAATTAGAAATCAATTTGCTGATATGCATTAGTGGTCACTAACCAACTGTTTTTACAGGTAAATTTTAAAAAATAAATAAATAAAAAATAAAGTTTCATATAAGCCTTAAAACAAATTTGGGCAAAGCAAATTCAACGTCCTGATCACAGCAGAACTAATGCAAAGTCTCTTAACTCTCTGCTGTTATCAGTATTTCAGCCTGATTAGCAGTGGTTCACAATCATAATTGTGATATTAATCTGTCTGCCGTTTACCCAGGCATATATTGAAATATGACTTGGCATAGTCACAAAAAAGGAAGATAGAAGTATTTATCTCATAGCTCTAAAAGGCAGACAAGTGACCAGCACCCAGATGCAAACACACACCCGAATGAGCTGATACTACCCAAATCCCAGAAATTATATCCATCTGATTTTTTAACTTAGGAAAGCAACAAGTCATTCTTCATGCTAGGCAGATCATGGCCTATGGAAAATTGTTTACTGATACAGGTGATACACACTGGAGTTTGGGTCCCAGAGAAGATAATCTCTTTGCTTTTAACTTCCTTCAGCCTGGCCCTCCAGAGTATGGCTCTCCTGATCTTGGAAAATAAGAATCAACAAAGACTGCAACTATCAGAACCACAACTCTATCATGCACTTGCTGATTCGTTAGTATATGTTCTTAACATTTGATTCACAGTTGTTAAAGAGAGATCGCATATTAATTGAATGCAACAAATACATGCTTATTTGAAGACCCAGGTTTTTGCTGGTGTCTCAGTTGCTAAGACTTTTTCTTCCCAATTCCCTTGTATTGACAATTTCAATGACAGTAATAACAATTCTTGAGATACAGGCTTACAATAGCTTTATTCCCAGCTGTGCCTTTCATGAGGGAATATCCAGAAACAAATCATAAATAGTCATCATAGTTGATAAGAATTAGGCTCTAGGAAGAGCTCTTTACTGTAGAAATAGTCTCTTAAGGATCCTTCAACAGACATGCAAAATTTGAACGAACACTGGATCTATAAACATATGTCCCATTAGAGATTTTTTGTGTGGCTTTTCTGTTGCAATTTTAATGATTCTTCTCTGCTCTGCAAAAAGCCATAATTCCTGTCCCTGCTACCAGAAAACAAATATCAGCTTTTGCACTTGTGGGCAGGCAGAAGCTTATGAAGACATTGTTGAAGTTGGAAATTGTTTAAGATATTTTCATGCAGAGACCATCTTAATTAGAATCTTCCCTTATATGTCAAGAGAAGCATTTTCCAGAATAATGAGATATATATATATATATATATATTTGGAAGCAATATGTACTAGAGTTTTGCAGTCAATATCAGAGCTTATAATAGACATTGAAAGACAATAATGAATTTAAAGGCAAAGGTTTCACTTTTTATCTTTCTCAAGGTAAATAGTATACTATAATATCTTCCCAATATTTCACACTCAGCTTCCAAGAAAAAAATATTGTTCTAGCAAATATCCCCAGCAGTAAATATATATTTTTCTTCTGATTATATTGATTTCTTTTTCCAATTTTAAAGAATAGCAGGTTTTCTGAATCTGAGTCTGATGTAGTGAGCAAATGGAAGGTTATTCTCCTGGCAATCAAAACTACAATTGATGAAGGACGCAAATAAGAATTTACTGGGCATAAGCAATGTAAGGATAACTCAAGCTTTGGGATGAGATGTCCAGGATTATTTTTTTTTAATATGTGTTTACTCTTTTTTTGCAGCATTCATTTTTCTTAGCAGACTTCTGGGTTTTATAGATATAAAAAATTTTCCTCTGCTCTCAGACAGGTGGTAGTGTGTTTATTAATGGGCCAAAAAATGAGAATCTAAGGTATTTCACTGATAATAGCAGCAACTTGTAATATTAACAGCAAAGATAAATAATGAACAACAATTAGATTAGTCTAATAATATTGTCTAGGTATTTCAATATGAAGTTGATAATTGCAGTTTTAGGGACTTTGGTACGGTAGAGAGAGTTCAAGCCTACTAATGGCATATTCTGGTAAGTGTTAAATAAACTTGCTAACAATTGGATAACCTATCAGTACTCATACTTTATTTCCTGAAGGATTTCCAAGGTTACTTGTACATTCAAGGTAACTTTAGGATCTGCCCATTCAGTGAAAACTTCATTCCACCAAAACTTATAATAATCTCTAGTATCTGTGTTACTATTTCTAATATGCTGATGGCCAGATTGAATTTAGCCTGTTAATGCATCTCACATAAGCTGCATATTGTGATGTCAAAAAGTCTCTGATGAGAATGCATTTCTGATCACACTCACATGATGCAGTGAGTCTAACCTCAAAGTCCTGTACTCATGAAGTGTTCCTGGCTCTCCTATAAGATAATCAGCAGCAGTACCCTACAGCTAGTCTCAGACATGTTTCTGATGTCAAGCAATATGTGTGACCTGCTATTTTTCCCTCAAGATTATTTTGTGTGCTCCTGTCTATGAGAATGTGCATATAGTATACCGAACACAAATACCTCAGTATTCAGTGCTGTCTTTTCAAACATCAAGATCTCATTGCATAATGAATAACGGTGAACTGTGATGCAAAGGTGAGGAATAGGAACTACCAAAATCTTCCACTTAAAACCTTTCGCTGAATATACCCAAGGAATATGGAATTATTCTCTTTTTCTTTTTTTTTTCACAGTTTTATGGCAGCTTAACAAAATACTCTATGTATCATAGCAAAAATGGTCACGTGTGGTTTAAAACATGCTATAGAATGACCACAGGCTCTCTTTCTTCATCCTGCTGCACTGCTCAGAGAGGGGAGAAAAGGGTAAAGGAGTTGGGAATAAAGGATATACCATACAAAACACTAGAGATGAAAAATATAGTCATTACTATGTGCTGAGTGTAAAAATTAAAAAAAACCCCGCTATTTTAGCTAGCCTGAAAAAAGTTTATGGACTGACCAGTCTTTATAAAAAAAAATGTCATGTCCACTTTTCACAAGGCAAGACAAGTTACAAAATTTACTTGACCTGAATTATGGAGAAAACCTGTGATAGAGTAGCTATCCACATGGCAGACAGTTGCAGAATTTGTCTACCAAACTCCTGGATGAACTAAATAATTCAACAAATTTTATCTGATTTTAGGAAAAAATAAATCAAAACCAGTATTATTTTGTAAAGACATGCAAGTCTCAAGTGATTTAATTTTTACTGCATCACTGCTGTTTTCTTTGAGTCAAAATTAATGTAATGAACTCTTACAGTTAAATGATAAAACTCCCTAAAATTCCATAACAACATCAGAATAAGAAATCTTATTCTGTACACTAAGTTGTAGGAGAAGGGAATACAGGTAACCTTGCCCCTGATATGTAACAGCTGTGTTAATTACCCAACACAGCCTTGCCCCTGATGAGTCACAGCTATATCCAATAAAGATAAGTGTGATAAAAAGCAGTGGGTTAGCTAGTGAAGGGAGGGTTATGAAGAGCTGTGAAGATCGTGAAGGACAAGGATCCCGAGGAGGGAGAATCACTGCTGTGAGATCAGTCTGGCTCTGCAGTTAGAGTCTGTTGTTGGAACCTGACCTGCAGTCACAGTCTAGCCAGGTAAAAGCCTGCATTCAGAGTCTGCAAACTAATACCTGCAGTCATAGTTCAGCAGGAAATAGCCAGCAGTCAGAGGCTGCAAGGGAAACCTACAGTGGAGGCTTGCTGCAGCCAGAGTCAGTGAATAGTTGGAGTCAGGATGGCTGAGCTGTTAAGAGGAATACACCAGGACCCTTTTCATGTTGTGATAAACAAGACATCTGTGTCTTGGCTTGTTTCTACCCTCCAACAAGAGGGCTGCTGCAACAAAAAGTGTGGAATTATATTCCAGTAACACAACAGGTATGAAAATATTCAGTTCTTCATCCGGACCATGAATAGAGAACAAATGATGTCTACCCCAAATTTCAGCACAAAGTCTCAGTGCTTCTTGAAAGGCTGAAGAAGACATGGGCATCTCTTATTTCTCAAGATAGTGTCAGATGCTGATAAGAAAAGTTTTATCTCTAAAATGTAGACTACTGTGAATAATTAGCTATTTAAATATGTGGTCTTCTTTTCCTTTCTTCCAGTGTATCACAATTAATACTTTTGTCTTCTCCAGAATTACCCCTATATAAATAGTCTGTACTGTTCTTGCTTTGTACCATACTTTTGTCTTAGAATTTTATGTTATATATGTACACACATGTTAAGGTCTGCTGCAGAGTTTTCTGCTATGATTTTTTAAAATAATTAGACTTGCCATCAACTGGAATATACTGCTGCAAAGCAGAACTGGAATGTGCTCTGGATTTCTTAATTTAAAGTGAGAAGTCACTCTGAATTACAACAGTAACACTGTATCACTCTTAATGCCCTCATCCTAATTAGTATTTAATGATTTATACCAAGTGACAAAGGTTCAATGGGACACAATGCCCTTTCCTGCCCTTTTCATACAAGACAATTTATAGGGCTCCTTTTGTCAATCTAATTGTACATTATCTCTTCAGGACTCTAATCTACCCCACTGGGCCCCTGTCTGGATCAAAATAGAGAATCATACAGAAATGTTAAGAGGTACTATAAGTGGCTAAAATAGCAGGTCTCTGTTAAAGCATATTCCAATAAAAGAAATAAATGTAACCATAACTAATGTCAGGTGGTACCAATGTGGACTAATTGCTTCAGTATTAATTGAAAAATTAATTAGTGGGGAAAAAAGTGTTTTTTCTTCAAATGCAAGAACATTCTGTTCTGGAGTTAGTTCTTAGAAATGTATAAGATAAACTTCCTTTTCAACAGTTCACAACTCAAAGAATGATGAATTGCAGCAAAGTGTTGTGGCTGTTTAATCATTGTCCCCAAGGCATTACTGACAATGCAAAGGGGCACTCAGTATTATTGAAATGCATATCTGAAATATGACACACTAATTACCAGGAAGATGATTAACTTCTCCCCATATATTATTCATAGTTTTACCTGTGGCTTTAAAAAGAAAGCAACAAAGAAACAGACAAGAAATTTCAATGTTGGTTAGAGCTTGCTCTTAGCTGTGCAATGCTAAATTAGACAGTCATCTGCGTTCCAAGTAAATGAGGCAGTCCTATTCTGCCCAGGGTGCCTGGATAATGATCACACACTAAAGGTTATGGAATTAATGGATAGAGGAAAAAAAGTAAATTTCATCTCTGTGCTACAAATGTACATCAAACGTCTGTTTATCAAGAGTGTAAAATGAAAAAAATAGTGTGTGTTTGTTTCTTACTGAAAGGGCATAACATTGGGATGCAGAAGGGCAAGGATTTGTGTGCAGCTATGCCTTCTTCTTTCGAAACAGTTGTTACTTTTTGACGATAAACTTCAAGAAATAGAATCAGAGAATCAAAGAATGATTTGGGTTGGAATGGGTCTTAAAGATCATGAAGTTGTACATCCCCCCACTAGACCAGGTTGTTCATGGCCCCATCCAACCTGTACTTGAACAGGAATAGGGCATCCACAACTTCGCTGTTCCACTGCCTCACCTACCTCACAGTAAAGATTTTTTTTTTCCTAATATCTAATCTAAACCTATTCTCAGTTTAAAGTCATCCCCCCCTTGTCATATAAATATATAAAAATTCCCACCCCAGCCTTCTTATGGGCCCCTTTCAGATGCTGACAGGCTCCAATAAAGTTACCCCAGGGCCTTCTCTTTTCCAGGCTGAAAACTCCAACTCCTACTTTCTTAGCCTCTCCTCACAGGAGAGGTGCTCCAGGCCTGTGATCAACTTGGTGGCCTCCCCTGGACTTGTTCCAACATGTTCTTGTACTAGAGGTAGAGTCTCAGAATCCCCTCCCTGCCCCTGCTGCCCACAGTGCTTTGGATGCAGCCCAGGACCAGTTTGGCTTTCTGGGTTGCAAATGCACAGTGCTGGGTCATGTCCAGCACCACGTCAACCAGCACCCTCAAGTCCTTCTCAGCAGAAAGAAATTATTTATACTGGAAATTGTCATTTAAATCATCTTAACCCCAAGAGGCACAACTATGACTTTTTCTGAAATTCTCAGGCCCTACATACTTCCACAGCTACTGACACGGTAAATTATATGTTGAAAAGCAATACTTGTCTTTCCAAACTTTGCAGACAGAAGGAAGGTATTTTGCAAGGCAAAAAGAACAGCAGAATGTTGTTTCTATGTACATTTTCTGAATTCTTTTCAGCAATATTAAAAGCAGCATTATTTCAATTTTTGTTTTTAGTCTTGGGCTATTTTTACATAGGAAAGACTCACAAGATGAATTTCTTGGAAAAACTGGAAAATTACCCTCTTTCTCCCATTTTAGACTCAAAGGGCAAGATGCAGATTGTAGGTCTTTCAATGAAGTGTGAACTTCAGCTGATTAATTGTCTCTCATTAAGAGATAGAAAAAACAGTCCATATGAACTTCTTACCTACAAAGTTCATCACGAGAGCAAAGTCACAATCTTTTTCTCAATATGTGCTTGGATCTCTGAAGGTTTAACTTATGCATGAAGCGATGTATCCAAGAAAATCAGCATCAAAACTTCCATTTGATTTCAGTGAGGAAAGAGACTTCAGTCCTGTTTTAATGCTTGGGCTTCATGGTTCTCCAGTTTCTTTGTAGAGTTTTAAGTTGGAAGTTGTTTGAAATTCAGAGTCTTTTGTAGCTTCCAAAGTGTCCAACGCTAAATGCTATAAAATCATTATCTATTAAAAACTTCACTTAATTAATTTGGAAAAAATACCTTTATATTTTTTGCATGGCTAAAATTAATTTCACTTACATTTTCCCTATTTTTATACCTAACAAAATGTAATCCAGTGGCATGTCTAGTTTTTTAAGTGTGAATAAAAATGAATTATAGACTTTTCAGAACATGTTTTCTGTAGTGGGAAAATCTTTATAATTCAAAGAAAATAAATTTATTCGACATAACAAATTATTTTTTAGCTTTTTTTCATTTTATAAATTCCTTTTCAGGCCACAGAAATTATAGTTTATAGGTGACTTGTAAGTTTTTATTCTGCAGTGTACATCTAGCTGCTAATTTCATTGGCAAAAATTACCTCTTTCATGCAATAGAATTATAAGTAAAACATAAAAAATGGAAGGATTTTAAGCAGACTTTGATCCAGTTAGGGATATAAACATTGGCTGAATCATATAGGCTTGAGGTGTACATCCAAAAAGGAAACAAGCATAATTAATTACAAGTAGTATTTCATTTGTTGCCTGCAATTAAAATCTGAATGAGATCCAAAGCATTTGGCTGAACATTCAGTACTTGGCTTCAGCCACATCATAGCAAAGTATGGTTTCCAGATCCATGGAAGGGTGAGATACCTTCTAACAACTTATGTTCAGAGCAATGGCAGCAAAAAGATGTCTCTGTATTCAATACATACGTTTGAATAACTGTGCTTGACCTTGTTTTGAGATCCACAGCACAGAGGTTTATTTTTTTTTGAAGACAAATGTCTTCTTTTAAGTTACAGAAGAGGGACTTCTACCTACATAACAGTGTGTTAACTTGGGTACTCTGCTAGCAGTCGTGGTTTCTTATAAGTGTTCTCTGGGCATCTTTAAAAACAAAAGAACATGTTGAAAAATACAGAGTGGCATTTTAAAACCTGTGTTCAGTGTTTCACACATAACTCTTTTTCTATTTTTTCTTTCTCTTTCTTTGTCTTTGCCTCTTTTACTATTAAATAAAATACATTAAGTTTTTTGGCATCAACATCTTAACTCGTTTGGTTTTAATCATATTTTTGGGCATATTTCCAGCTTTTCTGGGTCTGATCTTTTTTATTCACAGATGCTTGGTTTCCTTTGCTCTTCTGTGTTTAAACTGGATTGTAACATTCCTCAGTCCCAGGGCTAAATTTCTGGAGCACTGGAATCTAAATGATACTTTAGTATTTATGAGAAGCTGAAGAAGTACTTCAGAAACACAACCAGTCTCTATTAATAAAAAATGATACAAATTGTGGACAGTTTTCAACATGTTGGATATGTGAGATTAATTCTACCAATCTGAAAATGTACCAAGAATTCATTCTTTATGTTTCATTTGAAACATAGCTACAGTTTCCACTGATATATGGATGGCTTCTTTATCTTTTAGTTAAAATATTATCTTCTAATGCTATCATCTTTGATGTGTCTAGCTATCATGAAAAAATGTTGTTAAAATGCCAAATGGAAAATTACCACATCAAAAAGAGTATCTGCCAGTGTCAAGAAGCATCCCAGACCCCATCACTCTGCCTCATTATAACAGCACTTGTGTCATCATGTAAGGTACTAAGCAAGAGTAGAGCAGACAGGTTTGGCAAAGTAAAACGTCATCTCTGCCGAAGAGTGCTTGCAACATAATTAAGGAACAAATGAAACACTTCACAGTAATGGAAAAGGAGAAATGGAAACCACAAGGAGCATATCAGTCTTTTAATTTCAGTGATTTTATGTGGCTGATCAGGTAGACAAGTTGTCAGCTATCTAAAAGCTGTAGGAACGAGTTGCCACAGTAAGGGAAAACACTCCTCCCAAAAACAGGCTAGAACTTTCTGTAATGATAGAGCCCATTGACTCCTGCCCATTGACAGAGTGTTTGCAGGTAGTTCTGGAAACAAGGGTCTAATGAGTATAACTGATGATGCAGTTTCTGTCAGTAGTACAGGCTCTACTGATAAAACTACAGCATTACAGTTCCCCAGTAACAGTGAGCAGTACCAGATGGGTTCAAAAACAAAATGATTCCCATATTTTAGAAGGGTCAGCAATTCGGTAATAGAGGATCTAGAAACTGGAAAGAAAGGAAACTAGAAATGCTAAATATGGGGATATTTCTCAATTCTAAACAAGTTTTTATAACTCTTGACTTTTGAACACGTTGTTTATTAAATTTTGAATTTTGTGGGTTTGCTGTTGGTACGATAAAAACCAACTTTAATTTTTGTGTTTTATCCATTGCTTTAAATCTTATAAGGTACATGTAGAAATGTACACCTAGGTGCTTATCTGGAATCAGTAAGCATTCTAGGAAGGAAAAATATCCAACCTCTTTACCAAAAGGAAAGAACAGAGTCACAGCACTGAACTTCATGGAAGGCTCATTACCAAAAATGTACTTCAGTGTATTTTTGCACCCCTGACCTATCTTGCAAATGAAAGATGACTTGTGGTGCTTGGTTGCCACCTGGGTTAAACCCAAGCTATTAAACAATAGCTTGCACAAGTTTGACCTTTCTATTGAACAAGCTGGCTGGCTGCAGAGCTAAGATCCATGGCTTTTTAATGATGGATCTGTAACATAGAAAACAGTAGGTCATCAAAGATCAGTAGAACCCCAGATACTAAGTAGGATATAATATCTATTCATCTTTTGGTGAAAAATAAAGTAGACTTATACCTTCTTTTAAATTTATTGCAATTTTTATGTTAATTGTAGTCTTTGCAAGGGTCAGATGGGGCATACCTTCACGTTAATGTTAAGAAATTGCAACTCAGCTTACATCAGTATTTACTTAAGGTCTGAATTTGGCCTTATTTGAATAATTCATGAAGGAAAATATATAATCATAGCATCTTAATTTCTTTTCTCCCAGGAAGTTTTGATATAGAGCACTTTATTTTCCATATGTTTTCCTTATCTAGTCAGTACTTGCAGTTATGGTCTGAAAATAACAGTTCTATAGAGAGGTAGTTAGCAGCTGAGTCTTCAGTATCTCACCAAATTTTTGACAGAAAATGCCAGCTGGCATTTCTAATCTATTTGAACTTGTATTAGTGTTAGTGTGCCTGTTAATTTGTCCCTTTTCTTTATTTACACACACACACACACACTAAATGATCTACCACTCATCAGAAAAAAAGAAAACAAGTTCTTTCAGCTTACTGAAACTGAAATATTTAAGGCAAATGCACTTTGAAAAAAATAGTTTCTCAACTCCCATCAGCAAAGCAGGATATCAATTTAACTTTATTACTTCAAGTTTTGTTATTGCCTCAAACTTTGTGACATCACCTTTAAATAATACATGTGAAAAATGTATACCAAGATGACTGAATGGAAAAAAAGAAGCAATGAAAATTATTTTGCTTTAGGAATTAATTTATTTACTGATAAATATGTTAATATTTAGTGTTTAGCAATAATGCAACAATATGAACATGGAATTATACTTTGTTCTCATAACTTAATGACAAAAATAAGAACCCCTTTATAAATCTTAATAGTGCATATTAATGTGCCTACCAAAATTGATAGTGGGGCTTTATTAGAATAACATATGTCCCAGGAAGAACTTAATTCATGCATCAGAAAATTTTTCTTCTGACCATTTTCTGAACAGTTTTTTTGATTTGCTTAAAAAAAAAAATGTTCATTTGAAACATATCACTTCAACCAGCAGAATATAAATCAGGAGGCTGTGAAATGTGACTAAACATTCCTTCTGATAGATACAACAATGTTAAGTTGGAATCAAAAAAGTGGGCTTACAGTTTTGTAGAATATGAATAACTATTTCCAGTTGGAACTTTTGAATCTTTTTTTTTTATTATTATTTCTCAGGACATGGTTTATTTCCTAAGGAAGAAATCAGTGCAAACATAGCTACAGAAGGAGATGATTGCTTAGCTTAAGGTGTTAATGAAAATTAAAAAAAAAAAATTGCACCTCTGGTTAATTACTTTGGGACAAAAATAGCATCCTAATGATAACTGAAAAGCTTTTTCATCTTAACTGTGAAATACAATCAGTTTCTCAAAACCATAGATATTGAAGTTTGACTCCAAGGTATGAGTGAAGGCATTATTTTATTCTGAACTGAGAATTTTAAAGTATTAATTAGAGAGCTGTGGAAGAGGTGTGATATGCTGAATTAATTGACGAATTGCTTGTTTGATTAAATTATGATTAAACAGATTTATTTTTATTTCATAATCCATAAATGATAAATTACTCTAAAACTAGTTCTGTAATTATACATACAGTAAATGAAGATATTAATGTTTAATTAACCAAGGTCCTAACTATAGCACTTTAGGCTCTACTCATTAAGGAAAAGCAGCAGTAACTATGCTGGCTTAACCCTTAGTTTCATTGAATTTCAGTAAAATTAAATAATTGTGTATGAAGAACTAGGCTCATTAGTGAAAGGGCTTCAGGGTTATCGTTTTTTCTCAAAGAGACTTCTGGGTGTATATTCTTGCTTGTTATAAATTATACCTGTATCTGTATTCATGAATATTTACTGGTTTCCATCACACAAGATTCTGATGCTGAGCACATTAAACGGCTGTTGGGTCAAATTAATCTTGACCATGACTCCAAAACTGCATTATGATTTTATTGCATCTATCTTTTACTGAGAAAAGCTAAAACAAGGTCAGAGATTGTGAACTGTGATTTCATACAAGTTCAAAGAAAATTAACTGAAGATGTAAAAATTCCTTCAAACTTTTTTCAATTCCCTTTCTCATTAGTCAGAGATAAGGGTGTAGCCAGAAGTCAGTGGCTTCATGCAGATGAATATCTGACAATGGGTTGTAGTTTAAACTAATGAATCTGTGATGTAAAATGCAAACTGTGAATTCTGCATATTCATAAAAAACAGAGAGGATGATCAAATTTATCAGAGTAGGAAGGATTGCTCTCCAACCCCTTCCAAAGACAAGAACCATAAGTCTAACCATCCCAAATGCACATACACTTATTTACACAATTTAGGCAACAACAAGGAGGAACTGGAGTTCTGTGACCAGTCTGGGAGTTATGATATCATTAGAAACTCACGTGAGTTTCATTAGAAACTCACATGACTCAAGGACCACAATGGATGCCTACAAATTCAAAACATTGTACCATAAATGAGCTACTATGGAAAACGTAATCTCCATACAAGTCAAAAACAGTATGGACTTGCACTGATGATGTCTTTCGATTTGGAAGAACATATTGACCCATTTGTTCTAAAGAAAGGAATTCAGCAGAACTAAATATTGGACAAGTAGCCACCTGGAAAAAGTGAAGCTGCAGTGTGTTTTTTGTGAGAAATATATCTAAGAGTGAATTTAAAATTGTTTTTATTGACTTTGCGTGGTTTTATTCCTCACAAACCACAAAGTATATGGTTTTGTTCTTATATTAATAAGGATAAAAAAATATAGTTGCAAAAAAAAGGGTAGATATTTCTATTAAACTCTTTTAATTAATTGGTCCTGTGCATTAAGCGCCATAAAAGTTCAACATCTAACTCTTCAACACTGCAGCATTTTTCTGCTTCTAAGGTATTGTCACAGCTGCAGAATACAGAGTTTGAATTTAACACTAACTGTGACACAATTGTAACACAATAAAATCGTGACTTAACAAGCCCTTATTTCTATCATCATTGGAAATAACAGCATAGTCACAACCAAGCAAAATCATGTATGCTTTGAGATCTCAGGGCAAGTTTAAAATTATCTCTGTCAATGATGCATATGTGATCATGAGTTCAAGGATCCATAAAAGGACTTCAGCAACTGTATTTTTACACTCATTAAGCTATTTCTTACTAATGAGTAATTTTTATTCTGAACTCAGATACATTGTTATTAAAACTGGCATATGAAATTTACTAGCCCATGAAGAACTATTTTTTTTCCCGGCTGAGCTGGAAAACAAAGATATGATGCCAATATTAACCATTTGTCATAAGATTACAATTGCCATCATAACATTTGTAAACTCAGCAACTAAATATATAACATTATGTCTTTCTCATCACATTATCATAAACTACATTGACCGTGAGTAGCAGCAACATCATGAAATTGATTGTGGCAGTGTATCTTTTCATTTTGCTTTAGAATTCTAAAAGAAAAAAAGAAATAGAGAAGTTAAGTTGAAACTGTCAACTATACTTGTGTTAATATTTCAATTTCAATTTATATTTCAAATACATAAATATATGATTATACATTTAAACATTTTTTGCAACATTTTACTGACTTCAAAACAGAAAAAAACTTTCCTCTTTGGCAGGCTGCAACGAAGAGTAATTCTTGGAGTTATTGGAGGTCCTGAACTCAAAGCACATTTATGGCAGTAAAAAGATGATTCAGAGAGAGCCTTACTGATGACATGACTTGAATTAATGTTAAAATAATGCACTATTTATTATTGTACTGGTATTTTCATTGTTGTTTCTTTATAGAACTCTTCACTTAATTCTTTTTTAAGACTACACGCACACATTAGGTTCCCACTTGCAAATGGCATCTTTGAGAGTATAACAAAAAAATAACATAGAAATTCAGTACTGAAATTCTTATAATTCTGTGTGCAGTTTCTGACTGGAACAATGTAGATTCTTAGGAAACAGTATAAGAGCAGGAGATGTGTAGTGGTGTTTTCCTAAATGCTTACATTCTCCCAGTGTACAATTTGTGGCTCAGGTTCCTGACTCCTATGTGATTTCTTTCTTCTTTATAGACCTAAAAGGATTTTTCTTCAAAAATCTGTCCAAATCTTCTTTTGAACACACATAAAGTTAGAACATCCAAAATGTCCTCTGGCAAACAGTTCAATAGCTAAGTATTTCCTTTTATTTGTTCTGAATCTGGCACCCTGAAACTTTGACTAGGAAAGAGAGTAAACAACATTCTCCATTACTCTCAGAATATTAGGCTTCTATTTTTTTTTGCTTCTGTAGGTTGCAGATGAAAAATCCCCAGTATAGACTCACTGCTATTAGTGTTATTAAGTCCTTCATCGCTTTACCTCCACAGTAAATGCATCAAATAAAACCAAAATATCTCCTCTCATTTTCAGCCAGGAACATTGTGTCACAAAGGGGGAAAAATCCAGTTTTAACCTACTTGCATTTCCAATGAATTCTCCTTGTTGTAGTCCACTGATATGGAAATAAGGAAATGTGTCTATTCCCTTTTCTTTTCTCTAGGATGTCCTACCACGTGTTATTAAATGAAAAAAAGAAATCAAGCTTTTTGTGAAGGGAAAATGATAAAAATATAGCCTTCAAATATGTCTTCAACTATTTTCCTATTCTTAAGTTGGATTATATCTATTTACATGCATAAAACACTGTTAATCACCTGATTATTATATTTCCTTATTTTCCTGCTATCTTATGCTATTTTTGACTACCTTGCTCATTTTCTGTGGTTTTAATCTTCACACAGAGATTTAACCTTCATGAAAAAAAAATGCACTTTAATCCTTTCCTTTTCTTATACATTCCTCATTGCTGAATATGAAAATGGAGTAATAACATGAGTCAACAAGTACTTAAGAAAACTTATTGAAAAAAAAGCACCTCCACTGCACATAAGCTTATTTGGTTCACATTCATTATGATTTCTATACAGTTTGATTTTTAATGTCCAACTTCTAAGTCTAATTCACAAGAAATATTCCACTGATGATGTTGAAAAAGATGCTTTCCAGGAAAGGAAATAATTTGGACATATATTTGAAAGAATGAGTTTACGTGCATTTGCAAAAAGTAAACAAGTAGACTTGATCTTTTACCATGGAAGTACTTTAAAGTCAATACAGCTGTAGAAATTGATATCTGCTTAATTTTCCTCATGTTCTTCACCATAATTAGATAATCAGGTCTTTGTTACACTGAATTTCAGTTTCACATCCTGCTTTCTCTATAAAATGCCCGTATAGTGTGTTTTTGAACATATTCTACTTGTGTCCAAAACAAGCTTGGTCCACAAGTAGCATACATCTTCTTTTAAAATATGACAACAAAAATATGCATGCTTTGAAGCCAGGAAAGACATATATACCAGATGATGCTGCAACACCATCAATTTGGGAATTATTGGTCTGAAAATATTTTATAGCTCTGTTGTTCTCTTCATCATGTGAAAGGATGATAGAGAATGCACATGCATGGGCTATGACAGTTATTTCATTTTGAAACTGTGCTTCTGAACAGTGCTCTACCATTATGTTATTCATGTGTGTAGGTATGTGAAAATGGAAATAATAATAACTGCCTCTATGAATTGTCCAGGGCATCCAGAAGTCCTTTGATTGATACTTCCCTAAGTCCTTATTTTTGCATCTTTCTATAATTCATGGTAAATGTAGTGAGTGTGCTGTTACTTCATCATACGGTGAATGAGAACTATACAATATTTTATCTGAAAATCCTGAGGTATTTGTTTGAAAACCCCAAACATTTTTTTTTCAATTTTTGACTATGTAAAGGATCATATTACATTAGATCAAAAATGGGATTTGTGTTATTTGGAATCATAAATATTATCTCTTCCAAGCTTATATTCTGGAGTGTGCATGACTTTTTCCCACAGTATTCATACCTTGTGAGTTCTCTTTTCTCATAAGATACCAAGATCTACTAAACTCCAAATTTAAAAATAATTTTTTAAACTTATTAATGAAATATTGAAGTTCCCTAGAGCTTTTTTATACTGCATAGGTAGAATAATATTTGTCTTGTTCTTTTACTGCTGATAAAGGATTTTATACTGACTTTAATACTGAATGAAAATTATTATGCTATCCTTTATAAATTATTAATAGCACCTGTCAAGATATTTCACTGCAACATAATGGTTGTTTCAAGGTTTACATCTTTAGTTTTATTTTCTACTGTGCTTATCCATCTCTTAATAAATTGTATTTCAACTTAGGGTAACATGTAACACTCAGTATTTTGTTGAATAAACTGAATATCTGGATGTCTGATGTTTATGAATGGTGTAATCTACTCACTCTCTGGTTCTCCCTAAAGTTTACTGCCTAAATTAAAGTTTAAGACTATTTCTTGACCTACTGTGTTCTCAAAGCAGAAAAACAGATCCTGCAAGAATGACATTCTATTATGACAGTGATTAGATGTGTGTCATTTAAAAAATTGACAAACAAGATATTAAATAAAAGGACAGCCAGGTATCTTGAGAAATAGCAACAATTAAATACTGCTCTTCTGCAGAACTTATAAACTGTATGTGTGGGAAATAATAGATATTTATTCCCTTAAAGGAAATAACAACAACAACAAATAACTAGGAAACTGAGTTGTAAGGGTTACTTACCTACACTACAAGTATTCTACCACAAACTTTTCAAGAACTTGATATAAATCCTATTGATGTGAAATAGCGTCTCACCCAGGAAATATTGTTGCAGTCCACCCCTCCCATCCCCACATCTCTTTTTTATGAGTTTTTAAATACTTTTCTGTCATTTTTCACTAAGGCCATGCACTTGGGTTAAACTCCCTATATATCTGCTTTATAGAGGTGATAGAAGTTTTGCTGGTTTTTTTAACTGTAGCCATCCATGTGGTGTCAGGTCTAATCATCTTTCCAGTATCTATATTCTGAATAGGATCAGGCAAATACCTAGACTGTGTAATGGATAATCTTTATTTAAAGAACTCAGCTTACTGCCCTCTCAATATTTGCAGTTCATAAATTTGCTGAGGTAGATTTTTATGACTTTAGTTACTAATAAGAGTCCTCATAGATGGCTTCTATTAGTCCCCAGTCTTCATAGATCCTCAGAGCCCTTGCAAACCCTTAGCATCAGAAGTGTTTTTTGGCTGGAAGTGGCACTCTTTTAATTGTCTAATGGGTAAAAATACTGCTTTGCTCGCTGTGAGATTGTTCCCTCACAGTTCCATCTGATGTCTCAATAATTCACCCTTTCCACTCGCATCTCATTGTGCTGTAACACTCATAATAATAGAGGGTTGAAATACACTTACATGAAATAAGTAATATAGATATTTAAAGTCCTTATTGAACTGTGTGCTGGGTTTGGTTGGGGCAAAGTGAATTTTAATCGCAGGGGCTGGTGTGGAGCTGTGTTTTGGTTTTATTGCTGCAAACTCTGATAATATAGAGACGTTTTTGTTATTGCTGAGCAGGGCTTAAACAGAGCCAAGGCATTTTCTGCTTCTCATACTGACACTCCAGAGGGGGAGGCTGGGTGTGCATGGGAAGTGGGGAGAAGACACAGCAGGAACCTGAAATGATCAAAGAGATATTCCAGACCATATAGCATCATGCCCAGTATATAAAGCTTGGGGAGAAAGAAGGAAGAAGTGGGGAATCTTTGAGTGATGGAGAAACACTTGGGGAATATTTGCCTTCCCGATTGTTACATTCCTGTCCATGGGAAACAGGCAATTCCTTTTTTTGCCTCGTTTTTGTGTGCAGCTTTTGCTGTTCCTATTAAACAAGTTTTCTAGCTTTTACCATTCCAATTCTATCTCCAATCCTACTGGTGAAGGAGTGACTGAGAGGCTGCTTGTTGCTTGGCTGCTGGTTGGGGTTAAAATGTGACTTATTGTTAAAAAAAAAAAATAGAAAATTAAAAATGGCCGTGTTATTCATAATTTAAACCTAGGTACTTCTTTTCTATGCTTTTATATACACGTATATGAAGAAAAAAAAACCCTGTGGTATTTCTTCCCTTTTTTTCTTTAAATCCAATTTAGTAATTATATATATGTACTCTAGGCAGAGAGAAAATGAGCTGGATGCATGAACATTTGGTTTGCAAAAATCTCAGGGACAGTTTGGAGGTCTTTTTAAACTCTCTGAACTGATTTTAAGGTGAGTGGAAGAGCAAGGAAAATGGGGTTATAAGGTCAGACTGATGCTATCATATCTTATTTCCACCTGGAGGAACACAAAAATCTTCAATTCTGTATTGGAAGACTTGTAAAGCCAGGGAATTATGGACTTCAGTGGAGAAAGTATCTTTAAATGAGTAAGAGACATAATAATAAACCAGTTAAATCACAGAATGAAAGATAAGAGAAAATGAAGGTCTGGATAAAGATTACATGCAGGGATGAATCAAATTGATGCAATTCACATGCCATTCATGCAACGAAATTTCTTCTAACAGGAAAAATTATATTTAAAACTTAAGACTGAAAATAGTAAGCTAGGTGCACCTTCACTGTTCAATGAGCCCAGGCTTGGTCATTCTTTATAAAGTATCCACATCCTTATGGCAACACACACATTGTATTGAAGTGCATGCAGTCAGATTTGTCTTTTATTTGCAGTGGCAGAATATCTTGTTCCATGGCCACACACTGGTCCGTGCTAATCTTTACAGTCCTTTGAAATGCACTGTGAAAAGTAAGGTTTCTGATGGACAACTGATGCAGGATGACTCTTAGCCCATGCAGTTACATCCATATGCTGTTACATTCACATCACAGTCACTCACTGTGGATGTTGAAGAGTGGAATCTGCTGTGAGGATGAAGCATGTTTAAGACAGAAAAAAAATGTAAAAAAAGATAAATTAAAAAAGCATCTGATAGAAAACCAAAGGCAAGTTGCAGCCTATTTTGTTGCCTTGTAAAGAGGCAGCATGCCCTAAAGAGATCACACAAGGACTTTGTGAGATCAGACATAAACCTGACCTGAAAGAAAGTAACTCTTTGCTACTTTTTAGTTCTGGAGCAGAACTGAAATTGTAAAATATTATGGCTGCTTGGCTCTTCCAGCTTCAGATGCCTGAAACTGCATCTAGAATTTTAGATATGAGCTTTGGAGTCCTATCAGACCTCTTCTTAAGCACCAGAATTTATAAAAGGTGCTGCCATTCCAGAATCTGGTTCTTATTATTTCTCAGTTACACAATCATAGTTAAACAGTCTGGTTGATGTTGACAGTTGTTGGGTCAGTAATTTGCAAAGCAAATATTTCTCCCTGTAACTGTGAGCTTTGAACAGACTTCTTCATTATGCTGTGTTTTTCAAGGGTGTGCAGTCTGCCTGCATGATTCACATGAATATGTTAATTGAAAAGAACATTAATTTTAGTAGCTCATTAAGAATGCTTTGATTGATCAAGGAAGAAGGGTGGCAAGTTCCATGATGACATCTACACCTCTAAAGTAATCAGCAGGCATATGAAAAAAAAATTATTTACAGAAGTAATATTCTTCTGGTTCATCCATGAAATGATGATAGAAAGGGCTTATCAAATGTGGATTTTGATGAGGGAATTCAAGATAGAAGCTAGGGAAATAAGGGATGGTTTTGAAGTAATTTTTTTTCTGCTGAACCAATATCTTGTATAATGTCAGTATACTGGATACCAGTGTACTTTTTTCCTCAATGCTGTTTCACCAGTTTCATTGTATTGTGAAAAATTTTAGAAGCTATGCTTTCATACTCCTGCATTTTGTTTTCTTGGGATTTTTTTCTTCTTCATTAGTACCTGTAGAGGGAAGTGACATAATTCCTTGATTTACAGAAGATTTAGGAGGTGAAAACTGGACATGAAATAGACAGGACTTTGCCATTTGTTGTGGGTATATGGAATGGAGGAAAGATTTTTAAGGGAGTGGTAAGGATTGGGTCACTTACACAAAAAAAATAAATAAAATACATAAATAAAAGTAATGGTAAGAACAAATTATAAGCCAAAAGAAAATGAAGAATTGAAAAAAAATACATAGAAAACAGTGAAGACAGAAGATAAATAAAGTGTGAATTTATGGAGAGAAGTAAAAGGGACAAAACCAAT
The DNA here is from genome assembly GCA_024734555.1 of Trochalopteron elliotii. Classification (NCBI taxonomy): domain Eukaryota; kingdom Metazoa; phylum Chordata; class Aves; order Passeriformes; family Leiothrichidae; genus Trochalopteron; species Trochalopteron elliotii. The sequence continues at coordinate 4,337,526 of JANPWX010000077.1, forward strand.
ATTCAAAGGACATATGAAGATAAATTCACTATAAATACCTAGCTGATAAAGAGGAGAAACTATTTATCCACATCTTTACTGGACAGTGGAAACTCAGTAGAAGAAGAAAAGTTGTTCTTTGCTGTACTGAGCTAGCAAGCAGCTAGGAAAAATTTGGAGGCCAAATTATCCTGCTTAAATTTATGCATATAATTCCTTTTCAATTTCAATAAACATTACCTGAATAGAAAAAAAAGTTAATTCCTATATTTGTACAATAAGGAATAAATAATAATTAAATATTACCAAATAAATAGCCATAAATAAATGTAATTGCATACATATATACAGAGGAGACAAATAATTAGATTTTTGCATTTGCTTGACTGACTTAAGATGATAAACATGCTTTCACTTTAATTTAAATCTTTGTGAGTCCAGTTACTTTATTTCCTAATAGGAATGATCTTATCTTCTGGGTCATTTATCCTTCATGAGCTCATACTTTCAAGGTGAATGGATTTCACTTAAGGAGAACAAATATATTGCTTCCAGCTACACTCTATAAATGTTGTCTAGTATCCTGTCAGTGTTTTAAAAGCGAAGTGATAAATAAAATGGCAAAGGTTGTTTTAACTGATGAGAACAAAATGCTTCCACTTTATTATACACCACCAAAATGTAAAGACACCTCTGTTCTGTAGAGAATCTATTATAGTTCTACCTCTTTACAAAATAGGAGGAAATAAATTAAAACTATCTTTGAAATAATTTATTTCAAAGAATATGTATGGAGGATTCACTAAGTATGAGGTGACATCATCCAATAGTACACTGTCTAAAATTAATGCACAGTTTTAGTCTTGCTTTTCAAACTGCCACAATGAGTGAGACTTATGGCAGAAGTTAATGAACGAAGGAGAACGAACTATGAAGTAGTTAATCAAGCACGAAACCCCCAACTTCCTTGCCAGCATGGCAATAGGAAAAGCAGAAAAGCCCCTGGCTCTGTGTAAGTCCTGCTCAGCGATAACAAAAACATCTTTACATTACCAACCCTGTGTTCGGCACAAATCCAGAAGACAGCCCCATAACAGACACTGGGAGGAAAATTAATCGAGCTGAAACCAGCCCATATAAATATAATAAGATTGTTATTTTGTTTTTTCTTTTAAGCGGAAATTAAGCAAACTTAAAACATTGTGTTTTGTATTGAGTGGTAACTCAGGGTAAACTATGATTTTTTGGTAACTCCTTTATGTTCAGAGGAAGAATGAAACTGGAGGATAAGATTGGAACAAAAAAATGTAGTTCATTTTAAACTACATCTGCTTTTGTCAAAGGTGCCGGTACCTTTCTTTGTTCTTACATTTTTGAGACTAAATTCATAATAGCTTTTACATGAAAATGAACATACAAACTTTCATGCATGTGTGCACGTATACAGACAAAAGCATGGTGCTAAGGAAACTATAGCATTTTCCTGGGATTTGATTTTTCTCTTGGAAAAACACAAAACTGTTAAATCTGAAACTTCTGGGTTGAAGTACTAATAATATCTGTTAGAAAAAGAGCTTCAAAATGGGATTACTTGAGCTAAAAGCACTACTTAGCCAAAATAACTAATAAGAATGAAGGATGACAAAGAAATTAAAGGTTCTTCTTGGAGGTATAGAAGAGAATTTTTTTTTTCCAGGTGGTGTTCTTCCACAGCAAACAGAGAGGTTCAGGAAATTTTAATTTATCCAATTTATGTTAGATGTCAGTTTTCAGCATTGGAGGGATACAACAAAAAACCCACCAAACCCCTGTGAAACAACAACAACAAAAACCCACTCAAGCAAAATTTTTTTTCATTTTTTTGTAGGTTTAAAGGTATTCAGAAATTAGTTCTTCTATGCATTTAGATATGTTTAGGCACAATAAGAATCATGCATGATTATTTAAATGGATTCCAGCTCACAACCTGAAGACTAGCAAATATTTTAATTATTCCAAACAATGGGTGTCTAAGTAGAAACAGAAAACATAGAACAACATACAGTGCTTTAAAGTTTTGTTATTTCTTTTTCACTACCGACAAGTATTCCTAATATGATTTAAATCTGTGTTAGGATACAGTGCCAAATAACATAAAAAAACAGTAATTCAGTGAGTTTGAGGTACCTAAGTAGATAAACAATCCATGTGATAAGCAGGTAATTATTCAGTGGAAAACAAAGAAGACAAATTAGTCACAGTGTATTTGATGGCACTCTAAATTAAAGTATCTGTATTTTTAATTTTATTATAAAATTATTATATTTTCCTGAAGTAAGAGGACAATCGTATAATCTTGAATAATTAGCAATATATTTTACTAAACCTATATAAAATTATTAGGTAAAATAATAATTGTTATTATCTAATAAATGTTAAAAGCTTCTATTACATTTAATTAAGCATAGCATGAAGATAAATTTAAAATAACAGAAAAATCCTCAGGGAATTTAAATGTAGACACACTGTCTTGGGTTTTTATAACCAAAAAAAAAATTATTCTGTTCCATGTGTTGAAACCTGTTTGGGAGGTGTTTTTTTTTCTTTATCTGTTGTAACTCCAAGAGAGAGGGGGTGACTGCCTTTCTGATAACAAGCCAGCTGTTAAAACAGGGTGGGGTATTGTTTCTTATCTCTGTTCACTCTTCCACTGCCTCCAAGAAGATACCTTCTGTTAATGGGCCATTAAAGCTCACCAATGACATGATACAATTCATCATCCTATTGTGAGATGCTCCACCCAGGGAGAAGGAGCCAAACCATTTTCACCCAGATAAAAAGGAGCCACAAGTGTCATCAGGCATTCCAGTGTTCCCACAGGACTCCCAAAGGAAGACCAGACCCATCTCTGGACCATTTTTCTCTATGGGACCATCTCTGCTTCCGACAGGACCACGTCTGCCACTCCAGAAGGGCTTACTTTTGGACTGTTTCCAACACCCTGACCAACAGGGTGTCAGGTTGTATTTCTGACTGTCAGGATTTTCTAGGATTTCTTGTTTGTTTGCTTGCTTACTCTTTTGTACTACAACATTTGTATTTTTAATATCCCTAGTAAAGAACTGCTATGCCTATTCCCAAAATCTTTGCCTGACAGCCTTATAATTGTAAATTTATAATAATTTGAAAAGTGGGAGGGAGGGCTTACATTCCAAGGGAGACTCCAATCTTCTGTGGCAGATACCTATCTATCTAAACCAAGACACACACTTTTTCTTTTATTTTAGCCATGTGTGCAGAAAAAGAAAACACAGAATACTCTATTTTAGAAGACAGAGAATTAAATAAAGTTCCCATTACTTTCCATCTGTAGTTTTGCATATATCTGTTTAGCACAGGTAGCCTTTTACTGTTATTTCTGTAATATCTTTGAAATCTATATGAATCCTTGAAGATAATATCTTCCTGCTTCAGAATTTTCCCAGCAATGATAATTTTGATACTATTATTATATCATGCTACTATAGTAAAACTGCTCTTAGTAGTGATTTCTGTTGTCCTTTATGTCCTAAGAGTACTGCTAACAAATGTGGAATAATTAGTATGGTGCTCTGGGGTTATCCACACCTGCTTTGCTTGATTTAGCTGTCAATTATTTCAAATGTCAGACTGAAATGGAGAGATCTAAGCTCGTGGATGATTCCTCATTGAACTGAGACAGTCTGTTGGAGGCAAAAGTTTCAATCAAATGTAATTGCTGTTTGCATATTATATTGGAAATCTCTGCACCAGATAAAGTCTCAATAAGTGAAATATTGCATTAGTTTACTAAAACAAATACAGATCAAGACTCTTCTCAGAAATACAATCAATGAAGAACACTTTCCATGCCTCAGTTTGTATTCTAACTGCACAAACTGCACATTCAGATGAAAAATTCTGTACTTAGGCACTTAAAGTAAGGAGCCTTGAATACTTTTACCAGTAAAGAACAAAGGCCCCATTATCTAAAAAGTTTTTAAGACCTTTGATGGATAAACTGTAGATACACATTCTAAAACACTTTACAATCCAAACAAAGTGAAATAAAATTATTAACCAAGGTTAGGAAAACAACCTTACTTTATTTAACACTTGTGAAAATCCTACCTATAAAAGAAAACTAGAAATGGTGTTTTTTAATACATTCTGGAGAGTATGTGTACTGCTAAGTGAGATAGCAGCGCCACAGTGGGCAAGGGAAAAGCATATCAGATTTCTTAAATGATACACACTTCCCTGTGTGAAACACTGGCTACATAAATATCAATTTCTGATAAAGTTTTCAATTGATAAAGCTGGATTGGGGTAGCTCAAAACCAGTACAATAGTTAGATAAAGCATATGCTGTCATTTGGCTACAAGTATTTTAGGACTCCAGACAAAAATTTGAAAGGAGAAAATTAAGTGAGTTTTTTGTTTGTTTTAGGGTATTTTATGTTTGCTTTTCTTTTTTTGTTTTGGTTCTTGGAATGAGTTCTTTTTCAATGGAGCTATCTCCATCTTAAACAGTATTAAATCACTACTGACAGATACCTAGTATATGGTGCATCAAAAACAGAATAAAAGTTCAGAAACCTACTGGTCTGTTACAAGTACTATATGTTGCAAAGGAATAATATATCCCTGCTTCTCTGTGAGATCAGTAGTATAAGGTTATATTAGATGCATTGTGTAATTTAATTCCTCATTAAAATTAGACCAGTTTCATGGATGATTGAAGATATATATATATATATATATATATATAATCAGTAAACATTCATGTATTTTTACAGAAGTAGGAGGTGAGGCATTGTAACTGAATCTTATTTTAAGGCACCATTAATCTGACCTATTTTAGGAGTTTGCTTTCAAATGAGATGAGCCATGCCCTAGAAGTGCCTATTCATCTCTATTGTTTGTAAAGGGAGTTTAGGGAGTTTAGGTGAAACACAGACATCTACATGCATTCAGATGAGTCTTGCATTGTATAACTGCATAAAGAAAATGACACTTGACACAAGTGTTGATAGATTAAAAGATATAAAAAAATTGTATTTAACAATATTTGTATTTTATTGACTTGGAAGACGACTTTTCATTTTTCTTTAAAAAAAAGAATAAATATTTTCAGTAAATGCTTTAATATTCTTGGCATTTTTCCGCCTGTCAAACTCCATGTTTAATGGCTTTAGAAATGGAGAATATTATGTAGCCCATTACTGAAGCTTTGAGGTTTTTTCAGGATATTTCTGGGTGGGATTCTTTGTTATAATATTGGTAACCTCTGTTCCTATATAATATTTTTCATGTGGCTTCATTTCTCCCTGTGAAATTAAGGATCAAATCTTAAAATAACAGAATGCTTGTAAGGATTCAATGCCCTGAGTGTGCACACAAAAACAAAGTACTCATTGTTTATTTTTTTTTAATTTTAAAATCAATTTATCAAATAGTGAAAAAAACCCATACAAGTGCCCAAGACTAGCCTACAGAATTAAACCCTGCAAATGTTTTTTTCTGATTTCTGCTTCTGAAAATTAGACAGCTAAAAAGAACTCAATATTTGAGTCAGGACCTCATGTATCTCTTCCAGCAGCATATTTCTTTTAAAATCATTTCATTGTTTGTTTCAAGGTCCTACTTTTGTTCACTGTGTTGATTGGTTTTGAGTACTTGTGTTTTTTTCTCTCCAAGGAGTCAAAAAGCAGTCCATCATAGAGGTGGAAGTCACATGATTATATAAATAATTATCTTCAGTGCAGATATGTGAATCTGTTCCAGTAATTCAATTACACCTTTGTAGTTGAAAAACAGAACTTACATTTTTAGGGTGATCTTTGTCTGATATAAAGTAGAAATCTGGTTTGGACAAATTAACAATTTAAGAGAAATTTCCTTTTTCTTTTCCTCTCAATAATAATAAATCAGTACCAAAAAAAAGTGTAAAAATAATCTGTAATGGAAGCATTAAAAAAATAAATTTCTATATTGCATAATAATTTACTAAGTTATTTGAGAATCAATTTTAATAAATTTCTATGACAATGTTTCTCTTAAGATTTCTGTAATATTTTAAAAATAGAACATTTAAAAAAATAATGTTATGAATAGTCTTGAAAGGACAAATACAAGTCTCAGGAATTTAATGAATTATCTAATTAAGAATGTTATACAAATAATTTAGAATTGCATTTGTATGGAATAATGCACACTCATTGTCCTCAATAGAGCAGGAAAAACATCAGAACTCATGAACTTTGGGTTTCAGCTGATCTACAATCACTTCAGCAGCAGCTAGCCCATGAAAATTCCTTAGTTTTCTCAGACCAAGTAACTAAATTATGATACCATGATTTGTTTCCCAGCAAGGTCATATGCTTCTGATACTGTCGCTTAAGGCTCTAAGGAGTCACTGAACAGGATTCACTTACACAGAGGGATATATCAGTTGTGTTCTCAGTTGTTTTTTCATAACCTGAGTGCAGGTTTCAATTTATTAAATATAACACACTCCTCACACTTTCAATTACAAAAAAAACCCGTTGTATTCATGGTGAACTGTCACAGGATGTTTTCAAAACCAAAATAATCTCTTGTGATTATCAGAAGTCTAAATCTGATGACTGAGAACATGCTAAGGAAATTTTCAGTTTGATATCAATGTCATAGAGTGTGTCAGTGAAAAATTTAAGACTTATCTCTTTCTGCTCCCCCCCACCTTTATGATAATCATATGCACTGTAAAGTGGTTTTTGCTCCATTTTTGCAATAGAGTATTTATTTTACCTTTCCTTTACTCTTTTGGAATATATTTTTTTCTTTTTTCCTCTGGTCTAAGAAAAAATATATCTTCTTGGTAAAGACCTCTTTTCCAAATGTTTTTTGGCATTACTGGAGGAGATATTTCTGATATTACTGGAAAAAAGTATATGTACTTTTACAGGAACATTTTCTGAACTTTAGGCTCTGTTTCCTGGTTGTTTGCATTTGACCACTAAATCTGTAGTTTGAGTGTACATCCTCCAATTTTCTTGTAGTCTATAATTTAGGTGTGGGGGGAGAATAGGATGGCACATAGAAAAGGTGAACTCTGATCAACTAAATACAACTGTTATTCTTTGCAGGATGTAAAAAAAATAATATACAGTTTGGATTAATATGAAATCAGTGAAATCATGAACTCCACTGCATGGAGTTTAACAGCAAGATTCTGGGAGATAGAAAAAGATGATTGTTAGCCTCTTCTGCCTTGAAGATGTAACAGCCGTTTCACGGTGAGTGACTGCCTTTGTCCATAAGAAATGGCATAACTATGGTAACAGAAATTCCTCAAGAAGGGTTCTCAAGAAACAAGAGCTCTCAGACTGAAGCCTTGCAAAGGATTTAGAACTGAATATTTTGCTCCTTCTCCTTAAGTCCCTGACAAAAGCTGAGAGGTCAGTACGTGGAGAATTTAGTTCAACACAGTATTCTAAACCAAGGTGATAATCCTCACTTCACAATCAAATTACAATAACCTTTATAATTCAGTCTTTTTTTCTTTCTCTGAACAACATTAAAAGTAACTAAAGCAAAGACAAAAATATCTACCACAAAGTATTAAATGTTCCCAGAACTCAAAACAAAATTTCTCTAATACATACTATATTGACATGTTAAAAGTAATATTTTGTATCTTTGAAAATTTAACACCCAGGAGCACCACAGTGACATTAATTTCAAATACCAAAATACATACTATATATGTGTATGTCACCATATACCTATTTTAATAGCAATATTTTGCACTCAGTTTCATTCCTTAGAATTTCTAGTCCTTGGGGCAGCAATTTTTGAATAATTATTCTTTTACACTTAAGAAAAAAATATCTGAATCCTTATATTTCAGAACTATTTCTCTTTATTTTTCTTTATAGGTTTCTTATGCTCATGACTGAGCATAAGAAAGAAGGTATTACCTCAGTGGAATACCCTGAAAATACACAATATTCTTTGCAAAAACTTGTATAGTTGCCATTCTATTCTGTTTTTCATTTCTGTCCTGAATAAATGTGTGAGAATATTTTTTTTAACTCTGCAACTGCACAAGGAGAATTATGAAAAGAAATCATAAGTGAGATTTTGATTTTCAGTGAAATGAACATAATTTGAAGAATTATCTGAATTTATTTCTTTCAAACAAAATTCAAATAAAAGCCATAAATTTCTTGATTTCTTTGTTCCCTGTTTTATTGCTTTTTATCTGTCACATCTGTAGGTTTATTCAGGCAAAATTATTACTAACCTCTCGTAATATAGCTTTAATAATATGTGTTGTAATCACATCATTTGTCAATACGGTTTTTCTCTCATAATTATTTGTACCAATGAAGTTGATAAATGATGGGATTCTGTGATTTTGTTAAAAGAATCATTGAATTTCTTATGAAAGGTGCTTTTTTTGTATTTCAAACCAGTTGGTGATAAATGCTAAGAACTTGTCTAGATCTCAGTGTTAACCTCCCAAACCGGAGTTCCTCTTCCTGGGAATCTGATTTACATGTGATCAGTCAACTTTATGAATTTATTTTCAATAAGGTGAAATGTAAAGAATATTTAACTTTGCTGTAGAAACTGCAGACAGATTGCAATGTAGGAGCATTGAGGATTAGGAACAAACTTTCCCCTTCCTCTCTTGCACTTACGTTTCATCTCTTTCCCATGCAGGTTCTGAATATGTCTTGTTTCTTTTCAATGAATATATTCTTCTCTGGACTATGTATTTCCATATGATGATAGAAAAAAAACAAAACCTCAGCCCACCCTCCAAAACAACCCCAAGCCCACAAAAACACAAACAGACCAACACAAAAAACTCCGAAAACAAATAAACAGACAAGAACCACAACAAAGTCTAAGATTTTGCCATAACAATGTGTCTTAAGGCTCTCAGGTTCAGCTACCCCTACTTGAAAGACTATTACTGTGAACCTACTGACATGCAGAAATTACATATTCAGGGAGTGAGGACACAAATAAGGTCAAAAGAATAAAGAATTCTCATAGCTTTCATCTGCAATTGAATATATTAATATGTTTAAAAGTTTTTGTTTTCCTACTAGAAGCAGAGTCACTAATAAATGTGATGATTTATTAGAACTTCTAAGAGCAGGTGCTCATTTCTCATTGAATACAACTAACAATAACATATTGCAATTTTTCCATTGCATTGTATGTGGGTTTTACAAATATTAGTTTATCACTCAATTTAGTTTGGTTCAACAAGATTTCCCTTTTTGTGTAACTTTGTTTTCTTGGCTTCTTAGTAAGACTCTCCTCATAGCTGGTCAAAAATCAAATATTTTCCAGATGTACCCTTTTTAAATGAATTCATATTCTGAAAATAGATAAATATTCATATAATTTGTTTCCCTTGTTGTGTTTAAAGAAAATTTCAACTTTCCAAGCAACAGCAGTCTAGTTATATGTAAAAAGCCTCTTAAAAAATAGACTAAATTATGCACTACATCAGAAGCAGAATTAAAAAATGCTGTGACAGAATTTTACAATAAAGTATAGAACAAAAAAATTAGTTATTTAAAATATGACTGTTTACTAAACCAAATCTTAAAAAAATAGCCACACAGCAAAGTCACAAAATATTTAACTTAAATAGTTATATTGTTATGAAGAATAATAGGAAGAAAACATTAAAAATTAATGGCAAACTCTTCAAATTGCTTGTAGATACACAAAAACAAACAAAACAATCAGGTGCTCCCCTGTGTTTTGCTGGTGGGTTTGTTTGTTATTTTGTCTAATTATATAGAAATAAAAAATTGTCTTTATTTTTAAAATTTTAATTTGGTGTAGGGCTTGGAAAGAGGAGCATATAATCAGGCTTCTGGAATTGTTCTTTTACTTAAACAACATATGAAACAAAATAATTGCAACATTTGAGCTTTTAGATGTAGAGCATGTAGAAGAAATATCTTGTAAGAGGAAAAGGATGGCAAGCTCTGCCAGGCTAAACAGAATTCAGAGGGCAATGCAAAACTGAACATGCGGAGAAGGTGACAAAGAGCTGCTACATGACATTTCTATGGAAAATAAACCAGGTAAACACTCTTAAGTAGATGTGTAATTAATGAAAATATTAAATACTGATTTACAAATGCAGGCAACACAGTACATCTTCAGGGAATGGTTCTGACATGGATAACAAGATAATTTGTTTGTTATTTTATTAAGTACATAGACAGGTGATACAGATGTGATAGCAACAGAAAAAGTATTGTATCTTTTTTTAATTTGACTTTTTGATATGCATATTTTCACAGTAGTTTATTTTAAATCAATTTTTTAAAAAAGTGACTTAGCAATGCTTAAAGAAATAAAAGCTTTTCCAAATAAACTACAGTACATTTCAACATAGTATATCCTCCTCAGTTTTGCCACTTACAAAATTCAAAAGAGAGATGCAATCTCAGATTTTCAGACTGCACTTGAAAATAAAAATATTAAGGCTGAAAAGATAACTTAAGGTCTCAAGGCTCTTATATTTATACTGATTTATAAGTTGCAGCTATTTGTCAGCCAGGGACGGCTGTTCATGAATTTTACACTAGAGAGCTGTTAGATACAGAACAGAACTAACATACAAGCAGGCTATTTAAACTTCAGTACTCCTGTTCCCTTCTGACTTTTGGAAGCACTGCCAAGAGGACTATTAGTTCTCCTTGCTTTTTCAGCATCAGAGCTCATGTATCATGGCCCGGCTTCAGGAAAACCTGAAGTATAGTAGCATGTAGGATACTTCTCTTGCATGTGAAAAACACAAATTTAAGCAATTGGAGAAGGCCTGGAATGCAGGTATGGGTCTTCCTAGACATGCTCTGACAGTCACTGCCCACCCCACTCTAATGAACACAGAAATTTTACTCTGTGTTTTGAGTGGAGCTAAAAAAGACCATGCAAAGTTCTTAGCCACAAAGTTTTTTTTATGTTCATATTGCCTTAGACAAACTGAAGTTGTCTTGAAGTTCAAATGCTGGTTCTAATGTATCAGGTGGTGATTTGTCAATGACAAGAAATTTTCCCAGTATCTATGCCTTTCATGACTTATTTCCCTATCAGGTTAGGTTGTAAATTGTATCTGATTTCTGTATCATTTTTTGGAGCTTAACTTCTTAAATCCCCTCCAATCTTCATGTTTGTGGGTTCAAGGTTCAGTACTACCTGGTATCTTTCTTTTATCTGTAGGAAAATCTGCAGGGTTATGAAATCCTATCACCTCATATCAGGTGGATTGTGTTTCCATCTTCTAGAATATTATTTTCTGAATTTATTTAGGAAGAGTTTCTATCTGTTCTTTATCATGCCAACATTTTCTCTATATTATATGTCTCTTTACCTTTTCTGATATTTCTGTCCCTGAGGTATTTATAGAAAGCTGTCATATTCCATCCATATTTTGTGTATCTACAAGCAATTTGAAGAGTTGAAGTTTGAAGAGAGAATATAAACTACCTAAATCCATACCTCCAAGAAGGAAAGATAACATTCTCATATATTACAAAAAATATTTATTTTTTGAATTAGGAATGTTCCATATGATTTTTCTTGATGGCTTATATACTGTGACTAAAACATTCCTTATTTTGTACATTTCTGTGGTCAAGAAACATGAAATTGGAATAAAACAAATACAGACAATGAGTAAACTAATGAGAGGAATAGAGAGTCATTTTTTTACACAGGAGACTACAGAAGCTTTTTCTTGTTTAGTCTAGGAAAAAAATCATTCTCTTGTCTCTTCTCTTTGTGTTTGCTTGTTCTACATAGTAAGATTTTTGTAAATCTGATTTTTTTTTCTAGTTTATTTTTTGGTGACATTCACCTGCACAGACTGCTCTTAAGGTTATCCTCTCATATGTGTTCTTAATCATTTAATTTCATCTCCATGACACTCTGATTCATACAGAGAATTTGGTCTGAAATACTGAAATCCTTAAAAATGTAATTATGCTTTAATAAATTTTCCAGTTGGAGAAATTTGTCATTTTCCTGGGATGTCTATTAACACTCTCTGAAAAAATCCAAGTAAAGAAATCTTGGTTGGGTTTTTGTTTCTTTCTCACCAAAAGAAGAGTAAAGAGGAAAATTATTTTTCTTTTCTTTTTTTTTTCTGTTGTTGTTAGTTATGAATACCTTAAAAATACACTGTCATGATTTTCTGCTTAATTTCCAGTTAGACAATTTTTAACCTTGTAAATATTCAATATTATTCCTTTTTTTCTTTCCACTTCATCATTAATGTAAAAAAGAGATATGGAGAAGAAAAAGAAATTGGATGTAATAAATAGTTTCATAATCTGAAAGTCCACATTTGAGACAGAAAACAGCATAACTTATACCCTTCTTCAGGCAAATCTGAACTAAACTTAAACTACTTTAGCAAAACCACTTTTGGTGGCTCTTTGCAGGTCACAGAGTACTTTCAGATATTTTTCTCAGCATTCATGTGCAATGTGCTGCTGACATGGTACCAAGTCTGTTGCCTGTACTAGAAATATCAGCAGTTTTATTTTTCTATTTTACTGTGAAAAATAAGTTAAGTGGTAGAAGATGGAAAGTTTGCATATTCATTTTTGAACTTCTAAATAAGGAACATGTCTACTGGACAGTACTTATATATCAGACGTGTTGGCTTTTCCAGTTTGTCAGGACACCTTTTCTATTACTTGCTACTGTATTGAAATATACAGAATTCCATAGAACCACAGATTAAATAAGTATGTGTGTAAAAACAATTTGTTTAAAAATGTGTCAGAATGAGAAAGAAGAGATAAAAAGCCAAAAAAATCATTCAGGATAGAACCAGCATTTTGATAAATACCATGGATATATAGGCTTTAACTTTTTCATTTAGCTCAAAAATTTTATCAAGTCATAATATTCATGACAATGGCTCTATATGATTCCATTTACTTTTTTCTTTTTCCAGTGATCATCTATGTCTTATTTTCAGAAACATTTTAACTGAATTTTTTAAAAAGTAAGTGATACTTTGCTAATCTACAATATGAAATATGAATTCTTTCTACAAAGAAAGAATATGTATAAATTGTAATAACCTAGATTTCTAAAGTTATCAGAACAGTAGAAAGAAAAGAGTTTTTATACTTTGTAATATTTACCTTAAGTAATTCCCTAGGTATGTCTATCAAGGGTAATGATCCACTTAATACTAAAGTGGCATCATCTTAAATTGTAGAATAATTGCATGTGCAGCAGTAAATCAATTTAATTCTTTACATCAGGTCAGTCTACTATTTGATACAGAATATGCAATATCAAATATTTTAAATATTCATTCCAGTGAAAGGTAACCCATTTCAAAAAAGATAAGGAAAATGTCAAGCACATAGAAAGAGAATGATAAGGAAAAAATTACACAAAATGTTACTTTATATTACTCACTTTTATATTACATTTTTATTGCTACATATATCTGTTAGATGCTACACGTGAGTGATGCCTAAAGTTTTAGCTTTCCAGATTCTGTGCTGCCTAGGGGTGTAGTTCTGAACCTCATATTAAGTGCCAGTAAGCTCTCTTCACAAGGTAGGTAGACAAAACAAATCCTTTTCCTGCTGAGAACCAAGGGCACCTTTCAGGCCCAAAAGCATGAACAACAGTGGACTGAAAGGAGAAACAAGAAGGATGGGACCTCATAACATGAAGCTGTAATTGGACAATTAAACCCCAATATGCAAATGGACCAAAGCTGATAAAAATGTGAGACCTCGTGACCGGTCGCCCATTTCGTGACCATTCTAAATCCACCCTGGGTGCAGCCCTGGTCAGGCTCCTGTCCTGCCCAAGGTGGATCCTGGAGGCCTTTTAATAAATACCTACTTTATTCTCTAGCTCTGTCTAGTCTCTGTTTCAGGTCAGCCTTCCTAAGGCATCATGAGGAAATATATTGCTCTGCCAAAAGCAGAAAGCAAGGGGCCTCAAATGCATTTGAATTTATTTTTTCCTGTTTGGGCTTATTTACAAACAATTTTCTCTTGATGTTCTATCACTCTCAAACCAATGATGTAACTCCACTGTCAATAGTGAATGAAGTTCTAGAGATGAAAGACTCTTGTCACCACTACATTTTTATGCCACTGGGTAAAAAGTTTCAGTTGATTGTCTTTAAGGAGCCTATTTATTACGGTTATGCTAAGAGTTTCTTCAGAGCCTTTCAGTACTGGTCATAACATAGACTGTGGATAATATAAGTACTTTGACCAGAGATTGTTCTGTTTGTGTGGACAAATAATAAAGAGCAATCTTTTGTGATGTAATCTATATAGACAGGACAAATGTGGAAAATAAAAAGGAAAGGAAAGACAGATGATATATTTTGACTCTTTTCTTAATGAGAGGACAGAAAACTTAGAAGACCTGAGTTGTTACCAAGGATTTTTCAGCAGAACTTGAGATGAACATAATTCTTTATGTTTAGCTTTTTAACTGCCTACAAATAAACGCGACGTTTCTATTAAAAAATAAAAAGAGGATGATAAGGGAGAAAAAAATGAAGGAGAGTAGATACCATTGAAAGGAATCAGACTCCAAGGTAGTCTGACATTCTTACCTTATTATAGCAAAATTCATGTTAATGTAGTTATATACAAGCTAATACATCTACATGTGAGGACACAGGCCCTATTGATTTTATGGGAGATTTTTAAGGAGCAGGGCTGCCAGTACAATGCCATAGCCGGAAAAGTTATTGCAATCTCTGCACACATATAGGGGCAGAGTGAGCAGGAAAGGAATGCCACTGCTGTCTACAGCATTGGCAAGGGAATGGTTGGAGATCTGAATGGATCTGAATGGAGTTATCTACTCTTAATATGGAAGCAGAAAAACTAGAAAAGGTAAAAGAACAAAGTATAACATGCGCATGGACAAAATGCTTTACACTTAAAAACTTAATGCTTGCCACACAACAGATAGTTTTTCAGCCTAGTTTACTCTGACTCTGTAATGTGGTATCAATTATGTTGTCATGTGGGAAGGCTGAAGCAGAAACACAACATACACTGAGTTTCAGAATTCTAATTTACTTAGCCTAATTATGTTGTCACTCATAATGTTTTATGTATGACTGCTGTTCCTTCAGCAGAGAAATGTGATGAGGAGTGAATAAAAAGTAAGTTTTCTCCTTTGCTAGATGGGAGGGGTACATGTTGGCATTTAAGTAATAGCATCTATCACCTGAGGTCCTCAGCCAGTGGGTCCTCAGACTGAAATGGATCTCTGTCTGTTATTTTTTTTTGCATTCCTGGACTTGTTGTAACTGTTATATCTTCTTGATACCTAATTTATTTTAACCACATAAGAAGTTCACATCAGAAACAGAACACATACGTTGATGCTTTTGACAGGCCTGAGCACATGTATTATGTAGGTGTTGTTGCTTTCATTATAAATATTACTGCCATCTAGTATGGCATGATGTGAGACATATCTCCTTCATATCTTTAGAGAAATATTAAGCAAGTTTCACTGACACATTCTTAATTAACATTTCCTGTCAGTGAAACATTTTTATAAATATTTAAACCAAAGAGTAAATTACATTGTGGAAAAATTTGTTCAATGACATTATAACATTTCTGACCTCAAAAAAGAAAATATTTTTATTGAATATCACAGAGATTTTTGACAAGTTAGCAATCAGAAATCAAATTGATTTCAGGACTGATTCACTGGTAGCTTGTAGTAACTAAAGATTTTCATACCTTTGAGCACATATGACCATCAATGTGTCAAGAGTGGCAGCTGTGTGGCAGCACTGTGATGTGTTGGCCTAGCAAAGATTCAGTGCTGTGAGGTAAATTACACATCGACTTTGCATGGTGCTGTAGGTTGTGCCAAGATGTATCAATCAGGCAGAGGTAAAGCTAAACATCTAGTTTTGTTGATATTGCTTTGTAACTGATACTTGATCAAACTCACAACTAAATATGCATGGCCCTTCTCTCTATACCTCTATATTGGTATATTGGATGGTAGCATCCAAATGGAAGTAATGCAATGCATGGAAAATCAGCACAGCTCTGGACTAATCATTAGACTGAAGGTACCAGGAAAGATATCAACAACATCACACTTCCTACATGAAGTACTTCTCTTTTTTTTCTGTTTGTGGCACATAGAAAGGGATGAGAGAAGAGGACATGAAAGAAACGTTGCTTTCTATGCTGAAAGCAATGCTGTCTGGAGGGAAAGACAGATGGATCATGGGAAGTACAGTCATGTTCGCAATCTTATGATAATTTACTCACCAGGAGGATAATTCCTGTAAATATGGTCACAAGAATTGCACTTCAAGATTTTTTCCTTCCAGCTGACAATCTAGCAATCAAAGATGAAAAAGAAAAAAATCCAGTAGAACCATATGTAATTTCTATGTTCTACATGGAAAAAAAAATGCAAACTGCAGATTACATTTACTACTTTTAAAACTTCCTTTTTCTCTCTAGTCTTGAAGTTTTTACAAAAGCAAGAATTTATTTGACAAGCTGAAATCAGCAGGAAAGCAGAGGTTAGAGATTCATACAGTTGAAGAATCACCTTCACCTAATGTAAAAGTGATAGGAATATGGAAGACTGTATTATTTCTGCTTCTGCACCTCGGATGTTATTTTTTTAATGCAAAAACTTTAAAGGTGGAGAAAACTCTTGCTGATTTTATCTGCTAAACTGTCATGAATCTTCCATAAAAAATATTTTTACAGGTATGATTGATCATCATGTCATGAATATCTCTTCCTGTTCTGCCCCAGGCTTCATGTGTAATCCATCCAAATCACTTAAGTAGTTTAAATACTAGTAAATCACAGTAAAATAGGGTTGCTAGCTAGAGATGCAAGAAACAATAAATAAAAATATTTGGTCAGTTGGAAGTTAACAACCTGACTTCAAGTTTAGGGAATGATATTTATTATATAGCAGAAAGCTAACCAAGTTCTTTGCCAAGTTGTCATGTTTTAACAAAGAAATTAATATGCATGCTTATTCCATGTTTTGTAGTAAATTTAACTTGGTATACTTTTTAGTTTCAGTTAGAATGTTAAAAAAGTTAGTACAAAGCCCTGTAAAAAGTACAAGGTTGTGGGCTGTACACAGAGCAAAACTCTACTCAGTAGCTGGATATGGAAACACAAAAGCATAGGACTCCTTTCAGTGAGTGATGAAAATGATGATGATAACCCACTTCTGATCTGTAGTTTAGTAGGAATTTATTAATATTCTCAAACTTCCTCCAAAAAATCACTGCAATTTTTGCAGATATGAACATGACCACGTTATCAGGTAATTTATGTTTACTTAAATACTGAAGAATATCAAAATGAGAACAATGTTTGTTGTGAAAGGAAAGCATTTAATTTCCTGGTAATGGAAACTGAAAAGAGTTTAAAAAAGGGAAAAACAAAACAGTAGGTTATAAGCAGTGGTAAGTAGTCTCTACAACTGTTCCAGGATCTCAGTGGAATAATTGCTTAGCTTTCTACTTGATGCCTGCTTCCCATAAACTGTCTTGCCTAGAGGAAGTTATTGATGCTACATGAATATTTAAGAAGGAAAGTCATTGCCCCTGGGTATTGAAGGGTTTTTTTACTAGACCTGCATTGACTATAACAGGAGACGAAATGCCTAGTTACCAAGTAGATACATACATTTAGATACCTAAATGTATTTGCAATTTGCAAGTGAAGTGCATGACTCCAAGGGTTCATATCAATTGTATAACCATAACTCCTGTGCTAGTTGAGATTATTAGAGGAATCTTATCTAACACTCAGCTGCAGACTGAAATGGGAGTTGATCCTCTGCAGCTATGGGTCCTATGGTGTATATTCCAGACACAGCCTCACATAGAGATGCAGAGGTCTCAAACTTCCTCTGCATCTTACATTAAATTAAACATCTATTGCTAAGCAACTGAGCTGAATCCTTTTTTTATATATATACCAAAAGTTAGGTACCATGCAAACCAATTTTTGTCATGAATCCTCAGGAACAAAAGGAAGATGAGGAAATGAGATGAAGACTTCAAATGTTTAAGAAGATATACTTTTATCAAGCCTTGTAAGGATATAGACATTGAAATTTTAGCTTGGTTGGTCAGAGCATGATGCTAATAATGCCATAGTCATGGGTTCAATCCCCATACAGGCTGTTTACTTAAGAACAGGACTCTATGAACCTTGTGGGTTCCTTCCCACTCAGAATATTCTATGACAACTCTGCTGTTGTCAAGTTTTCTGCATTGTTTTCTGAGGGGGTGGGGGGGGGGAACAGACTAAAAAGGAAAAGAAAAAAGCGTGCATTAGACCAATTCTTACCTATCAACTATGGAATTGGAATGAAGCAGTGAAAAACTTGTAACTCAAATAAGCACAAAGAAAATATTTTATTGGTCTTAATGATTTTCAGCTTGAGAGGAAAGTATATTTCATTATCAAACCTATGCAACATTTTCATCCCTCTGCCTGTCTGAAGTACTGCAAGTTAGCAATTGTCCATGAACTTGCTGGTGATTTAATGCTCAATGTTTTTGTCCCCATTCCCTGAATTTTTCAAATATAGACGAGAAGCACTGGGCAGAATTTGAAACATTTTTCTAGCATATGTTGCCAAAAGAATAAACTAATGCTCATATTGATTAAAAGTTCCCAAGCAAATGAAACACAGATTTAAACTAATACCATATTCTCTCACATTTTTTTCAACAAAACATTTATTTTCTATGATGTGAAAATTTGCCACTGACTTTTATGTACATTTTTCAGTTATAAAATGTAGGACACTAAGAAACTAGGAAAGAACGCTGTGCTGAGGTAGAGTTAGTGTTTTTCATAGTAGCTTATATGCAACTGTACTTTGGATTAGTGATGGAAACAATGTTGATAAACCAAAGACACCTTAGTTACCATTGAGCAATGCTCCTTACTTATTTATTAAAAATTTTCCTGACATCTGGCTGACATACACACACATACAAATAAAAATGCTTGCAAGGTGTATGACATATTTTGACTCTTATTGGTAAAAGCAATTTGGGGTAAAACCAAAACAAAAAGAGAAAGAGAAAGAGAGTCAAAGATAGGGACAAGGAAAGAAAAAAGGAAAAAGAAAGAGAAAGATCTCAGTAAACAGCAAGGAATTGGAGTGGCAGTGGTCTCCTATATGAGTGTAGTCCTCTGGAGGTCCTCTCTAGTGCAGCAGGTGGCTGCCTCACAACACTTTTCTGATAGTATTTATGTAGTTTCTGTAGGAACCTGCTCGAAGTCCCATAATGAGGTTTTTCCTCATTATGATGCTATTAGTGCTGACTGAAGGATGTTTTGATCAGATGCAGAAATTCCACTCTCTTTTGATGCTAAGTTCTGTGCATATATATTACTGATATGCTTGATATGCTTACCACTTATTTAGATGACAATTATCTACTCTGTCAGCCATCAAGTCTTGATTTTCCTCATGAACAAGCTAAAATCTTAAAAACAACAACAAAAAAAAGGGAATAGTAAAATTAAGGTTTACAATTAAAATCCTCATCCCCACAACAGTCACTTTCCAAAATAATAATAATGTACTTACCTTTTTGCAAGTGTAAGTGCAGAAAAATAACAGCAAAAGAGTAACTTATGGTGTAATACCAAAGGGAAAAAAAAAAAAAAAGAAATACTAATACATCTACATTAAAAGCTTATGCATTTTCAAATGAAAGGGAGAGTGCAAGGGTGAGAGTGAAGGCCTCAGAGTATCCAAGTGAAGCCCCTTAATATTGCAAAGTTTGAAGTGTTTAAAGCACACTGTAACACAGGAAATGGAAAGAATATTCCAGTTACAAGATTTAATCCCGTCTTTCAATCATAAATCAGTGGAAATACAGGACATCCTGAATGAATTTTGGAGTCATCAGAGAATTCAAGAGTCACATAGAGAATCCAGTTCTATGAATTTGTTAAAATGGAGAATGGCTTGTTGTTTTTTTTGGTGGTGATTGAGAAAACACAGGAAGCAAAGAAGAAAAACTGTTTCTGTCATTGAAATTATCTTCCCCGAACACCATTTGCAAACATGAGCTCAAAGAGGAGTTGCCATTGACACCAATTCTGCTCCCAGGTCATTCTGTAGCCTTATTTCCAACTTTACTCAAACAAAATATCCTTTGGATGCATATTTTGTATTATGATTTATGCCTGTTTTATTTAAATTTTAATTCTACCAGTACTTACATTTCAGGGCAATTCAGAGCTATAAGGAGAGTTCATCAGTACAGGGCAGGGTAGGAAAGAAAGTAAGAGATTGAAGAGCACAAGATGCTGAGATTTTCTAGAAGGATATCAATTCCATGAACATGTATCTAAAGTTTTCCTTTAAATACTGGCTTTGATTTTACTTAGCTAAACCTGTCAATGTGTTTAAGAATTTTTAGCTTCTTAAAAAGCTAGATGACTAAGTATATGTCAGTAAAATTGTGTAAGTCAGGAATTAAAATAAAAAAGGAAAAAAAGAAAAATGGAGAGTACCTAATTTCAAAGTATGCAGCAAAAAATGTTAATTTGATGTATCTTTGGATGAAAAAAGGGGATTTTTTTGTTTGTTTGTTCAGTTGTTCAATTTGTTTTGAGGAATGGGATTTCTCCTGGAGGAGGCAGCAGCTAGCTGCTGGATTTCCCACTTGATTCATTTTCCTTTAGCTCATTGCAAAAAAATCCCATATGCAATGCCAATCCCTCTTTCTGTACATTAGAAATTGAAGTAATATAAATATTCCTTCTTATTAGAACCTACTCTTGTTTTTCCACCACAGTATCTAGTTGCACAGCTGCAGCCAAACTATGGTAACAGACCCTGTATTAGAAAGAATGTGTTATATATGCTTCAGATCTATTGTAAAACAGCTGCTTTTAAGTGAAAAATAAAGATAAAACATGATAAAAAATGACAGCTAACTACAAAAATATTAACTGCCTTGCTTTCCTTAAAGAAACTTTAAATTTAATCCCTATTCAGCTACTGAGCCAAATCATCATGTTTTAAAAATACATTATGATGCAGTAGGTGGAAAACATTTCATATCAAAAGCTTAATACATCAAGCTGCGAGGCTGGTTTCAGATGAATTACACCTGAAATATTTTAGTCAGCTGCTAGAATTTAAAAGCAGCATTTTAATATAGTGATGTATGACCCAGTCTAACCACTGCCTTCCACAGTACATTAAAAGCTGAAGAGAAACATTAAATAGCTTTTTTATTTTATTTTCTCCTTTTTTTTAAGCATACTGCCTAGTGATTTTACTATTCTGTCCCTAAATTCACCAACAAAGTTATAAAGCACACTTAAGTTTGTCATTACCATAAAAGCCATGTTGATACCATAAAAGCTTGATTATTTTAGACAAAGTTATAAATTCTTCTCTCTGCTACATAAAAAATACCCTCACTTGCCACTGAGTGGGAGTCTGTGTGCCAACAAGATCAAGTCACAAAATCCCTTACAGTTAGATGTTGTTAAATAATAGATTAAATAAAATCATGCCCTGTGCTGCACCTTACAGTTTTCCAGAGCTGTTTGCAGGAAACCTTCAAAGGCTGCTTTGAAGGAACAGAGATATGAACAGAAGGCAAGTGGATAGAGGCAGAAAGAGCACAGGCATTTTCACTCAGGGCAACAGTGTCAGCATTCCTGAGAATGGGGAGGTACTGACAGGGCTGAAGGGGAGGTGACAAGGACTCTGCAGATAAGGAGAATCCCAGTATTTACACTGGAAAATTATGAAAACATGGAAAAGTTAGGAGGATTGATGTGAAGAAAATGATAAATGGTGGAAAGGGGTCCTTGTAACAGCACTTTGTAATTAGCAGGACCGAGGGCTTCCCAGAGGTAAAAGGGAAACTGTTGAACTCAGGGCTGAGATTAATAAAGTGGAAGTGACGATCAGATGTGAGGATGGAAAGGTCTAAAGAACAGAGAATTTTGATGAGGAAGAGATACAGTACGGTTTAATAAATGACCAGGAAGACATAGTGAGTCAGAGCATCTGAGAAGTTAACAAGGAAGTGGTGAAGATTGGTTCTCTAATCAATGCTAGTGAATCTAAATACACTTTTTGGCTTAGGCAAGAAAATATTTGTAGACTGTAATTTATCTCTTGCTGATGTTTCATTTGCCTTCACTTACCACATAGACATTGATACATGACACATACTAGATGATCTGAGATATCAGGCATGTCTCAAGTGGTGGCACAAAAGCACAGGCTCACACAAGTGTTTTTGGAGTGTCAGCTACAGATCATATGGAATGCTACAGGATATTCACAAAGTGAATATGCACGGTGGTTAAACCAGACTGACATGATTACTTTTGGGAAGCATGACCCAAGCATTACACCAGAAGATACTTACATGTTGTTAGGTGCTTAGAAACCTCAATTACACTGCAGTACCTGGTTTTGTCCACTGTTAATAAAGTGGGTTCAGGATAACAGCTTGGATTTTACATAATAGTTATCTAAAGCCAAGTAAATTAAAACTTAGTCCTGTATCATGCTGCGAGGAGACACCTTGCAGCTGTCATTACTGTCTAGAGACGTGGAAGACATGAAATTGATACATTGCTTTTGGTCTTCGGTTACAGGGATAGCTTTATACAACCAGCGTAAAGTCCAGCTTATTAGAAAAGTTAGCACTAGGCTTTATCATTTGTGCTACATTTTTTTCTTTCTTTTAATGTTAAGAACAGGCTTCTTGACCATGAAAAATGTTTTAGCTCCCAGAATAAAGGGTCGAGCCCTCATTCAAAACTTTCATTTATTTCATCTAGCCACTTAAACACTTGGTTAGCTTTCAGCAAGTGTCTGAATCCTCAATTGCCAATAAAAGATAACCCTAAAAGTAAGTGAATAATTCACTGAAATGGAGTAAAGAAGCTCTTTCTAATTTCCACTAAAAGGGAAGCAAAATTCCCAAATTAATTTTAAATTTAATCCTCCTTAGTCGAATATTTGCATGCCTTCAGGAACAGAAACATAAAGGCCCTTTAATATGATTAATTCTACTTCATTCCCTCAGATGTCTTGCTTGAGAAAAATGCATGGCATATGGCTCAAAATATCATTCTCTTCCCAACTCTTTATTGGTAATCATTGCCCACAGTTATATTTTCACAGCCACATGGTTATACACACAGAGCTGGTATGTTTTCTTCATCTTTGCTAATGCTCAAATAATAGATTTTGGTTTTTGATGTAGAGGATATTAACCCATCCATCCCAAAGTACAGGAAGGAGAACAACAGACCACGTAGTGGAATATCATCAAAACCAAAGTCAAGCATTAAAACATTTCCAGTGCTAAATTAGCAGTTTCAGGAAATTCTTCCTAACCCACCGACCAACTGTTAGTTCCTGCAGAGCAAAGTGAGTATGTTCACTCTATATAAAACCTGTCTTCTAAGTTTCTTGGTGTACCCTTGTGGTCTAGTGTGTGTATCACATACATATTGCTGTATATGTGAGGGAGTGAGCATAGAGAAAATTTTGAGGATGTGCAGCACAAAGGCATAACATAGAGCATGGAAAAACATACAACAACAATGTTATTTGCATCCTCTCTTAGGTAGTTTTCTCCAGAATTAGGTATCTTTAGGACTCTGTATTTTTTGAGCCTGTGTTTTGTTATCTAGTGACTTACTCAGGGTCCCCCAAAAAACGGTGGAAGAATAAACAGACAATTAAACCTAATGGGTGACCGTGGCCCTAGTCCTATTATTTTAACACCATAAATACAGCTAAAGGAATCTGAGCTGCTGTCTCATCCATCTGCCTTTTTTTTTTTTTTTATCATAGAGACAGGTCCAAGCCCATACTATATTAAATACTTTAAAAGCCAATTGAAAAAGAGAGGCCTTCTTCAGGAGCAAACAGTCTCATCTCAGACATAACTTTTCTACAGGAACAGCCTCTCCCACTCATCCATATATGAAATAAGAACATTCTTAAAATTTAGAATCAGGTCCTCATTTTAAAACTTATGTGTCTTACTTTAAATTAAAAGAGTATTTCTACATTTATAGGTAGATGTACACTTATGTATGATATATATAAGATATACTGAACATTAAATCTCTACTACATTTATAAACAAATACAGTTTTTCCAATAAAATCTCCTGAGGTCAAAACGCTCAGTTCAGATCATGTTTATAAGTAATTGTGAATATTTTAGGCTCACTTGTGAATGCTTCAACCAAGCTTGTAGCTTCCTTTAAAGATGTGGAAATTGCAGGTTTTAAGCTTTAATGGGAGAGCAAGTGCAAGCTGTAGTCCAACATGTGCTTTAATGCCCATGTTCCCATATGCTTCTGAAAGCAGAACATATTCTTGGACTACATGGTAATGCAGAAAAAAGAACATTTCTAAGTGTCTCAAATTTTTTCACAGATTAAGCAGTCCTGAGAAGACTAAATGTTGCAAAAACTGAATAAAATATAAATATAACAAGGGATATAAATATTGGATGGATACTGGGAAAAAAATCAGTTCATTCTTTGGAAAGTAAGTTCTTAATGGAAATTAAAGGAAATTAAGGACAGAGTACTCCTAATTGTATTTTTTATACTCTGCAGCAGTTTTTGCCTTTTTATTATTCTAGCTAGGAAATTAAGAGAGTATTCCTCCACACAAACTTGTACTTTAAAAAGTTAGAAATTCATAACAGAACTAGCCACTTAAGGTTATATTTATAGTCAAACAGATATTAAGATTCAAAAATAGACCATTAAGACTAACCACAATATTTTTGCAGGTGCATACTTCTCTGCACCAACTACAAAGAGAGTCTAAAATAGCTACTTCTAATTTAAATATTTAGCTATTTTTTTATTTTTAGTTCAGTCTTCTGATCTAGGAAGTCAGAAGGAAATATAGAACGAAGAAAGAACGGGATTGGACAGGGATAATGGGGAGAGAAAATCTTTGTGGAAGCAAACAGAGCAGTAAAGTAGAAAGCCCTGATATAGAGGGGAAAGAGGTTGTTACAAGGACAAGACAAAAGAAATACTAGCTTCATATTTTCTTTGCCTCTTTTGTGTGTATTACACCCTGTCATCTCTCTCACACTGACATTTTTTCTGGTGTTTATATGGAAAGGTGACAAGGAGGTGAAACATTTCGTAGTGCTCTATAAGACTCAAAGCTCAAAATGTTCATATCTGTCAGAAAATGTCAAACTCATCGAGTTCACAATTTGGGGGAAAAAATCAGAAACATGCTTTCACAAAAAACCTCAACTGCACATGGACTTTTATTCTATTTTTTTTTTAGACATTTTTAAAGTTCAGCTTTACTGTAGCTATGTGGATTTCTCCTCCCATGGGAAAATTCGAAAACTCAAACTCATTCATGGGATTTTCTTTGCTTAAGGATCAGGGTGTACTTGGTGGATACTGCAGAAGAATGAAAGGATGCAGTGTGTGCCTCAAAGAGTTTAAACCTTGGGGGGAAAATAATCTGAGGTGTAAGTTTTATGTTGCAGGAAGACATTGAACTGACAAAGACTGAATTTTGAGAGGAGCAAGGAGAGTGCAACAATGACCTGAGCCGTGACAGTGCCCAATGATTGATTGTGCTGTTTCTCCTTCAGTATCCATCCTGGTAAGATGAAGCCCAAGTCATAGATCTGGAGGGGTAGAGGAAGCCCATGAAATGGGAAAATATTTTCTATTTGTGAAAGGGCAGGGTATAGTAGTTATGAAAATGGATAAATCTGTATGTTGAGTATTGAAAGGGTTTAAGGATACAGTTTAAGTTGCGTGAATTAGTAAGAAGGGATTTCAATAATGAGAAATAGATACAGTGGAATAGTTAAAAGATATGTAAATTGTGTAGAATATGAAACAAATGGTGTGGAGTAAAGGGCAGAGATTGTATAGGGTCTGGCTGAGTGGAGCTCATTTTCCTATGGCAGTCCTCACAGTGCTGTGCTTTGCACTGGCACCTGGAAAGGTGTTGATAGCACCCAGTGCTTTGGGTACTGCTGAGCAGGGCTGGTTCTCAACATTCCCCCTCCCATCAAGGGGTGGGCAAGATCCTGGGAGGGGACACAACCAGGCCAGCTGAAGCAAATTAACCAAAGGGGTTTCCCACCCCATATGATGTCAGCTCAGATCTAAAAGCTAAGGCAATGAGAGGGAGAGGGTGGAATTGTTACAACGTTTGCCTTCCTGAGTAACTGCTACACCTGCTGAAGCCTTGCTTCCTGGGGAGTGGCTGAACATCTCTTTTTGAAGGGAAATAGAGAACAACCTATTTTTTCTTTCTCTTTGCTTGTGTATGCACAAACTTGCACTTTTAGTTTAGGAAGCTGTTTTTTCTCAACCTACAAGTGGTTTTCCACCTTATTTTTTCTCCCCTGTCCACCTGGGAAGTGATAGAGCAGCATGGTGGGTACATGGTGTCAAGGTCAACACAACAAACTTAAATAAGCCTAAATTTTGATGATCCAAAAGTTGGCAGTAGTAATGTCTACTTCAAGAGATGTGAGATGCTATATTTTGGCAGAAGGAAAACCTACTGTATTTCACAAACAGAAAAGTTTTTGTTCAGAAACTAAAAAAAAAAATAACTTATACATGAGGTAAGTATAGAAAAGTTCATCTTGAAAAATCTGCAGGTTCATGCTGCAGAGACTCTTTGAAGCTGCATCTCCTTTTATTACTTTACATAAATTATATAAACACCTGGCATTATGAGAGACCAATTAAACCAATTCTGTGGCATCACAATGAGATTTTCTGCCCCAAAATAACTAAAATTCTACTTTAGACAATATGTATGAACTATCTATACCAATGAATCAAAAAGGGAAAATTATATTCTCAATGTATCTTTTAGTAAAAAGGGACTTAATTCTGGCAAACAAAAAAGAAACTCAAAAGAACAGTTTCAAGTTCTTCTCTCCTTTTTCCTTCACTGGGCACTGATTTAGCTTCAGTGAAAGTATCATTGAAATAATGAGTGAAATTTTCACTGGCTGAAATAATCTTTCTGAAGACTGCAATGACCATATTTTATCAAAATCACAGAATCATTATCTAGCCCTCATTCTCTGTCAACACTTTCACCTGTGCTAGTTCAGTTCTTTTGTTGGGACTTGAATAATTTTCCCTCCTGTCTAAAAGTTTATTTCTATATGCTCACCTTGGAATAGCAAAGATGCCTAATCTTGGTTCAGACTGATGTGAAGAAGAGGTCAGAAAATGCTTCACCAGTGGCCTTTCCCATCAACCCGCAGTTCATTTTTTGCAAGTGCATTTAAACTCAGGCCCTCATTCTTGGTCTTACAGTTAGCAGGGCTGCACACATGCTTTGGCTTGCTTTTATCTTTCACAGTTGAAGAGGTTTCTCCATAAATCCTTGTCATTTACCACAGAGATGATAGAAAGCTGATGTGATTCCACAATCCATGCCTTATCCACTGGATTTTTTTTAAAAAATACATATTTTTCCCATTTCTAGAAAACTCATCAAAATTTAGACCATTTGCTTTGTAAGCTGTTAGGTATATTAACATAAATTATATTATGAGTTGTTTACAAAGTGTCTTTGTTTGTCATCATCTTTAAACATGAAGGAAATAATTTTAAACAATTGGTCCTGTTTGGTGACAAAATGCTGTATGTGTTACCATCTGTAAACCATAAAAAACAAAGAAATTTGCAGCTATAACTGAGTGAATAGATCAAAAATAGAAATCAAAACTCAATTGAATAGCTTAGTATGGCACTAATAAACTCAGATGTCCTGTGGTAATCTGATTTGATCTTTACAATTCCTGAAAGAATTGTCTCCCATGTGTCCAGTGCAATGTCTGCCACACCCAGGTGGATGCTCAGAGTATTGAGGACAACTCAAATAACCCTTGATGCCTACAATTATGTGATTGTATCAAGTTCAAGATTTCTGATTTCCCATTATAACCCATTATATAATTCTGTTTAGTTGTTCACAAGGTGTCTGCTGCAGAATGAGATATCTTCAATTTCCTTTAACCTGTCATTTGTAAATAGGACCCAAGTTTGCCATCTACCATATTGCATCTGCCTTGGATTTCTAAACACATCTCAAATGGTTGAAAATGCTTCTATCCTAGCAGCTCCCTAGCCATGTTTATTGGAAGTTTCAATCCTAAATTAGGATGCAGTGTATTGCATTCAAATACCTAAATTAAAGTGTGTCCAACATAGATGTGAACATTACCCCTAATGTAACATGAAATTTCTCTTACCTTCATGTCCACCTAGAATTTCAGGAATGGGATTTGTTGTTGTGAAAGCCTCTTCTAATATTTCTGTCACTCATCTCCCTTACTTTCCAAATCATGTGATACCAGTGGGAACAGAAAGCTAGTTCAGTTAAATAAAGACTTTTACTCTCTCATGCCTATATTTTTTCCATGTTACTAGAAAAATATGTTTACTTTAATATAGTTTCTTGATCAAGTCAGATAAGAACTTTGGGCTTCACTGAGTCTCAAGAATTCTTCAGAGGCTTGACACAGGAAGCTAGTAAGGGTTTTATAGCAACAAGAAAACTACAACTGTAAATAGGAAAAAGAGAACTGAGAGTTTATGCTAAAATATGGAATAATTCCTGTATGCAAGCAGGAATAGCATGCCATTAGAACAGAAAGGCAGAACACTTGACTCTGGGCTTATTTTGAAAAGTTATTATACAGCAAAAGAGGGATAAACAGTTACCTGGTGATGGATAGAGATAGACAAACAGATTCAAAATTTTGATAATCCTCAGAATGATAGTCCAAAGGAAAACATTGTTTTAATACTTGCTGAAGAGAGGCTTTTAGCACACCTACACTTCATAGGGTTTGTAAACTGGAAAATGGTGAAGACTGGATCCCAAGATGTCACAGATATTTCAACATGTAAACTCTTTGAGGAGGTACAATGTTTATATTTTTTTTCTTGAAAATGACATCATAAAACTGACACAAAAAGCCATAAACAAATCAAAGCAAAACATCATAGTGTATCATAGTGTTTCATTTATTGATAATGATATTCAGGAAGAACTGTAAAAGAAAATAACTTATTTGAAGCATAAAAAGAGCAATGGTTGGATTTCCCAACTAATCCAGAAAAAAAATCTTTTTTTTTTTAACAAATGTAACCCAGAAGACCAAAAACTGCTGTAAAGGAAAAGACTTTTTTATTCAGAAAAAAATATGGAGTATTTCAAGTACAGTTTGTTGCTTTTTTCATTGCTGTTCTTTATGGTTTTGATTTGGTTATAAAAATTTCAGTGTACCTCATTAACACACAAAACCCATATCTGTGAACACAAGATATTTAATATAAAATTTTAATACTTTTTATAATTCTACTTCATATTTTTCTCATTTATTAAAAATTTCTATGATTATCTTAAAGTTTGCCTACAATTTTTAGTGTATGTATTAGGGGGTTTTTGGACCAAAAAAATAAGTAAACTACCTCTAAAAGCCTCAGGTTTCCTTATATTCAAAAGTGTCATAAGTTCTTTACCAAATTCTTTGAGAGGCCAATTTCTATAATGAGGATAATAAATAAATAAGCAAATAAGTAAAACAATATTTTCACATTAAAGGAATGTACCTAATGCTTGCCAACTGAGAATTAGGTGACTTTTTCAAACCAATCTTGGTGCCTTCTCCATAAAACGTAGAGAAAAAGTCGCATATACAGAGTGCGAGTCATTTAATCCTAGAATTGATTTCTACTACCCAATTTGTGTTGCCTTTTAAAGATGCCACCCCTGATCAAAAATCTTATTTGCACAATTAGTTTAGACTAGACATCTACTTTTAGATGGTTAAGATGAAAGCAATCTCCCACAGCACTAAAGTAGTCTGAATTAATCTTAGCTAACTAAGATTCTGTAAACAAGCAGGATGAATTTGAATCGTGTTATCTAATTCAATTAGCTTGCACTTAAATTTTAATCCCCTCAAAGTTCTTAATAGGTACAATGGGCATACATGTACCCTTGAAGTGGCAAAACTCTACAATTTAAGATCTAGTTTTATCATCAGATCTTCAAAAGCATCCACCTGACTGTACTGAGAATTTATCCAGCTGAAAACACACCAAAGATGCTGCATGGAACTCTGACCTCAACCTATGGTACCAATGTTTCTTACAAGTCCTGGATATCTCATAGGTCCACCAAGATGAGTTAAATTTGTTTAAGTTGATTCCTGGGTGTATAAGATTTTAAACACAAATTAGGCACCTGAATAAGCTGCACGGAGCCTCTTCCTGCAACACAGCCTCTCTGTAGTACATGAATGTCTGTCTTCCTGACACACAATAAAATGATTTCCAAACTATGAAGAACTTGAATCACCTTGGATGATACTATTATCTCCTCACTAGTTTTCTGACAATCTATGTCATAGTCAAGACGGGCACTGTACTCAGAGTGCTTCAATAAAAACTTCAGGGAACTTCAAGTATCAGCACCATGTTATCTAGAAGTCTTTCATACCTTTTTTATGTAACAATCCTATGGGCAGCTCCACACAGCTCTGGCTCTTTCTTCCCTTCTTATCTCTTCCTTCTGCAGTCCCAGCTCACTGCTTCCTGTCCCTGGCACAGCCACCTAACCCTGTCTGTCCCTTGTACAGTGGCTTACCTAATCTGTCCCTCACACAACCTCCCATCCCTTCCTCCTCACAGCACAGCCAGCAGACTCCAACTGACTCTCTACCAACTAACTCACTCTTTTATCACACCCAGCTGTGAGGGCAAGGCTGCTCCCACTCTTTGGTGGGACACACACTGCAATATATCGGAGGCAGGATTGTCTTTAACACTATCACTGTCTGTCTTCTCACAAATGTATCTCAAAATTCTTACCTCCCTTTGTTCCCTAAGAGTGCTTCTGTAGTGCTAGTGCATACTTTGAGATAGATATATAGGTTTTAAATCCAAAACAGACTACCAGGTGTGATATTAAGCTTTATAACATCAATAGTGGAATTACAGTATTTTATTCCTGTATCAGACTTCTGTGTCAGATTATAGTCTGCCTGGGGAGGTGGTGGAATCACCATCCTTGGATGTGTTTAAAGAAAGACTGCATGTGGCACTTGGTGCCATGGTTTAGTTGAGGTGTTAGGGCTGGTCTCTTCCAAACTACACATTCTGTGATTCTGTGATTGACCTAAGACACCATTAATGGACAATGCTTATGATCTGTTTGCAGCTTCCTCAGTGGAATATACAGAGAAAAAGACAGCTCTTCTTGGGAGATCATAGTGATATGATGAGAGGCAGTAGACAAAAGTTAGACTGTGGGAAATTGCAATTAGTTTTTAGGAAACTAGTTTGAGGTAGTCAAACAGTAGAAGAGGTTTCCCAGAGAGATTGTGAAATCTCCACACTTGGAAGTTTTCAAGTCTCATCTGGACACAGCCATGGGCAGACTGACACGATTTAATCTGTTTTGAGCATGTGTTGATCTAGGTAACCTGTGGGGGCCCCTTTCTTTGTGAATTATGCTACTGAAGTTCTGTGACTGTACTATGTGTTGTGCTGAAGAGTAGTCAGCTCTCATTCTCCTTCTTTATTTAAAAACTTATGCTTTGGTGTCTATGTGCTTTCTCAACCTTCTTAATCTTCTAATAGTTGTAAATAATATCGTAGTGTTAGCATCTAGCAAGTACGGAGTAGAAATCACTCAAGTATTTTTATCCCTTTCTGATTTTTCCATATCCTTCTGAAGGATGGAAAATGTATTGCCATTACCTATAGGCTTAATGGGATTGTGATCTTCTGTCGAGTAACTTCACTAGATTTTTAATTATAGCAAAGAATTTATACTCTCTGTCACTGTCTGGCTCTGCATAATATACATCATGAAAACTATTCATTTTTATATATAAATATTTTCTATTTTTCATGTAACAGTACCTAATCACTAATATGATTAAATGTAAAAATGTTGCTTTTATTAGAGGCAACATTTTGGTAAAAGGACATTTTAGTCTAAATGCTACTTGAAAAAAGTTAGCATTTTCAATCTTTAATGTATTCTTGGCCATTCTTCTCTAGTTATTTCCTCAAGTTTTGGAAGAAAATATTTTGCTATCTAATAGATTCTGGCAGCGTAGGCTTTAAGAAAAATCCTAATTAATATGCCTATCATAAGCACTAAATTATTTCATGAGAGGTGGAACTAATCAATACAGTGATGACACCACCCTAGAGATACATGGAACTGTTGGCTCTATAAATAAAGAAACAGGCAGGGATTCCAAACCATCTAGAACAATGTCCTTATTCAACACAGATCATATCTTTAATCAGAAGATGGGAAAGTTTGCTTTTATTAATTACTTATGCTTTCCTTAATTAATTTTCTATTTGTGAACAAAGCTTTGAGTGCTAATGATATGCGTGGTTGGTATAACACAAAGTAAACACATTACCTATACTTCATGTTTTTATGCCCAGCCACTGTTCACTTTCTAATCTTGTTTGGGTAGCCTGTAACACACTCCTGCTGAAAAATATCCTCCTCTCTGGTCCTGACATTCCGATTTTCAGTCAGTCTCTTGTCCCATCCCATATGGGAGCTTCCTAAAGACAAGATGTTCCTTCATGCTGACGACAAATCCCTCTCTATCACCTTTCCTGCCTGTCATTCCTAACAATCTGTATTTGCTCACTACACCACTCCATTTCCACCAAGTCTCAGTTCATCCAACAACACTGCAGTTGTGAAGCAACACGTGGCATTCTGGTTCCCCCCACTTGTTTCCAAGGCTGGGCACATTTTCATATGGAAGCTTTGCAGAGGCATTATTCCGCTCTGTTTCTGAGGTCTCTTTTGTTCCTGTTGCCATGGATCTTTGGTTTTCCATGTGTGTCCACCATTTCCACACTTGACTGTGGCTTGTAATTTCTATTCCCTTTTCTTCCTCATTCAGAAATCTCTTCACCAAGATGGCAAGCTTGCTGGATCTTGCCTTGGCCACTTCTATCTTTCTTCAAGTTACTGGGTGTTTTCTTTTTTATATCATCGCTCACTTCAGTGAACTAGTAAAACTGTTTGAAGAAAATAAATGGCTTATCTTTTTCTCTTTTACAGCTCTTCAGTCCTTTTGTCATTTCATGCTTAAATCAGTCTCTTTAGAGAACTGCTAGCACTTCTTAAATAATTTCATGGTTAAGGCATTTTGCAGGGCAGAAATCAGTTATTCTCAGAAGAGGCAAGCTTATTTTTATTGTATTTGCATTTGAATAGAGGCAGCATTTGTTTAATGAAACATCTACTGTGAGGTCTGTTACCTTTTTTAGGATTTCAACTAAATGTTGAGATAGAAAGGCAATAGAGAAATGAGAGTCTCAAATGCTGCTGACAGCACAGCATGTCAGTTAGAAAGCGGAAATGGCAACTTGATAGAGAGACACTCAGGCTTGTAACCTCAGCCATGATTAACAAATTGTGCAGAGAGATTCTTCACCTTGTCCTGGATTTTTTCTCCCATCATGAATCCATTTAAGTACTAAAAAAAGATATTCTACTCCTTTCTTTTCTATTATGCAAGAGAAAATAATTAGAAGACTTAAGTGGATCATCAAATATATAAGGAACCTATATGTCAATAGTACAATGGTGATCACTGCTCTCTCTTGGACCTTCTGAACCATCTACTACATGGAATATGGAAGAATAAAATAAGATCAGTAGTATCTTCCATAATATCTTTTCTCTTTTCAAAAAAAGACAGTTTTAGTCTGAACATAAACAATATCTATAAACCTGTTGATGTAAGTTTTAATCAATAGTGGATGCAGTATTAGGGAAATTATACTTAAAGGTAGGTCATGACAAATACTTATTTCATCTCTGTTTAATTAAAATTTTTTTATGGTAGAGCCAGTGGCAGATATAACTGTGGCAGAAAATCATATGTGAGCATAACACTGAGCAGGATTGAATGTTGACACAAAGCAGCTTTAATTTCCTCAGATGTCTTTGATGCTTGCATTGTTGATGTACAAACAGACTCATACACTCTCCTTCAAAGACTGTTAAGTAACTCCACTGAAGTAAAGGTAACAAAACAAAACAAAAAAAAATCCAAAAGAACAAAAAAGGAAAGAAATTTTAGTGGTTTCTAATGGTCGACATAGAAGTATAGAAATTCATTGAGGATGCTCTATTAAAACAGGATATTCCATTATTTCTAATTTAAAAGAGGTAATGAATAATATCTTACACAGTTTCTATATTTTCCAGTTGGATAATTCTATCAGTTTAGACATTAATGTATTCAAGTTAGAGCTGTTTATAGGACAGATGGGAGAGAAGAAGAAAAGGGGAGAGAGAAAAAGTAGACAGAAGAAGGTTGAAAGGAAGGCCAAACAGTCTGGACAAAATCATGAAAATAATTTCCTGCTTCTTTCCATGTAGATCTCAAACAAGGAGAGTAGCATCATAATCTGACATAACAAAGCCAGCCTGAGAGAAAACTCAGCCAGGGACTCAGAAATGCTGGTAGTAAGTATGAATGTAACCAGGACACTAGAGTTACACAGGACAAGTTCGAGGACCATGTGTTTGTCCTTGGACTTCTGGCAAAATCAGCTTTGCTTTGCACCATGATTGGGGCTGTGGTCAGCATGGACCCATCCTTAGGAGAAGGATCAGCCAAAAGGAATGCCCTTGACTTGGAAGCTGACCCCGAGGATAGATGTGTGGGAACATGACTGTCCTGGCACAGCCGGGTGTCAGGATGTCACAACAAATGAGGCATTTGCTGTGTGCTGTGGGGGAAGGTGTTAAAACCACTGAGAACCTTGAACTATCTCTTGTACTTCAGAGCCACAGCTGTCCCCATGGCAGCAGGAGACAGTCTGTGCACCACTGCTGCTAAAGGAACATTGTTAAAAAGTTCTGTCTGCAGCTCAAGCACTAATGTTCATGTCAAAAACTATAGTAATCTGTAACAAAGACAATTCCAAAAGTGAAGCTTCTTGAATTGCAGAAAGGTGAAATATAAATAATTAAATGCACCTGTTATTAGAACTCCAAAGCTTTAGAGAAAATGAGATGAAAAATTTTGTTTTTCATGAGAAAATAAAACAAAATATACCAGAATTCAGGAAATAGCTTACTTGCTTAACCAGATGGTTTCAAATAAATGTTGGGAATAAATAGTTGCTTGCAGGAGGCATCCTATTGTCTTACTTAAATATTTTATGAACGTGTGCTTTCTCATTAACAAATAAATAAAGTAAAATAAATTCTGAAACTTTTACTATTAAAGAGGTGCAAAATTAACCTTCAAATCTATAGGCACTGGAATAAAAGTGTCTATGAAAGAACTATTTCCAAAGAACAGAATTTAAAAAATTTAAAGCACAATTTTAAAAAAAATAGCACTAATAATCCACTGAAAGGCAAATATACAAGTATACATTAACAAAGGATTACGTATATTTTAAAAGTTTATAGTTGTTGAATTAAAAGAAATAGACTTCTAACTTCAGTTTTCTTGGTCAAAGCAGAACAAACTGGATAAAGTGGTTTTATTTATCTCATAAATGTACAGAAAGTTTGGAGTATCCCTAAAAATAACTTCTAAGAGCCCAGAAAGCTAAAGGTAAACTCTTCTTCTTTTAAAATTAAAACAAACAAACAAATAAAAAACCAAAAAACACACCAATCAACTAATCAACAAAAACAACAACAAAATAAAACAAAAATGACCAAATCAAACAAAAGACATAACTCCCCCAAACAAACAAAAAACCCCAACCAATCACCAACCAACAAAAAAATACAGACAAACTTACAAAAACATCATAGAAGTCTTGCTTTTAACACATTCCCTTGATTATTGAAAGAATGAAGGTAACTGAAGAAATTATAAAATTGAAAGTAATTGTAAATGAGTCATGCTGAACATGTTTCAGGAAACCTACAAAGCTATCCTGGAAAGACATAAATATTTTATCATACTTAATGAAGAAAAATATAGCAATTTGTGTCTAGTATAATCATGCCAATAAAGTTGGATCTAATTATTACTGACTTACCTTGAACTCTTCCTGCTTCTGCAGCTGTTAAGAACCAAGGATGAATGTGAAGAATGGGTATAGGTTCTAACTATTAAGATAAACAATGCTAGATGTTCAAAGAACTTTTCGTATACCAGAAGTAATGGGAATATTCACTGACAAAAAAAAAAAAAAGTAAAGACCTTGGGTTTTTAACCTGTAAAGTTACATATGGTTAATTAAAAAATCAAAAGCTGCTTTAAATTGCCTTAATTACAGTGAGTTAAATTTTTCTCCTTTCTTTCATTTTACTGCCTTTTCTCTCTCTCTTTTTATAGATTCAGGCTGATTTCTGTTTGCTCGCTTAGGAAGCTTGTGCACATCTGCATTATGTGCACAGCATACCTCTAGGCCTCCTGTGTTAATCCTAAGAGCACTAATTATACAAAATTCTTATCTGGCTAACACACACTGAGAACATTTGTCTTTTGGATTAGCAGTGCTTTAATACTGATAAACAGAAACTCTTCCAAGAATCATCGACTTCCATATTTTAATAACATTTCACTCTATTGTTTCCCAGTTAGGCTAGAAGGATCCTTTCTGGAGCAGGAAAAGAGTTCAAGGAAGAGGCTGACACTTTCAGAGTTTTAAGGCTGTGCTGAAGATGATCTGAAATTTTGTTGGGGTTTTATGATGTTTTGTTTGTTTGGGGTTTTTTTGTTTTTAATATGGCAACATGTTATCAATTATTATGGGACAGCAAATTGTTTAGACCTCAATTTATTGACTAAAGATTTTTGAATGACTTTGTGAATGTGGATTTTCATGACTGCACACATTGCTATTTTATCGTATTTCTCAGTACAGGGAGACATTTGAGAGCTGACAAGGGCAAAAACTCTAAGTATCACCAACATTATTAATTTATTTTCACTTTTTTCTTATTTACAGGTTTATTCTGTACAAGACATTAGGCTTACAGTCTATTTTTGTCATCACAAATGTTGACATACTAACAAATGTTTATAAATACCATACGTAAACTTCTTGATTCTGACTTTGCAGCATAAATAATGGAGGGAAAGAAGATCTGTGAGAGGTCTGAGAATATTTTTGCTTGGAATATGGGGGAGGAGGAACAGGAAAAAAACAATATACTGCCCATATTCCAAGTTCATATTTAAGTTAATTTTCTAGTCTGAAAAAATGTCCAAAACAGGAGTTTGCTGTCCTGACTTTAATTACTGGAAATTTAAAAGTCTTTCTCGAAATAACTGTTGCAGAAGGTTAAGCTTCTGAAAAAAAGTTAGAAAAATAAATGGATGCTGGCAAATGTTGTACAGAGAAGCAGATTGGGAAGAACGTACTTTGGTATAAAAATATCCATCAAAAGAAAGACTGAAACATGAAGGTTGATGTCCTTGATTATAAATCTCAATTCAGTTTTCTCTTAAAATAAATTAGGATAAAAAGCCCCATCATATCTACAGTTTGCTTAAGTAATGATTAAAGTAATATTTTCCCTGCAGTACCTGCATGTTTTATAGAAATACCTTTTTCCCCCCTTTCTTTTTTTTTTTTTTTTTTTTTAATAATATAAATATCTGTAGACTGAACCAGGGTGTTTTGTACTCTTAATAACTTCATCACTAAACGTTTTCTACATTTCAAGGAGAAAACATTGCTTTGCTTTGGGGTGTTTTTTGTTTTGTTTTGCTCTTTATTTTTGCTCAACTTTATTATACTGTATTATACTTGAGTCCATTTAATCTCAGTGTTTGCATCTGGTTAAGCATAAGTATTCAATTGGAACATAGTAATTCTCTCTCAGTAGTGGTGAAGTTTAATTAAAGCTAATTGAATCTATTTATATCAGAATCTGGTTTAGTCTTTAAAATGTAGTTTATATTATTTTTATTCATTTAGAAGCACAAATTGCTTCATTACTGCAGCTGTACAATTGTACTTTAGAGATGCATAATGACTTTGAGATCTTCTTATTTCAAAAGATACTGCAATTTCAGAGGCCATCTCCAGGTTTTTAAAATATTCATATATTTTTAAAGGCAACTTGTCTTCTGCTTATAGTACCTTAAAAACACATCATGTTTCCCTATTTTGACTTACTAGCATTTGCTTCTTTTTCTCACTATCAAAAAATGGTAAATATTGTGCCAGGATCTAGACCCACAGATGACCATAATTCATAGAAATTTCAATAAGTAGGATAAGTGCAAAACACTCAGTATATAATAAATGACGATTTCCAATGTATTATAAATTAGCGATTTTGTATTTTTATTCAGATGTAGCTCTACTATACTTTTGGGTCTTTTAAAATTTATTATTTACTTATTATTTTTTGTTACTTTATAATTTTGTGATCCTAGCAAAGTCTAAGGCCATATGCTGCAAGCCAAAAGAATATTTTGGGTTTATATATAAAACAACTAATTATGAGTTAAACTATAATCCATATATCACTAAAGTCTTCATTATTCTCTTCCTGATTTAATCTCAATTTTATCATGTGAGGATCCCAGATCTAATTTCTTTGTAATAAAATACACAGGAATGTTTAAGAAAAACTGTAGCACAAACACCAGAAAATCCAATCTCAGGATAAACAGTTTTCTGACTTTTCTAATTCAGTTAATACAATAATAGCGGAGGAATTGTTATTAATTTTTATTTCTCTATTTGGAGTTGGAAGTATTTTTCTTCATTGAGAATTTTCCCGAGTTCAATATAATGTGTTCTTTAATGTATCATGCTAAAATATACTAGCTTAGAACTTTTCTTATAAAAGGAGTAATGTTGCAGACGTAGGTGTAGAAAGTTTGAAGATTATTATTTAGGCAAGACGAAGTCTAAAGGTAGAGGCAATATTCTGTATTCAACCAGAAAGGAAACCTGTAAAAATCAAACACATTTTTGGTCACAGAAAATTTTCATCTAAGGTGAAAGGAAGACATCGTGAAGATTTCACGTTTTGTTGTTTGCTGTCCAATATTCAGTACATTTCTGAATTCATGTTTGGCAGGAAGAATATGAGGAGGGCTTTACTCTGGTTTCTGCTATTGTTTCTGTCACTATATCCCTTCTGCTATCCTGTAAACTGGCATGAGAAGGTCAACACATGCCATTTTCTAGCTGTATTTTGCTGTGAACTTATAAAAGTCCAAGACTACTTTATGTAGCCACGACTATAAAAGAAATTTCTCTTTCTAGCCTCCAGATCTACATTTAAGAATGGGAAATTAGAATGACCTTAGCTTAGCATAGTGGCATTTAGTACTCTGGCACCTGACAACAGCCATTCCAGATGCTTCAAAGACCACTCCTCTACTGAAGGATGAAGCAGGACAAGAACATGGGAGGAAATACAGCCAGGACAGCTGACCCCAAGTGACAAAAGGGATATCTCAGACCATAGAGTGATATGGTCAGCAATGACTTCTGCAAAGCTGAGGAGAAGGAGGAGGTAGGGAGAGGATGTTTGGAATAATAGTGTTGGTTTTCCCAAATAACCATTTCACATGATGGAGCCCTGCTTTCCTGGGGATATCTGAACACTTGCCTATCCATGAGAAATGATGAATTAATTCCTTGTTTGCCTTGACTGTGTAGATAGCTTTTGCTTTTACTACTAAAATTCTTTGTCTCAACTGACAGTTTTTCTACTTTTACTCTCCCAATTCTCTTCTCCATCTCATCAGGGAGGTAAACCAAAGGCAGGGGCTTAGTGGGGCTTAGTTAGAGGTGGGGCTTAAATCACAACAGCTTCTGAGTAAAGACCAAGCAAGAGGTAGATTACAATTTAGCACTGACTACTGATTCATAAGTAAAACAGAGAATGGATTTTGAAGAACAATTATTCTCTGGGGGAAAAACAAACAAACAACAACCAAAAGAAACAACCCCAAGGAACAGAAGATTAGCCTGCTGCTTTATCCAAAGCTCCTTATAGTATCTTTCTCTGACAGAAGCCAACAGCAAGATGAGTGTATCATATGTCCTTGAATACTTTCCCAGCTTTTTTATTTTATTTTACAAAAATATTTTCTGAGACAGAATTGGTTTCCAGGTATTACAGCCCTGGGTTGATATTTTGCCTATTAAATAATCTGGTCAATTGCAAAACTCAGCAGAAAACTTCAGCAGACATAGCATTTTGTAGCTAAGATTTCTATAGCTTTCCAAAGTTTTTCTAGTTTCTATGGTAGTTAATTGTGCACTCAGATCTTCATAGAGATTATAAGAATTGGAGCGTGTTTGCAAGAAGAAATTTTGTGGTAATGTTATTACCATGGAAGAAATAATAAAAGAAAAAAATACAAAACATTGGGAAAAGTTCTCTTTCCCTTCTCCTACTCCTATAATTAACCTCCTAAAAAGAAATTATCAGATCTTCACTTAATTTTTTATAAAAATATTTTCCAATTGAGGAGATATTTTCAAAAATATTAAAATAATTTTGGACAGATATGCCTGCTATTTTTAGATTTTTTCATGGTGTTTTTGCAGATGGTATTGTTACATCCCTCTACAGTTTATATTTGATACGCAATACATAATGTGGCTTTTACTTATTTTTATAACTGACTTTTTTCTTTTTGTCATTCATTCTATCCTGGTGCAGTGGTTTCACGTTCGCTGATTTCGATTTCTCAGCTAATGCACTATTTGTGTAGTGGTTTCAGTGTCTACCAGAATAATTTATTCTTTTTTGCACTATGAAATATGATTAGGAGAAAAGCAATGCAGGCTCAAACTTCAGGGGTATAAAGACAGGGTTATTAATACATACTATGTCTTGGGTTATGTAACCAAAAAAAAAAGTTTTTTCTATTCCATCTGTTGAAACTCAGTTGGGGAGGTGTTTCTTTATCTGTTGTAACTCCAGGAGGGAGGGAGTGGCTGCTTTTCTGATAACAAGCCAGCTGTTAAAACCAGGTGGGGCATTGCTTCTTATCTCTGTTCACCCTCCCATTACCTCCCAAGCCAGCAGTTAAAACCAGGTGGGGTGTTGTTTCTTATCTCTGCTCATCCTCCCCTTACCTCCAGGAAGGTATCTTCTGTTAATGGGCCATTAAAGCTCACCAATGACATGACACATCACATCATCCCATTGTGAGATGCTCTACCCAGGAAGGAGGAGCCAAACCATTTCCACCCAGATAAAAAGGAGCCCCAAGTGTCACCAGATGTCCAGTGCTTCCACAGGACTCCCAAAGGAAGACCGGACCCATCTCTGGACCCTTTTTGTCTACAGGACCATCTCTGCTTCCAACAGGACCACGTCTACCACTCCAGGAGGGCTTACTTTTGGATTGTTTCCAACACTGACCAACAGGGTGTCAGGTTGTATTTCTGACTCTGTCAGGGTTTTCTAGGATTTCTTGTTTGTTTGTTTGCTTGCTTATTCTTTTGTGCTACAACATTTTGGGCTATTTTCAATATCCCTAGTAAAGAATTGCTATATCTATTCTCAAAATCTTTGCCTGACAGCCTTTTAATTGCAAATTTATAATAATTTGGAAAAGCAGGGGAGGCTTACATTCTCCATTCCAAGGGAGACTCCAATCTTGTGTGGCAGATACCTGTCTATCTAAACCAAGACACACTAAATGAAGAAAACGTGAATTAAAATGGAACTTTCAAAACACTCTTCCTCCCCACCACATATGTTCACTTTCCCACTAACAACATAGAGACAAAACTCAGAACTCTTAGTCAGTTACCACCTATAAAATACTCTTTCATCAGTTCCTTTGGAGAGAGAAGTCTCCTTAGTCTGCCATGGAATGTCTCCACTGACAACACAGAACAGTTTTCTTGTGGGTCTTAACTCTCGCAAAAACAGCCGCCTAGGAACTTGCTTTTGTGAGGTCTCTCCCATGGGCAATTTTCCTGCAAACTGCATATGGGTCATAGACACAGCTGGGGTGTCATTTTAAAATGGGCAGTTCAAACGCAAAGAACTTTTTTCATTTCATGGAATAGAGATCTCTTTTCTCTTCTTCCCTGGGGCAGAGGGCATCTTATCTTATCTTCATCTGTTTTAGCTTCTCATGGGATCACTGCTTCTCATAAGATCAATATTCATTTAGTCCATCACAAATACCTTTGTTTCAATCCACCTCCCCAATCCGTATTGTCCATGGTTTAAAGGAATATTCTAACATAGTTCATTATGTTCACTATTAGTGTGAACTATTAGAATAGTTCACATAGTTCACTATTCTAGTTCACTTCACTACCATGGCTCATAAAAGACTTTCAGCTTAAAAAAAAACAAGGCATCTTCTCCATCTCCTCGCGATTTAGATTTTTACTTTCTCTCTCTCTCTCTTTCACGGACTTTAGTCTCCTGCTGTGTCTCTCTAAATTTCACTCTGTCATTTCTCTCACTCAGAGAAGGATCAGTGCTCCGCAAGCTTCATCTGTGCAAGGAATGAGTTAGCGATCTTGCCCAGGCCTGCAGATGGTCACAGGATCTCTGCCAGGCTGTGGCTCTGGCTGCACAGCTGCAGGATTTCAAAGCCACGGGGATGGGGGAAGACAACTCATGCCGAGGGATCTCGGAGGAGCCTGGCTGGTGGATGCTTCCTGCCCACACCTTGGTGACAATCAGGGTAGGCCTGGCCCAGCCAGGCCCGTAGCTGCTCTCAGGGGCCAGGTGGACATCTCCCTTCACCCAGGGGCACAGCCAGGCCAGGGCTGGCTCGGACACCTTCTCAGCTTTATATGTGTATTCACAAAGTCACATCCAGCTTCCTCAGTAGTTAAACAATATGTCAGTATTCAAGAATTGGCTTCTGAGAGATCTCTGTCTTTTCTAAAACAATTTCAAAGTCCTTACAGGGAACTGTTTTCACTTTTTTTTAGTTTCACAAACTAAAAACCAAACTGTATTAACCCATGACACCTGGGTATTTCTGAGAAAAGGTGGGGTATTTAGTAAAGATTTGAGTGTTAGTAAAGATTTGAGTGATATTTCTATGCATAATGTATTTCTTGAATTGAACAGTATGATGTAGACCTCAGACTTCATCCCTAACTGTTTCTCCTTCATCTTTTTGCACGTATTCTGGAACCTTCTCCTGTACCTCCTTTTTATGTAAAGTGTATTATGCTGTGGTTTATATGCTTCTCATCGGTAATATATCCATATTTTACAATAAAGAGAAGCTTTAAACAGGGCTTTAGAATATGGAAAAATACCAACCTTTTTTTTCCGCTCTTTAAAACTGTTTAGTCATTTACAGGATTGCTTCTGACTGGTGAAATATAAAGAGTAATTTATCTCACTTCAGACCACCAGAAAATAAAATTTATTTAAGCAGATAGGTAGGCAAAAGAGCAGTAAGAGATCCCTTTTTATCTATTAATTCATATGTTTATATATGATGATGTTGCAACTGCACTCTTAGATATATGAAATCAGGCAGGGTCTTCTTCCTTTGGTTTTGGATGGGACAAAGCTGGGGACTTTCCATCAGGGACCCGAGTTCATCCTCCTGTCCCATGCTGGCAGGGTTCAGGATGGTGACCTTGGATCTGGCTGCTGGGGAGCAGCAGGGTAAGAAAGGGCTGGGAGAAGTGCAGCTGAATTCCAGCTTGTTTGGATTCTGATTTTAAGCTGAAGTGTTTGCCCTGGGTCATTTTTTTTTTACAGATTAAGTTCAGGTTGTGCTGAAAGGCAATTGCAAACTGAGAAAATTCCCTTGGGATTTGGTACAAGGAGTAAGGTTATTCTTAATAAAGGATTCCAGCACTTTGTTTTCCACTCATATTTCTAATTTAACTCAACTACTCTTACACACAATCACCTAAGTATAGTTTGACTGTGCCTGTAACTTGTCTTCAATGTCTATTCCAAGAAATAAATGAAAATCTCACCAAAACAATGTTGAACCCAAATTTAAGCAATGGTAAACCCTGGGTTACAGTCACAAAGATGTATTGGGCAGAGATTGGGGCCGTCATATTCCAGCTAATTTAAATTAGGGTGCAAGTTGTCAGTCTAGCTGTAGATTTCAGAAATAAGTATTTTTCGTATGTTTGTATTTATGAAGTGTCTTAACATTATTTTGTACACTTTTAACAACTGTGATGAAGAAGATTTCTCAAATATCAATCAGATGAGATAGATATTAATTTAAAATTATTTAGTCATTTACAGGATTGCTTCTGACTGGTGAAATACAAAGAGTAATTTATCTCACTTCAGACCACCAGGAAATAAAATTTATTTAACAGAGAGGTAGGCAAAAGAGCAGTAAGAGATCCTGTTTTATCTATTTATTCATATGTTTATATATGATGATAATAAAAAGATTTTTAATAAACAAAACAAACAAACAAAAAAGAAAAGACAGAAGAGCAAAAGGACAAAAGATAGGTGAGATTCTATAAAGAAGTTTCTGTAAATAGTCTGCAAAATTATTTCTTTGATTTTTTTCTATGTTCATCTGTTACATTCCATTAGGTAAAT
This sequence comes from Trochalopteron elliotii, assembly GCA_024734555.1. Lineage (NCBI taxonomy): Eukaryota > Metazoa > Chordata > Aves > Passeriformes > Leiothrichidae > Trochalopteron > Trochalopteron elliotii. Next base: position 4,382,141 of record JANPWX010000077.1, read on the forward strand.
TTGTCTTATTTGGAAATTGTTTTCTAAAGAAAATGGAGAAACTTCAGGGATTTTACGCAAACCAATTTTTAACAATGAGGACTAAGTTCACTTACTTAATGGAACCACTTATACAATTTTTTCATTTCTTGATTTGAAAGTACTTTAGAAAGTAATGTAAGAGGAAAAAATAAAGTGTCATCTTCACTTTGATACTAGCCTTCATAACCCTTTTTCATCTAAGGCACTATTTGAAATTCTATTACACAAAATTGACAATCTGTTATTGCAGTCTTTCAAGGCACCAACTTTGCACAAATCATTTCAATACTCTGACAGATAAGCTTGCATTCCTAATAAGACAGAGCAAGCTGTTTCACAATAACGAAAACTGCACGCAGCAAACTATTTCTATATTTCAATGTGCCTTAATTGTCATTTCCCCATCTGACTTTCTTTCCATAGAGAGACTGAAGAGGCTAAAGCTGATGACAAAGAACATACTGAGAACAAAATACACTGCAACTGCAAAATTTCCACTGGAGTTTTGCTTCTTCTAACAAAAGAAGAACAAAGTCCCGTAGTATCACAGAATGATTTGATAACTGTCACAGAAGTGATGTTCTTCTTTTATTAGGAACAGATTCAGACTAAAGCAAAGCTCAGTGATGTTGGAAACAGAAAAAAAAAATGGAAACTTACAGAACATCTTAAAAAGATCAAAGGTTGCAGTTATGGTAGCAGGTTTTTCACTTTTCCCTTTTCCAGCACATGCTTCTAAAACAAATAGAATAATTGATTTAAAATACTTGTTTTCTTAAGTGACACTCCTAACAACTATTTTTCTTAATGTCATTATGGTACATCAATATGCAATTATGCTAATTTTATGACATGATTTAGATTCTTTTATTATTCTTTCAACATCATTTGTCATCAATAATGTTTGGTTTTTTCCTCCAGATATTTGCCATTTACTTTCCCTTCCTCAGGGTAAGACTAGTCATTGTTTTCAGGTGCACAGGAAAATTTCCTAATTAGAGTCAATTACTAATTTATTCCATTGCTTTCATTTAGGCTACCTCTGGAAAAAGGTGGGATCTTCACATGAATTCTGAGACCAAAACATGGCATTCTGCTCTTGAAACAATAGTATCTTAGAGCTGCTCTTAACTAAGCAGTGTACCTCCAGGCACCAGCAATTCCCTGACAAAAATAAATAGCCTAAGTCTGTCTTTTTGTTTCCCATGGCAACTACATTTTCTCAGAAATCTACCAGTGCTTTTACGAGACAATATATATATATAGAAATATAGGGTTAGTGCATTTCATATTATAAGAATAGTTATATGGACTACTCCAAGTTCCGTATTTTGCTTTTATCTTCAAGGTGCAAGGATAAATAAATTCACGTGTTTAGTGGGAACCAAGGCAGTGGATTTTCTCTTTACATTTTAATGAATCAATAAGGCTGAAGAAGCTGTCTTGTAGAATAGTAACTTATAAAATATTTTTAAAGAAGAGAACATTTTTCTGCAGCTTTCTTAGTACAGAATGAGGTTGTTTATTTTATTCATTTACTAAGAAATCCTTTACAAAGCAATACAATGTAAAATAATTTTTTTCTAGTTCAACTGTAGACTTAATTGTTACCTGTAAAGAAATACAAGATATTATTACTTTGACAAAAAAAGAGGTATATGCAAAATCTGAGTTAAAAATAACACTGAAGATGGGGAGTTACTGCTATGGTATACCACACCTATGAATTTAGTTAAGGCAAAGTACAAGACTTATTTTCAAGCAGCAACTGGAACTACTTAGTCTTCAAGAATGAGACTCCTACAACAGAAAGTGCTGGGGAATTAACAAAGAGGGAATTAACAAAGAAGCTTTAAAGGAGAAGATCTAGGAGTCTGGGTGAACATCAGGTTGAATATGAGTGTTGTGGGTTAGCCACAGTAGGCTGATAAGCAAGACACAACTTCTTGCTTCCTCCCCCATACAGTGGGGTAGGTGGAGAGAAAATCAGAAGGGTAAAAACGAGCATATTTTGGGTTGAGAGAGTGCAATAGATAAGGTAAAAGCCACGCACACAAAGCAAAATAGTACTGGATTCATTCACTACCTCCCATTATCAGGTGTTCATCCAGAAAAGCAGGGCTTCAGCATGCATAGTGTTTGCTTGGGAAGTCAAATGCCAGGAACATCCTCTCCCTTCTCCTTCCTCCAACCTTTTATTGATGAGCATGACAACATATGATATGGAAGTTTTTTTTATCAGTTTGGGTCACCTGTCCTGTCAGCATCCTTCCTTGTGCAGCCTCACCTCCTCACTGGGGGTGTGAAATTGGAAGCAAAAAAGCCCTTGACTTTGGGTAAGCACTGTGTAACAATAACAAAAACATCCATCTACTACCAGAACTGTTTTGGTGATAAATCTAAAACAAAACCCCATACATCCTACTATGAAAAAAAATTACCCACCCTTTCCAAAGCCAGTACTGTGAGCCAGCAACGTATCTTTGTGGCAAAGAGGACTAAAGTTAAATCTGTTAAAAATCTACTTCTAAATGATTTCTAAGCTCATTTAGCAATTGGATTTCTCACATAAACTTTTTAATGACAGCTAATGATAAGACAGTGCTCACTTTTTCTCAAGGACACAACAGCCAACTAATGAAATCACTCAGCCTTGAGTAATCCCTTCCTGAATCTGCAGAGGCCTGTGCCCAAAAGACAGCAGCTGCTGTGTGGGTCAGGCTTGGAAGAAGGAATTGTGCTCTCTCTTGAGTTAATAAGGATGTTTATTCAGTGCAGCCATGTGGAAGGGGTTTTGCCAGAACCCCTTCTCAGCAAGGGGGAAGCATGGAGAGAGAGCGGAGAGAGAGTAGTCATGGTGTGTCCCCTTTGTCCCAGGGCAGCCCTGGGTGGGGAAACACTGATCCAATGGGGAATGGAAGGGGGAGGGGTCACATCAGGAAGAACCACAGGGGTAGGAATGGGGGGGGTGGAAGGAACATACCAAGTACAGACCAATAACAAATACTGATACAAATATAAAAACCTGAAACTCGCGTCTCTACGCCTAGCCCATAGTTTCAGTCAGAGACAACAAAGAGGGAAGAGACAAGTACATATACATTTATGGCTTATTACTGTGTTTATATTTGATTCCATAATGACCAAATACTGAAATCTGCTCGGTGGGTTATTGTCTTCATGGATGCAACAGACCTCTTTATGTGTATATACCATGGATATATTATTTCCCTTGTTCAAATACTTCAGAAATACTTAGTCTTAATTCAAAGTGGATTTTGAATTTAGAGATTTTGCAAAAGTTATAAAATAAGAGTATAGTAAAGAGCACTTTGTGGGCTATAATGTTCACAAACTATGTATTCATTAAATATGTTTGAGAGAAATATATCAATACACCAGTAAAAGTCCTGCAAGCAGTTTTAAAGTAGCTGGCCTGCAATATTGAGGTACATTAAAATATCAAAACACAGCTCTTCAAGGTTTATTTCCTATTCATGTTCCAATGTTTTGTTTTTTGGTTGTTTTTTTTTTTTTTTTACTTCATAACATGCATCAGATTTCACACTTTTGATAATTGAGAGGTTTTTTTTTATACCTGTGTTTACTAGAATTCCCACACAAACTATATCTAATTGATGATGGTAACTGAATTTTTTCTACCATACTTTTACTTTAAGATATATGAAAAAGTTTATAGCAATATATTAATAAATAATGGAAACTCCTATTGTCTTCTAACTACTAATTGCAAATATTAACTTATTGTTGATAGAATTACTCTGCCAACATCAGCTAAAATACTACTCCCAAAAGTATTTCTTTAGTTTTGCATTCCTTATATGTATTTTCACTTGGACAACAATTCCTACAACACTGAAATAAACAGTACCTTTACCTTTGACTTCAAGAATGTAATAATAGAAGACAATGTATTAATTTAAATGCAAAATTGATTAAATCTGAGTTTTGTTTTCTGAGTTCAAGTTTGTTGATGATCTCTGGAAGATTGCTATTTTATTCAGTAACCAGGTTTAAATATGAAACATTGAGTGTTATGGAAATATACAAACTGAAGTTCATAGAAAAGAAAGTAGAACTATAACATGGTAATTTCTAATGATGAGACCAGAATTATGAGATAATTAAAGTTTTCTCTCATCATTAAAGATAAACTCAACAAAAATATTTTGTTATCGGACTGCAATGGAAAATAAAAATGCTGCAGATAAAAATTCAAAAATAATCTAAGAAATTAATTAAAGATCTCCTAAATTCAGTAACAAATAAACAACCTTATGAGTTATATCTACTAAGAATAAGGAGTGGATTTTCTCTATATAGCTAGATCTCACAATTGTAGGCAAAACATATCAGCTCTGTGAGAGCCCCATTTGAATGTGGTATTGATTAAAATGGATGGGAACAGAGGAATTCATTAATAGGGTGCTAATTTCATTTAGCACCCTGGTGATGTGAAAAGCTATAAAGAAGACCTGGTTAGAAAGAGAAAACTACCAAATGGGAGAAAACACCTGCCAGCCTGAGAACTAGGCCTGGGAACCACAAGCACCCTTGAAAAGTGCAGCTGGTTTCTGAAGGACAGCTGAGTACCTGGAAACCAGAGACATCCTGAGAAACCACCAACAGGTGCTAAAACATAGAACTGTAATGACAACCCATCATCTGAAAAGGTGAAAAACAGTCTGGAAAAAGACAAAAACAGTCTGGGAAAATAAACTTTTGTTTGAAAGAACAAAAAACTTCATTATATCTTGTCTGCTATTGGCGAAAAAATAGAAATTAACATAATATTTTGGATGCTCAAACTGGTGTTGTTGTAAGTCCACTTACATCTCCATAATATAAAACAACTTGCTTTTTATTCAAAATATAGCCTCTGTCTCTGAGCATTTCCCATGTGGCACATACTTTTCCTTTTTTTATGCCTGTATGTTATTCAGGTCTAGCACTTGGCTGACTTTGGGGTCCCTGCAGTGCCCTGACCCCAAGGATGCTGCTGGCTCCTTGTGTGCCTTGACATCATATTGAAAATATTGTATTCTAGAAGGGTATCATCGGCCAAAAGAGAACACTAGTTCAGAAGCCATAGCAAAAGAAACACTAGATTGTCTTAGAAAATAAGAACACAAAGTCATTCATTTAGAATGTGCTTGAACATCTTGAATGGCTGTTAATGCCTAAGAACAGGCAAATAAATCCTGCCTTCAACGAGGAAAGAATTCAGCTCTTTTTTTACAGATGCCTAAATTTGTTGTAAATATGCATCGGTACATGAGATGCATGTTCAGGCTCCATTTCTAGTTAATGAAATTGTGCAACTTAATATAGTTACCTCAATATAGGTGTCTAATCGTACATGTGTTGACTGAATGTGATCTGATTTTTATCTCCCAGTTCCCACTCCAAAACCTTGGCCTCTTCTCCCAGGAAATTAGTGACAAGACAAAAGAAAATGGCCTCAAGCTGCAGCAGAGGAGGCTCAGGTTGGATATCAAGAGGAATTTCTTTACTGAAGGGGTGGTTAAATATTGGAACGGGCTGCCTAGGGAGGTGGCAGAGTCACCACCTGGAGGTGTTCAAGAAACAGCAGCACATGGCACACAGTGCTACAGTTTAGTGGTTTTGTTGAACAGCATTCACATTCACAGTAAAGTAACCCAGGGGTTTTTAGATTATATGAGTCTTATATGCATGTAAGCAATCAAATTTAGCGCCCTCTGGAACAGAAACTCAGGTATGATGCTCCCATGTAAACTCTGACACACAGTCATTTGGATCACATGGAATTGTCTGATACGGAAGGTGCTCTTCAGGCTAACAGTACATAAGGAATCACTGCTTTAAAAAATCAACATCTTAAAGGGATCCAAGCAATTTTTATAATTTTCCATGAGTATGAGAACATCTGTGTTTATATCATATAAGCTTTAGTCACTACACACTCTGTCACTTACTCCATAAACCTTGATTTAAGTGATTTATGAGAAACCTTTTCCTTGAAGGCAGGAGATCTCATAATCTCATAATCAAGAGATCTCTCAAGAGATCTCATCCCTTTTCTTCTATATTTGTAAGTATCTGCTGATGTTTATTTGGAGAGTTGCAATATTGAATAATTTGAAGCACTAGTAAAATTCTGTGGAGCAGTTGCTATGTTTCAGTTATCATTTGATGATGCTGATTGTATTATCATAATCATTTGTACATGATATATTCATTGCCACACTGAAAGTGGTGGAATATTACTGCACTTTGTCCCAGGAACGTGAAAAGGAACAGGAAAAGAAGAAGAAGAAGAAGAAGAAGAAGAAGAACAAGAAGAACNAAGAAGAAAGAAGAAAAAGAAGAAAAAAGGAAGAAGAAAAAGAAGAAAAAGAAGAAGAACAAGAAGATGACGAACAAGAAGAAGAAAAAGAAGAAGAAGAACAACAAGAACAAGAAGAAAAAGAAAAAGAAGAAAAAAGGAAGAAGAAAAAGAAGAAAATGGAGAAGAAAAGAAGAAAAAAGGAAGAAAAAAAGGAGAAAAAGAAGAAGAACAACAAGAACAAGAAGAACAAGAACAAGAAGAACAAAAAAAAGAAAAAGAAAAAGAAAAAGAAGAAAATGGAGAAGAAAAAGAAAGAGAAAAAGAGAAAAAGAGAAAAAGAAAAATCTACAATCATTGTTTACTGTGTAATCTTGGTACACTCCAGTGAGAACATTTTTATGCAGTTGTTTTTTTATTCCTACAGTTTCACTCAGCTGCTTTTACAAAGAAAGGTGATTAATATAATTACAATGTGCTTTGAGAAGTCCTTACTGAGAATACATGTGAGAAATAATTCACCCTGCTACTACCCCCTGCACTGTTTTCTCATGAATGCTGTACAGTTAAAAACAGATTGTTAGCTGAAATTTCTTCAGACCTAAAAAATTAAATTATCACATGAATTTTTACTCTCCTTGCCTCATGTCTCTTTGCCTCTCCTCTACCAAGAGCCAGGGGAAATAAAAACAAAATAATGTGAGATTTAGTCTTGATTGTATCTATCAGATTTGATAACAGATAACTAAAACCAATAAGAAGCAATGAAACATTTGAAGATTTTCAAATATTTGCATGACAACTAAGCTTCCCCAAGTTTAATATGTATTTATTCAGTCATACACCTAATGTTAATAACAAAAAAGTACCAAAGAATGTCTATGGACACAATGTTAATAAAGGTAATGTTTTACAGAAGCCTCTTTACAAATATTACCATCTCAGATGTTATACATTAAAAGATAATGCATGGTTTCTTCTAAATGCATCTACAGAGTCCAGGTAAATGATATTTTGTCTAAGCCAATAGGAAAATGTCAATTTTTAGAACAAAATAGGAAATGCAATTATGATTATGTCATATCTTTACTGACTGAATACACTATTTAGAATCCATATTGTGTATGTATTTTGTGTCATTGCCATATTAAATGCCACATATTATGTCAAATGCAGTTTTAATTCTCCAGTAACATAATCAAAAAATTTCAAAACACAGAATGAAAACCATGAATTATAGAAGTGGCTGCTGCATTTAAAGGGGATTTCTATTTACTGAGAGGAAAGGGAGAGCTTGGAAGAACTACCTGAAAGTACAGAAGGAAATATTGACTTAGCTTTTGGTCTCATACTTTATGTAAATACCTAGATCCATATGCAGCTATCTTTATTAGTAAGTTATATCCATAATGTCAGTAATGTTCAGAGACCTTGTACTTTTTTTTTTTCGTAATATAAAATGAAGTGGCTAGATTAGGATGGACTGAAATAAATCAACTGCAAAGCAGGAAGTCGTCTTCTTAACGAAAACTCTCAGTCAGGAAATTATGATTTCAAAATGAACAGAATTTGATACAAGAGCTTCTGAAATCTTCTATAGTACTTCCTTAGGAAAGAAAGATATCTTAGAAATATTTCTAAGTGAATGATTGGACTAGATGATCCTTGTGGGGCCCTTCTAACTCAGTTTATTCTGTGATTCTGTTATTTCTTTATAGTCTCCAATACTATTATTTTTTCGGAAATTTTCCATAATGGAAAGACTCTGCTAACAAGAAAAAAAAAACAGTCTACCTACTTTCAGTCTTTCATGTCAATCCAGGTAAGCTGTAAACTGGTTGTTAGCTTAGAATGATATCAATAGGCTTTACATGTCTACTATGGATGACATGGATTTTGAACGAATAACAATGAGTGTTCCTGAGGATTATCTCTTCATTATGAAAGAAAGTGATGCACAAGTTACCTTTGTGCATATACCCCCAAGTTCATGACTGCAACATCAAATGTAATCATAAAACAAACTGCTGGAAAAAATCCCAGCCTCTGGGTACCTTCTGTAGGGTGACCCAGCAGACAGATTAGAAACTCATGTACACTGTTACCATAGTTATAGACATTCAAAAATTTCACTTATTTCTTGATTCAATCACAAAATAATATGAGAAACAAAAAAATGAAAATATAGTGAGGTATTAGAGGAATGTCAAATGAGAGGAATGGTTAGACCTGTGGTAAGCTTGAGTTTCACCTTTCTTATTTGTTGATCATTTTTTTTTTCATTTCTTCATAATTCTTCTAAATTATTATTAAACAAGAAACTTCTAGTAACGCTATCGGTGATTAGTAAATCATTGTCAGCATTGGTACTTAATCGTAAAATATCATCAATAGCAATAAACTGGAACAGTAATATCAATGTTGTTTAAAGAATCAGAATCATGGAGACTGGAAGGAACCTCTGAGGGCTCTCAATAGGTCCAACCTATTCCTAAAAAACAGGTCAAAACTAAATCAGGTCTGGCCTTATCCAACTGAGCTCTGAATATGTCCAATAGAAATAACAGAGTCTCTCTTGGCAACTCATTTCAGTGTTGCACTACAGCGTTTTCTGGAAGAATCAGAAGAAAGAACAACTATACATACATAGGCTAAAATGAATTTGGATACTTCTGACAGTAGTCTTTTGCAAAAAATGAGAAATATGGAGAGTTAGAATTTCACTAAGATAAATGAAAGGTGTTTATCAACTATTTTTTGTTCATTATTACAAACTGAAGACCTTAAGGAACTATTTCAATCAGGAGAAGTTGCATCACAAAATTAAATGCTCAATTATATAAGTACTGCAACATGAAAATATAATTTGATTAGATGAACAATTACACTGGAACATTTGATTATTTTTTCTTGATAATAGTTTGATCTATTCATGTTAGAATAGTAGTCAATGATTTAGTTAGGTATTTAGTTAGTCAATTTAGCTAGGTATCTTGTTGCAATGTGAAATATAAATTTTTTTTTCTGTAAAAAAAGCAAGTGTAAAATTGGGCATTTTTACAGTCAGAAAAAAGGAGAAGACAAAATAAACAAGTTCAAGTTACAAACTTAAAAGAACCTTTAACATACTATTTTGCAACTACATTCATTGCATTACATGCATTTTTACAAAACATTTGGTGAATACATTATTTGAACTATTTTTGCAGTTATTTTCACTGAGGCTGAGCAACGTCAAAGAAGGTAACAATAATGATACAGTATCTCAGAGATTCAAAGCAGGATATTACCCTGTAATCTCAGTTCATTCATCGTGCTGATAGTGATGTGCAAAGTACAGTATTATCTCTGTCATTTTCCTATGCCTATCACTTTCCTATTCTATAAGACCAAGAAAAGTAAGTATCTATCCTGTCATTATTGTTCCAATTTAAGACAAAAGTAAAGACAAAACTCTGCCCCAGAAGAGAACAAATTATGCTGGCACATAGCAGCATGAAATATTCTTCAGAAGTTTGCAAAGGATTTTAGCAAAAGTCTGTTCTTCTTTCTTTTTTTCCTCCTCCTAAATTTTTGCCTTTATTCTCTGTTTAGAATGAAGTGATTACGTAACCTATCTTTCACATCTGCCAAACAATTCATTATGAAGCCTTCATAAATTATGTAATATTTTAAACTTTTAAGAGTCACTGCAGTATTTCAAGCATGGGAAACCTGCACTGTTTTATTGTAGACACAGCTGTACTAGGAAACCCATCACAAAAGCCAATATTGTGCCTTTAAGTTCCCAGCTGAAAAATCTCATAACTCAGATATCCATAGAGGAATTAACAGAATAACCAGCAAAATGCATGAGTTCTCAAAAAATGAAGGAATATGAGAGAAAAAAAATATTCCTCACAAGCATTCTGAGTCAGTAAATTCCATTATTTGTATGCATGTAAACACATAATCATTAAATGTTTTGTGAATGGTTCCATTGATTTATTTGGCTTTCCTGTAGAACAAATAAACTACAAGACAGTACAGCATAATATACCAGGAAATATAAAGAAGGGTTAGGTAGAGATACTTAATACCTGGTAGGCTATTTCTGCACCCTACAACATGACCTTTTTTGTACCAAAGTCACATTCAACCTGATGGTCAATCATCTAGTGGTGCTTAAATGAAATCCTGACATCTTTGGACTAAACTAACAAATAATGTTGTCTCTGACACAGAAAGCAGCAATAAATTTAGGATAAAGTGTATGAGATTACTGGTAACAATGAAATTACGCCATTAAAATAAATGAAGTAACTGAAACCCAAAAGGGTAAGCTGTATGTTGATAAAGTATGTCTTTCATTCATTCCTAAAGTTGCAATTTAAAACATTTACAGTGATAATGGTGGAATTCTGAGCTTGAGGTCCTAAAGGCAAGAGAAATTAAAAAGTATTTGAAGCTTCACTTTGTAGCACAAATGAAATAGATTTAGAGTCTATATAACTCATCCCATTGAAGTTACAAAGAAAAGAAAAGATTTCCAAGGTAGTTTATTAAAGAATTTTGGTTTAAGTATAACTCTTCATTTTGAATTGTGACAATTGTGTTTGGTGGGTAAATAAAAAATCCAAATAAGAGTTAAACCCCTATCCAAAACAATAGTTGTCAAGCCATTAGTGTAGCAGGTTTTGAGTCAACTGCTGCTCTCATCTGTTTAGAACATCTGGTCTATGTTTCTGATGCCTCCATGCCAATTTGAATGTCAAATAATATTCTTACAATACAACCATATATTTAAATTACTTACAAATAGGATTTAAGAGCATTATGTTTTGGTGTGTCACAGCAATGCTTTCGTCATTCATTTCACACACGCTCACAGACTGTTAAATAAACTTAAGGACTTGAAAATTAGCACAGAGTTCCTCTGGCCCTTAGAGTCTTGATTTCATCCTTTGGTAGGGACTACAGGTTCTTTTCCTTCTTGAAATTCCAGATATTCTCTGTGTAGGAGAGGATTAACTGGTTTTATCCCAGACTTCTTGGGAGGGAATGTTCTACCAAATTTTTCTCAAAAACCAAAATCTTCAATTCAAGTGTTTTACATAAATTTACCATAAGAACTTCTGAGTTTGTTTTTTATTCTGTTCATAGAGAAAGAAGCTGCTATGCATAATAAAGGCAAATTAATCTGGAAATGTTTCCTTTAGAGAGTTAAACCAGCACATACTACAGACCTGCTTTAGGATATTGGCCATTTTTTTTCTTGCTATTCATTCTTCTTCTTTCAATATCCATTCTTACAGTATTGGACAATAAGAAATGGCATATTATCTAATTATTACTATTCGAATTTCCTACTAACACAGATTGCAAATCTGAATGGTGCATGCAAAATAAAATATCCAGCATAGCCATCAAATAGTGTATACCTTGAGCTACAGTCAAGTTCTCCAAACATTGTCACTGCTTCATCACTGCTTTAAGGTATGAGAGACAGCTACAAAGGCTGTCAAATATAATGAAGGACCTACAGAGACCTGTGCTCATCTAGAAACACAATGCATGGTTAAATAGCACAACTTAGGGAATATTAAAGCATACCAGATGTTTAGTGTTAGGTAGATGAGTTCTACCTTCAGTATGGAGGAAGTTGAGTTTCCTTCAGCAATTAAACTCATTATTTACTTTATTCAGTCTTCAGACTGCTGACACGATCTCTTCAAAGTCTTTAAGAAATAAAAATCTAAAGCAATAGCTGCAATATGACTAAGCAGGATACAGCACTGAGCATGAACAGCTTACATTGTGCAATTAAAGTAGTATTCATAATGATGAACTGCAGGTCTTTTCTATTGCTAAAAATATACTGGCGAAATATTGAAATCATTCCACACAGAGCAATTATTTACGACACCACAGGGGTGATAGAAGTTTCATGGAGGTGAGAGTCTAATACATATAAACAAATCTGATATGAAAAACGCGACAAATTAGATTATGCTTTTTTTTATTTCAAATATCTGACTGAAGAGTAAGCTGGAATGAGATCTGCCTTCCAGTCCTTGCCAAAATCTTATTAAAAGTAAATAAAATGTATTATATATAGCAGGTGCCTGCCACCTACTTCATATCTTTAAGACTTAAGGCTATGAAAATAAAATGAGACAGTTTCAAATTTTAGGGTGGACATTACAATGGCAAGTTTGGTAACAGAATTGCACAAACCATTGCTATCTAAAGGTTTTAGAAGCTGGAATATTTTTATTTGAGATGTTATTGCTACTTTAATAGCAATAGTGCTTCTGCGTACACAATGTTAAATGCTAATAATTATGGCGTTTATCTTTTCGGAAGGCTAGGTTTTCAGAGTTAAATTGTGAAAGTGAAAATATACTGATACAGAAAGGGAGATAAATACTTTGTTAAAAATGCAACAGTGACAATAGAATGTTCCTGGAGATTTACATGTGACCATAAGGGGTGTTATTTGGTTAGCAAAAAGACAAAAGAATAGTTTAGATATGGTGTTAAATGCTACACTGAAAGTTGTCAATAAAAGAAAAGCCATATATTGCGATATGAATGCAAGCATACAGAAATCAACATCAGCCTTGCAGGAAGGTAAAAATAAATCAGTTTTGATAGGATAGGGTTAACATGATTTCTAAAGGGCATAGGACTAGGAGCTAGTTTCACTGTAGTCAGGTACAGTTTTCAGGCTATTGTTCTAATTCAGCCAGGTATAGCTTGCTTAGATAGCTGGATAGGGGGAAGGGGAATGCATATAATGTTAAGGCTTAAAATAGAATTAGATGTTCTTTAGTAAGTTAAGGTGAACCTGTACCCATATCATAGTCATTGATAAATTACTTTATTGTTAATTGTAAGCATCTGGTAACTAAATATGATTATTATTTTAAATACAAATCACGAGAATCTTGAATTTGAATCGTAAGAGTTTGGAACACGAATCTCCAAATATCGATTGTTCTAAATTCATGCTTGGGTAGAGGCAATAGAACAATAAGGGTTTAATGTTTAACATATCTACTTATGTAATAAGAAAGTATAAAACTGTGTCTATTTCGGACTTCTGGTGGAGACAAATTTGGGCCCCTAGGCCCCTTGATTCCCAAGAGCTCTTCAATAAAGCACTGCACTCAATCAACCGTGATTGTGTGTTCCTTCCTCATGGTAACAGTTTCACAACAAGGAAGTTACCATATTGTGGGGTCTTGAGCTGCTTTACCGGCTAGCTTGCTCTTCCCCCCACATATATGGAAGATCTGGTGGGTCTGAATCTCAGGCTGAAGCGTGGTCAATGGCGTGGAAGAAAAGAGTGGACCAAGCATGTGGTTCTAACTAGGCTTTATTATGTCCTCTGAGCTGCCCACGAGCAAGACCAACCTCTGGGCCTCTGTCCTCACCTTAAGTACCCCAGGGGCATACACTGAGCAGGGGGAACCTAGAACCAATTCAGGAGGGGGGTGTGACCCAGAACAGGGACACAATGAGGAAAGGTGGGGACCCAAGGATCTTGCCAAATCACCTAGCACCTTCACTAGAATCTTCCTAGTTTTTGCAAGGTCATTGACAAGGTTCCTACCAGGGTCCTTCCCTACCAGGGAAGGACCACAAGGGGTTTGGGGATGGGGGTGTAGGGACAAACCATTACAAACAAACAACACAACCATACAGAATTATTGGAAATCCCAAAATGCACACTGCCACATTACCAGAACTATTTCTACAGTTAACAGCACATGATATGCACACAGGAACCTAGTGAAGCCTAGTGATTTCCTGTAGCTGTGGTTCTGAATGATTGGGACCTGCAGGTGATGGTGAGAGTTTGCAGGCTCTTGTTGAAGAATGTTTTAAAACCAAGGCATTTTTCATTCTTAAGGAGGTTTCTAGTGTTCATTAATGTGTACACTCCCATTATGCTCAGACACTTAATAATAACCATTATGCTAAGACACTTAATAATAACTATATATATGAGATTTTTACCAAACTCTCTGTAGATCCCATGTGACTGGAGAGCATGTGGAGATTTATGTGCTGATTATTCTGATTTCTCATAAAAGCAAGAGTTCAGAAAACAAAAAAGAGTTAATTTGTATCCCTAGACTGTATTTTAGCCATAAGTTTTATAGTGCAAAAACTTAAGAAAGTCCTTTAGCAAAAATAAGTGACTGATGCAATTAAATATTTGCTTCTAACTGGAAAATTAACACCTATTCTATAATTAAGCCATGATAACTAAAAGTGCACTTCAGCATGATTACAAGAGGAAATGAGAAATGTCACAGGACAGAAGTTTAATAGGTGAAGTTTTTCCTTGGTTTTGATGGGGTGGTTTTTTTGGTACTTGTTTTACTTGTTTATATATGTTACATTTCTGTGTTATTCTGTGTTTATCACAGAACAAAGGAGGCTTTACCAGAAATTTCCAAATCCAGGAAATAAACCCAAATAAAACCATTCTTCTGACCGTGCATCTTTGGGAGGCAAATTACTGGGTTCTATGAAAATTTCTCTGTTGCCATGTTGCAGTTTAAAATTTGGTTACCCAAGCCTCCGGACTCAAACTTCCTTGTTATGGATGCTAACTGTCTCCAGTACAGAATATGGGGAAAACAACAACAAAGTATTTGGTCTTTCAGTCAGAAAAGTGTCAGGCAAAATAGAAAAGAAAGTGTTGATGCTTTGCTTTTGTTTTATAGCCAAATTATTACATAAATTGGGGAAGAGAGGTTATTGACTTAGGGATATATAAGCATAGTAAACTATTGATAAAACAGTAAGTGACTAAGAACACTGTAGAAAGCCAGACTCAAACACACTTCTTGTTACACAACACAATAATAGATTTAGTTAGAATTGACCATACTTAATTTTCTAGCATGTAAGATTTATCATCTTATCCATTTTCAACTGAGAAATAGAATGAGTTGTAAAATACAAAAAAGGAATGTAAGCATAGTCTCAGTGGGACAAGAATGGGAACACAGAAGAAAAACACAAAGGAGCTAAGAGTGCTTTGTTTTCCCAGGTGTTCCACCACTTTCTTATATGATAGCAGATTGCCATGTCCCACTCGCATCACTCCTAGTTTAAAGCTGTTCTGAACAGTCTAGCCAGCCTATTGGCAAAATTTTTTCCCATTTGGGTAATTCAATCCTACCTCTTCTTAACTCTGCTCCCTTGATCATCAACAAGGGTGCCTTGGTCATAAAAACAAAACCTTTGTTATCACTACAAAACATGAAGCTAGTTGTTGACCTGAAGAAACTTCCCACTCTTCCTCTCTGCTCCTCAAGCCCTTCCCCCTCACCTGCAGCACTGAGGATAAAACCACCTGAGTCCCCATGCCCTTGATCCTCAGCCCCTGTGCCTCATGTTCACACTTGCTGCTCAGCAGGCCTCCTCTGACAATAAAGTTGATGCTTCTGTGGAGGAGAATCAAGGACAGAGCCTTATCAGTCTGTTCACAGCCTTTCAGATCTGAGCAGTAAATCTTACAAGAAAATAGGTTAGGTCAGCAGATGGCAGCCTCCATTCCCTGGAGTCTCCCAGTGCTGTCACTCATTCACTTTCCTCTGGGCGCGGCTATACACTTCAGATCCAGCCTGCTTGGGTGCATCCTTGAACACAGCTTCCAGCCCCTCATGTGCTACCAGGACACTGAAACTGTAGTTTCACATATACTATTGTATAGATTCTTCTACAAGAATTAATTTAGGTGGACTTTTTCCTTGTGACAATAGTGAAAAGCTCCCAGACTTTTCTATTGTGGGAGTCTCCATTTCCCAGCTCAGAGAGCACAGACTCTGCCTGTGCCTTCTTCAATACAGCTGAGCATTTAGGCCATTGTAGCTGCAGTATTGTAAGGAAGATCCAGACAACCTCCTTCACAATATCTTCAATGTTGTCCCATCCACTGAGTTCCTCCAGCAGCTACTTGGCAACGCAGATTTTCCCCCAGCACACACTTGCAAGCAAGGACATCACTTCTCCAATCTCAGCAAGAGGCCTTAGGCACTGTTCTGTGAAAATCACTGCTATTGTTGACTGGCAGTAACATTGCCTCTCTGCAGCACCTGCTGAAAGGGCACTGCTCCTCCTTTGTTTGGGTGGAACAAAAGTTCAAAGAATAGTTTCATCAGAAGTAAGTGACAGAACTTCTTAAAAACTTCTGTAGTTTGCGGGAAGCTGGGAACCTCCTGTAGCCATCTGCACCTATTTGCAGCATTGGGCACAGTGATGTTCTTTGACAATCCTAATTCCCAGAATATTTAGGTGTCTAAACAGTGCCTATAAACTGCCATGCACATTTCTGAACCTGTTGCTTTCCTGTCGATGTACGTAAAATTTCGGAACTGTATGATTCTCAATTATGTGAGCATGAATCATAAAAATTATATTAAATCAACAGCCTAAACATAAACCCTCAAATCTGTACAGATGTTTTATATACATGTTAAGCTTCCCTAATAAGTATACAAACCCAAATTTTCTGAACTCTGTTCATAATCAATTCTGAGAAAAAATCCAGATTTTTTTTACTTATTTCCAGAGGCCTATGCAATATTTTCCTGTCATTTTACATTTTGTATAAAGGGACAACTAATTTCAAATATAGATTTCTGTATTCAAGGTATCAAAACCCAGTGAAATTCACCTCAATATTAATGCCTGTGATACTCTGAATTTACCGTTAGTTCAAGTAAATTGTTTTCAATGAATTTGAATGACAACTGCATGAACATTGAATTCAGCTGTAAATGTAGCTGAAGCTCTATGGCCTTGATTTTGATTTTGATTTCCTTCAATGATTTAGGGTTTGAGTGGAGACTTGGGCATCAGCAAAGGAATCTGGTATTTCCGGGTATATCCAAGATATGCACATGAATCTAACAGATAAGATTTCTCTGTTGGAGAACTTACATACTAATAGATGGGAAGCTGAGGGTCAGAGAGAAGAGATGTAAATAAGAAGAGGTATAATTGACCATCTGTTCAGATATTAAATAATTAAAAACCTTTTTGTCTCCAGAAAAGCTCACTAAATATCACTGTATTGTCCAGTTTGTAATCAATATCTGTTGGTTTTAATGTGAGTTTAAATAGTACAAAACCTATTTTTTATTTCAAATCTATCTTATGAAGAATCTGGTTTAAGTGTCTGAATTAGAATCTGATCCCATCTCTGGATTATCTAAGAATTCAAGTCATAAAAACTATGATTCAAATCAAGAAAAGATTTCAGTAATGTGGTGATATTTTTCTTGTATAAAAGAACAAAAAATTCTTAATAGTAAAGTCTCTAGGCCACATCCCACAGAACTTGTTAGTCAGTGATAAGATTGCTAGATCTCAAAGCATACGCTTTTAAAGAAAATTTGACTTGCTCTTAAGTCGTCTTACTCTGTACTGATACAGAAATGGAAAGGCGGGCCACCATTAAGCTGTTGCCTAAACTGGTGAAAAGCACAAGTATTTGGCAGTGTTATCTTTCATTGTTGTATGACAATTCTAGTAAAAGCCTTCTACCCGGCCTTCTAAATAAAATTCCTTTCACTGTATATAATCTGTTACAAATATTCTCTGCTAGCTTTTACAAAACCGCAAAGTTCACCGTCAGTCAGACTGCCAGGGAAAATTGTCTGTTGCTTCATAGTGTGTGGTTGACAAATACTATTGGAGAAAGAAAATATGTTTGCTGTACATTTGGGCTTGTCTTCAGCAATCATACATTTTAAAACTTCTTTAAAGAATATGCTGGAGAAGCATTTAAGTTCTGAAAACAGCAAAGCTGAAAAAATATGAAATATGGCATACTTGCTATGAGCATTCAGCAAAATAAATACGGCTCCTGGTAATCAGAATACTGTGAATATTATCATTTCCCTAAATAAACTCTGGGGAAAAAAAAATCCATGCATTAGAAAAGCCTTTTAAAGTTTCTAATTTCCTTCACTAGAGTTTGAGTCATAAGAGCTATTGTAAAGCAAAGTGAAACTTTTTTTTCCCCCCACTTATTAACCTTTATTTTTCTTCTCCAGAATTTAATAGCTCTCTTGTTCTGCTAGTAGAGACTTCTTAAATTAATTTGGAATTAAATAAGATGTTGCTCAAGCTGAGGAAGAATAAAAAATGTTGTTGTTTTGGTGTTTTTACTATAAATAGGATTACAATTTATTTTCAGATTTTTCATTGGGAGAAGTATAATTTACTACTTCAGATACACAGAGAATCTATTTCTGTCCCTACTTGATGGATTTTCTTGGGCTAATAGGATATATTCCAAAATCCTTTTCTGACAAATAATATTCTCTTTTTTGCTGTACTATTGTTAAAGCAAATTTTCCTTCAGAAATAGACTTGTCACCTTTGCTGACAAATTAGTAAGTCTTCTGACATATGACTGTAGCAAAAGGAGGTTGAAATATCATGCCAGGTTTGCAGGAAAAAAATATATTAAAAACTGAATCAGTCAGAAACAACAAATTGTTGGCAGATAACTTTTGCAGGAAAATATAAAAAGTAATTTTGACACAACATCCATTATTTCCTAAAAAAAAGCAGGAAAAATTATTTTTCAATTAAAACCAGGTTATTTATTTAAATTTAATTTATATTTAATACACAATATGAAGTATCATAACACTGATTGTCTCAGGATGTGAGCCCTTAAAACTAGTACTTATATAAACATTGAAATATTTTATCTTCAATGTATATTTTGAAGTAAAAGATGCCTGAAATCTGAAGGTTTAATTTTTTTGCTGAAAAAGAAAGTCGAAAAGATGAACCTGTGAAAGACAAAAAAGGTCTGGTACACCATATTCAGGTAAGTTAATTTTATAGAGGAAAAAAGCAGTTCTATGTTTTATCAACAGGGTTCCTGAGGAAACGTTGCTCATTTTGTCCAGTAAATGACGGAAATCTAGTTTTGAAATAATGAATGTGAATATGAAAGTCTATGCCACAGCTTGCATTGTTGCTTCAACCAGTTGTCTACAGACAGTGGGGACACTGATTTTTAGATAAATTATTCAACAAACAACAAAGAAATTACAAATAGAACCAACAATTTTCAACTTAGTGCAAATAACATTTGCTTCATGTCAAAGCTGGGAAATAATTTGTTTGCATATAAAACCAGAGTTTATTGAATCATGAAGAAAGCTGGAAATGGTTACATGCAGATGTTCTTCATTACTGTACATCAAGTCAGTATAATTGCTGCTTTCATCCTAGCGAAACTCCTCATCTGCTATTGAACTTTGTTAAGTTCATTCAATAGTATTAATGGGCAAAATTCTACTTCAAATCTATGATGCATAGTACTAAAATTGAATTTTTAAAAATTGAAAGTGATGATAATAATAATAAAACAATAAATATTACAATTTCTTCTAACCTTATAAAACATTAGCCTGAAAAAAGGGCAAATATATAAAAATCAAATGAAAAATAAGTAGTCCTCTGGAGCAAGTGAAATCTAATTAAGCCAACTTTAAAGTGATTTATTTTCTGTTGGGTGATTTCAGAGTATTAGTTGAAATTCTTATCAGTCCTGTGGAATTTATAAATCTGTACTGTTAATGTCTACTACCTTTGACTCAATATTTTCTGACTTACACACTGGAGTCTTTTCTTCTCTAAGCCATTTATGGGTGAAACCCCTAGGAGCTTCAATTTTCTTAAAGAAATAGAAATGTAAGCCCCTTTCTGTTTCCAAGTGATATCTGAAATACTTTTTCATATTCCAAGAAATCTCCAGTGTGTGTTACTCCATCAAATTAGATGAAGTCACGGTATGGATTAAAAAAATTAATAGGCCATATATTCAAGAAAAGAAAATGCACAGTGAATGCAGGGGCATCTCAGACAAATCCCGAATAATTCTCATTCTCCTTTTCTCCTTGTTTCATGTAATCAATTAAAAAGTAAATATATCAATAAGTTAGCCAAAACTCAGCCTCCTCTTTCTGAAAATGACCACAGCAGATCTAATGGAATGTTATGAAATTATACCTAAGACAGTAATTGAATTCATATATGGAATAATTATCTTTCAATCATATCTTGTGGCAAGTATGCCGTATCTTGCATCTCTGTCAGGTTGTATAAAAAAATAAAAATGGTCAAGATCACAAGATTTCTGGAACTACCTGTTGTCTGATAAACGTGTTTGTCTGGGAAAAAACGCAGATGGTTGAAGCCCTTCTTGTATTTGTTACTCACATAAAGGAAAACTAGCCAGAAACAGAAATTAATGCTCTATATATCAGATGGTAAATTAGATAGTTCTGGTTCAGTGTCTGCAAAACTGGGTTTAACTGATCAGTTTGTTTTTTCAGGTCCAGTATAAAATAAGATTTACCAACAATGAATGAGATTTTTCAGGATTTAAAAAGAAATAGAATCTATAGTTTAGACACATTTTGAAGAATTAACTTTTTTTCTCTTTCAAATAATATCCTGAGAGGAAGAAAGGTATAATGAAGGGCAGAAAAAAAAAATATCTTGTAGGTACCTTACAGAAAAAACTCCATACCTTAGTACTCTTCACTCTAAAGGTGATATTAGTCTGGGGAAGGATATATGCTGGACTTCTATAAAAACTTGAGTACAGGTCGTACCTTGAAGAAAGTACAAAGGCGTAGACTGGAATTTTGGGCCATCAAAAGGCCCCGAGGTTCAAACCAGGAAAGAATGAAATGTGTCTTCATGACACAAAGGGTAGCAAACTCATGGAAGTCCTTGCCAAAGGGCGTTGCTGATACAAAAAGTCAACCTGGATGTTCCCTTGGATTTTTTTTTCAGAAGGCACCTCAGTTACCACGCATAAAGTGTTAAATATGAAGTTCATATCTAACACTGCCAATAAGATGACAGTGGAATGGAAGTTCCTGAAGCAAAAATATTATGCTTCTGCCAAAGTGGCAGAATATGGTGTGACAGTCTAAGCAGAATGCCAGCGGGTGTGACAGGAACTGTCATTTGGCCTAATCACATGGGGAAGCAGTCACAAAGGGAAAATGCACTTTTCATATACCTCCCTCTCCAGAGTAAGGCACCAGTGCACTGGGAGGGGGTGACTGGTACCAGGAGAGGCCAGCCTTGAGAGATGCAGTTCCTGCACATCTGAGCTCCATGGTCAGACAATAGCTGTGTCACACAGCAAGGAGGACCCAGGAGGAATCGCAATGCACGGTCCCACATGGCACCTGCCAGGTCAGAGGGTGCACCTGCAGGGATTTGTAAGGGGTTGTCGCCTGGGCAAGGCTGTCAAAGAGTATCTACGTGGCATGTATGGAGTGAGTGAGGGTGGCTGGGAATCATCTTCTTCCTTGCTGAAAACTTTTACTGGTATAAACCTTCAGAGAAGTTAAGATGTGAACTGTCATGTCTCATATCGTTCATTATGCTCTCCACAGTAAGGGTTCAGAGAGGAAAACAACAGTGACTAGAAGAGTCAACTTTTGAAGACTACTAAAATGGAAAAAACACTTACCAGGGTTAGGAAATTCTCAGAGCCCAAAACTACTGGCAATATGAAAAAATCATAAACATCTCTTCTGTTGATAGTCTTGTGTAAGCATCTGCTCACAACCATTGTGAGGTTCAGGACATTGAGTTATACAGACTCTTGGTCTGGAGCCAAATATAGCCTTTCCTATATTTCTTGAATTGAAAAAAAATCTTGCTGATTTTATGCTACACTGATTTTTGAACTACGAAGTACACTTAACTTGTTAGTAAATTTTCCCTTAAATTATCTGTAAAATCTTTCAATATTTCTACCACAGAAAATTAAAATTTGGAAACTATGGTCATGCAGAAAATGAAGTAGAATGTTCTGAACATAGTACTCATTTTATATAAACCAATGAATTTTGTGGAATATTACTGGATTATTGTGAATTATTATATTTTATTTATGTACAGCGGGTTTTGTACAACCTTATTGTGAACCCCTGTGTTAACTGACATGTGGAGGCAAATGACTAGACTTCAGCCTGAAGTTTAACTAACTGAAACTCTCATGAGAAATTTCTTGACTCGACACAAAAAAACCCTGCTACATGATACACAGCACAGCAAGAAGCTGAAAAAAGTTACAGATATCTCCATGAGGGATGGATGGATCTCAAGGATGGCTAAATGAGATTTGTGCAATATGGCCAAATGTTACAGACAGAAGAAGGGAGGCATTGATCATCTTTTGAAAGACCATCAGTGACTCAGTAACCACACCACTGAAACCATTTAAGGAACATATATGATCCAGGTAAAGGTCTTAGGCTATATCAGTTTTGGCTATTTTTCCTGTGTGGAGACAAGGGCAAAGAAAAGGAAGGGTTAAAGTTTATGTAGGAAGAACGAGCATGGTGTAAAAGGGAATAAAAAAGGCTGGTTTTGTATAAACAAGTTTCTGGTCTGTCTGGACTGAGCCCTGTGCCTGATCACAGCTCCTTGTCCTGCCTTACATGTGGGTATACTCTGATCCACAAGCAGGAGCAGAAGCAGACAGATGTACAGACAGAAAATTTCTATCAGATTCAGCTCTACCCAGTGATGTGAGCAGCCATAAAAATGATCGGGTTTGAAGGGGAAAAAACTCTGAACAGAAAAAAATATCTGCTGAAAATACTGATAGAGAAATTGCCTGCCAGCCAGGGATCTGTGAGCCTGGGAACAGGAGCTGGGAACCAGAAACATCCCTGAAAAATGCAGCTGGCACCTTTGAAGTACAGTTGGGTATGTAGAAACCACATACATCCTGAGATACCACTACACATAAATGGAATGGCAACTTATCATCTGAAAAATTGGAAACAGTCCAGAAAAACAAAAATCACTAAAAGAAAAGAAAACTTCATCCATCCCTGGACTTTTACAGATGAAAAATAGGCATGAAGAACATCTATTGGCTTTTCAAAGTGCTGATGCCTTAAGCCCTCTTATTTCTCTATGATATAAAAAGGACTTAATTTTTATTGAAAATGTAGGTCTCTCTCTGAGAACTTCCCATGCTGAACATACTTTGCCTTTTCTTAGACAGCATGAACTTTCCCCACAAACTTTCTGCAAGGTCTTGGACTCTCACTGGACACACCCGTCTGACTCCAGACCCTGTCATGTAGACATCTTTGAAGTGAAACTGCAATTTTTCTGGGTCCTGCTCTGGGCCCCTTTCTGAGGTAGATACAATTTGGTTTTGCACATCTGCAATGATCAAAGGAAAGGAAAGGATGTAATGATCTCAATTTTATCTGCATAAAAAACATCCACATTTTCCTGAACTCAGTATTTTTTGCTAGTTCAAGTGTAATTAGCACTATTTTTAGTTGTATCCTCAATTATTTAAGAGCATTTCTGTTTCTTGCACCAACTTGTCAGTAGGCAGTACTTAGGTTTGTAGATAAGATAAGCACCTTAGCTGAAAAGTGAAATGCATGAACACTCCTGTTTTTTATAGCAATCAATACCCTTGTGCATATGCTCATGGAAAATTGTATTTTGTATGCAGTATTAGGCCTATAATTAATTACACATTGTATGCAGTAATGAGGCAATAGATTTCTCCATTGTTGCATTGATTTTTACAGAAAAACAATTCAGGAATTCTGCTAATATATACGGCTCACACAGTCATTTCTCCAGTGAGCTTCTCTGCTCCTGAGGGCTTTAGCCAGCCAGGTAAGCACCAATGCAGACCTGCTGAGCAGCCAGACACTGGCAGGTCTGCAACAGGCACAAGGAAAATGCTCAGCACTTCCTAATGGCTTCTCAACGTATCTCCATTCCCAGGATGGACAATATACAGTTATAAAACTGCTGCATGCTTCATACACTTCGAAACAATACATTTGCCCTCTCTAAGAGGAAAAATGACATTACAGGAGATGGGGAAAAACAAAAATTATTGAAGGGAAAAAAAATAAAAACACCAAAAAAAAACCCCACAGAAAACCAAAAAACAAAACCAAAACAAACAAACAAATAAACAAAAACCCCAAAAAAAACACCAACGACAACAACAACAAAAAACAAGGATCACTTTCTTGAACACTTTGGCCACATTTTTGATAATGTCATTAGCAGCCTGAGCAAGCAATAACTCCAATAATTCCAGGAATATGGTTAGAGAAAAAAAAGGACAAATAAAAACACCCAAACATCCAAGCAAAATACAATATAAAAACAAAACCAATAAAGCCTCCTCCCAACCACCCTTCCTCCCCACACACCTGCAAATTTTATCAAAGACAAGAGAAAAGGAAAATGCTACCCAACAAATTTTAAACTACTTTAATATTCTTATTGCATTCTTCTACTTGCCAAGTCAGTTTCAAGAGTATTGACAGCAAGAGAAATCCCAAAGAACAGCCCCTTATAGAGAGATCACATAGATGAGGAATTTTTATTTGTTTTTTTTTTTTTTTTTTCATAAAGATATAGTGCTCTGAAATATATTGGTAAGTTTGATATGGAATTAAATTTTTTTCACCATAATTAATAGCAGTGCAATGATTAAAATTATCTAAGTATTATAAAAGATTCAGTTAATAATACCCGTAAAATTGCTTTCTCTTTGGTGTTATATTTAACTTCGTAACACTGAGTGAGAGAGTTTGGCTTTTATCAAGCACAGACTCACTGAGGTGTCAGTGCCTGGTGATTCCTGCTGGAAGGAAGGAGTGGTGTGCCCGTGGTGGGTGTTCTCTCCTGTGGCACCAGGGCAGGTGCTTCACTGCAGACTGAGTCTGGCTGGCTTTAGGAGGAGCTGAGCCTTCTCTTCCAGAATAGCAAAAATTTCTCCATTTAAAAAAACCACCAAAAACCAAGTAGAGGCACATCCTCTTCACATCTTCAGATGAGAATCGTGCTCAGCAAAAGGAGTAACTAAAACAGAGATATGTGTGGCTAAACGGGAATTTATGATGAAGAAGTGCCAGGTAAGAACAGGAAGTAATGTGATAAACTTCTGTTTATCTCAAAGCATTTGAATGACCCTGGACCATATTTTGATTGCATTCTGAGAACATTTATACAAAAATAGCTGAAAATATTCTTTATTCTGACTGTAAAAACATACTCTTGTTCAAATCCCAAATCTGTATGAATTGTAAATATGTAATGAAGTTATATTATTATTATTGTCATGACAATCTGTTCTTGCACAGACTAGACACTCATTTTACTTTTATGTGATTTCAATATGACTTTTTAAAATATAGAGTTATAAAATAGTCATTAAGTTTTCCAAGAGGAATAACGGTTATTTTTTTTCCTGAATATGTGTTTAATATTTCTGATGTTTTAATACTATGGAGGAAAACAAGTAAACAGATTTTTTATTTCCTCTTTGGCACGTATTATATATTTCAGTTCAGTGAAAAGGAAGAATAGTAGAATGCAAGTGGACAAACCCAGGACCTGGCAAATATTTGCCTTCCAAAATGACAAAGGTCACTGAATTATTAAACTAATTATTCTTACTTTAAGAAACAATAACAAAACCTGAATAAAAAAAGATATATCAGTATGTTAGGTTCCTTACATGGCACCTTGAATTGCAAAAATCCCTGTACATAAAACTCTGAGAGCCAAAGCCTAAGACTTGGATTCTAGCACAGTTTAAATGCTGGGCCACAACTAGAATCCAAAATTTCATTATGTCCATGTTAAATAGTGCAAATTTATATAATAGTCAGTTTCAGTTCCTAAACTGCACAAGTTTGAGTTACATGTGCTTGGTTAAACCATAACTCCTGAAGCGGAAGAGCATGACACTATTAGAAGGTATGTTCATTTTTGGAAGGCTGTGAGTAGCAATGTAAGTAAACTGGAAAGGAAATTAATTTTTCATTAATTAAGCTTCAATGCAGACAAAACCAATAATATAGGGACAATCTTTTATATAGCTAGAATATTGCTATGCCAAAGTAATAGCAAAACAACAATGTAGATGTGTAAAAGTACTCAAACTAATTATTACAGTCTGGCACTTCCTTTCATAAGTACTTAATAAAACAAGTATTGTTAATGCTGTCAGAATCAAAATATCTAAACACAGGAAATTCTGATTAAAAAAGAAATCAATTCTGTTGTGATGACCAAAACTGTTAGAAATAGCACACTAACCTATCAAATTATTTTTTTCTTTCTTTCAAAGTCTATTTTTATGTTTAAAACACATTAAAAGCAAAGAACTTTAATTTTGCCATGATTATTTGTTTTATTATTATAAAAGAGTAGATTGCTGTTTATTTTTATCTCTTGTAATTTCCAGTGTATTTCCTGATTATCACTATGAGTATTTCCTTTATCACCCATTTTGGCTCTTGTGTCTTGGAAATTTATCTGTATTTTCCCCTGAGGTTGCATACATTTTAAATGTTTAAGCCAACATTTTAAATGTTGAGGTCATGTAGTCTCACACTTTTTTTCCCGTGTTCACATATTTCTCTATCCAATTAGGAAGAGAAACTGCATGTATTTTATGTCATTTATGTTTTTAGAGCTCATGCAGTTTATTCCTATATAAAACATAAAAAGTAATAAACACTCAATGGAATTATATTTTCAAAATAATTGTTTTGTTATGAGAAGAAGTATAATATGTTAATTATTTTGGTGCATGTTTTACATTTTTTAAAGCAAATTGTATGAAATGGGAAAACATTTTGTTAATAAAACTTGCAAACATACAGTTCTTCATTATAAGTAGAATATTTTTTTCCTAAAATGTATGATAGAATGTGTTTCCTTCATTAAGCTATGCCAGAAGACAAGCAAACAAATTTTCCTCCTGAAATACTGACTTTTAATCAAAGTACTACAAGATTTAGTTGACCTGTAATAGTGACCCCAACAGATAAAACTAAAGGCAAGGTTTGTTTTTCATTTGTTTGGAATCAATAGTGCCCTATTCATGAAACTGCAATCATTAAATGTGAAATGGACATAGACAGAACAAGATTAATGTCTATGAAATTTTACCTAATTGTCCTGGAAGACAATGGGCACTTAAAAATAGAAATATGAACATTTTTAAAATGTAGTAAATCTGAAAATTTCCAGAATTTCTAATAATTCTCTAAGTGATGCTTTTGGGTTTATCTTTACCTGTGTTTACTCTGTTCCTAAGCAGTCCAGATTGCACCCACACTCTTTGATGCTTGTAATGAGACTTTCCCAGGTGAAGATAGAGCTTGTTTACTGTGTTTAGGGGTAATATAGGCAAGCTCTAGGCTCTCTTTAAGGCCCAAGGCACTTCTAGAGCATAATTGCATAATTCACATTTCTTTAACAGAAATGTTTAAGAGAGACAGTTTAAATCTCCCTCTGGTGAGATGTATCTCTTTTCATTAATTATGACTCTGATTAGATATCGAACTAGTAAGGGCCAAAATTAGACAGAATTAATTTAATATTGTTCACAACCTGGCTTTATATACTGATCAATGAGAAAACTAATTTAAAAAAAAATAGAAGGTGTGTCGAGAAGTACTGAGGATGCAAAAGAAGCAGTACAGGTAATCCAAATTTGGAAGCTTGGGGAGTAAAATGAATAAAGGGCAATAGGAATGATGCATACAACTAAGTAGCTTGAAACACTTGCCACATTGGCACTCAAGGTTAATTTAAAAATTACATTAATCTATCATAATTCTGTATTTATTGTTATTATTTATTTATTTAAAATTATTTCTTTGTAAAATGGGGGTGATAAAATTTCTCTATTCAGAAAGTTTGAAAATAAATTCTGAAGTATATGCATACTGTCACTGTAGCACTACTTGTACAAGCAGAAAGAACATCTCTTTCTGAAGCAGGATGTGAATAATATGCACTATATAAAGCATGGAGTCATGGATGTAACACTGACAAAAATCTTTGAAAGAGATTGTTTGATTGCGTAATAAATGCAATATCAGGTTATTTTTGTAAAGAACACAGACATGAAATTTGCATAGAACATCTGATTTCCATTTTCTTAACTCATATACTTGTCCTTGCAAGTTGTATGAAATTTTAGCAAATGTATCCTGTGTCAATGTGAACAGTAGTTCACTCATGGTTTTG
Organism: Trochalopteron elliotii; assembly: GCA_024734555.1. Lineage (NCBI taxonomy): Eukaryota > Metazoa > Chordata > Aves > Passeriformes > Leiothrichidae > Trochalopteron > Trochalopteron elliotii. The sequence goes on from JANPWX010000077.1 coordinate 4,410,594, forward strand.
TCTGGTCTTTGTTTATTTCCATTTCATGACCCAATTTTTAGTTAAAACCTCTTTTATTTAATTACTTCTGGAATTTCCTGAAATTGCGTTGAAGCTCTGTCAGAAAAAGCAGTGTAAATAACAATGGCCCCACTCTCAAGAACAGATGGAGTAGCTGAGTTTTAAAAAGCAAATTCATTTGTATAGCTAATTATCAGCAAGAAGAGAGGCATTTAATTTCTGGTATTCCATAGGCATGATAAATGATAAATTAGGAAAAATAATCCATTAAGATATATTAATTAATGGCATATAATTAGAAGAATACCTTTAGTATGAAGTGGATTTGATTAATATCATCCAAATGAAGAACTGTGTTGTCTTCTAAATATTTGACAAATCCATACAGATTTTTTAATAACACCCCATCTATAGCAACAAAGAAATTTTGAATGCTCTGAGAAACACAAGGTAATGTCTTGATTTGTTCTACATATGCTACATCAAATATTCCAGGTCCTGTCATAGAAAAAGTACTAAACTCTGAGCTGAAATATCAAATTTGATCATTATTTTGTTGTTCTGATAAGTGAGATTGAAGATAGCAATATTAGGCTGAGAGTTTTGTCATTCCATGAACCTGATGAAGGGAGAGTTGTAATGAAATGTTTTATGGAATCTGATTAATGACCTAAACTCAGGTTTAAAGAGTGGGGACTTCTCTTGACTCCATGAAGAAAACCTACTGTGATCTTAGACTGAAAAAACGCAGTTCTATAGAAGCGTGAGCATTTGTTTGATATTTTTCGTTGTTGTTTCGTTTTGTTTTCCTCTGGTTTTATTTTGCTTTGGGGTTTTTTGGTTGGTTGGTTTGGGTTTTTTTGTAGGGTTTTTTTTGTTTTGTTTTGGTTTGTTTGGGGTTTTTTGTTTGTTTTTTTTTGTTTGTTTGTTTGTTTGTTTGTTGGTTTTTTTTGCATTTGGGACTGGGTTTTTTTGGGGACTGGTTTTTTTTGATTGTTAAAATGGCCTGTGAACCATGTGGGACACTAAGATTGAAGCTGTTGGATATATGAAATCAAAATAGTAACTTCCCTAGACTGTATTTGTCAATCCTTTGGGGCTAGAGCTGCAATTTCCAATTATCTTATTTGCCTCACACTTTGTTACACAACATTTTCTTTTTCCTTTTCACTCTAAGTTGAAATAGGGCAGCTCCATAACTAGCTCCTAGTGAACAAAAAATATACAAAACCTACTAGGAATTAAAATTCAATATTCTTTGGACCATGCACAGTTATCTTTGTCTAACTTCTGTGCATACATACTTTTATCCATGTGTGTATGTAGAAAAGATTCAAAGAATATCTCCAGTTGGAACGTACCAATAAAGTTAACTTAGTCCAACTCCAAGCTCCTCACAGGATTAGCTAAATCTAAACCATATTCACCTTGCCATTAAGCCAATTTCCCAGAACTCTTTCTGCGAGGCTCCTCTCCATCCTCTCATCCCCAATTTTGCATGTGTAATCAGGATTATCCCATCCCAGATGGCAAATTTGGCATTTGAATTGTTAAATTTCATATGATTGGTGATTGTCCAGCTCTCCAGATATACCTACATCTCTCTGTAAGACCTCTCTACCTCTGACGGAGTCCACAGCTCCTTCTAGTCAAGGATCATTTGCAAACTTAGCTAATATGCATTCAATTTCTGCATCCAGAACATTTGTAAAAATATTGAAGAACACATATATGCATATGTTTGTAGATATGCATGCACTTTTTTTGTGTTTGTGAGTGTAGACATGCATAGCAAATGTGCCTTGTGCCTATGTGGACATAAAATGCAGTAATGAACACAGGACTTAAGATACTTAGTTTCTGAATCAGCCTAAACATTTTCCTTTGAAAAGCAGCATTGAATGTCATATTGATTAACTGAGCTCCAAAGGGGTGCATTTCATGTAGATAGGGCTGAACAACTAAAGGATATAAATTATTCTGAGAGTGAAAGAAACTGGGCATTTATCTCACTCAACTGTAAACTTTGCTGCTAGGTGGTCCAGTCTACATTTGCAGCAAAAGGACAGAAACTTACACAATTTGGCTTGACTCACAGGCCCTTTTTTGAAAGCAAATTTTTGAATGAGATGGTTTACATGTACTTCTCTCTACTGGTTATGAACAGTGTCTAGTCTGACACTGATAGAGGTCTATATGGTGAGTATTTCAAGTTAAGTGGGTTTGTATTATGTAAGGATAAAAGTGGACACTGTGGAATCAATTTGTGATTTTTTTTTTTTTTTTGGTGTATTAACTGAACAGGTTAGTGAAATGAACTGACAAGAACCTCAGGAAGTTCAACAAAGAGGAACGCAGAGTCCTTAACTTGGGAAAGAAGAAATCTGTGTGCCAATTGGAAACTGCTTTATCAATTAACTAGAAAGCAACTTTGCAGGATGTGGGAGTGCCAGTGAACTAAAATTTTATCATAAGGCAGCAAATGTCCCCTCATGGTAATGAAGGTCAAGAGCCTCTGTGTTTCAACACACAGAAAGAACATCATCAGCAGATTGGAAGAAGTGGGTTTTACCCCCTACTCTACTAGACCACACCTGGGCTACTGTGGTGTTGGTACTATGGAGGAAATCCTGGGAAGGGCCAGAAGGGCCAAACCCAAAACTTCGGGGGTGGGGTGTAGTTTCTGGTAAACACTGGAACTGCAAAACTGCTATTGATACTTTAGATCCTCCCAAGGATGCTGAAACCACATGCAAAACCAGAGCAGTTCATATTCTGAGTCTAAATTACAGTATATTCATATCTATAAATCATACTTCTGTTATCTGAATAGCACACCAGTAGAGTTGTTCATTAATGCAAAATGTAACTGGATTAATAAAATATGAACTCAGGTATCTGTTTCATTGAAATATATTTCTAAAGGAAATTATTGCAAAAGGTTTTTATTAATTAAAACAGCTGATTTTCTGAAAACACGGTTATTAATTTCTAAGCTTTTAAAAGTAATATTTAAACACAGATTTATGTAGCTGAGAAAAGAAACAGATTTATTGAAGTTCTAAAACAAATAGCATCAGTGCGGTTTTAGTTTTCTGAGATGTCAGAATCTTCATCAATTAACAGACCCCTCAGATTTTACTTTCTTTTTTTCTGCCTCATTAGTAAATATGTAGAGTCTGAATTGCTCAAAGTCCAAAGTCAAACAAAATACAGAAGAAACTCTCAGACAGCTTCTTATCCTTCCCTTCAAATGGCTTCTTAGCCTTCTGCACACTTTAATTTAAAAGCCAATGAGTTACTCTAAGGTATAACCATAAGTCAGCCTGAAGGAAATCTTATAGCTGTGTAGATGATGGAATGAAACTGTAACGCACAGATGGCTTCACTGTTACAAAAGTAATCAGCCCCTCAAGTCAACTACGGAAAAAATGCACATTTTCCGGACATATATTAATATGCTCAAGTTTTTCTATGTGCATTAAAAAATGTGCAGTGAATTTAAATGAAGCCAGTGAAATAGGTGTCACAATCATTAATACATACACTTCTAGGGTCAAAAAGCTGACTTTTCTTGAAAAGATTAAATCCCAAATATGATGATAGCCTATTTCTTGTTCAAAGAAGAAAAACTGAACTGCATGGTGATATTTCATAGTATCTGATAAGTGGAAAAAAAAAAAGAATATATAACATCATGCGTATTATTAAGGCAGTAATTAGTTTGCATCTTGAACACCTTTTTAATTGTAAAAATGTAGTCTCAATATTCACAAATCTACTAGTCTTGGTAATGGGGAATGAGAAAGAGATACTAGTGAAGTGTAGCTACAACCTTTAATATAACTTTGAATATATAGATTGATTTTAGGCATTAAATTACTTACTCAAACATTCAGGGAGTACTACTGAAAAAAATAATCAGATTTTGTGACTTAAGAAAAACATTTCTCTTCAAAAATAAAAAGTTTGTAGGCTTGAATAATTAATTACTCTTGCTTGTCTTAAAAGTTACTGAAGTTATACAACATTTTCTATTTGAAGAAAAAGGCATATGGAATGTGCAATGGACTGAATCCATGGATTGAATTAATATTTTAATGTCAGGTATGTTATTCTTCCATAGGCATAGAATCATAGAATGGTCTTAGATTGGAATGGACCCTTAAATACCCTCTAGTCCAACCCTCTTTCCATGCAGTGTGATGCCATCCACTAGATCAGGTTCTTCAAAGCCCCAGGCAGCCTGACTTGAACACTTCTAAGGACACGGCATCCAAGGTATCCCTGGGCTACCTCTTCCATTGTCTCACCAGGCTCGCAGTAGTTTCTTCCTTATGCCCAGTCTAAACTCTCTTTGAGTTTAAAACTTTTCCCCCTTGTCCTGTCACTACAGGTCCTGGTAAAAAGTCTCTCTCCACCCTTCTTACATGGCCTCCTTAAAGGCTGCAATAATGTCTCCAAGGAGACATCAATCAGTGCAGACTCTTGAGGGACACCACTCATTCCTGATTTCCACTTGGACATTGACTGTAACAATTTGGAAAGGGATGTTCAGACAGCTCATTACCCATTCAATAGCCATCCATCAAAACCCTGTATCTCCAATTTAGGGAGAAGAATGTTGGTAATACTGGTAACAGGAAAAGAACTTTATATCTTAGAAACACCATGATGGACTGAAGTTCTTATTATGGGTTAATATGTTTTAGAAAAGTTCAGTAAATTGGAAGTCTTACACAGTTTATGCTTTATTACCCCAATCAGGTTATTTGCTAACAGTGCAAAATTTCTTCTCTGAAGTACTTTTCAAACAAAAATTATCAGAAAAACCTTTTCCCCAAATGCAATGTAAGCAGTTAATTGTAAAGACAAAGACAGGCAATGTAACTGTTGCCCTGATGCAAAAGCCTTTTGATTGTTACAGTTTTGAACTGGAGTTTCTCACGCAGCTTCACAAAAACAATATGTATTTTTAGCATTTATCTATTGTTTACATTTTTCTGCTATGGGTAGAGAAATGTGATGGACGGTGATGTTCACCATCCAGGTCAAGAGGTGGCAACCTGTGTAGCCAATCTCTGGCCTTTTGTAGAAATGGAGTATTTTGTAGAGTATGGAGTCAGATTTATAGAATAAAAAAGTAGAAGCCTTCCCTTGACCTGCTGCGTGCCTGCGTCTGCTTCGTTCCTTGGGTTGTCCCTGCACCTGCCACCTGTAACAATACAATAAGGTGTAATAGAGGAAAAGAGAGGACATTGCAAAAGAAGAAGAGGATGTTTCTATAATGTGAGAAGGATTCTACTCACAACATCTGAGTGAAAAGAGTTTTTTTCCTATTGGCAAATAATGAAAAAAGCAGTCAGCAAATTAATGTTTATAAATAATATATAGATGCAATTCTATTTTGGCATTTGTGACTGCTTGTCAGGGTGGCAAAATTGGGGGATTCATAGTTTTTTAATTTCTTCAACTATGTTTCTCTTTTAAAAGTTGTTTTAAAAACCATGGTGAATACTAGGTGTTTTACACTCTAGTCATTTTTAAACATTCCTAGGTAAAGCTCCTTCAAACGTCTGAATATATCCAATTATTTGTGTCTCAGTCAGGTGCACATAATATACTAAGGGGTAGCCAGAGTTCTATCTGTAAAAACCTAGAAGGAGGATATTTATGGCTATGACTGGTTTGACTCAAAAAGGGTTTACTAGCAAATACATCATTTAGAACTCAAAATTCTGGTAGTTTTAGAACTTTAAAATGTAACAAAATGTAACAGAAATCCCAGACAAGAGTCTTCCATCCAGAATTACATTATCTGTTTACTCAAACTTGTGAATCTGCCCAGTGGCACATATGTATTCATTATATCTGATAATTAAGCCTTTAATTAACATTGGTAATACTAATTGTAAGTAAGCAGATATGGTATCAGTCTGTAAATACTGTTTTTAACTAACTTTGTTAATACCTAATTTACTTGATCGAATTATCTTGCTAAACACTAATATAATGCTTTAGTACACGTTCCATTACAGTCTATTAATAGCAGTTCAATTACTTTTATATTGCTTGTGTAATTTAGAAGAATTAAATAGCAACAACATTTACATTTTATCTTTTTACAGCCTATTAATGTTCTTAAATATTTAAATTCAAAAGTACTAATGAATTGTCTTATTTGTGGTGTAATCTGTGAAATACTCATTAATAGGAGCTAAATAGAAAAAGGAACAGTCTTACATATAAACCAACAAAAAACAGCAACAATAACCTAACATATAATAACAAACAACAATAACCACCACCACCAACAAAAAGATTTTAAAAAAGGGTATCTCAGTGTTCAGTTAAATTCTGCAAGTTAATTGAAAAGATGTTTTTCATCTATCAAAACATTTTAATCAGAGAAACAAGTAATGAAATATATAATACATATTAAAATGAAATAATGGCTTGCATCAGAATATTCACGCATGAAATATTCTCTTATCCTAGATTAAATCTCAAGGCCAGAAACTTTGCCACGAAAAGTATTTTTCACTTCCTCCATTCACAATGAGGGAAATGAACTGCAAGAGAAATCCCTTTTGGCACAAGTACTCATAAATACAGCTTCTCTAGTGATTCAGAGTTGAATGAGATCCACCATAACCTGAGACCGATTACAGTCCAACCACTAAAACACTGAAAGCTATTCAGATGGGACAAAACAAGCAGCCTCTGGCACACAGCACAAAATAGCAGTGTGAATAGTTGTTGCAGAGCCATTCAGACACCTGAGTTTGTCCAAGGCATGTATTCCCTCTGCACTTGCTTTTAGTAATTTTAATTTTCTGGATATTAGTCATCAGCCTCAAGGAGATGTAAACAAAGATAAAACAACTTCCTGGATTTTCTTTTCTTGCCATGAACCATTTCTCAACTGATTTGTGAATGGAAATTCCATTACTATCCAAGCAAAGTGTGCCTCATGCTTACAAACAAAATTACTCTATACTGTTTTCCATCAGTATGTTATCAATCATAGACATAAAGCTTGTAATAATAAGGTACCCATAGCCACAAGGCACTACTCAAACTGCAGTAACACTTAGGAAAGAACACTATGTTCACTTCTAATCCCATGACAATGCAGCATTCAAAACAATCCCTGCATTCACACCCTGCCACACAATTTCTGCTTCTGTAATAGAACAGAGATAGTAATGTAGTTCTAGTAGTTTTCTTGTGCAAAACTGATTTAAAAAAAAAAATTATTTGCTTTTTTTTTTTTTAAAGGGAAAAGAACATCTGATGGAAGAGGTTGGGTTTAATCATCAGCTAAAAGCTGTCATAAATACATATGATCCAGACTTTTTTCTCTTGTGTCTTTGTTTTGCTGCTTTAGATTTTTTCCATGTTTGAGAGAAACTATATCAAACATCTTAGGAGAGGAAAAGCTGTCCTGATATACTATGCCATCATAAGGATAGCCTGTGGAATGGCTGCCAGCCCCTTAAGGTATGTTGGAGTAGTCATTTGCAACGTCTAGCAATATTGCTGACAAGGAAAGGATGGTGCAGTAACTAAAATATACCTCTAAAAAAGTACTCAAGGCTTGCTGTGATAGTTATAACAAAAGAGCAAATGTACACATTAATGTTTTGGTTTGGTTGGTTTTTGGTTTACGTTTTTTGTTTGTTTTATTTTTGGTTTGGTTTTTCTCTCTTGATCATTTATCTGAACAAAATCTTTACTAGGCTATAGAGAGGATTGTCTGAACACTGCTGAGGTATCTTATTGTACAGTAGACTCACCAGTCCATTCTCAAAGGAACTTCAAAAGGTAGGGGTAATTATTAATATAGTGAAATGACAGGTAGGTAGGTAGGTAGGTAGGTAGGTAGGTAGGTAGATAGATAGATAGATAGATAGATAGATAGATAGATAGATAGATAGATAGATAGATAGATAGACAGATAGATAGATTTTAAGGTATTTTAACTATCATTCTCAGGTTGAATTATTTTCTTTTATTTGTGTCCAGTGCAAGTCTCTTTCTTTATCCTCATGCTAAAGCTGGGAGAGAAAACTGGCTTTAAAATATTTTTTAAAACTCTGTATCAACTGAGCTGGTGATAATCAGATTAAGAATGGAGAGTTTCAGTTTATTATCCTTGAAAAAGTTGTATGTACATATAAACACACATACAGATGCTGTGAATTTTTTGGGTTAATAACAATATACTTACATAAATCACACAGGGACTGTGTACTACATGAAATTTTTGGGTTCTGTTTATTTCCTATAATCGTTCCAAACAAATTGAACTAAAAATGGAATATAAAATAATTTAGCCTGCTAAAATACATGACAACTGATTTTCAAGCATAACTTTGGTCCACCTAGTCAAGCATTGTGGAGCTTCTGTCAAACATGAACCAGAAACTAAGCTTTGTGGCTTGTGTGTATACTGATTTATAGAGAAAGAAAGAATCGATGATGTATATATGGAATATTTCACATATTCAGTTTTCAGGTGAGACGCATGCATGAGAAAATCTGAGTTCTATTATTTCACTCTTTATCCACCTGCCAAACAACAGAATCAGTGTACTTTATAGAAAAATGACATACATTAAGAAAGCAAAAACATAAGGTGGGCAGCCATCAACATCATGCAAAGGAGGTGACTAGATGTCAGCATCTTATACTCTCTGACCAGGGTCTTTAAGAAATGGCATATATGGAGGATGTAAAGTTTAATACCGAATTTACTTACTTGGATGTAGCTGATGCTACATAAGAATTCTTATTTAACAGAGTTATAAAAGATTCCACTGAAACCGTGATGCACATGTATCAAATTGCAATACAGTACCTGAAAGTATGTTGTATGGAGGTGGGGTCAGTCTCATTTCCCAAATAACAAGCAATAGGATGAGAAGAAATGGCCATGAGTTTTATGTTTTAGGGTTTTAGATTTGGATTAGACATTAAGAAAAAGATCTTCACTGAAAAGGTTGTGAAACCTTGGAATAGGCTGCCCATGGAATGGTTGAGTCATCAGCCCTAGGGGGCTGTAAAAGATGGCAGACACGGCACTGAGTGACACGGTCCAATAGTGGACTTGGCAGTGCTGGGTTTACAGCTGGACTTGATAATATTGAGGTCTTTTCCAACCCAAATATTTCTATGACTCTATGACACTGGGTGCCCAAGTCACCATGAATGAGGATGTAAGTTGAAGCTGACTCAAGCCCATTGGCCTGTCTGAAAATACTTTCTTGATTGGGTTTAGCCAAATATTCACACCCCTCTTGGGTGTGTGCTGACTTTGGAAGACATAATTATACCACGAGATGATCCATTCAGCTGTGATATAGCCCATTAATCCCCTCAACTGACAAAAGTCTCTGAAGGGATATTTCAAACAGAAAATAGCTAAATGTTTTTACACTATCCCATACTGATCTATTTGCACATAAAAATGTTATTATTTAATTGGCTTAACTTTCTTATCCTTTAAGATCTTTTGAATGGTTGCAGTAATGGTTGCAAGTAATTTTAGTACTTGTCTCCAAACCTAATTTCTACTTTCTTTGCAAGGAACATTTACATTTAGAAATATTTTATATTTAGCCTTTTCTATTAAAAATATATTTAAGAGTAAGAGCATAACATGTATTTCAAACATTTTGAGCAAGTTGCAGTTTCTTATTAGATTGATTTTTGACACAATTCAATATGCTTCAGTATGCAGCAAGCATTATTTTTCAAGAAAAAAAAGATGCTTTAAAGAAAAAATGTATTAGAGCAACAGATTTGGTTTTAGTAGTTTGTAGGGATACTAAAACAAAAATTGAAATCATAAATGCATATTTTTTGAAGAACAAATAACTCAGTCTAATAATTTACATAAAATTAATGAAGCATTATAATTTCTTCTCTAGCATTAGTTAATATACCTAGTATAAAGATTCTAAGCTGTTATCCTTCCTTGGGAAATTACAATCATTATCTGGGACTAAATAAAATCTGATAATAGGGTAATTCATACTTTTGGGATGTCACTGGAATTAGATTCGGCACAGAAATTTGTGTCATTATTTGGTTAAAAAAAAAAAAGAAAACAACAAGTAAATCCAAAGAAAGGTGAAATACAACTGTTGAGTTTTGAGTGTTATTATATTAGTTTATCTAATTTTAGGCATTATGTCCCATTGAGAGTGTTATATACCACTAAGAAGCAGGACACCTTCAACAAGAAGTGGCAGAAGACACACTTTTCCCCAGGCTGTGACACCCTGGAAGAAAGAGCAAATGATTGTTCACACAAGTTATGCATGAAACCATCCTTGGAAGAAGACACAGTTTTTCTGTGTTTCTACAGCAAAATCAGAACACACACGAATCTTGCACTGAAAAATCTTGATTTATTCCACTTAAGCCTTTTTGCAGGGAAGAAAAAGGTATACTATTTTTTTTCTACTTAAGAGGTTTTGAAAACCTTAAAACTAAAAATATTTTGAAGTATGTAAAGAAGAGAAGCATTTTTTTCTTTTCTTAGAACAAGCTACTTTCAATTGCCCAGTATTTAACCAGATGAAACTTTGCTTATTGAGGATTACAATAATTATTTTCAAGGGAAATATTGAAAATAGTAAAGGATAGGACAAATAAAAGTAAGAGATTTGTACTTGCCCCTCCCCTTCCCCTCATGTGAATGTTGAAGACCACTATGAGGTCTCCCATTAAGATCCAGCCTGAACAAACAAGATAAAGCTGCACAGCTGAACCATGTCAGAGAACAGCCTAAACACAGGTGACTAAAGCCCTAAGTAGGGCTGGAAATGTAGGAGTACACAGGGCATTACAGAGGAGAATAATTATAGGGAATTGGAGTCTCTTGGTCCACTTAGAGGCTACAATTAGAAAATTTCAATCTAGAAGGCTTTAAAGAGTCTAATTAGGCTTCAACTACAGTATCATCTGTTTGTTTTGCACTCAAATAATCTTCACAGCTAGTTTTTCTCTTAGTGTCTAACGAAAGGAGTTTTTTTTCCCGTTTCTTAATTTCTTTTTTAAGTGTCTGTCAAAGAATTTGAATACCAAATCACTAAAAAAAGTAAATGCTTCATCATTTATGGGTTTTCATGTTGCACGAGCAATCAGGCTACATTCTTATATTTAATGAATTATAAATTTGCTGCCAGGAAAAAAGTAATCACTCATGAAATGAAGGAATTATTAATTGCACCTGAAATATATATACAGAGGATACATAGGACATAATGTTTTAGCAGCATGTATCATGTCATTGGTCAGTTCTGCCCAGAGTGAATCTGTGGTCCAGGCATCCAAGTAAAAAGGTAGGACTAACCATTTTCATTTTGTCTGGATTTAATGGACAGTGGAGAAAATTTCAAGAGATATTTAAAATAGAAACTTTCATGTTATAAAAATGTCAGTGATGTACACATAATTTTCTTTAAAAACAAAACTCTTTCTTCAAAATTTTCAAGGTTTTTTTTAAGCAGCTTCCTAATTAGAATGATGACTATCAGAGTATTTTCTAATTATGTTTGTATGCTTAATTTAGCTGCTGCTAATAAATGATAAGACACAAATTTTGAACTAACTTCAAACAGTCAAGACTTGAGTCGTTTCAGGCATAAGGGTTACCACATGGAATCGGAGCAGACCTTTATTCTGCTTAGTATTATATTTTATGAATTCTAGTGCCAGTGTACGTAATTTCTTGTCATAAGGAAGTAATGCATGAACTTTATCATACTAACTTAAGTGGGTTTTATCTGTCATGAAATCATGTAGAAAAAAATTGTCGGTACTGTTCCTATTTGCTCCGGGATCCTAAACATCTGACCACTGTGTTTTAGATTTTTTTCACTTATGTCCATGTTCTGGAAAAATATCTGGGAAATGGTTTGCATTTGTCTCTTATGCTACCACGTATTTTTCAGTGTGCTGAAGGGTTTATACAAAAGCTATCTTTTACTGAAACTCAGGTAATACCTGCTGTGTAAATTCCTTTTCTCCCCATCACTGTCTTCAAAACTGCTTTTTCTTTTTTTTTTTTTCCCCACAGCACTGAATAGGAATTTCTAGCATCATGAGAATAACTACTTTTGTGTCTCTAGTACTTGAAAGACAGGTGGTATTTGGCATTTATGACATATAAAATGGATTGTTTCATAAGATTCCTGTATCATCTTCCCACATTGCTTTCTGAGGGTGGGAAAAAAAAAAAAAAAGAAAGCCACCACATATTTTTCTTTTCAGTCAGATATAGTTTGTGCTCTTACAAAAATTTCTGTCACCTGACTAGCAGATTTGTCTCCCCTGCTGTTAAAATATATTTTTCTGTAAGGAAACACATCTTACTTGCTTTTTACCAGCTGTAGTTATTTACTCAACATTGAACTCATCAATAACTTACAAAACTTCATTCTTACAGTTGTATATCAGGAGGTGAAAATGGTGTACGTTCATATAAATTTTACCATTTGTCATAAAAATACACTAAAAAAGGTATTAATTTAGAGAACCACAAAAGTAAATACAAAATACGCACTGCAAAATTAATACAAAGTGGATATTCAAGTGGGAATGTAAGTCTATGATATTTTGCATACACTATATGTAAAATACTGTGATGTTTAATATGGGAGCATTAATATGGTAGCATATTCCAATCTGTGTATGAAATACAAATTTTAAAAATCGTATCACAAATGGATTTTTGTTTATAAAGGTAAAAGGAGAAGAAATTCATATTCTGCTTTTTTTTTTTTTTTTTCACAAAATAGCCACCCTTTTTGAGCTCTGTTTCACATCTATTTTCCGTTCCTGACATCTGGGAAACACTCTCTGCAGATGTGCCTTCAAGAGAAGGCATTTCCTGTTCTCATCCCACACCAGCTAGTACAAATGGTCCATCCTGAACTGAGGGAGAAAGAGGAAGTATGGGTAATCATCTCACTCCTAGATAGTAACATGGAACCAGGAAAACAGGCACAGTAAGTTTCACCCCAAAAGACATAATAATTCATCAAACCCAGTGTAAAAAAGATTTTCTTTTTTTTTGTTTGTTTGTTTGTTTGTTTGTTGGTTGGTTGGTTGGTTTTTGTTATATTAGGCTATTTTCTAAGCCTGCTCAACCCCTACAGTGAAACACAGTACAGGAGTAAATCTGCCAGAAACACAATATTAATCAAAAGTGAAGTTGGGAAGAGAAACAGAATATTAGTCTTATTTCAAACAGAAAAAAACCAACCAACCAGAAAAAAATAAAACCAAATCCAAAAATACGCAATTTTGGCCAAAAGAGCACTCATATACTGAACAAATTCTACTCCCTCCTTTTTCTACTCTGACCAGCTTCATGACCAAGCCATTTAAAGCACAGAAAGCTTTGTTCCATAAGCAAACAAACATATGTTTTGAACAAAGGAACATCGCCAGACTTCCATACATGGCAAATAGCTATTACCACATGCTGAAAGTAACAGCAGCATGCACATTGCTAAAAGCAGTCCTATAAAACAGTTCAAACACTGTTTCAGACATAATCTCAAATGCTTTTATGTTTATTAGCAGCTGGTGTGTAGTAGCAATATCCCCCATCTTTTCTGGAGAGAAATAATAATTCCCAAGTGAACTTTCTGAAATATGTGAGTGATTTTGAAGATTAATATTTATTTTCAACACTGATACCTTTAAGTAAAATCCAGGAACAGATCCAGTATAAGTTACCTTGAAGACCCTGCCTAAGGACATTCAGCTACATTCAGCTGATTGTTTTCACCTTCTATCTGGATTTGTAATACACATCTACTTGGATATCACTGACTAAAAATAGTAGCTTTTTCTAGTTATGTCATCCAAATAAAGGCTCAACTTCCCTCTTTGCTTTCAAACCTTTTGCAGTTTTTTTGGTCAATAGCTCTCCATAATTTTTTAAGTTTTTCAAATATTTTTACTAGATATTGATAGTTTTTGACAGCTCTCTATCAAAGTGATCTCTTTTTATATCTATAACTTCAGTCTAGTGGAATAGTTTCTCAAAAGACTCTTGGATATGTTTTCCTTGTTTGTTTGCTCCCTTTACCATGTTGTCCTGGTTTAACCTGGGACAGAGATAATTTGTTCTCACTAGCTGTTACAGGGCTATGTTTTGGATTTGGAATGAAAATGGTGCTGACAACACACTGATGTCTTGAGTTTTGCTAAGTCATGTTTCTCCTAAGCCAAGAACTCTTTGTCCTTCCTCGTCTCATGCTCTGCCAGTGAGGAGCTACACAAAGGAAACTGTGAGGGAGCATAGCTGGGAGAGCTGGTCCAAACTGCCCAAAGGGATATTTCACACCACAGAACATTTTGCCTGGTATATAAACTGGGGGGAGTTCCCTGGAAGAGGAACTGATATGGGTTCAGGAAGGAGTGTCTGGAGTCAGTCAGCAGGGAGTGAGCAACTGCATTGTGTATCACTTGCTTGTTTCCATTTTACTATCATTATTATTATTATCATCATCATCATTTACCATTATTACTATATTGTACTTAATTTTCAGTTTTCAATTATTAAACTGCTCTTATCTCGTCATACAAATTTTACTCTGATTCTCCTCTCCATTCCACTGGGGGTGGGAAGGAGAGGTTGCTAAACAAAGTGCTTTATGGTGTTTCATTTTCAGCTGAACTTAAAACCATGACATGAGGTCCTGTTAATTGTAAGGACATTTGTTTCTGGAATAAAAGCAGATAGGAAATATGACTAAGCATAGCTCAAACACACTTGAATGGACTATCAGTATTATATAAAGGAATATATAACACAAAGAACTTCAAATAATGGTAATGTCACTGGCAAGCTAGAAGTGAGTCTTCATCTCTCTCAAGTACATGTTTACTATTTTTTAAGTAGTTCATGCATGTTAGATGTTGGGATAATTGTGTATCAACAAATGACATAAGCCTGTAGAGAGTTAGAAAACTTTCAAGGCCTTTGTTTTAATCTATGGACTCATGTTCATTTAATGACTCCCACCAATTATTTTTATCAGTTCACAAAAGAATGACCAGTTCCTTAACAACTCAAAATGGCCTAGTTACCTCATAATAGTTTCAAAAGAATGTTTCATTGTCTTTAGATGCTCTGTCTTCCAACACCAACATTTGACATAATCTGTAATTTGTTCCTTATGATGTGTGAAGATAACTGACTTTTTTTCTTACAGAAATTATAGGCAGAAATATTTAAATATAAAGAAGGAGTGAAAAGACTACTTTTAAATATACCTAACAGATCAAATATTTGAGTCCTCTCCCTGTATCTTTCATATTTCCCCTCACACTTCATTGTTAATAGCTTATGGTACTGATTTAGGATTTTTTTCTTTTTTGTTGTTTTCAGATGGATGTTTCATTTTCCCAACAAACTGCAAAATCTTGTCATCCCATAAAATCAATTCTTATTAATATATTTTTTAATTTGTTATATGGTATGATTCTATCAATAAAGTAACCTGATACAGTCTACTTCTTTCATAATTTTACTGGCCCATCTTAACAAAAATCTGAAGTGTGCTCAGCTAAAAGCCCTTGGCTGCACAAATCTATATTGCTTTTCTAGGAGACATTACATGGAGTTATTCAGACATTTCATCTGCTCTAAATGTGGGTGACATCAGTGGAAATATCTTGTGTGTCCATATGGTTTCATGATGTGTTACCAAACTAAATGATACTAATGGATTTGACTAGTTCAGTCACAGAACACTGAAGCCTGTCTGCACTTTAAAAACCTTCAAAACACAGCAGACAAATCACCTGAATATTGTCTCCTGTTCAGCATGGCCGATTACAGTGTGACTATCAACAGATTTGACCATGGAGGAGATCCTTAAAGGCAAGTTTAAAGCAAGATTAACATGAGGCAAGTTTATACACAGACAAAGGTATATGTAAATGGGCTTCAACTTCTATTGCAGTCACATACACCTGTTAATTTGTACAGTACTTTTTTTCTTTTTGTCTCCCTGTGTTTTATCTTCTGAGCTCAATATAGAGTTAGGTAGGTTATTTTCTACCACTTGAATGTATAAGGAAGAAAACTTATTGTATCACTATGGAGCATTCAGATGTAATCTCATTTGCCAATCTCATTTATTTCATTCCTATTTAATTCAATTTATGTGTTATACATTTTTTCCCTTTAACTTACGGTTAAACAAGCAAAACCAGGATTTTTTTTTTTTTTTTATTTATGTTAAAGGAGTTTTAGCTTTTCTTCAAAGAAAAAAATGCAGTGGCACTGTGCCATTATTTCAGACTTTTCAGTTTTCATCTGGCCTTGTGTAGATACTCTCTCTGGAGATATTTACACCACAGTATCATCTTAATCCACACCCCTAAATGATGAGCTTTAAAAGAATATGATAGCCTTCTCCCTGTAATGCAGACATTTGTAACAGATGAGAAGAATTTCTCCCTAGATACGTCTGTTTCCTCTCTCTTGAGAATAATGGGAGTCTATTATAATTATTTCAAATATAGGTATCTGTTAAAGTTTGAAACATTCCAGAAAAAAATCAGAATTTTACGTCCCTTTTGTGCATGGGTATGAAATAACAAAACAAAACTCTTTATAAAACCAGAAAAACTCCTTAAAAAAACAGTTAGCCAAGAGGATGCTGCTACTCATTAAGTTACTTGAGTTTGTGCTGTAATTCACTAAACAAAGAAAATAGTCACATGATGTATTATTTCAAAACTAAAACATACAAGTAAAGATAACTATGCAATAAGAGTCTATTTAAGCAGAATGGTTGACATGGAGATACATGTAAAATATTTCTGACATTAATTGTACCCAGTAACAACCTTCAAGCAGACATTGATATTCACAGAGCACATTCACTGCAGCCACAGAACCTTCACAGAAGCTCATCTAGTAACAGAAATAGAAATGGAAAATAATGACCTGCCTGAATTAACAAGGGAATGCCTGTGGAATAATTTTCTTTTATATATCAACATATTGACACTGATATTTAAACAGGATGATCCATCTCACTCCCTAAAATGACCTACTGATTTTAGAAAAGTTATAAAGAAACAATTACTGTTTTTTTTGTCTTTGGAGGAGTTCAGATGGGAAAAACAGCAGCATCCCCTGTACTAAAGTAGCCAGTGCACATTTCTTTCTTTCAGAAGAGAAAGAAACTATACATGAGCATTGAGTTAACCTCGTCTGGACATCAGGTGTGCTCCAAGCTGCTCTATCACTTCCCTTCCCAGTGGGGCAGGAGAGAGAAAATAAGATGGAAAACAACTTGTAGGTTGAGACAAGGCAGTTTTCTAGAAAAAAAAAATAAAAAGAAAAAAAAGTGAAAGTTTGTATAAGCAAAGGGAAAAATTAATCTCTATTTCCCATCAGTGAATGATGTTCAGCCACTTCCCAGAGAACAGTGCTTCAGCACACGTAGTGGTCCATCAGGAAAGAAAACATCATAGAATAAAAAAATGCAACCCATTCTTCCTCCCTCCCATAGATTTTGTATCTGAGTTAGCATCATATGGTGTGGAATAATACCCCTTTGGTTAATTTGGGTCATCTGGTCTGGCTGTGTCCCCTCCCAGGATCTTGCCCATACCCAGCCCCTTGATGAGGCAATGCTGAGAGCCAGAGCCAGTGCTGCTCAGCTGTACCCAAAGCACTGGGGTGTTCTCAGCATCTTTCCTGCTAATAGTGCAAAGGAGCACTGTGAGGATGCTATGGGAAAATGAACTCCACTCAGCCAGACCCAGTACAACACAATATCTTGGTTCACTTGAATACCAGAAAATGGCTGACATTGTCAGTGTATTATGTACTTTTAAGCTGCAAGTCATTCCAAAAGCTGTAAGTCTATCCAATGAGAAAAGCTACAATTGCTAATGTAGAATCATCACAAAATCACAGAGAAGCTTGGGTTGAAAGGGACCTTAAAAATGCTGCAACCCCCTGACACCTAGGGCCCCAACATACTCCTTTAAATTCTGTTATGTGCTAATAATACAATTTAGCATGTCCTCTACAAGACACAGTGGAAGCCTGCAGACTCCTATCAGTGTCTTTTTAGCTTTACTACTGAAATTAAGCAGGAAGAAGCAATACTTAACTATGAAGGGCTTTAATTGTTACATACTTTTAAACTCAATATATAGATAAGAAAATTGAGATTAGAAAGAAAAAATTCAACAGGGTAATATACTAGTTTTTGGTCCTATTATAACCATAGGGTTTTGAGTATATTTGATGTCAAGTATCCTTGATATTAAAAAAATTCTTAACTCAGTGCATACACACTTTATCTTTTGATCTGAAGTTACAAAAGTAAAGTTAGTGTTAAAAAAAAAAAAGTAGCATTTTCTGTGTTAAACCCGAAATCTTTTTCTAAACTAGTCAGGATTGATGTCAAGGACAGGCTGGATGGGCCCCAGATTTAGTGGGTGGCATCCCTGCCCATGGCAGGGGGCATTGAAACTAGATCATTGATCTCTTCTAACTCAAATTATTATTCTATAAATACGAAGCCAGAGGAAAGAAAAAAATCTTGGCTTTATGAATGAAAGATGTTTAATGCAATTTCATTAACTGTTTCAGAAAACTATTTTTTATCTTCCAAGAAGTTATTTATACAACTTTATTAGATTAAAATATTCTGAGTTTGAGTCAGAAATTCAAAGGCTTATTAGGAATAACTGGGAACTCTATAAAGTGGCGAGTTCGATGGGGGTGCTTTTACCGGCTAGCAGTCCCCCAGGCCAATTTATAGCAGTTTGTGGGTCCTCCAAATCTGCTGGCTGGAAGCTTGGATGAGGCTTGGAAATGAAGAAGCGGGTCCTGGCTTGGGTAGGTAAAGGTGTTTATTTCTGTGGCCGACCACGTGCAGAACAAGCCAGCACTAAAAGCCAGAACAAGCCAGAACATGTGCTTGGCCTTTTTGTCCCCCTTTCTCAGGTTGCAGCCTGGGCGGGGAACACTCTGGGCCAATTGGAGAAGGGAAGAGGAGTATTCAGGAGTGGAGAAGGGAAACCATGTGTATTCAGGGGTAGGAATGGGGATACATAGTCACCCTAGGACAGGGGGTGAAAGGAACATACCATTACAAACAAATAACAAAATACCAATATGAATTCAAAAACCTAAAGCATGGACTGCCACAGAACTCAAAGAGAATTGGATCTACAGTTTTAAACATAGGTTAAGCCAATATAAAATATTCTTGTCATGCATCTGTAAATTTAGTATTTCCTAACATTAAAGGTCAGCAAGGAGCCAGGCCAAGCCCTTCACACTGATGCATAGTGGAAAGATCAGGGGCAATGGGCAGAAAATGAAAATACAATTTCACCTTGAAAGCAGTCAGTGAGTGCAGCAGGTTTTTCCAAGAAAGCTGGTCATTTTCAAGATCCAACTGGACAAAACACTGAGCAACTTGGGTCTTATCTCAGAGCTGCCCCTGCTTTAAACAGGAGGGTGGACAAGAAACCTCCTGAGGCACCTTCTCAATTGAATTATCATATGGACATACAGTGTTCAAGAAAGCAGCCTGGCTTACTTTTTTAACTGAAAAGTTGTTAGAGAAGGAAACATTACTGAGGAATTTCCAGGTAGCTTTTACTGCATAATAGCAACTACTGTGACTGTACAACTAAACAGCACATGTAAAATCAATCAGTTTTCAGGGGTTTTGTTAATTCTAAAAATTCCCAAAAATGGCTTTTGAAGGCTTGATGTGGTATTGTCATTAATGAACCTTCTGTTATTTTAGTATTTGTAGTGAATTTTATTCTCTGCATATGTAAGAGTTCCAGACATCAAAGCATGGATCTGCTCCTCAAAAATAATTCTGGAAAATGTAGTTTTGCTTTATTACAGGGAATTCTTCTGAGTTTAAATGTGTTTTCGTCTTTTGTGCTCATTTGCTTGTTTGCTATGCAGTCTGAAAAAACGGCTACAAATATTGCTTATCTCTTCAGAACTTGTTTCAGCTGCCTCTTATTTTCTTGTTGCATGTATTTTGTAAGAGTCTGCTATAATTAGATATGGACTAGTGGATGGTTCTGAAAAGCTTAGCACTCCAGGTAAGGAAAGTGTCTTAAAATGATAAGAGGTTATTGCATAAAAATCTGCTTTTACCAGTACAAGAGAAAACTGCCACATTCTAACAAGGTTTTTTCAACTTCTTAAAAATTTCTTTCAAGTAAGTATTCTTAGGAAAAAAAAGGACAATATTTTCAATCATTACAGCCACATTTAAGCTACATGCAGAAGTTTGACTTTAAAACTATCTCAGGGGATATCTAGGTTTTCTTTCTTCAAATATGGTAATTACCTCAAAGCAAATAAGACTGTTCTTTCATGTCAGAAATACTAGATTTATGCTGTAGTAAGAACTGAGATGCCTGCCTGCCTGTCTTCCATTCTGTGGGACTGGAGGGAAAAAGACAAGACAACAGTCATAGATATTTAGGTAAATTGGCAGTATTTGGTTTTCTGGTGTGTTTTTTTTGTTTGTTTTGTTTGTTTGTTTTGTTGTTGTTGTTTCTTTTCCTAAGTGTATATACAACATTTCTTTGTTTCCAACATAGGTCCAAGTCTCTGCAGGAAAACTGAAACAAAACCAGTCCACAAAATAGACTCAGATACTGGCCCAGGTCATGCTCCCTGACATGATTTTGTATGGGCTAACCAGCATTTTTCCTAGAAATTGCAAAGCCTGGTCTAGTGGGAGAGCTCACCATCCATCAGCACAGAGAAAGTAGAGCTGTTATTTCACACCTTGACTCTGTATGTGGCTTTGACTTAATGTTCCTGAGAAAAATACCAAGGAAAGCTTACTCAAGGAATGCCTTCCAGAAAAGGTACGATGGAACATGCACCCTGTGGGGTCTCATCATCCTGTCAAGCTCCCCAGCACAACACCAGATGGCTAGAATGCTTCCAGATGTGTAGATGCAGCCTTAATGTAGAAGGAAAAAAAATAAAAAATTGGCAGAACAGAAGAGAACTAATATTACTTAAGCCAGCAATCATTAATACTATTCAGTAGTGTTACCAGTAGTAATCAACTAAAAAAAATCTTTAAAAATAATGAGTGCCAAAAAAAAAATCTAAAAATGTCTATTCAAATGCAGTTAAAAAAATTACAAAGTCAAAAGTTAGATTATTAAAGACTAACCTCAGAGGTATTTAGAGGTTTAATGATGGCTACTAAGGGAAAGTATTCAAACAATTTCTATTTATTATATATTCTAAGAATTCTCCTGGTTATATCATATTTGATGTGAATCTATATTACCAAGTTATTTTTATAGAAAGAAAATAGTTTCACTAAATTGTTTGAAGATCTATGGCTTTTCCTTAACTGCCTCTTTAACCATGTATCTCCACATAGCAAGTGCAAATCTACTCTTGAACTGCAAACTATTCTTCTTTTAGCATAAAAGAAATTTACTGAATTTAATAAGATTCTTGAATCTCACTTTTAATATATCTTGGGTTAATTCATTTAGTTATAAGAACCATTAAATTTTTGTTAAAGGTTTCTGCAGATAAATAAGGAAACAGCTGAGGACAGTTCCCAGATAATAGTGATAAATGACTTAATATTCTCACTGAGAAAAGTTCTAATTTCTTAAAATTCTTTTAACTGATTATATAAGGATCACATCCATAATTCCATGCAGACAAAAGCATTTTCAAGCATCCTTCTTGTTTTTAATGCTAAAAAATAGAAAATAAATATTTAACTTCGTATATAAGTTATTAGCTATTGAGAATTACAAGTTAAAATCAGGTCAGATAATCCACTGATCAACATGTACATTGTATTGTAATCTTCATTACATCAGAATAGAGCTTTACTCCATTTCATGAACTGCTTACTGATCAAATTCTTTTAAGTCACTTTTTAAAAATCTGAAGTCAAAGAAACCATCTGCAAATTTCAGAATGCAATAATTCTACTTGACACATTGTGTAACTAAGCTTACATAATGCATAAATTATTATGGGGTTGTGAGGATTTTCTGGTGCTCCTTTTAAAATATTATTAATTGTAAGAGGTTGTTTTCTAGTTCTTGATTATATTATCTTATTTCAAATATTACACAGCAAAGAATCAAAACCAATTTTACCTATTCTATCAAATACATAAGTGTTTGTCAGGGCTTTTCTATTTATAAATAGATAAAAAATTAATGTAGATAAATATCTGCTTTTGCCTTAAGCAGATACAGCTGATGGATATCTTTACTTTCATTTGACAGTCATTGAGATGACTTTTTCCTGAGTATTTCCATGATTACTGTTTGATGAAAAGTGCAAAGAAAGTAGGATGAACCTGTGAAGCTGTGCAGAAGTTCGTAGAACTTACTTCTCCAGTAGGAGTCTGATTGTAATATTCTCAAAGTTATACATGTACTCTTGCATTTTTTGTGCTTTTTCTGAAGAAAAGGTCTCTATTGCTTCTCTTAATTTTTTTTATATGTACTAGAAAAATGAAAGCTTAATTCTTTTCAGCCTTTCCTTATGATTATTAAGAAATGCCTCTGCCCAAAATAAGGTGAGACTATATGCTGAAATCAATAATGAAGATTTTATTTAACAGTAAATGAGAGGAGAGTGAGAAATATGATAGAGGCTGGGGGAGAGAGAAAGAGAGAGAGATTGAGAGAAAATTTAAATAGAAGATAGTCACCACCATTGCATGGATCCTGCAGGGTCCTGCAGATCCTTCTTCACCCTGCTCTTCTCAGTGTTGGGGGTCCTGGAGTCGTTCTTCTGGAGATATCGCCTTTATACAGTCCAAATTTGGGGACTATCCACAACGCATAGATGCCATTGCCATAACTTGTGATGGCATGTGTATAAGAAGTTGTTTCCTTTCCCACAGATTTCCACCGTGGGAAATATTTGTTTGGATATACCAGCTAGGACAATATCCAGATCTATCTCACCCGACTTGAAATTAGCACTTTTCCGTCACAAGTTTCTCCCTTTTGTGCTTTCCTCAAGCTACCATTTGATCAGTGATTTAGGATATGGCAAGTTCCTCCTGTGACTTTGACAGTGTTTTGAGAAAGGCAAGTGCATTATTTAAGTCCTTATACCTTTACTATCTTAAAGTTGAGGTAGTTAATATAAATTTTCATTTGTGAAACATACTTTTGAATGTACTGCAGATGAGAGAAAAAATTAACAGTCTTAGGGGGTAACAGGATAGCAAACAAAACCCAAGCAAATAAACCAAAAATGAACCCCAGAAGTCTAAAAGCCTTATGTGAAAGGAAAATATTTTATTGCAGGATTGTAACAGGAAAATGAAATAGACTAGATAGAGCACATGGATTGTAATAAATTTAACAAGTGTACAACTTGGTACAACCACTGGCATGAGATCATCAATGCTAACTAACTACTAAAAAGGTCTCAGGAATTACTGTGTTCTCTGTGAATGATTATTCTTAAAAACAGTTCTTGGTTACTCAGCTTTTTGTACAAAAATAGGTTAGCTATCTAAACTATCTAACCTAAGTTGCAAGCTGAACTGCACCAATTCATCTTAAGGACAGTAAATATTTCTTTATATAAATATAGCTATAAAATATAAACGATTTGGATTATAATAAAAAATAAAATATCCTTCTCCTGTCAAATAAGGAACATATTTTAAAGAGTCACAGTTGGGCTGAACAAATTTTCTCCCTACAAAGGCAAACAGCATCTCTGTAGGTTTCCAATGTTGCCTGTCTGTTTGCAAAGTGCATACACTTTCCTTTTCCACCTAAGTTTTAGATGAATATTGCTGTTTAGACAAGACAACCTTTTACATTGCTTGCTTGAGTTCTGAAACTTTGAAGTTACACTCTCTCCTTTGTAGCTCAGCTTGAATTTAAGGCTGGAGACTGTTGTCCTAGGGTATTACATAGTCTAATATTTGAAGAACTGTTGTAAAATAAAGAGGAATGAATTCATACACCCTCTGCTAGAAGGGAACTTTTAGTCCAAATTTTATACTTCTGGGAACTGTTTTGACAAGCAGGAGAAAAAATGTATTAGACCTTATCTGCAAATGTTCTGAAACCGAAAACCCTAGCTGACTGTATAATCAGATGTGACTCACAGAACATACACACAGTCAGATATTCCCCCAGGCCATTTTTATTTGGTTCCTCACTAAATGTGTACAAGCATTTAAACTTTCCACTGAAAAGTCTCGTTTTCCTATTCAATGACTAGAAAAATCCTCACATTCCAAATTGCCCTCAGGAGGCCATCAGAAGTCCCTAACAATATGCGCTGCCTACACAATCAATGCACATATTTTGTAGGCACAGGAACATCTAAATTAGGTGACTAATTTAGTAACCTAGATGTTAGCTGCACAGTGTTAAAGAGCTTTTATTTCAGCATAATGAACAAGATGATATATAAAAGGTTAAAATAAGAGATTTTTCACTCTAATATTTTAATTAAGAAACACTCTAAAAGGAATTGTCTAAGTGATATAACTCCCTTTCCTGTTGTCATGGTTTAGTAATGGTATTCTCCAATTTAATACTCCTGCTAAAACCACATCACCACTCACTTCCTCTCCTCCTCTAACTGGAAGCACAAAAGGCAAAGATCACAGGTTGAGATAAGAACAAGTTTCTGGAAACAGCAATAAGATAAGAAAACAATCAGTAACAGCAACAATATTTTGTTATTACAAAAGGTATAAGACAAATAAATACTTTACACTGAAATAAACCCAACAATAAACAATAAGGGACCAACCCACCCAGGAAATTTCTCCACCACAAGCAACACACTTTTTCTTAGAAGGTAGGATCTTCCCCCAAGCCCAGAAATGATGTGATGTATTGAATAACATCTGGGGCCTAGGCACAACCCCTCAGCCACTGCCCCTCTCAGTTACTGCAGAAAATTAACCCTATCCTGGCGAAAACCAGGACACTTGCATTTTTTGAACCAAAAATTTCTTCCATTAGTATACATCTTAACTTCTGCTGAAAGGTGGAAAAGTTGTTGGTGTCCAGAATCCTTTTTTATGTTATTAGCTGATATTAATGTATCATGAAACTGCCCAGCTGCTTCTCCTAGAAAGCAAGATGCATATTCTTGTATTTCATGAAATCATCTAATCTTAAAACTAACAGATAAAATTAAATTAATGAGAAATGAAGTTACAAACCATTTCCGAAGAGATGTTTGTAATTTCATAGAATAATTTACATTTTTATTAAGTTGTTGGTTTACATAAATATCAATGAAACTTTACAAGCAATCTGTTCTCAGGATGTTACCCTCTAAAATAAATAGAATCTTGCTGTATTCTGCAGGTCAGATAGGAGTGAAAGTTAAATTAAGGAAACTCCTAGGATCAAAAAATCACTCCAATTCATACAATACTGATCATTTGTCAAGCAGGTAAGCAGGTAGGTTAACAGAGATTAACAGTACAGCCTTTAAAAATTTTGAAAATGAAGTGACGTAAAATGCATGGAAAGTAGTAGCTGGACTTACCTAAGGATTAAGTCTGGTACTTCAGAATTGTTTTCTGAATCAATTATTTTTTTTTTCTGATGAATTATATTATCTTTATTTCCCTGTACTCTAAAAATTTTAGAGTTTCAAGATAATACATTTTCCTATTAGATTTAGAGACTAAAAGGCTAGTCACCATTTTTGATGGTTTTTAGGACAACTTTAAATACTCAAAATCTTTTAGACACACTCTACCCTTTAAACAAACTGTCAATTAAACAGACAGTGAAACTTAAACTACAGAGGATACATATATCTTCTGTATAAGAAGGCAGAATATGTTTAATAGGAATAAATAAGTAACTACATGGAAGGAAAGAGAAGCAATTGGTAAAAAAATGGGTAGACATTCTTTTAAAAAACTCATAACCCCATATTTCTGTAATATTACCTTTGAAACATAAATCTTTTTACTATATTGTAACAATACTGTGATTATACTGCTAATAATCATACTTTTTCATGCTATACAATCATAGAAACACTTGGACTGGAAAAGACATTTAAGATCATCTAATTGAACCCTTAAGCTAGCACTGATATGTCCAACACTAAAGCATCTAAGTGCAGTATCTACATGTCTTTTAAATACTTCCAGCGAGTTGAGCATATTCAACTTTCTCCCTGGGCAGCCTGTTTCAGCGCTTGACAACCTTTCCCATGCAGAACTTTTTCCTAATTTCCTAAATCTCTCTGGCACAACTTGAGACTGCTTCCTCTTGTCCTATTACAAGTTACCTGGGAGAAGACACCAGCCCTTTTCTCTCTACAACTTCCTTTCAGGTAGTTAGAAACATGTTCTACCTTGAGCCTCTTTTTCTGCAGATGTGGGCCAAGCTCCTTCAGTTACTCCTCATGAGACTTGTACTCCAGGCCCTTCACCAACTCCATTGCTCTTCTCTGGAAACACTCTGGCACCTCAATATCTGCCTTACAGCATGAGGCCCACAACTGGACGCAGGCCTCAAGGTGTGGCCCCACCAGTGCCAAGTACAGGGTGGCAATCTCTACCTTAATCCTGCTGGCCAAACTATTTCTGATACAATTGGCAATTGGCTTTATTGGCCACCTGGGGACTCTTTTGGCTCATGGGGACTCTGCTGGTTCATGTTCAGCCACTGTGAACTAACACTCTCAGGTCTTTTTCTCCTCATCAGCTTTCCAGCCACTCTCCCCCCAGCCTGTAGTGATGCAGGGGCTTGTGACACAAAGGCAGGACTGGCACTTCACCTGATCGTACCTCATACACTTGGCCTTGCCCCATCCAGTTGTGCAGATCCCTCTGAACAGCCTTCCTGCGTTCCAACAGATCCATTCTCCTGGCCCAGATTAGTTTCATCTGTGAAATTACTGAGAGTGTACTCTATTCCCTCATCCAGATCATTGATAAGATTATTGAACAGAACCACCCCCAATGCCATGTGCAATACTACTTGAGACCATGTGGGGCCAGCCTGTGCCTGCATATTTAGGCATCTTCTTCTTAAGGAATACTTAGACTTGCAATCTCCCATGCCCTTTAGAACTGTCTCCCAAGGAACCCTGTCAACCAGTTCCTTAAGCCCACCAAAGTCTTTCTGCCAGACGACAAAGGAAGTTCTGCTGGCACCCCTTCAAGAATTAAAAACTCTGTAATTTCATAATTCCCGTGCCCAAGAAACGCCCCAGCTGTCCTATCACTCACAAGCACTTCTGTGTTCACAAACAGCAGGTCCAGTAGAGCATCTACCCTAGCTGGTTCAGTTACCAGCTGTGTTAGGAAGTTATCTTCCACACACTCCAAGTACCACCCTGACTGTTTTCTCTCCTCTGTATTCTATTTCCAGCAGACATCTTGGAAATTGAAGTCTCCCATGAGAACAAGGGCTAGTGATAATGAGACTTCTCCCAGCACCTTATTGACTGGGTTATGGCTCAGAATAAGGAATATTAACATAATTTACTGCATTGTAAAACACATTAATAAACTGCTGATACTAAGTTTTTAAGACAGTCAGTCATCACAT
This sequence comes from Trochalopteron elliotii, assembly GCA_024734555.1. Lineage (NCBI taxonomy): Eukaryota > Metazoa > Chordata > Aves > Passeriformes > Leiothrichidae > Trochalopteron > Trochalopteron elliotii. Next base: position 4,438,206 of record JANPWX010000077.1, read on the forward strand.
GACTTATCTATAAGGCTAAAAACACCTTGGGACGTGGGACACGAACTCAGGATTTTATATTGTGCATACATCTTCTTTCTAAAGTTATTTTTGTTTGAACTGGCCCTGGTTTGAAATCCTCCAGCTAGCTCTGTCTAAAACAGATGTGCAAACTGACTGTCCAAACCCCTGGCCTCCATCTGTTTAACAGTACAAACTCATCTACATTTGGTTTATCTGTAAATGTATCAAACCTAGATTTAAATCTCTTCAGGTAAAATTGAGTCACAGACCTTGCTGGGATACATTTGACCCTCTTTGAGATGTTTTCCTGTGTTTTACAACTTCATTGGGCTGAAACCCATTGTATAAGATGCTTAATGAACAAATAAGTTCAATGACAATCAGGGTTTAAAATGTGTTTCATAATATGCCTTTTTGATGACCTTTTAATAATGCAACAATGCTGATTTAAGTTCAAAATAATGTAGTATTTATTATTTATGCATGATAAACATCAATAATTTATTAATTACACATTCTTTATAATGTACTGTAAACTATCTGAAATGGAAATGAAAAGCTTCTGGAAAATGCTTATTGCATTTCATGTAAAGCCTTAATAGGGCCCTCAAACACTGAAAATCTTATTGCTTAAAAAAATCAAAATTCTTTTCTACATGATGACTGTGTTCTGGCCAAAAAACCACCACAAATTCAAATGTTCTGTCTCTTTGGAGCATGATTTGAATGTTTAAGCGTTTTCCTAATGTCATTTTAGACACAACTATATCTTGCCTGTACACCAGGCAGATTGTGGGTCTTCTTAAGTTCCTATGTCTGGTCTGCCAGGACAGAGGAGCTATCTCAGATACTTGATGGTTCAAATAGAAGTAGATATCTAAATTTAGGCACTTAAATGTCTCCCTTAAAACTGTAACTTTGGGGGTAGTTCAGCCTGAATAGAAATCCCTTTAAATTATTTTCTTTCTTTTACACTATGTCTGTCCATAATACTGCCCAAACTCTAGCTGATTGCCTGCACATTCTTCAGGGAAAATGTGGTTTTCCATTGCTTAATCTTGAGTGGGTGTATTAAATAGAATTTTTATTTCTTGGGGTAAGTGGTTTTAGCAGCAGTGCTGTATAAACAGTAACATTTTTTTAATTTTTAAATAAGAAAACAACTGTTACTCCATTTTGTGAAGATGTAGTGTTTTTATGTGTCCTGTGTGCTTTGGCAGCAGCATAGGCTCTTGGGAGTATCAAATGACTTTCAGGTTAAATAAAGCATGTCTAGGCAGCTACTGGCGTGTGATGTTTGAATTGCTATATTTTAATGGTCTAGCTCAGAACTAGCCAATTTCAATTTTAGCTACCAAAGAGTTTTTTCTAAATCTGGCTGAAGTTCTGCAGTAAGGAAAAATGAAGTAGATGAAAATAATTTTTTGTTGTTGTTTTCCTTATTGACTGGAAAAATTAAAAAAAATTCAAAATCATTTCAGTTAAATGCAGAAATACATTTTGATATCTGTTTATTAACAACCTCAGTTGTTAAATCAACCTCAGTTTATTTTAAAGACAATCCCAAGAAGCAAAATGTTTTAATCTATACAAAACCTCAATTTACTCCTGCATAATTATGGATTGCAGAAAGGTGGATAGTAGGCTTATATTAAAATGTCTGTAACAAAATCACCATAACACCATTTGATTGATGCATTAATTTTTTTTACAGAAAGTATAAAATAAGGGCACAGATAGCACTAATTCCTCTGTAAATTTTATGGCGACTTACATGAGGCCAGGAAAAAATATTTCTTCTTTTTCCTTTCCTTCTTTGTTCCTTATTTCTCCCTCCCTTTTGTTTTTTCACCTTGTAGTACCTTGAAGCTTAAGGTCTTTGTGTTGATAAATAATGGACAAACATGTTATAAATGTCTTTTTCTTAACTCATTTTTTTCTTAAATCACTTTCTATATGGAATGGACTTAAAAGTGTTCCAACAGAAAATACAAAACCTCCATGTTATAAGCAGACAGAAATCTTCCAGTATTAAGATACAGCAAAATTGGCAAAAATAAGGCTATTTCCCCTAGTTTTCAAGTACTGGCTGGTGGGCATGATTAATTAGCAGCCACTAGATCAGGTCACCTAGTCTATAGTCAGCAGCTACTTTTTCCCCCTTTATTTAACTGAAAATCACAATCATCAGTCCATTTGATGGTTGATAAGAATAAGGGTATTAACAATGCAACAACAAAAAACAAAAAAAGGGCTAAACTTAATGAAAGGGCTAAATTATACCAATTTTGGAAAAGGTTGGTGCTTAATATCACCTGGTCTGATGATATTGGCAGTCAGCAATTAGCCTAACCGCAGGTATAAAAGTCAAGTTAAGACATACAGGTCTAACAATTCTACAGGCAACTTTATGGAAGAGTTTAAATTAAGAATCTCACATTTAGCTAACTGGTTTTCAATAATATACACTGATTTTAGTATGAAGTGGGTATTTTGATATCTAATGATCCTAATGCTTTTGGGTATAGCTTGATTTTGTTTGGGTTTAGTATATACCTTAAAAATAGTTAAATACTGTGTATTGCAGATTTTGAAATTAATAGCCACAGTATTCCTACACTTCTTTTCTAAAGTGCAAAAGAACTGGGTTTTGCCCTGTTTTTGCAAAGTTAATCAAAACAGAAGAAAAGTTTAAAAATTTACCCTTTATCTTACACCCTAAAAAAGCAAAATATATTCATCCATAATGTCCCCAGTGATTAAAGCCGTGCTATCCAGGGCATTAAGAGGGAAACAAAAAAAGATGGAAGAGACAAATTAAATAATCAGGCTATTTATTCTAATTTTATGGGTTTCTCCCAACCACCCCATACAGTTCTTTGTGGCAACACAGCTCCCTGCACTACCTATCTTACAAAAACTATTTTAGATTATGACAAGTAAGGGGATACTTTCACGTTTCAATTACTAAATTAAATATTAATGTGTTCAAAACCTCCTGAAGATCTTAGTTTCTATTAATGTCTCATCTCCCTTAATAAAATTGCCAAAAACTTCATAGCAAGGAAGAATAGATTTAATAAAATGTTTTACAGTAAAACCCCCCCAACAAACAAAACAAAACAGAAAAAAATAGAAAGTGAGAAGAAAAGATACTAATAGTAAAAGCAGTGGGGGCCATGATGGATTAAAAAAACCTCAGCTCTCTAACAATATAAGTCTGTAAATTATCTAGCTCTGAAAAATATACTGTCATTAATTTTTTATTTTATTTCCTGAATACAGAATTTCCTTCTGATAAGACCAACTTTAGGCTAGATTGAGCTACCCATAATTTTTATCCCATACCATAATATTGTAAGCAATTTTAAAATAAGAAAGAAAAACCATTTAAGGAGTTTTATTTCTGACGTAGCTCAAATACCTTTGAAATGCACAAACTGAAGCCTTCTAGGTGCTTTTGGAAAATTTCTTTTTTTTTTTTTCTTTTTTGGTTTCATTTTTTGTTTTGTTTTTTTGTAATTATAGTCAAACATCTACTGTAAGAGATCAGCTAAATTCCCAAATTTTAATACTCTTGATTTCTGGTCTGCCAGTGAAAAAAATCAGCACTAAAAATAACAGTTTATTGTAAATGAAGTAAATTTTCGCTCTTGTAGGTTTTCTTTTTTACTTTTTTTTAAACATCTTTTTTTGTGCTTCAAACACATTGCTTTATTCAAAAGCAAAATTTCTCCTATTTTAATATCACATCTGTTGACATTTCAACTATATCAATACAAACCATTTTTTTTTTTTTAAAGAGTAAGTGAGGATGCATGAGACTCTCTTTTTCACTTATTTCCTCTCTAGAATTTAAAAGCATGCCTGGAAAACTCAAGAATATTGTCAAAATCTCCACCTGCTTCTGGTTTTCTTTAGTCTATAAATAGTCCTTAAATGATTAGTGCAAACTTTATTTTCCAGCCTTCCCTTCCCACCTGGTTTGGTCATGGGTGAAGACATGGAGTCAAAGTGAAAGAGAAATCATTCCTATAAAGGGCTGTGTCTCCTTTCTCAGCTTGGGAGCAAGCCAGTCTTTAATTGCATGCATCTATCTGAGTTCTGATTTAATGTAGGTGCCTCACAATTTATTGCACAGATAAACTGTTTCCGCAATCTTCACTTTACACTTCACCACCTTTACACACAGGGGGATCAAATTGAATATCCACAGGCAATATTCACTGTAGTATTCCTACTTCTGAGAACTTGAGATTTCAGCCTTGGTAATATTTTTAAATTACTTAGTTTTGGGATCAATTTGATACTTAAGGAGAAGAATGTATAAAATGCAAACAGTGCTTTATGTAGGCTCATTCTGATATCCAAATGAAAAATGCACATTATAATACTTTCCAATCACTGTGACTATCTGTGTTAATAGAGTAAGAAAAAAAACCCCAGTAATTAAGAGAAAAAGAGTCTAGTAATTGATGAAAGGTTGAGAATGGATTTCCTAGGTTTCCTAGACTTTCAGAGGTCATGTAGAAGTTCGTCAATAGGTCCCTCTGGGAAGCTGCCCTCAGAGACAAGGGAGTACAAAGGAGCTGACAGATCTTTGAAGATGTTTTTCATAGAGTGCAAGATCTCTCAATCCCCAGGTGTAAGAAACCAATAAACCAAGGCAAAAGATCAGCATAGATGAGTAAAGGACTGTGGGTCAAACCAAAGGACAAGAAAGAAATGCACAAGCAGTGAAAGATACAGGGACAGGTATGCTCAGGGAAGTTGTGAATGTCCTATTATTGGAAGGGTTTAGGGTCAAGTTGGATGAGGCACTGAGGAAGATGATCTAGTTTCAGATTTCCCTACTCATTGCAGGGGTTTGGGGTAGATGACCTTTAATACTTCCTTCCAACACAAACTATTCTATGATTCTATGTATTCTAGCCATCGGAAACAGCAGCATTTTGTGCCCCAAGATTCACCAATGTGTCATTCACAGCTCAAAATTCTGTAATAGATTTCTCAGGGAATGAAAAACAATGTTGTTACTTTAAAGTATCTGTCTACTTTAGTTTCATAACTGTATTACTTTAAGCTTCAAATCTTCCAAGATATCTTTAGGTATGTTAACTCCCTTTTGCAGACTGATACTCTATGTATACTTTATTTTTAATGATATACAGATCTACTCTCCACTTTCAGACAATGCCTCTCCCAAAATCCTCACTTTCTTATGGCTTTCTTTGTTCCCTTTCTATTTTTCAAGGAACATGGCTCTTAAAGCAACTTTGTCAACCATCTATGTTTAATCCTCTGCTATTGAGAGCAACTGCAACTTAAAGACCCCATTTAAGGTCAAACATAAATTTACACATGACCAGTTTATACTCATTTATGCCTATTAGTATTTGAAATTATTGCTTTTATCTTAATATTTTTTCCTTGTATATACAAAGAGTAATCATATCTGCTAATGACTTCCATTAGGCTAAGCCAAAATCCCTACATACTTTCTTAGAGTTTGGTGCCATGCCAGCTTAAACAAATCTAATTTGAGATTATCCTTTTTGCCTGTACCTTCATCCTCAGTCATGTGTGCCAAGAGTAGAAACTGCCTTTCAAGATGTCAAACACTCAGCCAGTTTGGAGAACTAATTTAAAAGCAAACTAAATGTAAATAAGGCAGAATTATATTTTGTCCAATTCTTGGGGATTTTTTCTGTCTCCTATGAAGTGTTGTTTTCTTAGTTCTGGTCCTTCAACTGCATCATCAGTGGATGCATGTGTATGTATTTCAGTACGAGTAAGTCAGAATTTCAGAAATACAGAAATATTATATAAAAGTATAATAGAATATATAAATATAATAGAAACTGAACTTATGATGTGATCAAACATGTGATGTGATCAAAACTGCAAATTCCATAATGGGCACTTTGAGATGGTTGTTCCTGAAATATAACCCACTTTGAGTAAGTAAGCAAATGTGCTTCAGCTAGATATATGCTTAGATGTATAAACACAATCACACACATGCACTGTCAGAATTCTCATATACTTAATCTATATTCATGCATACAAGAGACAAGTGATTCCAGTAGAAAGATATTGTGGTTTAACCCCAGACAGCAGCTATGAACAACACAGCCATGTGTTCACTCACCTCCCCAGTAGAATGGGAAAGATAAACAGAAAAAGGTAATACCCATGGGTTAAGATAAGGATAGTTTAACAACTGAAATAAAGTAAAAAATAATCCTAATAATAATTATTATAATGAAAAGAGACACAATACAATGAGAGAGAAATAATATCCAAGGGAAAAAAGAATGGTGAAGCACACTACAATTGCTCACCTCTTGCTGACTGATGCCCAACCCAACTCTGAGCAGCAATCAGTCCATCCTGGCATGATCCCCTCAGTTTATATACTGAGTTTGTATATGAAGTTCTATGATATGGAATATATCCTTTTGATCAGTTCGGGTCAGCCATCCTGGTTGTGCTTCCTCACAGCTTCTTGTGCACTTGCTCACTGGCAGAGCAAGGGAAACTGAGAAGTCCTTGATTAAGGGCAAGCACTGCTTAGCGAGAACTCAAATATCAGTGTGTTATTGGCATTATTCTTGTCCTAAATCCACTATATTAGCTAACTGGGAGAAATTTAACTCTACCACAACTAAGCTAGGACAGAAGGATAGATCCAGAGAATTTCTAAACAACAGGAGGTTTAAAATAATTTTGGGAGACTGAATTGAAGCAGCAGAAGGGAATAAGTGTACAGGGTAAGCAGAGCAGAAAACGGTACTGACAATGAAGCTTAAATAAAACATAAAAAAAACTGCAATAAAACATCTCTTAACAGATGTTCAGAAAACCTATGGAGAATTAAAAAGGAAAAAAAACAAACCAAAATTAAACCCCCAAATCTCTCTCAATATATTTCAGACACAAATTAACAAAGTACTTTTATCTTTTTATTTGCTTGTGACAATTACCCAATATAGAACTCAACAGTAAATATCTTCATGAAAATTTTGTCATCTACCACCATAATGAAGGAAATTTTATTTTTAAATAAAAATTTATAAAAAACTATAGAATAAATTAAGAAGATGATCCTAAATATTTACCAATTACTCACTTTCCTCAGTCCTTCCAGGCCAAGACATTTTTAGGGTGTTTTTAGGGGATCTGACTAATGTCCAGTGTTTACTGTAAAAGTCTAAGGTTACAGAGACAAAGCTAGACTCCTATCACCACAAAGGTTACACCAAAAAGGTTATTGAAGAGTTTGAATCTTAGACATATTTGGAAGGTGTTCACATTTTGTTTAATTCTGATGTTCATTAAAATAAATCACTGGAGGACTAATAATAAAGTTTCTTCTGTGATGTGGAATATGTGGTCTTTTTGCATCTGAAATTTGTTTTTAAAAGGGCTATAAAAAGTAAGCTGGAGACCATCTCCCAAAATAATGATGAATTTAAAAGCCTTGAATAGAAAATAAAAGTAGAAAAAAAAAAAACTGAGAAGGTATTGCCCATTTTTGTTCTACTACTTTTGTGATGGGATGGGAGGAATTTTTTACTCTTCATATCCTACAATATGGTTTACTTGTTTTCCACTCAAAACATATGATACAAAGACATAGATACATGCAGCTTCAATTGCTGTAAGTATCTGTGTTGGTTTTCACTGGGATAAAGTTAGTTTTCTGCATAGTAATGCCGAATTAGTATGAGGCTGTGTTTTGTATTTGTTCTGGAAACAGTATTGATAACACAGGGATGTTTATGTTACTGCTGAACAGGGTTTCCACAGCATCAAGGCCTTTTCTGTCTCTTACTCCATCCCACCAGCAAAGAGGCTGGGGGTGCACAAGAAGCTGAACAAAAGGGAACACAGCGTCATGGTCATGCAGATGGGAAGTAGTGAATAAATTCCTTGTATTTCTTTGCTTGTATGCACAGCTTTTGCTTTGTTTTTTTTCTCAACCCATGAGTTTTCCCACTCTGACTCTTCTGTTTCTCTCCCCCATCCTGGTGTGTGGTGAGCGAGCAAGCAGCTGTATTGAGCTTAGCTGCCAGCTGGGACGAAACCACTGCAGTATTATTTTTGAGAGTGGATCTGATAAGCTCAATTTACTTAATAATATCACTTAAAAAAACCCCACTATTACAAATAATTATGGCTATAAAGTAAAGAATGAAGCAAATTTCCCTATAAAAATAGTATTTTATTTAGGCAGATATTTTATTCTCTTAGTAACCAGTACACTACCCATACCACTGAAAATCTGAATAGATTGTCTGCTTACAGTGGGCTTTAAAAGAGGAAAAGATAAAAAGAAGGAGTTGTGAGAGTTGTTATTCTTCCAGAATTTACATTCAAATAAACCCAAATTTATGAGCACAGTTAAGTGAAATTTGGCTCCAGGAGTGAAAAAAACCCCAAATAACCCAGAGCATTCTATTGTCTACAATGCCTCACCCAAGATGCCTCAGTACAAAGACAGTAACGTATCACATTTGCAATCTTTACAAGGAGTTTGATTTCAAGGAATAGAAAAGCTCAAGTCAGTCTTATTTTTCAATATAAGCATATAATTTATCTGGAGATAACATGACACTTTGAACATTATGAATATCTACATTTTACTTTTCTATGTCTTATCTTCCATTTATTCTTTATATTAAATATAACAATTTATGCAACTTTGTAAAAAGCCAAAGATATTCAATAATATTCTTCATAAATATACATAAATATTTTAAGTAAAGTCCAACTTGTCCTGGACTGTATTTATTCTAGTGAAATAAAATCCAAGTCAAATTATGACTAATTTCTGATTTGTTGGATACTGTTGTTCAGATACAGCATCAAATTTAATGAAGAAAAGGGATAATTATTCCCTCCAGTGATACAAATTTAATTTAGTCTTCTCAAAACTTTTATCTGAAAAATAATTTTCCTCCTAATTTTATACTTTTGTAATTAAGTGTTTCACTTTTAATATAACAGTGGGTATGAATTGATTATCTTAGCATTTAACAGTAAAAGCGAGTGTATGACTTTGCAGTAGGTTGACCCTGACCAACAGTCAAGCACCCACAGAGCTGTTCATTCACTTCCCTTTCCCACTGGTCATGGAGAAACTAGGAGAAAGCTTCAGTCATTTAGATGTCCAGTAGGTGGAGAAAAATGCTGTGCATTCAAGCAAAGCTAAATAAGGAATTCATTCACTACTTCCTATCAGCATGCAGATGTTCAGCCACTTCCAGTAAAACATGAATAATAGTTACTTAGGAAGTCAAACATCATAATCTTGGTTGTTGCCCTCCCTCATTTTCATATGCTTGTTTAACTGAGCACATCATATGTTACGGAATAATGCTTAGGTCAGTGCTGGTCAGCAATTCCAGCTGTTTCCATTACCAGCTTCTTGTGTGCTCTCAGCAAATCACTGAGGGGGAAGAGTGGGATCTTGAGTGAGCAAGAAAGAAGCTTGGTGCTGTGCAACCACTGTCTGGTAACAGCCAAAACAGTGTATTTTCAGTGCTGAGTCATTCACCAATCCATACTACTACAAAGAAAATTAGCTCCATCCCAGTCAGACTCATCACAGAATAAGTAGGATCTCTCATTTCTTTCAAGCATGGAACACTTCAAAAGTCGCTAATAGTTTATCATCACTACTAGTATTAACACACAAGGTTATTGAAATTAAGATTCCTACCAAAGAAAGTATTGTGTAACTGTATATGGAAAAAGAACACACAACACTATGTCTATAGAAATAACTGAGCTACCTTTCCCACAGGGTGATATTCAACCAGTTAGTAACTCATTTACAGTGTCTTCATAGTATTTTAAGTAATCCTCGCCACAGTCATGCAATTAAAAAAATCAGGTCCAACTTGCATGAAGAATGAGCAATTTATCATGTTATTATCTTTTTAATTCCTGAAGTAAAACCTACAGCAGAATTCCTGGGGAAAAAAGACAAACAAACCCTATAAGAGTGTTCTTATGGAGCATTTATATAAGAATTTCCACAATAATTTAAGTGTTACTTTCCTAATAACACTTTTAAAGCAAATCTCAGAATAGCAGAGTCCAGGAACATTTCTGAGATCCTGAAAGATAATTTAGATAAATGTAAAGGACAGAAGGTGAAAAAGAGCTTGGGAGGGGAGAACATGTAATGAGTGCACATGTATCATCGTCCATAAATAGAAGGCTGTTGGACAAGTAGAGATGATTCTTAATCATTAATAATTTTTGGAGCTTTTTGCAAATGACATTTATTACTTTACGTGAAAGTCCTTTAATTGTCTTATATTACTAGAAGCCAAAAAACCCAAGGTTATCTCAGTTGAAATGGAGGAACTGCAGTTGAAACCACTAAGAAAATGGTAGTTTTACTCTAGGAAAGAAACATGTGAAAGGGCACTGGCTGATATCATGCTTGTGGAGTTAGAGAAGGTCAATATTGCAGTAAACCTAGAAAATGATATAATATTTGATTTACAGTTTTGGAACAGATAGGAGTTGCAGGGGGATGTTGGCTTTTCAGCCTCACCAAAGCAAATGTCAGAATAGCGATGAGGACATAGATTATCTAATTTACAGCATTCTGCTGTAGCCATTAAGCTGTTAAGCAGCATTATTTCAACTAATGGAAAACCATTAAATTTTTAGGTGTCATTTAATGTTAGAAGAGCTGATCACTAAAGAACAATTGAGTTTCTACAGCATATTTTTTATGGCACTTAATTAGGGATATGTCCTCAAGTAAACTCATAAAACCTATGTCTCTCCTGCTTAAAGTTCCTTAGGTCATAGGCTCTTAAAATGCTCATAAATCTCTGCTAGTTGACATCACCTCCTGACTCTTCAAGTGAAATTTTCTTCACAAGTTATTTTATTGCCTTCTTTCTTTCTGCATTAGGGGCCATCTTGTTAAATTATATGTTATCATTGTAAATCTATTGATCTTCACGATGTTAAGGCGTCCAGTGATCAGCAGTACTACAAAATGCACTTTCAAATGATCATTTGATTGTCACTATTTAGGCTAATATAAATAATAATAAATAGTACAATACTACTATGGTTTAATTGAAATTAAATTACTGTGCAGTTTTTCAATTTCAATAATTTCACATTGGAAATACTACTTTAGGGGAATCTTGCAGAGGATTTGTTTTTTTCCAAAACAGAAAAAGTATGTAAATTCAGATTTCTCTAGGAAGAATTAACTAATGAGTAGTACAGCTGAACTGGGGCACAACACAAATTTGTAGTTATAACCTTTCAAAGGAGGAATTTCCTATCTCTTCTTCATTTGAGTTCATTCATTTCAGGTTCATTTCTCTTTAGAAACATAATGATAACATTAAGGTAGAACAGAATAAAGAACAGCCTTTTAAGAAACATAGAGAAGAATTTTAGCATAGATGCACTCAGTAGATACTCTACATAACTCTACATATGTTTTATACATATTCAGGGTTTTAAAAGATAAATTGTATAGACGAAATAAATACATTTAAAAAACAGAATCTAGAAAATAGATTATCCCTATAAGCATCTTTGACTGAAATAACTTTCAGGCTATAATCAAATATGTCAGTTTTATGTTATATAGATATACAATATATACAATAGACATGAACAGAATTGCTTTTCTTGTAAGAAAATCCTGTCAGCCCTTAGAGGAGCAAAATAGTGTAAGCTTCCTGAAGGGATCTTCATGTCATGCTGCATATTTATTGGAGATTTGTTTGCTGATGGAGAAATTAGGGTCCCCAGCATCCAAAGGGAAGTTGTATTATCTGTATTGTCCCCTCTTTCTACATAGTGTTGGTTCTTGTAAATTTCATTTTAAGAGATATTTTGGTCTAAGTGCCTTTCTTACTAGCATCATAATGAACCGGCACCTCTGGTAGATACTGCGTGCCTGAAGGTTGGTGTAAGACCAGCATCACAGAGAAATGCAACACCAGCAATCCACTGGTATGATCACATCTCCAGAAAAGTGTCAGGTAGGAGTAGGGGTCCTGCATGTCCCTTCTACACCCTGAGACTTATGGATGTTTTTTAAAGGAAAAGGAGAGCTTATGACAGAGTTGGATGGAAGGCACATTAGTCTAGTACTGAGAGTTAAGGCATTGCAAGCAGAAGGGAGACTGAGTTGCTCAGTTTAACCATTGCCTTTTCACGTTATGGTGTGTGCACCACTGTTCTCATGGCCGATTGAAATAGCATGGAGTGGAGAAGGCATTGGATAGTAGGAAGAAGTTTATCACAGAAAGAGTGATAAAGTATTGGAATGGTCTACCCAGGGTGGTGGTGGAGTCACCATCCCTGGATGTGTTTAAAAAAAGACTGGATGTGGCACTCGATGATATGATCTAGTTGAGGTGTTAGGGCTGGGTTGATGATCTTGAAGGTCTCTTCCAACCTACTCATCCTGTGAATCTGTGATTCTGTGAAGGCAGAGGAGAGGACCATGCTGCCTTTACCGCAGATGAGGATAACCAAATGTTTGGACTATTTGGGTAAAGTGGCCAGGCAACTCTTTGATATTACAGCAACAACAATATATTCTAGTGAATAAAGGTGCTTGGTGCACTTTATTTAAACCATCAAAAAGAAGCCACTAAGTAGTAACCTATTGTAGACAAAATAAAGCTTTTACTTTGAACACTTACTTTAATATTCGAAAGTGTAAAAATATTCTGTCTTCCTTCACTTCCTTCTTTGCATCCTTTTTGCATTCAAAGCTTCTAATCACAGCACACAACAGGAAATTTAACAAGATTTGATTCTCTTAAACAAAAAGGCAAATATTTCAGTTTATACAATCTGAGCAAAAAATTACTGTAGTTATATTCATTTTTCCCAGTATGAGAAAATTGATCCTTTTACAGAAAATGTGACAGCAATTCAGAAAGATGAAATCATTAAGTCTATCTAGGTGAATGGCTATGTATCTATGATGTTTGGCCTCAGCTGGTGAAAATACCAACTTATTTCTACGAATTTACAGCAATATTTGTTTTAAAAGCAAATGAAAATTTTATACCCACAGTGTGTATACATTTTATACCAACAATGGCAATTTGTTCTCATTATTCCTTTTAAATGGAATCTGCTTTGATAGAGCAAGTTTACCTGAGGACTTGCTCACATACATAAAATCTTATGTGATACAGGACCCAAATATTAAAAAACTCCATTTAAAACTTGCATTTTTACTCTTTTGACCCATTCAAGTATGCTGAAACTCTCTTAATCCTTTTCTGAAAAACAAAGGTGTCATGAGATTTTACATATGCCTGCCTTTAACTTGGGTAACTTTTTTCTCCCATGTTTTCAACTATAAAGACACTGGATATACCCTTTTCCAGTATTTTCCCCCATCCTCAAAATCATATAATGAACAACAACATATACATTATTTGTAAAACTAAGAATTTATTTTTAATGTAGTATAAATTTAAACAGTCTCAACAAAGAATTATTTTTACTGTAAATCTAGCTGTTATAGAGAAAAAAAATCATTACGGAAAAAAATACTTGTAGTAGTTCAAATGGTTATGCACTTTCCAGTATGTACAACCTGGTGTTATGATCCTCACTTCATTATTTCCATTCATCCTAATTCTGAACCTTCACTTTTCCTGATGAAGATAGAGGGGCAGTTGCAACAATTCATCAGTGTCCAGTGACTTCACCAGGAGGATGTACAATGAGCTTTTCTAAAATATAGGTATTTAAATATGATATACTCTCCTTATATTAAATAAATTTGTACTTTTAAAATACATTTTTTTAGGGGAAGAAAGCCTGCTTCTTCATTCTTTCATCAGATCATCGTTCATCTGATATATTACTGTCTGAAGTTGAAAATTTCTCTCAGATGAATTGTGAACCTAAAGTGGTCGAATCAGACAAGGATGTCTAAGTGTAAAATCTCCTGTCCCTCCCCTTCTCTTCACAGACCAAGTGGTTTAACCAACCTGGTGGCTCTGACCTACACTAGCCAATGCCATTGCCGGGTCCAGGAAGAAGATGTGTGTCTTCATTTCTAAGGGGAGAACTCTGAGTTTGTTATTTCTGCATTTCATGAGGTTCCATCTGGTACACTTCTCCTGACAATCAGTGTGGCATTACTCTGAATGGCATTACTGCCTTTGGCATATCAACTTGATCCCACTAGTTTGGCATCATCTGAGAATGTGATGACAGCAGACTGTGTCATCTCCAAATCATTCATAAAGATGTTAAACAGGACAAGAAAGAAATCCAGTGTGCAAATTCATTCCATGTATGCATTTTCAGGAAGTATATTTGAAAAGCCATGAGAAGTCCCTTGTGACTGGCAAAAGAGAAAAAATAACTCCTACTTTTAAAAAGGAGAGAAAGGAAAGCCCATGGAACTGCAGACTGGTGAGCTTTACCTGTGTGCCTGTGAACATCGTGGAGCAGATGCTCATGGAAGCAATGTTAAGGAGATGGAAGAAAGTGAGGTTGCTCCACTAATGGTTAGTCACAGGAACTCAAAATTGTCACCAGACATTTCCTCAAAATATAAAGATTAGATGCTCAAAATATAATGAAAATGTATCTACACAACTGTGAGATCAAGATGTTCATTACTTCATGTGGAGCATTCAGCATCAGTTCTCACTAAAACAACAGGGCCTAGGATATAATGTGACTATTAATACTCAGCTCAGAAACCTGAAATTGCAACTGCATAACTACATTACTGAAAAAAACAAATGTTTCAAATAACTGTGGATTCCCTTGACTTCTCTGTATTTTCATCCATATGTATAAAGTGTTAAAATTAATAGTCCCCACACTCTAGTAATTTCAGATTTTTAATACCAATAAATCTTCTTAGAACAAGTGTAATTTTTATTTCAGAAATATGTTCCCATGAGCCAATTTGTAATTGATGTGAGATGCCAGGAAACCCTAGGAAACAGCATTTCCTTTAAAAGAAGTTTTGACAAAAGGAAAATACATTGAACTACAAAATTTGACATAGGAAGGGACCTGTTGAGATCATATAGGAAGGAACCTATTGAAATCATCCAGCTCTGTTAAAGCAGTTAGTTACAACAGTTTACCCAGAAAAGTTTCCAGTCTGGTTTTGACTGTCTCCCCACATGGAGAATCCATAACCCCTGGGCAGCCTCCTCCTGCATATGAGAACACTAATTGCAAAAATGTTCTCTTTAAATTAGATTAATTATTGTATTCTTTAATTTCTACCATTTTTTGTTATCCTATCGTGGTGGGGAGCAGTGGGAAGAATCTGGTTCCCTCATCATCATTATCTCCCATTTAGTCATATGTATTGACAAAATCTGCTGTGTCCCATCCTCCCTTCCCCCCTCCCTCCACAAAGCCTTCTCTGCTCCAAGCTGAACAGAACTAGATCCCTGTCATCCCTCAAATGAAAGACGTACCAGTCCCGTCATCACCTTTGCTGCAGTCACTCTATTAAGTTCCCTGCTGTACTAGAGAGGCCAGAATTCAACACATCATTCCAGAGGTAGTCAAGTAAGACTACCTGCTTCAGCCTGATGGAAGCAGCTTCCTCCTAACAGAGCCCAAATGGAAGATAAGCAGAGAGTAACATTGAAGAGCCATGGATAAGCCCTAAAAAACTTCCCATAATGTTCCAAATCAAAATGCTGGCATTCAGTAGACATCTCTAGGTGAGGAGACCGGTCAACAGGTGGGGCCCATCATTTTTCACAGCAGGGTCTCCTACCATTGTAACTATAACCTGTAAAGGTTTTGGCTCTTGGAGCCTCAGAGACAACCTGCAGTCTCTGATCTCTCTGATGCTGCAGTCTACTGACTGCCCTCAGGAGTTCTTTTGCTTGCCAGCACGGCTCCTTAAGAGTCACACACCTTTTGCAGGTTAGAGTAGGATCTGCCCCAACTCAGCAAAAGGCCTGCAGCTTGAGCTTTGCAAAGATGCATCCTCCTTCTGAGGCTCCATAAAGGTCAAAGAATCCAACCACCTAGGGACAGTTGCTGTGTCAGTACCTGTGGACTATGCCTTTTAGCAGACTCTGCTGGAAAGAGAAAATGTATTAATCTTTCCTTCACATCCTGCTGCCCAAGCCACCAGCTTCGGGGGTGGTGAAACTGTGAGGAGACTGTCCTTGTCCTTACTTTCCAATAGCAGGAATATTTAATTGCTAAGTTTTAATACTTTAATACTTAATGTATAAATTTAGGAAAGAAAACCTAGAGACAGCAGGTAATTTGACAATGAATTAGCTTACATTTTTGCTGAGCCAGATGTTTCTTCAGTTCAGTTTTGGATAATGTAGATAAGAAATTAGAAATAAAGAAAAAAAATTATTTCCCTTTCTCAGGGCTTTTTGTTGCAGTATTCTAATTCTAATCATTGAATAAATGAAAAAATAAAGCAAGCAGCCACTGTACTCAGTAAAGAAACATTGTATTTAGACACATGTATATTTTGTCACTTCTGTGACTTTTAAAATACATAACTTAAACTATATCTGGTGCAATTGATAGAGCTTTATCAATATTGCAACTATACAAACAGAATATGGGACCTATTTAATGTTGATTTTCACTTATTTATCCATTATCAAACTCCACTTCATTCATGTGATTCTGATGAAGGAACCACTAACTCCATGAAGAATTTTTTGCATTGACTTCAGTTGGCTGAGATCTATACCAAGCTTAAATGTAAGAATTATTTCAGTGTCGGATCATTATTGCTAAGATTCATGTTTGATCATCATGAACTTTATTTCATCCTACTTTTCTTTTTTTTTTTTTTTTATTTTTTTAACATATATTTGATATCTTTGTGTTTGCATAGATAGTTACAGGTCATGGTTCATTTAATCAGGATACACGTGAGAGGAATCACTGAGGGGAGCCTGGGCCTTTCCAAATGCATGCATATCCACATGAACAGCTATATTTGCTTATATAAATCTCATCCATATGGCATGCCTAGTTTTATTTCACTTTCCATTGGGATCATTTTAGATTACAGTAGCTGTTTAAACAGTTGAAATGTATTGGTTTAATGGGCACTTTGGGGAAAATACTGGAAGTAGATTAATGTGTTAGACAGCAGGAGTTTAAGCATAGATAAGGAAAGGCCTAAGCCAGAGAACAGAGAGGGCTAGAAAATGGAGAGAAGGATGGGAATTAGAAATGTAAAACACTGTCATTTGAAGAACATGCTGCATTTTCAGATTACTTTGGCTGAATAATAAAGCCAGGTCTGAAAAATGTTACTGTGTCTTTTAAAATAGAAGACCTCTTCTGGGACAGGAAACTCCTGGAACATGAATGTTACAGATGTCATCATATATAGTCATTCAGTTATGAAGTCAATCTATGTGTAGGCTACTGTCTTCCTTCAAAAAAACAGTCAGGTGCTTAAGTTCTAATAGAACTAATTGATAGAGCTCTGGATTAAAACACAGATTTACAGAGACAAGGTGGTGACAAACTAGTAACTTCAGCGTGCACATAAAAATGTAAGACTGAATCATGTCAGTATTCTGCACATCTCCGTTCTTATGGTGATGGGACCATTTTGGGAGAATAGCAGACTTTAAGCAATCCTTAGTAATACCAAATAAGTGAATGAAGTAAAATTACTTCACTCTTTTGCCCCAGTTTTCTGTCTGCTTCCAGTGTCATCTAGTCAGTACTGAATGTGCCTACTTTATCAAGAAGTCTGTCTAATTCATCTTGTTGCCTTTCTAAATGGTCTTTACAATAGGTTCTAAGGGAAAAAATAAAAAAGGTTTTGTATCTGTAGCCATAACCAAATAAAATCATAATAAGTGGCAGCATCTT
This sequence comes from Trochalopteron elliotii, assembly GCA_024734555.1. NCBI lineage: Eukaryota > Metazoa > Chordata > Aves > Passeriformes > Leiothrichidae > Trochalopteron > Trochalopteron elliotii. The sequence goes on from JANPWX010000077.1 coordinate 4,456,092, forward strand.
TACCTATGTATATGAGAGAGTGTTTACACTAGAGATAAATTAAGAAAAGTGTGGTTTGAATGGTACATTGAGGATAACTCTGGTTTCAATATGTGTTTTTATTTTACCTTATATTCTTACTACATATCCCCACCTATTTCTACTGTCACCTAACAGATATAGATTAAACCTGAGAAACATACTGATATTGGGAAAAAGAATGACCTTTCTGTGGGGCCTTCCATGGTAGATCAGTTATTTTGAATATTAAGCATGCAAGAGTTAATAATCCAAAACTAAGTGAATACTTTTGGGCTTTCTTCATACCTATGTTGCAAAAGAAGCAGTTTTGGAAGTTGATTCTGATAGCAAATTTTAAGAGCAGTGCCACGTCCTGCCGCTGCTCTGGCCTGTGACCTGTTGTGTGTGGCCACTGGACCAGCTCACTGCCCAAGCACCTGGTCTGTGGCCAGGCTGAGGGAGGGGCTGCTGCTTTCCTGTTTGCAGGTTCAGCCAGCAGCAAAGCTGAGCACATACCTCGAGAGACACACAAAGACACAATCACACAGAGGACACAGACACAGTCTGTCACACAGGCAGCCACAGGCCAGGGGTTGCCTTTAACAGCACCACATTTTCATGACTCACACCAGGCATAAACCCAGACTGTAATGTCCCTTCCTTTTAGGCTGACAGAGGCAAGAGGTTACAAGTGCAGTGCATACGTGAACTCTCCAGGTTCAGAAGCACTCACACATTCATGGATGCACTGAGCACTGTGATGGCCATTCCTCTTGCCTGGCACCCCTGTCTGGATCCCATTTTCTCCTGCCCCACACATCCCTGACTCGCCAGCAGGTCCACTTGGCTGCTCGCTGGAAATGCACAATGCTCACACATTCACAGGTCTCCACTAAACACCAGCACAGACCCAGCCCACCTCCCCATCTCTACCCAAACCTGGGCACCCTACTTGCTGGCTGGTCCAGCTTGGAGTTTGCCAGTGAATTCCAGAGCACATCCCACATACATCTGGCTTGAGGAAGGCACAAACACTCCCATTATCCAAAACAAGGTATATGGGCTATGACCTGCAGTCCCACTATAGCCATAGTTGCTGAACCCATTGCTTGCCTTAGTCTCTCTGATTCTTCCAGTGGCTTGTCCTGGTTTTGGCCGGGATAGAGTTAATTTTCTCCATTTCAGCAGTGTACCAGATGCTAAGAAGAAAATTAACTCTATCCCAGCAAAAACCAGGACAGTGGTTTTGGAAACAGACACTGTTCCTACCCCAGTGAATTCACAGAACCCAACTGGCTCCCGAAGCCAATGCCACAGGCAAGGAGCCCAGTCTGACTCCAGGAACTGATACCTGTCTGCCCACGCTGGTCCCCTCAGCAGCTGGCACCAAGTCCCTGCAGCATTCACACACACACAGTGTGGATTGTGACAGTTTGCAGGCACAGAGTTAAGATTTAATAAGAAAATGTGAGAAGACAGGACAAACTGGTGATCAGGAGCATGGCATGGTCAGATAAGTGCACTAGCCAGCTCTGATTAACATGCCATCAGCCCTGTATTACATATTTTTCTGTATATTCTTCCTTTGTTTCTCCTTTCTCCCCCTTCCCCTTCACATTGCATGTTCACACCAACCCCTTCCAACATCCTCAGCCCTCAGGCTTGCATCCTTTTGAGCTGCAGAGTGCCAGTTTGCTCTTGATACTTCATCAACTAGTGTGACTGACTCACTGTTTCTGCCTACTGTCTTTATAAACGTTAACTGGACAGGTTTTAAGACCATCTGGTTTCTCTCTCACTTTCCTCATCCACTCAAATTAAAAAAAACAAAACAAAACAAAACATTTTCGAACCCTACATACTCTTCAGGCCAGTGGCAAGGTTTGTTCTTTTTACAACCTTTCTTATAATTTCTTTGATTTAGGATATTTTACACAGCCTGTGATAAATTGCTCTTTAACCTCATATATATTTTTGAGAGGGCTGTATGAAGTAATAGCTGAGTGCTCTGAAGACAGTAATGTGTGTAGAGGGTGCTGCAGATCTTCCTCAGATCAGTAGGAGCAATGATGTAAGGAGTACCTGTGTCCTGTTTCAGAGCAGTACATCAATAAAAGAGAAAGAAGAACCAGTTCAAACAGTGGAGCCCTATGCTGTTAGCTCACATGCTTCCTCTGTTCTACACTGCTCCAAATCTCTCTCGAGCAAATTTATTACAGAAAGGGGTAGCTGTAAATAGTGTGATTATGAGCCAATCCATTCTACTTCATCTTGGAGACAAGCATGTCTTTGTCCCTCTTTCATTTAGTGCAAGAGTTGTAATTACTATGTCCAGGTAAATAATGCTTCTTGCTGGGCTAAAACTCTTTGTGGGAGGTGAAATGTTAAGTGTACAGAAGATCAGTGCAGCTGCCTACTGAAACAGATTCTAAAGAAGACAGTGGAGAGGTAAAAGAAGATAGAGGCTTTGCCTTCCAATATGGCAAGGACAGGATGACAGGAATTCTCCACATTCAGGAATATCCCAGGATGTCAAAATAGCTCTTGAAATAGTTCTGTTAACACTCAGACATCTGCACCTGAAGAATTTTGTAAAGAAAAAAATAAACCATAAGACTGTAAATCAGATACTTTTCAAGAAAATCTGAGCATGATCTTACTTACAGTTGTCAGATACCTTCCTCCAATTTCTATGTCTCAGTCTCACAGTGACAATAATTACTCTGAATTTAATTGTTTAATCTAAATGCATTCCCAGCATCTGGTATGAGTGATGGGACTTACTGATGGTTGGAATATTGATCCTTGAAAAAATTATTATAGGATGTTGATTAAAATACAGATCATCTACTGAGCAGCATAATCTTTCCTAGAGTTACTAAAATTTTCCAGGTTTTTAGTTCTACATTATAGATAGCACTCCTTTTTATCCATACTGTGATCTGTAATTTCATAGGCTTTGAATTATATCTGAGTGATGAGATGCAGGGAATAAATAAATGCCTTAGAACTTTAAGTCAAATAATGGTGCAACAGGTAGGATCACTGAGTTATACATAGATTATTGGGTGTAAATTGTTAAACATTATAGAAATTCCACAGCTTAAAAATGTATTATCTTTTAGAAAGTTATGCAATCTTTGATTTACATTAACTTTTCAGAACATTTTTTGCAATTATAATGATTCTGATTAATAAGGAAAATAAATCAAGAAAATATCTATTCTTCCCCTATTAGGCTGTTCTGACACTAAAATCAGTATAATTAAAAACTCCCAACCTGTATGTTTTTAAATTAGTAATATATTCAGCCTGACAAAAGTACAAAACAGTTTTGACAGTGGATATTTAGTTCCATTGCTCATTAAAAGCAAACCAAACCCTGTAAATTATTAATAGAAGGTAAATATGGAAGAAAAACAGAACCTTTTCACTGCAAACAATAAATTTCCAAAAAGCTGAGCTGTGTAAGTAGAAAAATATTCTTTTTGTTAACATGACAAAAAAACTGTGAACAATTCTTCACCAGTAAGCCCACTGAGAAAGCAGTTCATACACGAGAAGTACAATATGCAATCAATTTTAAGAACTAAGATAAAGTGATTTTTTTTATGAATAATGTTGTTGTACTGTAAACTATTCTCTCGTTTCCTTGTGTAGTCCAGTCTAGAGGTGTGAAAAAGCTTAGCAAGGAGTTCAGACAGGCTGAAAATTAAAGCTTGGCCTTGAAATTCTTTGCAAGCATTTCAAATCAGTAAAACATGCACCTGAGAAGTTTTCAGCCTTGAGTACACAGATTCTATTTCTTTTGCCTTTTTTTTTTTTTAAACTGGAATTTACTCCTCCTTGAAAGAGATGGACTGATTTTCCCAGGAAGTAATATTTAAACCTAGTATAGGCAACAAACAAATTGATTTTCAGTTTCCTGCAAGATGTGATGTGGTCTTCTATTTAATATTTCTTAAAAATATATATTCGCAAAATTTGATTCAATCCTACAACACAAAACACTATTAACTTATCATATTTCTTACAAAATACTAAGCAAATTGGTGAAATTTTACTTTAACTAAGAACCAAACCCTCACTTTCTTTACAACAAAGAGCTGAAAAATGTGTCCCTTTACTTGTGGTTTTCATCAAGAGCTAATTTCAATTTAAACAATGTGCGCATGAAATTGCTTCATAAAATGTAATATCTGTCATAGAATGTGTACATTTAAATTACAATATGATGATTGAAAAGAGCTTATTCTAATAAGAATTCACAAGAATTATAAGCCAATGGGCATTTTCTTCCCCTGGAAGTTAATTGTTAGTAAAATAGTTAAAAATAAAATAATGAAAAATTGCATTGTTAATCTCTGTGTTCATACATGCTTAAAGATTCATATTATATGTGGCATATATAATATATTCATATTATATAGGGTATATAGATAAATGGATTTTGTCCCTACAAAACCTAATTTTGCATTTAGACCCATTTGCATGTAGACTGTGACTAGCTTACATAAAAAAAACAAGTCTCTCATACAGTTAGAGGTCAAATAATACAGACATACATTGAAATGTTAGCTACATGTTCTGATAGAAGATATCAAAATAATTGCAAAATTATTGTTGTCATTATAATGACAACTATATCTTTTTTTGTTTTCTTCCTTTGTATGTTATGCCAGTCAAAGTCAGTAAAGGTTATGGATAGAAAACAAATGTTCTGCCTCACTTGAGGAAAGCAGTCAGGTATAGTGAAGATCCAGCAGTCTGTGGAATACTTTGTAGAAATGTATTAGGCTATGAATATGTGAAGAAGGGAAATGCATAAGACATAAAAAATAATTCTCTGTGACCTTTCTCTTTTACTCCCTTTATTAGAAAGACCTCAATTCTGTAAAGAAGTATATGTAATTTTCTCATATTTTAGAAGTACATATTTTTCTCACCCTCTGCAGAATTTTTATTACCCTCAACAGAATTTAAAGTAGAAATTTCTGCTTATGTGGTGTACAAGATATGGGTTTAAAAATTAACATCATTCTATATTTGGTTGAAATCCTGCAGAAATGTTTTTAGCTATGAAATATAAGTATTTATTTAAAAACATATTTTGAAAGTAGACAGGCTTGGGGGGTTTGGGGTTTTGTTTTGTTTGGTTTTTTTTAAGACATGAACTTGAGAGATTTTTTTAACCCCTGACCCACTCATACACCTTTTTTTTGAAACCTGCTTTTTTTGAAAACCACAGTGCTAGTACTATAATATGCCATATTTTTCATATTCTTGCTGTTCCTCTTTTTACTTCCACAAAAGGAACAGTAAAGAAAATAAAACTCTATTGTTTCTGTCTCTCACAAAGTATCATTTTCTGAGTGCATCGTTTCACTGCATATTTTTGTTGAGAATGGAATTTAAATTGAATAGAACTGGTCTATCAAATAGCTGGAAATAATTGGCAGGCATGGTTAAACTCAGAATTTAATTCAGTCTTGGATAGCACTGCAAATGTATTTATCTGGAGAGTTACTTGCACAGTATATTGCCTTTTTTATGGAAACTGCATGAAGCAAGAAGAAAGAAATTGAAACAACAAAAATCCTTGTAATAGCTTTCAACTTCTTAAAGTTCTAAAAATATTTGCGTTTGGAATTCTGTTTGATAGTAAACATTTTAAAAAACTGATTCACAACAAGCTTTCTCTTCTGAAACAAGGCTGGAAGCAAAATGGAATAATTTAATAAGAATTCACATTAAACTTTTTTTCCTGTATCTCACAATTCTTACATATTTGCACTCTATAATAAATATGGAAAATAATTTGTGCGTGTGTTTAATTTAATTAAATTTGTATTATAAAAATATATTTTTATGGCTTGTATGCTTACTGTTTTGACCAAAACCCAACCAACCAACCCAAAATCCACAAACCAAATACCCTCCAAAATATTATTAAGAATGGAAAATTACAGTATAGTATGCTATTAAATTTGAAACATGTTGCCACAGAAATAAACCCGCAAAACTCTTAGAATATGACTTTACATAAAATAGCAAAAGATCTTTTCATATTTTATATCTATATGCAATACACATGTATAGATTACATTACCAAAAATTAATCCTGTAAGTGAAAAAATTTGAATTTTTTTACCCATATCTTCTCTAGAAATAGAAGAGTAAAAATATTCTAGTTAATTCCTGACTTCCTTTAATTCTCTTGCCTACCATCTCTTCGTCTACATATTCTTCATTTGGAACAATTAAATTGTGTAATTATTATATAATTAATAATTTTCTTATGATTTTAGTAACACCTGTAAATATGTTTCTATTGGATTTAATTCTTGTGACAAAAGCACCAAAGTTTTAAGAATCATGTGCTGCAATGTGAATGGAATATCGGGTCTAAAGCATCCTCAGTTGTTGAAATATTTTTTCCTACATTCTCTAGGGACAAACTACAACTGATGCAAATGCACAGGGACCTAAAAGAGAGGGAAATGTTGAGGATTCTAGTTTGTGAGTCTGGAAACTATAGGTATCACACATGTGTATTATAAAATATTATTTATTAGACCACATACTAAGAGTATGTGAAAACTACATGCAAAACTTTATCTAGGTATTTCTCTTTCGGTTAATAACTTTGCAAAAAATACACATCAGAAATTTAAAATATTGCAGTTGCTTTTAAAAAAAAAAATCATTTCACTTATTTCTCCAAAGTCTATCCTGCCAGCTTTAACGCTGATATGACCATCCCACTGAGTGCCAAAACTGAAGGGAAGCTCCGGGCAGCCTGCCTCAGACATGTTTAAGGGAAAATGGTAGTCATGAGGACACACGGAAGAAGAAAAGGAAGTAGCAGAGGAAAACAAGAAAAAGGTCCTTTTTGTGGATGTAGCTAGAGAGGCAGTCTTGGAAGAAGGCCCAATACTCAAGAGGATGTGCTTCTGCAAGACTGCAGGCAGCTCATGGTGGGGCAGGAGAGCCCAAGGAAATACTGTCAGTAAGCAACTCATGGCAGAAGGACATTCCTGAGGGACTACAGCTCACAGGTGACCCATGCTGTGACCCCATGCTGTAGCAAATGAAAATAAGTAAATAACATGGTGTGGTGGAGGAAAACAAAAGAAGGAACAGGGGAAAGAAAAGATTTTGCACTGACCTCACTGTTCTGCATTGCCTGTCACCTTGCTGAGGCAACTGGGAGAAACTGCATGTATCACACAACAAATAACAGGAGTACAGTCAGCTAGGAGTGTTCGCATGAATTGGCAATACATTGAATTTAAATCCCTGAAGTTAAAGCTATTTTACCAGACAGAAAAGAGAACTAAAAGAACAGCAGGTCAAGGAATAGTTGCTTGACTGCCAGAAAGGCTACCACATTTAAAACAGGCTTAGAACCAGTTCAGGACAAAGTAGATACTTGTGGGGAAATTAAGGATAGATAAAAAGTACAGATTAAGCACTCTTATGAGCTGATCCAACCTAGACCACAGGAACTGTGTTAAAAATTAGTACAACACAGTGAACATCTGACAGAGAATTTGTCAGTCCAGAGGGCAACATTTCATCTATTTTGACTTGATGGAGAATGATTCCTCTGGCCTAAGTCTAACTTTGTACTGTGGATTGAATAAATATTAATCCTTACACCACATTAGATGTGCTCTCAGTCTTCATCCTTCAATGCAGTTTCATAAAAAATTAATCCAGATTGCAAATTTTAACGCAGCTTTAATAAGGAGAAATGCATTAAATGTAGAAAACTGTGCGTTTCCCTTCTTTCTAAAGGGAACTTCTGATTGAAATAAAACTCACATGTAGATAACCTCTGTCTAATAGCCACTGATGAAGCTACTGTGCTACAATATGCCTTTGAATCTTTGCATTATCCCGTATAGCTAAAAGCATTTGTTTACTGCCGCACCAAGAGATTTCACGGCTTAATTATTACATGAAGGAAACATTTTCATTCTGTTCATTTTATAAGCCTGATGTGTCTGAAAACTTCATGTTCTGTTGTTAGAAATGTTGAATAACTCTTCTTATTTCCCTTGTTTGAGGTCCGTGTGATAACACAGATCATTGGTGCTCTCTCTATGTCCTATAATTTTGTTCCAATGTACATTTTACAACTGCAAGGTTTATCATCTATTGCCATTCTCTCATTTTAAGCTGTTATATATTTAGCTCATGATTACCTGATCTAATTACAACGTGCGTTTGCGGATTGTTCAAATAGGAGTCCTGGAAGGCTTGGGTGGGTGGATTTCTCCACTACCAATGGTAGTAAGTAAGTGCTGTTTTTCAAAGGTATATATTCAAACTCCTCTTCAATATCCAACTCACACTAGTTACATACCTTTTGCATTTTCAAGTATATAATCATCCTTTAATTTTGTTTTCTCTGTATGTGTTAGTTAAGTATATTTTGTGTCTTTGCTTACATTTTGCTGAATGCTTTTTTCTTTTGCACAGATTCACAGAATGGTTGAGGTTAGGAGGGACCTCTAGAGGACATCTGGTTCAACTACCCCTGCTCAAGAAGGGCTACCTACAGTAAACTGATTAGGAACATGTCCAGGATAATTATTACTGTCTTTGGGGAGGAAGACTACACAACCTGCCTGGGCAACCTGTAAAAAAACTCTTTAAAAAAATGAAAAAAAAAAGGGTTTTCTGGTATTTAGAGGGAACATCCTGGGCCCATTGCTTTTGGTCCTATTACTGGGCTTTGTCTTATTTGCATTTCCTTCCAAGTTGGGGGAAAAAATATTTGCAGCCAATTCACAAAAGAGTAGGACAACAACAAATAAAAGCAAGACCAAAGTCTGAAACTCCCTCTGTCTCACACAGGGGCAAAAATTTGTCTCTTCTCCAAGAAGGGAACCCTCCTATACTAAAACCTTGCCACATAAAATCAGTACATGTATATGTGAACTCACAATGGCCCTGTGGGAGTGCGAGGGTCTGTGTGCCCGACACTCTTTTCATTAGTCTTATGCTAACATTGATAGGAAACCAGAGAATTTCTTTTCTCCAAGTGCTCGATACACCAATTTACATAAGAATAATGCTGCAAATATAAAGACAAGCAGCACAATTAAAAATCATCATCAAATAGGCTTCATAATACTTAATAAATATTCATTTTGAAAATTCCATTTAACATTTTTAGAATGAAACCACGTGACTTTTTTCTTTGCAATATGCAAATTTGACTACTAATACTAATGTAGTAATTTAATTATACAGTAAGTATAATGAAACTACTTGGGTTAAAGGAACATAATTTATGGAAAACACTGTAAAGAGCTAGTGTTATCTGTGTGAACCACACAGCTCAGATATTTCTGTTCAACAATTTAAATTGCCAGTATTATCCTCCAACACAATTCCTCCACAATTAAAACCTTCTTGGCTTATTAGATGGTTCCTAGCCAATATGGTTAGTTCATTATTCTTATGCTGCTCATACAACAGAGATACTCATGTTTATTTGTTACGCTGTTATTCCCTCTCTTCATGCCTGTGATGGACCTATATTATAAGAGCAAAACTCAGATGAAAATTTGAATATTTAGTTAGGAATTTTTCATTTTACTCCTGGGCAATCTCTCCTTATATACATATGTTATAAATTATCAACTAGCCAATCAGATATAAAGAATAAATTTTATTTTTCCATTTTAAATTTATCTGGGACAGCCACAGGGAACAACATTCGAATGTTGGGTGAAACAGCCGACCGACAGCAGGGTTGCTATCTAGCACTGTTCCACGATTTGCTGGGGTTTGAGTCTGAGTTCTTATACTGTATTTTGTGCCTCCCGGCAGCAGAGGTATTGTGTTTTCAAATTCAAACCCAGTCTTTTCACTTGATGATGAACCCTGAACAGATTTCCCAGTGCTGGGCCGAGTCTGAAAGGGCCTTCCAGGAATCCTCCTTTGGGATGATGATGTCATCAAATGCAGGGTCCACCCTCGAAATGGGTGTTGATGTGTTGATGGTGGGTTGATGGTGGGTTGATGGTGGGTTGATGGTCCGGGTGCCCAAGATCTGATTAGCTCAAGGAGCTACATCTTGGCAAGCCACCCTCCTTTCTGGTGTAAATCGAGATGTTAGTTTGTATACAAAGCATGTCCTGGTATTTGGTGAACGCTAGTCCCAGTCCGGGAATCAAGGTTACTTTTTATACTCACAGGGTTATAGAAAATATACATTCTATCATTTGCTATAACTTCCTTCTATGTTTTAATTGCACGAATTTATAATCACATCTATTACACATATATCTATATTGATATCATCTATGTCCAGATATATGTCTACATCTATTATATGTATATAAGAGAATTCAGGTGTACTTGCACAAAATGATTTAATGCAACAAACAGTTTACTATTTACTTTTGCTCAATAGTTTTCATTATGGAAGTCTTAAATCAAGGATATCAAAAATTTATCAACTAAACTACAGTCCTGAAGACCTTGAGTCTGTTTACTCTGTTTTCATGGGATGTATCATTGTGCATTTGAACCACGTTATATTTTTATATAAGCCAATAGATTTTAAATTATGGAGTTTGATAAAATCTCATGACTTTTGAAATGGAGGCATAAGCAAAGCATTTTTTAAGGTAGGAGTCATAATGAATTCTGTAATCTAGTGGCAATTTATGTCATAGAACTATTTTTGTGGAAATGGTTTAGGGGTGATTACTGTCGCAAGAGGACACGAAAGAACCACACTCATCATCAGGTTGAAGTGAGGAAAAGAAGGGCAGTTTATTATTATTTGGGGTTTAAATAGGATTTGGAATGTGAACAAGGATTGAGAGATGAGAGGAACACCCCTCTGACCCCAGTGATCAAACCAGCAGTCCATCACAGAGAGGCATGAGAAAACAATCTACTCGTTTATGTTACATGCATGAAAGACTCCAGTAGAAATATGTAAACAAGATCATCAGAAGGCTAAAGAATCAGGGTGACAATTATCATGGTGCTAACTTGATACTTCTACTAGATTGTTTAGAAGGTATCTTCCAGATGTGATGATTCAGTGATTCTTTGGTTTTTGTAGTCAAACAAAGTAAATAAATAACCTGTTTATATTTTTCCTAAAAAACAAAGTTCATCTTGCATTTACGAATTATATTTGGTAAGATAATGAATGCCTCAAAGATTCTAAGCACAGAATAATTTAAATTATGGTATGTTATGCTAAGTGACCAACAATTCCTTAAAAAATTGGGTTTTTTTAAATTTTGTTTACTAGCAGTTTCTGTTCAGAGGAACCTAAACCTACAGAGTGTAGCTGCAGGCTTAATACTGAAAACAGTCTACTCTACAGATACCTGATGGTAAATGCTGTCTTTTCAGGTCAATAAATGCCTTTTCATCAGATGGAGAGCACAGATTCTGGTCTAAAAATTGAGAAAAGGTTTTGGAAACATCACGAAAAACAGCAGGAAGCAATCTAGAAGCTGTGTTGCTGGCAAATGGATGTCAGATGGCAATGCAAGAGACAGCTGTAGGTGTGCCGACATTCATCAGTAGGCTTGCTAACAAAACAAAACTTTTCAGTGTTCTCAAAGAATCAGAAGATACTACTCAGACACTTCAGTGATTTAAGCAAGTTGAATCAAACACATTCAGCAAAGCTGGACCTTTCTTAGAGATCACTATGGATTGTTCTGGTGCATTGAGAAATCTTTCTTTAAAGACTGACCATGTATCCTGGGATCCCTCACCCTTTAAGGTAGAGATTTTCCTAAGAAATCTTGCTTACTGCATCTCAGAAATAGCAACAATCTGTTATTCTGAAATCTTTAGTTCATCATTAGTTATTCTCACTGCCCTGAGGAAATACATGAGTGAATTTTCTTGTAAGTTTTTAGGAAAGTATTAGCAATTATTTTTTTTTTGATTGTAGTTTGAACGAGTATCAATAGTATTATAACTGGACCCAAAATAAATGTTTGATGTTTTTTACATTGATCCTTCAGATTTTAATTAAGTTAAAACAAAGTTTAGGGGGCTCACCATACTCAGTATTCCCTTTTTAAACAGAACGAAGATTTGAATGAAGTAAATATTTTGGAAAGTGTTTCTAATGGATTGCTTACTGAGATAGTAAGAATTTGTAAAAAAAGCTGTATTCTGTCCTTCATAATTATATTATGAACTCCATTATTTTATATTTATTTTTGTTAGCAATTTCTTCATACTTGTGGCTGCATAACCACTGTCAGAATCAATAAAGTGTAAAATGAAATGACAATGTCTTATGAATTCTAGACATAACTTTAAATAGTACTGTTGAGATTCAAAATCTGGTAAACTCTTCTCTACTTAGTAAACACCAGCCACTGTACATCAACTCACATATATTTTATATATTTATATATATATATATATGTATGTATGTATGTATGTATATGTGCACTCATATAGATATACATATACATTGCAGAGATGTGTCATGGATTTTTTTTTACTGACTTGAAAAATGTGCCACTTCATCTGAGTGTCTTTCTTATCAGAAAATAGTGCACGTTATAGGATTCAGAGATTTTTTGGCAGCTGCACTCTTAACAGTGGAAAGCAATATATGGTGTCAGCAGAGAAATCTTCATAGAAGTGTAGCTATTCAAAAAATCTGAAGACAATTTCCAAATTCTGTTGAAAAAAAGTATTTAAATAATTCTTACAATGCTGACAACTTTTTAATCAGATGTTCATCTATGAACCTTTCTCATTAAATCTGAACATGACTAGATTAAGAAGAGATGTATCAAATAACTACTGATAGAGAAAACAAGTTAGAAGAGTAGATGTATTCAGTCCTGAAATTTATAAGGCCACA